>CM065717.1:54959096-55016596 GCA_033310375.1 Conus canariensis
TTTTTTTTTACGGTATATTGATATTTCACATCACAACCCCGTCGACACAATATTATGTGTAACAATATAACGTCATGCATCGATACTGGAAAGATTCCTCTTCAAATCCCCACCCCTATGCCTTACAGAACAGCCTATTACCAGTTCCACAGAACTCAGACCATAGAAAAGGAGGGGAAAATTGAAAAGTGTGGTGATGATAAGGGAGAATAATGTACATGCGCACTGTGTGATAATCTTAAGTTGTAACATTACTCTTTATACGTTGAATGAGTAGGCCTATGTCAACTGGATTTCTCACTTGATGATGTATCTTTGAATCATTTCATCAAACACAGAATCAGTCAGCCAAGGTTTGATGTATAGAGGCAACATATGGCGAGGGAAAGGGAAAAAACAACAAACGAACAAATGAATAAATGAAATAAGTAAAAAAAGAAAAAGAAAAATAGAGGCAACATATGGGGACAGAAATAGAAAAAAAATGAACAAATAAATCAATAACTAAAGTAAATAAACAATAAATACGTAAATGAATGAATAAATAAAGGAATACCACAACTTTTCACACGAACTTATGAATAATAAATCTCGAAAGATACTTGAACTAGCTCCGCCAGATAACATGGACAAACGAATTACAGGACAAAACACAACGCGTTTCGACCTCTTAGGTCTTCTTCAGGCAAGAGAAACAACATCCAGGACAACGAAAATGAAGAACGAGCAATCTCTTATCTTGTCAAATTCGGCGCAAAGATGGGCGTTGAATGTATAACAGATTGAAGAAAACGATAACTATGACTTTAAGGCAATTCTTTTTGCTGTTTTGGACAACATTATCACATAAGGCAATGGATCAAAAGGCAAAATAACAATGATCGATCTAATGAACACGGTGGGCTGTATGTCGAGAAGATCGTAATGAATGCTGTTTATTTCCAGCAGACCGCCCAACTCAGGCCCTGGCCTACGGTACGTTTCTTTGGGCATGCACGGGAATCACACTGCTGTTGTCACGAGGCATGACGGACATCTATTGACATTGTTATTAACACCGTGGGGCAATATCAGACTGAAAAAAAAAATTTAAAAAAGGAAAAATTAAGGCCAAACAATAATCATGAAACTAGAAAACAAACATTGCCCCGTGAAAACGATCATCATTACAAGTCTACGGCGTTATGGTTGTTATTATTCGCGGTTTCTTTCTTTCTTTCTTTTTACTTTAAATGGGCGCACAGAACGAGAAAATTCCAATGATTGACACTAAGGATGCACACAAACATCATACACGGTTATAAGCCACGTCACATACCTTCTCATCTCAAATCCATCAATTCATGACATTGGAAGTAAGTAAATTATCACAGACATAATATTTTGGTGTCACGTTGTTCTAATAAGGTTACAAGACCGCGGACGACAATAAATAGAAGAAAAAAAAAAAGAGTACACAGTATGAATATATAAAGTACATAGTATAACCATTAACCCCCTATTGGTTTAATAGATGGTGATATTCACGATTTCTTACTCGTCAGATCGGCTCGGTCCTAACAGCAAAGACTGCACTGCAGGGGTCTTTCTTCATGTGCCTTTTCGATTTGTGTGTATACAACAACAAGAGGAACTATACAACAACGGGAGGAACCTTCGAGGGAAAGAGAACGGTCACAATAAACATCATAACGAAGCGAAGCACAGTTACTAGCCTACTAATCGCTGCTGGTTTTGAGAATCAGGTTCATGTGCACGAAGAAACTGTTCAATTGTTGGCTTCTGAGACTTGTAATCTCCCATAGTAAACTGCAACGTCGGTGCGGACCAGTCTATCTGAGGGACTGTCAGCCCCTGTGGGGGGTATCTCGAGATAAGATCTTGTGTCAACAAGCCCGTGGGAGAAACTGACCTGTATGGTCAGATGTTTCATCTGTGTGTGTGTGTGTGTGTGTGTGTGTGTGTGTGTATGCACATGCTCGCGCATGCGTGCGGTCATACACGCATTTCTGTGTGTGTGTGTGTGTGTGTGTGTGTGTGTGTGTGTGTGTGTGTGTGTGTGCGTGCGTGCGTGCATGCGCGCGCGCGCGCGCGCGTGTGTGTGTGTGTGTGTGTGTGTGTGTGTGTGCGCACGCGCGTACATGTGTCTGCAAAGAAGAAACGGTTTTATGCCCGCTGCACCTCGGCCATTCGTATTTTACTCATTCCTACCTTTTAAAGAGTGAAGAAGCTCCGTGGTGCATTCCATGTCATGTACCACTCACAATAAAACATTCTTTTAGAGTGTTGAGGCTTGCATGACGTGAGACATAAACATTTTACAGCAGACTCCATGAAAACCTTGTTCAGAGATGTTCCGCCTGATGTGATCTTTGAATTTCTGAGGGAGATTAACATTTTCCATCTGATCTGAGATTTTACAGTGGACAGATTTTTAACAAAATTTCGGGTGTATTTTTAGAAGGTGTATTTTAAAGGGTTGTGTGAATGAATGACGTGTGAGTTGACTTCAATGCGGTGACAGCCCTAATATGGCCCTTTGCGGTCGGCTGGGCTATAAGCAACATTACCTTACCTTACCTGCGTCCGTGTGCGTGTGTGTATACATACGCGCACGTGTGCATATTGGTTGTGTGTGTGTGTGTGTCTGTGCATGTGTGTGTGTGTGTGTGTGTGTGTGTGTGTGCGTGCGTGTGTTATGTTTGCGTATCCTTTTCATTCTTTGTTGAATCAGAGTGTTACTGATTGCAGGTTGGTGTGCATGTGTTTGAAGAGCGAATAACTATACTTTTTATAGACTTGATTTACAGGTGTAATTGCCTCACATGAATAGAAATAGTGACTCCCATATGAAATAACACAAGCAGTGGAACCTGGTTACTCAATCTGTATGCTCCTCCCATCAGAGAGATGATACCGTCTCTTACTGAAAAAGACATTCACCCGTTGCAGTCAATGCAGTAGCAGTAAAGCAGTCAACTTGGTAGGATTTTTTTCCCTCTTGTATCATTTTCTCTGGCACCCTAGTGGCATTGCCTCTAGTATGATGCCTATTCCAGCTCTGCATACACAGCTGCATCTTGTTTGTCCTGCTGCAGCCCCCACATGGCACTTCACAGGGAGCAATCGTTATCAAGTCATCTTGAGGCAACTCCCCTGAGGACACACGGCTGAGTCGCTAGTTCAACAAACGCAGAACACCACCAAGTCCCCTGTGAATGACAATAATTGCTTTGTTGCATAACCAATGCGTGTGAGCGTCCTCCTCAGGACAGTGCCTTCTCATCCATCAAGTGATACTCCACGTGAACTTTCAGGGCCAGTACAAACAACTTCCACATGAACCTATCATTTTGGCGTGGAGAGGAAGTCAAAACTAAGATCTCTGTGAGAGAATGGTGTGCAGAGCCATATGAAATTTCACAAATTTTTTGATGATAAGTGAGGAGGATGAAGACGCTTCCTTTCACGTGGTATCCTGGCATCAGCCAGATCTGACAGGCACAGATACCTGCAGTGTTTGTCAGGACATTTGAGCAACAATCTCTGAGACGCATGAATGAAACTTGGCTATGTGGTTTCATTCTTCCCATTTCAACCCCCAGCATGCCAGAACTCTGGAGAGAAACCAGTCTGGACCGAAAATCCCCCAAATTAAATGTCTCTGATGGCAATTGAACCTATGACCTCCCAGCCCCTCAGTGTGTAACGCTAGCCTCACTGCTCCGCAGCAGTTGGATTGCAGATGTTCATCGGGTCTTTCCAAACAACCAATCTATGTTATCATTGCAGTTTCAGATCAAACGTCAGAAAATGCACTCCCTCGTCTGTCTGAGTCTCTCTCTTTTTCTTCACACACATACGCTTGAGAGTGCGATAAATCTCTAGTCTTGTATATGTTTTTCCACGGTTTATTACACTGGTCTTCTTCCAAGTTTTTTTCCCCTGCAGCAGTAGACAGGGTTCTTGGAAAATGCCGACGTCCAGCAGATGGAGGTCATGAAGAGAGTTATTAAAAGTCAGTATGAGAGGTCAAATGGTGAGGCCACAGAATAACTGTATTAAAAAAAACAAAGGGATTGGGATGGGTAGGGGTGGGGTGAGTTACATTCAGGTTCCATATCAGCACTATCCAAAGCGTATGTGGTGGATATGGATGACCATACCACATAGTAGAGAGGTGTAACACTACACCGACATCACATAAACAGCGAAAAAGATGGGTCATGATGCTGTCATCTTTTTAAAGGCGGGCGCAAGTGACAACGAGCTTGTTGCTTTATCACTGGGCTGAATAAGCACCACAATTAAAAAGGTTATGATTACATGAAGGTTGATAGATATGATTTTTTTCCTTCAATTTCTACCAAGGTCTGTAGTGTGTCCAGATGTGTCTAGAAAATGAACCCACTTGGAAATCAAGGTGATGTGCGAAAGAGCAGGTCACAACATGATATTCATTAATAGGTCCAATTGCAAATGAAGCACGCCTCACTGAATCCTGAAGGTCTAACCTTCCTATTCATGGTGAAATTCATTTCCCATTTGGAAGCCATGGCTAGTCAGCAGAAATTACCTAGGTTCTACATCTCTAATCAAGTGAGTGAAGCATGTGCTCAAGCCTGTATTTAAAAAATGGATTTAATCACATTCTGGTTTTATGTCAACACTCGCTAAAGCCTATGTGGTGGATAGGGATGACCATACCATGTCGCAAAGAGTCTAACACTACACTGACACCACATAAGCAACGAAAAGATTGCCTTCAAGACTACAAACGGAAAAAATGAATTGTACTTTGCAATGTCCTGGGGTACTCCACTAAGTGGATAAAGTACCTCTGGTGGTGCTCCATTAGTTAAGTTGTACATTCTGATATGAAAATGTTGTCCAGACATCCCTACACCACAGTGCTCCAATCAGAGTTACTTGAGTAAAATATACTGTGAAAAAAAATTAGAGCAGAAACGAATTAAGTTCTCTGTAACTCTTCTCTCTGTAGCCGCTGTTCCATTTTCAAGGTTCAAAGTTGAACTTTGCGCCATGTGAAAACGAAATTCACAGTCAATGAGAACAATCAATTTCCTGAGATGATTCAAGCTGCTGAAATGGTCACGTTTAATGAGGCAACAACACACATTTATAGTTGAAACAGCACTGTATTATGCATGGAGCCCATCCACTACATTTGCCCACTTCCAGTCCGAATCCGACACTAGTTTCATTCTTTTAACTGGGATCCCCAGTCCTGCTATGATCTTTTTAACTTCCCTAAATGTATCTTCTTCCCCTCTATTTTTCAGGTTTGATCAAAGACCTGGATGTCCATAAAAGCGAGTACGCCACCAGCTTCCTGTCCAGCCAAGGCACTTACATTCTGCTGCAGAAAAACCCTGTCCAGATCAGCGACCCCACCCAGTCCAACACAGCCCCAGCCCAGTTCACCTACACCGTTCTGCTGGAACACATTGAGGACCTTTTCCCTGACTTTCATCTGCATATAGCAGAGGTGGAAGAGCAGACCCTGAAGCCACGGAAACTGGGCAGCAAGACCCCCACCCCTGCAGGCCGTCTGCTTTCAAAGCCGGCCAAGAAGAGTCACCACAGAACGCTGGGTTCTAGACGAAAATGATGTACATGGCTAACATTGCATTCAGTGATTGGTTTGATGTGGCAATCCAGCATGTATAAAAATTTACTGGTTTTGTATGGCAGTGTGTTGTGCATCTATCTCAAAAGAAAACAAAGTTGAGTGGTGAGATCTGAGGTTAAATGTAAAAAGGAAGAAATATGCCACTACATTTTTTTTTTTTTTTTCTTTTTTGTTTTCTAAACATGGGAAGCAGAGTTCACTTCAGCAATATTGATACTGTCTGCAACTTTTCTGCAGTAATGGAGTCTAATGTACACATCAAGATTCTGAAGGAAATCAAAGCTAAATCAACAGTCAAAAATAAGCAATGCACTCTCCCACACCATGAACACCAACACATATAAATGACTGTCACCCGCAGAATTTATTCATATTTTAGTTCAAATGTCATTAAGGTTCAGCAGGCTTCAAGTACATTCAAAGCTGCAATAAAATTTGATACAAGACATAAAATGGCGACACAAAACAAGCAGGCATGTCAAATCCTTACAGCTGCAATCACTTCCCACAAATGGACAGAAGGTGAGAGGGATAGCAGTTAGAATGGAGTGATGATGTGGATGTGAAAGTGTCAAAAACATGGACCCATGAAACACAAACATCACAGACAGTGGCAGATAAACTTATGACTGGAAAGAGGAAAGGGGTTTAAAATGATATAATAATGTTCAAAGTATGACTGCATATGGAAGTTGAAACATGAAAATAAATAGTAAACAAGTGGGGTATTTTTTGCTCCCATAAGAAAACCTAACACAGAGTAACTTTTATTCAAGACTGGCACAGCCTTTTAAACTTGAATAAAGTCAGACAAATACATAGACGAACAATCTAATAGTGGGGGAAAAAACAAGCGCAGGCCAACAACTGAACTGTCTTCATAGTAATGACTTGGCAAAGATTTGGACTTAGGGAGTTTGAAGATGGAGAAACTGGGAATATGAAATTAAGAAAATATGTTACAGATATGAAAACTTCACTAGCTGCATAAGGGAACCATCGCAATCCCTTTTGAAGGCAGATATATTTGTATTGCCTGCTCCGAGGCTTTTCGTCCGCTGGGTCGGAACTCATCAGGGAGACACGGCTGGTTGTGTCTGCACTCCTGGCGTCAAAATGAGACACACGACAGTCCATAATACTGTGGTGTTCTCACCACCAAGGGTGCAAAAAAGAATCCAATAGCACCCCCAAAGTAGCCAGCGAAGAGTAGTAAATGAAACCAAACGAAAGTGTGGGGAGGAAAAAAGTTGCTGAAAAACTAAAGACATTATGCAAATAGTATAAAATGTAGGGGACAATCTTTGAGCCTAAGCTTGAGGATCCACCCAAAGATGCAAGGCAGATCAAAAGACAAACACACAGACGGACAGACACAAATACAAATAACCTCAATTTAATCAAAACAAAATCGGAAATGAAATGAGGCAGGGAACAGTAAACGATAAACAGTAAACAAGTGGGGTATTTTTTGCTCCCATAAGAAAACCTAACACAGAGTAACTTTTATTCAAGACTGGCACAGCCTTTTAAACTTGAATAAAGTCAGACAAATACATAGACGAACAATCTAATAGTGGGGGAAAAAACAAGCGCAGGCCAACAACTGAACTGTCTTCATAGTAATAACTTGGCAAAGATTTGGACTTAGGGAGTTTGAAGATGGAGAAACTGGGAACATGAAATTAAGAAAATATGTTACAGATATGAAAACTTCAGTTGTTGGCCTGCGCTTGTTTTATCCCCCACTATTAGATTGTTCGTCTATGTATTTGTCTGACTTTATTCAAGTTTAAAAGGCTGTGCCAGTCTTGAATAAAAGTTACTCTTGTGTTAGGTTTTCTTATGGTAGCAAAAAATACCCCACTTGTTTACTGTTTATCGTTTACTGTTCCCTGCCTCATTTCATTTCCGATTTTATGAAAATAAATGTTGATGTACTGAGCCATCAAATATTAGATACCATGGGCAGACTGCCACAAATGCTGAAGATGGTGACCACTTTAACGAGTTCTCCACCAAGGGACAAAGGTCGACTCTGGGCATAAACAAATGGCTCTGTTCAAAGTATACACTCAATGATTCCTACTGATGTCGGGGAAGAATTTGATAGTTTTTCAATGTTGTTTTCTTATCCTTTCTCTCCTGTTCCCTTCCTCACCCCTCTTAACCTCATCTCTGGTAAGTAATTTTCATATTGACAGAACTTGTTCATCCAGATTCCATTCTGTTTAAATGAAAACATTTAATCTAAAACAAATAGTTCATGTAAAAATGTTTTCATTGATTCGAACAGGCCAGTGCTTTTGCAAGTACCATAGTTCACATTTGAAAAACATTATAAAATTCACACACTCTTTTTCCCCCAACTTTGGAGATCCAACACGACGAAAGTTTGAAATTCAGTTTTTACCGAAGACTGTTTACACTGAAAACATGTATCGGTATAACCTTACCTTCTTAATTCCAGAAGATGGGGTTTCTGCTTTGACCAGTGAAACTAATCTGCTTTCATCAATAGAACTAAAAGCAGAATTCATGCATCATAATGCAACTATCCATAAGAACTAAAAAGTTACAAAAATTTCATCTTAAAACTTCTAGAAGTTAGTCTTTTATCTCTGAATCCATGCCAGAAACAGAAGTAATTATCAAAAACCACAGAAACTTTTCTTCTTCTTCTTTTGAGAGGACATCATCAAATTTACAAACGCTTACTATCCAAAGTCAGTTTTTACACTTCCAATGTCTTAAAAAGGGTACCTCCCTATCTTTACACTTTGCCAAAATTATTAAACATCACATGGCATAAACCCTGCAAGATGTTTTGCTTCTTTATTTGTGTTCCACTGAATATGTGGTTTAGCATAAAACTTTTTTTTTTTTTTTTTGCTGTCCCAACCTCTGCGCCACCTCAGAGGCAGTGTACTCATGCCACTCATTCCGACACCCCGTCCACAGCTACAGCCCGGCTGGTCCCACCACAGCCCCGGCACCAGCAATCCACAGGGAGCAGTCATTGTCAAGTCGTCAAGAGGCAAGCCACCAGAGGAGACACTGCACTGCTGTCGAGTCACTTCGGTGGTGTTCAGTGGCGCCTGTTCTGATCTAACATACGCTGGACACCACCTACTAAGCCCCCTACTGACGACAATAATTGCTTAGTCGCGGAGCCGGCGTGAGTGAGCTCTCCCTCCGGAGGGTGCCACCACGACCGTCCAACGACAGCCCCAATGGACTCGCCGATACCGGTGACCGCAACAGAACCAAACCAAGGCCACAGGCGTGGAGAGGACATCGAAATTGAGGTCACCATGAGAGCAGGGCATGAAGGGCCACAGAATTTGAGACTTTTTTTATGCTGACTAATGAGAATGAGGATGATTAAGATGATGTTATGGATTTCCATTTCGGTCTGAGACTACATGACAGGGCTGTACTCTACGCTTCCTTTCATAATATATCCCGGCGTCAACCAGGCCCGATAGATACAGGCACCCGCAGTGTTGGTCAGGAAATTTGAGCAACACTCTCAGAAACGAATCCATTAAGTGGATGAAACTCGACTGTGTGGTCCCAGTCTTCCCAACTGAGTCCGCAGCAAACTCAACTCTGGGCAGAAGCCGGTCGGGGCAGAAAAACCCACATGACTCTGATGGGATTCGAACCCACGACCTCCCAGCCAGGAGTCTGCGACGCTAACCACTTTGCCACGGCGGCTGGTTGGTTTAGCATAAAACTTGATGTCAAACTGAATGTCACCCATAGCCAGTCCTTTAACTGTCACCTCCATGGAAATGACAAAAATGTATTAAAAAAAAAAAGTTCTTTCACACCACACCAAAACCTAGTAAAATGGCTTTTATAACTCATCTACACCATTCCCACTTCATTCTCACCAATATTAACAGACCAGACACAAGATCAAAATATCCCCAGTGCTGAAAATTCATTTGGTAAAACAAGTCTTAACCCTTACACTGGTTATGTAACAACGTACTATTAAGTATGTTGTCTGGTGAATTTCCAGAAGGAAAGTTTGAAAAGAATAGTTACGTTTGTATGATATGCATAACTTTTCAACGGTTAGTATTTGAACATGACATGCAGAATAAAAATTGTTAGTAATTGAATAAAGAATAATATAAAACAGAACTGGGGTGCTTGTGAGTGTTTGATTAGGTGCTGACCTGTCCAGAATGTGAAAATAACAGGTGAAAACAGGTGGCACATCCTGCTTGTCATTCTCACGAGCTTGTTCACAAATAATCCAGTCTATGGTGTTCCACAGTATCCAGAAATAAGTCATAGCCTTTTTCAAAGGAAAGTCAGTGTGGATTATACCCGTCTTTCACGCAGGTAATTCAGGTAAGAATGAATAAGGTACAGTTCAGTTTTCACATTGAAATCATGTGCTGCTAACACACACAAAAAAACCCCAAAATGGTCACTATCAACAAATGTAATAGTCAGCCCACACTGTCGTCATTTATGTTTGAAAGGTTTAGGATCATCTGTAAGCGCTACACTGAGTTTTTCTTCCCCACTGAATAGCATCTTGAGATTCCCCTCACCCTTAGGCACTCATCCAGTCACTGTCCGTGTCGATCTCAAAATCACGATTGCATGCTGCTTGATCTAAATCAAAACTATCACCCATCACACCCAGTTCATTCAAAATGTCCATAACTTCTTCTTCACCTGCTTTTTCCACAAGAAATTCAGCAAAAACATCTTCAAACAAGTTCCTAATTCTATCATGTTCTGCTTTGGGCGCCGCCATTTTTGTTCGCCAGACGAGTCGAGTCGCACTATGCATTACAAACTGCTACTAACCATAAACTAAGTTAAAACATTGAAAATCCATGTTCTGGGGCTCGCTCAGTCACTCATGCAAATTAGTTTGTCACTGAGCCATAGTTTCGTATCTGCGTGTGTCTGTGAAACTAGGCTCGCAAGGCTCACCCTACAGCACGACTTTTGTTGCGACAACCAGTGACGTAATGGCGCAACTTTTGTCGCGACAACCAGCGTAAGGGTTAAGTTTGGCATTAAACCTGATGGTCTAGGCTCATTTCTGCAAAACGCCCAGACAGGAAACTGCTCTGCTTCCCTTCCTGCGACCCTTGAGATGATTCGGGGAACTCCCACTCAGCATTTTCATCCCACTGTTTCAAGTCAATTTTCACCACAGTCTTTGGCAAACGGTCAGTCAGCGCTATGCCCCGCCTCCTTTGGCAGTCCAATTCATCTATGAACCCAACCAATAGATGACAAGGCCTGGACCAAACCTGCACAAATAGGTATAAAGACAGTGCTACACAAGTCTGATGTGTCACAGAAATGCCAGTTATACTTACATCTAAATACACCTCACTTAAAAAGAATTATCTTCCACAAACTGAAATCACTATATTGCAAAAGGATGGGGAAAAACTGAGGCAACAGCTTGTCTTTGTCCTAATCTAGATGTCAAGTGTCCACCCCACATCACTGCTTACTTAGCCCTCTTGCAGTCACTCAAACCACAGCCAGCCAATGTTGTATCCAGCCACACACAGTCCGGCAAAGAACCAGTTTTCCATGAGGTAGTAGGCAACTTTAATATGCACATCATGAATGAAACTTTTTTCTCTTGCAAAAATCTGGATGAACCAAAAAAAAAAAAAGTGTTGATGCTAACTGAGACACTAAACATTGGCTTCTTTCACAAGAGTGAGGCTGGAAACATGACACACACCACCTCACAGATTTCTCGCAAAAAAAAAAAATTAGCAGCTAACAACCAGATTTATTATAAATGAAAGAATGAAACAGATGGAGTATATGGAGGAAGGAATAGATAAGGTTTTCTTTTGTGAAACAAGAACTTCTGAGTAAAAATAAACTACCAGATGTTTAAGTTGGTGCTGGTAAATATAATGATCAGCTAAAGGCATGGGAAAACAGTGACTGAAGAGATAACGCACAGCAGAAAAGAAGCTGGTTGGAAGCAATACCAGTAAATTTGAAGACTCACTCTGTGCACACTATCTTGCAATTCACGAGCGTTGGATTTTAATATGATTATTTTGTTTCTTTCTGCGTACGCAGGCTGATACTCCTGCGGACACTCCCTGTGTAGACAGGCAGTGGAATTTTGTGTGTATGACTGTTTTTTATCCCGCCATTAAGACAGCCATACTCCATTTTCAGGGAAGTTGCATGCTATGTGTAACGTGTCATCCATACCAACGGCCAAACTGGCCTTCTCTTCCGAAAGTTGGTGATGGGATTTTACATGTGTGCAAGATGTGTGTGCGTTCACACACAGAACCTCGGTTTATAGTCTCATTCGAAGGACTGTATGAGGAATGGAGTCAGAACCAATGTTAACTCTGAGGGAAAAATCACCCTGTACTGAAATTCGAACCCGTAACCCCAGGATCACGAGTCCAGTGCTCTACCAACTGAGCTATTCCGGCCCCCTTAATCTGATTTATTCTATGATCTGTATAGAAATTCTACCAGGAGTGGGTTATAATTACAGCAATCAGTTTGTCTGCATCATGTTTGTCTGCACCATGCACAGCATTTCAAGCAAATTGCTGCAAGCCTAGAGTTGCAGGACACAAACCAGATAGAAACTGGTTTTAATATTTCCTGACCAACAAATGCAAATGAAACATACAAAACTGTTCATAAAAACATGATGCTTCTCTGAATTAACCTTGATTATGCAACAAGATGGTCAGTTGCATGCTACAGATGAACCTGTAAATCAAAATACATACGATTAATCAGGATTTTCCAATTCAAAGTATTTAGATAAACTAACCTGTCCAAACAAATGCCTTATTTTAATTTGACGGAAACATTGCCCCAGTCAATCAGGATGTCCTTATCAAAGAAAAAAAAAGTGGGAATGGAGATGACTATAATTCTCAACACTGCCTCAATAATATTTGGACTTTCAGGTTGGCTTCCTTTGGTTAACATATCAATTCTAATCAGTTGTTTGTAACCTTCAGCCTGATGCAGGCTGAAGAACAGTTGACCTGAAAAGTCTTGCAAAAGGCCACGGTGCAAGGGCCGCACAGGCCTCTGTGGGGTCCAGGGGCAACACCCCGATATGGGGCCTGGAGTGGCAAAGCCTCCTAGATGAAATGGCATATAAGCAGTTTTGAAGATCTTTCCATGGTCTTTTGTGATTGGCAAATTACTGTGCAGGAAGCTAAGAAACCAATGAAAATAACCACCTGCACACATGCCCATGATTACACACTCACACACTAATAGTACACATACGCACACCCACACCCATATGCGCATCCACATGTAAATTCAATAAATGTCTTTAAAAACAAACAAAAAAAAAGTTTGTCTCAACAGTCATCCATGTAACTTGGTAATGAAAGAACCATATCGTTTATTGTGGACACAACTGCTGTCACTATGTGCTTCTCATTTCTTAACTGTTTAAAACCAAGCCCACCGTAGAGGTAAGACAGTGTGAAAACCTCACCACTAGGAACCATAGACATCACTGATAAGGGCTCTCACTCCATCAAAACAAAATTCTAGGATGTTCATTTTTACAAATTAAAAAAAAAGGGGTAAAACATTAATCTGATCAAGAAATCTGGTCTGTTCTGACTGCAGTCCAGTGGCCTTGAAGCAATATCCTTCATGCAGTGCTTGTGCATACAGAACGCTATTAAAACCACGACTGCCGCAGTTCATCTCTTTTTAACAAAGCAAAAAAACAAAAACAAACCCCCCCCCCAAAAAAAAAACACCTAACAATGTGCCATTCCTGGCTTGTTCACCATCTGAAATCAAGTCAAAAACCATTGATCGAAACTGCTCATTTTTGTCGTCTTTTCAGTCTGCTCAAATCTTCAACAATTGACAAATATGCCCTTCTCTAACACCTTGCCTTTTCTACAATTCATGGCATGCAAGACATCATACTTCCCTCCCAAAAGATGAAGGCTATGCATGATCCACAATCAGAAAAAAAAAAAAAAAGAAAAAAAAAAGGGGTGAACAAATTGCGATCACGTACACATTTGCCTGCCACTGCGCTGGTCTGATTATAATGCATGCAGAAATGTTGCAATATACCATAATGACCATGGGTGGCAATGCTTTGGACACAGAATCATGGTAACATGGATTGGAAAAACTGGATACCGTAAGAGACTTTGAGTGCTCAAGCATTTTACGCTTTTTTTTTTCAGTGGACTTTTCCCCTCAGATTTTTACCTTTCCTGCCTCTGATAATAGGTGGTTTGTTTCTTTTTTGTTGTTGAAAACTTTGGATCTGGGAAGAGTTCTCCAACCTGCTAGATATTTTGCCTGCCAATGAACTGATCTGATTAATGCACGTTGAAGCACTAAAAATATCTATGATATGTATATTCATAGTATCCATAACAACTGCCAGAGGCATTGTTTTGAATACAGTATCATGAAAATGTGGACTGGAAAAAACTGGATACGATATGAGACTGTGAGTGACTGGACATTTTGCAATTTTTATCAGTAGACTTTTTTTCCCCTCAGATGTTCCCTTTTCTTGCCTCTGAAAATCAAGTGGTTTTCTCTGAAATCCTCCGATCTCAGAAGAATTCTCCAGCCTGCGAACATAATTTGCAACGTTGAGGCTTTGCTTCAATGAATCTCTTTGGACAGTTTTGTTTTTCACCAAAGCTGACTAGCTCATTTTCACACTTGCCCACAACAAACCTGATATGTTAGTAATCTATGGGAAAATTTGTCAGCGTTTTGTTGATATCTGACTCATAGCTCAGGAAAACACATTTTTACCCTACGATTTTCATCTATCCTCAAGTTTTAAATACAGGACATATTCAGACCATACAGAATTGGGAGGGGGGAAAAATCCACTATTTTTTCTTTCCTTAACTAAAATGTAGCACAGTCACACACATACACTCTTTCTCTTAGTACTATAAACTTCATCCTGAGTATTGTTAGTGTGATTACTATCATTCTTGTTATGATCATGTCATGCAACTACTTGTCTCAACTACCAGTTCCTCTTTGCGGTGCATAAAATTGACAAAATCATTTGCATATGCATGAAAAGGCTGCAGGCAAAGCCACACTCTAAAGAAAAAAAACAAACCTCAACCCTATCGCAATCCCACCTACAACCTGTTATGTGTTTTACCAGCATTGACCATCCTTTGTAAATTCTGCAATTCATCTTTCACTTCCATGTTTCTCGATTAGAATGAACTCAGGTTCACCAATGAGGAGATTTTGTTATTTGTAACCATTTTCAAAACCAACTATTGATATAGCCAACACTATGTCTTTGTGGATGTGTCCAAACAACAGCGAGCATGTTTTTTGTCCCCTCTCACTTTTTACTGCACGTCATCTATCCTACCACGTAGTACCAGTGCACAATGGCCTATGACAGAGTAAAGGGATTCCAGGAAAGCGCAAGCTTTTTTTTGTTCATTTTCTTTTTAATGCACATGGTTCCCACACATGAGCTCAAATGCTGGACCTGAAGGGGGATAGAGTCTACACACTCTTTGATTCTGAAGAGAATGCTTCTTTTAAACTAGCTATTAAAGCCAGGGACCACTGGAAAAAGGGAACTATACACCGTCATATGGCCAACCAGACCTCTATTGCTCTGTCTCATTCACTGCTTCTCCAGACATGTGTACCTGAAATCTGCTATTGTAGTGTTGGGAAACTTCTTTGCTCTCACCAGTTTGTTCACACTTTCATGCATTAGACTTCTGATTTGCATCTGAGCGTGATTAGAATAACTATTGAAGCATGGCCATTATGTAACTGACAGCCAATGTCTGCACAGGTCTCTCCTTTTGTCAACCACATCACGCACCAAACAGGGACACTTAAACTTATTTTAGCTGTAAAATTTTCACATAACATCCGATCACTGACTGTAATGTCTTTTCGCTGCATCTGGGTCTACTTTACCAAAATATTTTGATCCAACCAATGATTTTGCAAATATTTTTACAAAATGGTTGTGTAAGCATATGCAGGTCCCAATCACGGGACAAGACAATGGAATATAAATGGGTATGCAGGTCTGCATTTTTAACTGTAAACTGGGCTACAAAGAGACTTTTCGCCATTTATGGGACAGATCAGCTGTATGACGTATTAAAGAGAGACAGGAGAGTAAGGGACAAGACGACAACCAGTGTGATATCAATTTGCTTGTAAAAGACTATAAAACACAAAGCGGCTGAAGGACCCAGTGCAAGAGCTTGGCGTCACTCATGTGCTCATATGAGTGCATTTAGCTCTTCAGACAGCTTACCCGGTCTTACTAGATGCAAAAACTAGTCACAGCTGCATTCAAACAGACCACATGCAAACTCACCTGCGATTGTAGGGCCCAATCTGCTCCTTCAGATTCTTCTTATGCCACTCCATATTACCAAAAGAAGCTTTGCTCTCAATCCAGTTCACCACAAAACCATCCAAAGCTGAAACAACAGTGAGCAGAAAATACTGAAATTTTCTCTTTCTGGTCAGATCTTGTGAGGTTTTTGTCTCCCATCCTAAAGGGTATTTGCTGGTGTTGAGTGTCTTGACTTGTGTGAGATGGATCAGTTCTGCTGGCCATGAAGTAAAACATTTATAGTAATACTTTTTTGTTCTCTTAAAAAAGGAATTAAAATTAACCTTTAAATCTTTCCACGAGCGCAGTCTGAGCAGCCTTCCTTGCCAAGCCAGCTGGGACTGAACTGCAGAAATGGAAACGGTGTTTTGACTATAACTTTATTATTTATACAAAATCAAACAAGAGTTAAAGAAAGAAAAAAAGGACACAAAGTGATCTGTAATCTATCAAATTTAAGTAAGATAATCCACTTTTTTAAAAACTTTTGACTGTTTGACAAAATCAAACATTACCCCACTTCAATCCTTTACATAACCTCAATTTTGAATGTTAGCAGTAAACATACTTTGTTTAAAACCTTGAAAATCTGAAATGTGATAGAATGCTTCTTCTTCAGCTGTGCCAGATTTGGTTTTCTTACTTGCATGTTCTTGGAAGCATTTTAATATTTCTGAGAGAATCTTTTACGTTTACAGCCCGGATAGTTCTTCCTGCACATGTTTCTCTCACAAAGTGGAAAAATTTTCTGATGAATCATAAGCTGAATCATCATTAACAACAACAACAACAAAAAAATCAAAATCATTGCCAGAATCCATCAAATCTGCTTGAGAACCTTTTTGGCAACAAGCTTATGTCATTTGGCCATGGTGAAAAAAAAACACACACACAAAAAAGGGCATGCAAATTGACTAAAAAAGAATTACTGAGAAAAACTGAAACGAATCAAATCAGCACTACTCAGATGCAGGTTTGGAATTCCATCAGCGACGCCAAAGCATTCTTCAGGTGCAGGGGCAAATGTGTCAATATTTCCATTTACACCTTCCCTTGATGAACAGAATTCCCATATCTAATCACAAAAGCACATGTGCCTATACACTTTCAACCATCTATAACTGCACTGGATGAATCTGATTTAATCTTCATTTGATGTTATTTTGTGCTTAAAAATTTTCAGATTAAATAAAAGTTATTACTTTGTGTACGCTTACCAGTGTGCAACAGAAAATGTGAACAATGACAAATTCTAATATGTACACTGTAGGACTGTTACTTTAACAAATATTAGTTTGCAAACTGTAGCATTGTTACTTATCACACTAAAATTAGGGAAAAAAAGAAATTAACATAAAAAGGTAACCAAAATCTAAAATCCAACCAATGAATATATAAATCCTGTTTACACAAATGTGAACACTTTTTGTGGGAATTCTTAAGACTATACACAAACATTACATTTATTCTCTTTTTTCTTTTCTGAGGAAAACTGAAAGTCAGAACAGTGATAATGAAGAAGAAAACAAAAGAACAATCAAAGGCCATCACCGATCAGCATCACATGCATAGATGACTTACCAACAGGCACAGTGAGTTTAACATCTGGGGTTTTATCAAAGCCCTCTCGGCGCATCTCCTCTTCAGCTGAAATGGACACAAAGGCAGACGTTCAACAGAATAACAAAGGACTAACCACAAACACACACATATGCACAAATCAACACTCACACCGAGTTACTGTCAAACACTAACCCAACATCCTTGAGCATTACTTGATACAAAGTAAAAACTGCGGCAGCAAACTAATATACAGACCCGCCCACTACCTGACCAATCGCAGAAACACATAATGCATAAAAGTATTAAAACATAAAGGAAAACAAAGATAAGAAAAGAAGCAAAAGAAAAAAGGAGGACAGAAAGAACTGAACATACAAAATAAAAAGCAGTACAGAAAAAAGGGCTTCTACAGAGCATGTCCTGTCTGCTGGGATTACCTTTAACAATTACAAATGAAACACCGCCTTGGGTTCCCCATTTAGGTAGCTATAAACTTTTTTTTTTTGGTCATACGCGTTAAGTCTCAAGTTTTTTGTTGTTTTTTTTTGGTTATATGCTTTACAGGGTTCATACCAATTAGTCAGAACAAAATTCCATACTTTTTCCATACCTTTTCAAGACCTCAGCAATATTTTTCCAGGACCAAAATCCAGGACTAAACCCACCCCCCAATCTCACCTCCCACTCACCCGGCACCCCTCAACCTTCATATTATATATGCAGGCTTCACACACACACACACACACACACACACACAACACCACACCACACACACACATTATATACACACACACTCGCATGCACAAGATGCAGGTGAACACAACAGAATGAACAATTCACTTACCAATCAATGAATCATGGTCACACTGCCAGCACTTGAATCACACTATCATTCAGTCACAGTTCCTTTACCATTAGATGTAATTTTAAAATTTACACAATTCCACTCACACCTGAAAATGTATCGTGATCCCAGTTTTACTTTTTGATTTCTTCCACTTTCTCATTGATCAGACTTGAGCAGGTCTTTCACACAAATTTCCAGTTTCCTCTTCTTTGCTCACACTGCCAGCACTTGAATCACACTATCATTTAACAGTCACAGTTCCTTTACCATGCAAAGAGTAGCCATTTAGACGTAATGTAAAATTTACACAATCCCATTCACACCTGAAAATGTATCTTGACCCCAGTTTTACTTTTTGATTCCTTCCACTTTCTCATTTATCTCGGCCTCAAGAACAGAAACTTCAGCTGTCTTGTCCTTAGCAGATCTACGGAGAGCATTTGACTTTGCTATGAAGGTGAAGTTTTGTGTTCTTTCTGCTTTCTCAGCAAACTCATCAGCAGACTTAAGCTGGTCTTTGACACAAATTTCCAGTTTTCTCTTCTTTGCTTTCACCTCTTCAAGTTCATCAAGCATTGCCTTTCTCTTCCCTGCAGCCTCTTTTTTCTCCTGTTCTTCTCTCTGTTCTGCCAAATACGAATTGTATCTTGATTTAGCACTGGCTGCATAAGCAAGAAGTTTTTTGGTGATTGTCACTTCGCTTGCACCCCCAACACTGGACAAATGATCAGCAATTATTCTTAGAGCTGTGACAGTCCTCTGTTTCATGTTGTCACCTGCAACCTCCTTGTTAACAGAGAAGCCTCTCTCAACTGATGCCTGACCATGGGACAAAACCAGCACTTTTCTTTTGAGAGTTTCATCAAACAGAAGAACGTATTCCTCTGCATTTCTGGCCCGGGATGTTAATAGTTCTGAGAAGTACGGTGCAATTCCAAAAGTCGCTAAATACCTGGCTTTGGTTTCACTGCACTGAAATTGTTGTGCAACCTCACATGCTGGAAACATCTTTCTGGAAATGTCTCCTACCCCTCCAAAACTTTTGAAAGAAAAATGTTTTTCCATGGCGAACATGGTCCAATACACCTCAGCTGTACGCAGGTCATTCTTGGTGACAGCCTTGTCTAGTGTGCCCTGGATGCTGGATAAATCACTTGCAGATGTAGATGGTTCACATCCTGATGCTGAAGTGGACTGCTGAACACCTGAACTGGAAACAGAAAAAAAAAGTTCAATGCCATCTGTAACTGTATACACGTTTTCATAATATATACTGTGTGTGTGTGTGTGTGTGTGTGTGTGTGTGTGTGTGTGTGTGTGTGTGTTGTGTGTGTGTGTGTGTGTGTGTAAATCAGTGAGCAAGACAGACAAAGCAGCCAAGTGAGACAGACAGACAGAGAGAAACAGAGAGACAGACAGAGGGAGACTGAGAAACAGACAGACAGAAACGGACAGATGAGATACATTTTTATTTCGTTGCATGATGTTCAAAATAATTACACACTAACTACGTTTTTCTTTTTTTTTCTTTTAATTATGATAAAAACGCTATTAAATTTTAAATTCTGTATCTTCTTTAAAAAAAAAAAAAAAAAAAAAAAAGAAACTCACCAAACAAACAATTCCTGAATGGATACTGATCATGTGTGTGTGTGTGTGTGTATATATATATATGTGTGTGTGTGTGTGTGTGTGTGTGTGTGTGTGTGTGTGTGTGTGTGTGTGTGTGTGTGTTTAAATCAGTAAGCAAGACAGACAAAGCAGCCAAGTGAGAGAGACAGACAGACAGAGAGAAACAGAGAGAGACAGACAGAGGGAAACTGAGAAACAGACAGAAACGGACAGATGAGATACATTTTTATTTTGTTGCATGATGTTTAAAATAATTACACACTAACTACGTTTTTCTTTTATAATAAAAACACTATTTTAAATTCTGTATTTTCTTTTAAAAAAAAAAAGAAAAAAAAAAAAAGAAACTCACCAAACAAACAATTCCTGAATGGATACTGATCATGTGGTGTGTGTGTGTGTGTGTGTGTGTGTGTGTGTGTGTGTGTGTGTGTGTGTGTGTGTGTTGTGTGTGTTTAAATCAGTAAGCAAGACAGACAAAGCAGCCAAGTGAGAGAGACAGACAGACAGAGAGAAACAGAGAGAGACGACAGAGGGAGACTGAGAAACAGACAGACAGAAACGGACAGATGAGATACATTTTTATTTTGTTGCACGATGTTCAAAATAATTACACACTAACTCCGTTTTTCTTTTTTTTCTTTTATGATAAAAACACTATTTTAAATTCTGTATTTAAAAAAAAAAAAAAAAAAAAAAAGAAACTCACCAAACAAACAATTCCTGAATGGATACTGATCATGTGTGTGTGTGTGTGTGTGTGTGTGTTTACTTATTATGCATCAACATGTCTTGTTTTGCAGATTGATTAGGAAAGTTTAGCAACTAACTCTTCTCCCCTCCCCTGCCCCTCTGTCCCTATCTCCTAACTTCAGAGAGATAGTGACAGACAGAGACTGAGACAGACAAAGATAAAGACCGAGACTGGGGGAGAGATAGACAGACAGAGTGAGTGAGCTAATCAAAAACATGCATCCTATTCCCAACTGGTACAAATACCCGCTTTAAAAAAAAAAAAAAAAAGGAGCTAGGAAGCCCCGTTCAAAAAAAAAAAAGTAAGAAAACTCGGGAGGGGAAGCGGGGAGAGAGAGAGAGAGAGAGAGAGAGAGAGAGAGAGAGAGAGAGAGAGAGAGAGAGAGAGAGAGAGAGAGAGAGAGGTCATTCTGGTCTTCAACTTACCTCCCACTGGCTGTAAAAAAGTCATTCATCGTCATCGTCGACCCTGTCGACTTACTCGCTGCCTGTGCCAGAAACACGTGTTTCTTCCAAAACATGTGGCTTTTCAAGGCCGCTTCACCCATGTTGGACACATCGAAGTCTTTTTGACACAGGCAACAACGGGCTCGAAATTTACTGCCGTCCGATGCTTTTCCGATCCAGTTCTGGTACTGGCTATTGGTCAACCACGCTTGGCTGAATACACACTTCCTCCATTTTTTTAATTCTTGCTGCAGGCGCAAACCATGGAGAAGAAATGATAGAACGGAAGTTGGGGGGGGGGCTGGAAAATTGCGCACATGCGCACTCGACACAAGGGAGACTACTCGGACGGCAAAATAAATAATTCTGCTGTTCGGATGCGCGAGTGTTGACGGGGTGGCAAATCGACATCGACCTTTTCCGAAATTTGATGTAAACAATTTTGTTTCAATTCATGACTTGAACGTTCATGATGGAACTCTGGAAATTCCATGACTTTTCCAAACCCTGCTGGGTAAAAGCAAATTTTCCAAGACTTTTCCAGCCCTGGAAAAGCCTTTCCCATTTTTCCAAGACTTTTCCAGACTTCCAGGACTCGGTACGAACCCTGGCTTTAAGTCTCAAGTAGCTATAAACTTTTTTTTTGGGGTCATACGCGTTAAGTCTCAAGTTTTTTTGTTTTTTTTTTGTTATATGCTTTAAGTCTCAAGTACAACACATAAAACTTACACAGGAATCCAATGTTCTGTTCTTTGCACCATGTTTTCAGCCGCTGTTCATACTCGAGACCAATGGCACTGTTGAAAAAAAAAAAGTTTCAAGAGAATGCTATGAATACATTAATATACAACCAGTTTACTATTTACACCAAATAGCATTTCAAGGAAAATGGGGACAGACAGATAGGAGGTGGGGTTAGTGTCAGATGAGGAAACAAGTTCAAAGAACATAAAGAGCGAAGGCCAAGTCCCAAATTTAGAGTAAAACCAAAACTCTGGTCATTTCATGTTCCTTCTTCAAATAATTGATAAATAATCTATACAATTTTGAAATCATCTTTTATATATGCTAAATAACAAAATATGTCACACATCTTTGGCATCTTACAAAATCATTCATAGAAAAATTGATGGATTCTTTGATTATAAACATTTTCTTTAAGTCACATCTTTATAGTGACTATTGTGATTTGTGATTTTTTTTCAGATTTTGCAAAATAAGCAAAATCTTGCTCACTTCACGAAATGAACAGTTTCACAAATATAGCTTACATTTACTCTTCTGTACATGATGGGAATGAGAAGGAAAGCAAGGGATACAAGTGCATTTAAAGTTGTCTTTGGAAGTGCTTGCACAATGACTGCTATAGCTTTGCAGTTAGGAAATTGAATTACATGTTCGTTGATGTAAAAGCAGCATATTCAGCTGGAACACACAAACGTACAGGCACACACATACACATGTACACACACACACCTATGCAGAATTCAGTCTGCACAAAAAAAGGAAAGATAATGCTGCTTATAGCCCAGTTGACTGTAAAGGGCCATATCAGGGCTGTCACTAAGTTGAAGTCAAGTTACAAGTCATTAAACAAGAAAAAGAAAAAGAAAAATATCATTAACACAACCCATTAAAATACACCTTCTAAACACATAGCAGAAATTTTGTTAAAAATCTTTCTTCCGTAAAATCTTAGATCAGATGAAAAATGTTAATCTGTTTCAAAAATTCAGAGATCACATCACCTCTGAGCAAGGTTTTCATAGAGTCTGCTGTAAAGTGTTTATGTTTCACATCATGCAAGTCCCAACACACTCTAAAAGAACATGTTTCACTGTGAGTGGTACATAACACGAAATGCACCAATGAGCTTCTACACCTTTTAAAGTAGAAGAATGGGTGTAAAAGGAGTGGCCTGTGTGCAAACAGCACACGACTGTTTCTACTTTACGGCCGCCCCCGGAACAAGGTTCCATTCTCTTGCCAGATGTCTTTGATGTACGCCTGGGCTTTGGGTTTCAGACAGGTGTGAGGGATAGACAATCAAATCAACTCTTGCTTTGTGGCTCTCTTGGCAAGTTGATCAAATGCTCACATGACTGGAACCCAAGCAAACTATGTTGTATCCATCTGATTTTAGCGAGGTGTATAGCCAGGCATGGTACTGGAGGAAAATAATTTTTCCCTGAAAATTTTTGGGGGTCCAGGGGGTAACGCCCTCTGGCAGGGTCAAGGGGCAGACCCCCTTGTGGGGGTCAGGGGGCAACACCCCCTGAAGCTGAAGGTTTTTCAGCAATTCTAGCCTGTAAAAAAGCCTCTCCTTGAACTAATTTCAGTTCTTCATACTAAGCAATTTCTGCCAAAAATAAGCTCTCCTAGAATCACTTTATCAGTCATTCCTTCAACCCAAAGGAGGTTTTAAACCCAAGTAATCACATAGCAAAAATGAGTACATATCTACATTGCTTTAGGTGGCATACATTAAATCAAATTGTAAACGTTTTACTTACTATGCCAGTGAAGCACATGCACAGTGTACACACAGGAGACCCCTCATTTTGCACAACTTTGGTCATCACGTCCAGCACCACCAACACAGCACAGCACAGCAAAGTAGTGGTCTATTTCATGTCTTGAGTTCCAGTTTTGTTTACTATGTCTGTTCAATTCTTTTATGATCTGTCTCCTCTACATTAGTTACTCCTTTTACTTTTTACATCTATCTGAATACAGTACAAAATGTGTTTTAAGTTTTGTGTCTCTTTTAATGTACAAATTTTAAGTTATGTGTCTCTTCCAATATACAATTTTCAGTCCAAGCAATGTGAATGAGATGAAGACTACTTCTTTTTGCCCGATTTCTGAGCCATCTGCTTCACGAGCAGAGCCTGCTTTTTGCAATGTCCAAACCTCATTCTCTTTGCCTCCTGTCTGTAATGTTCAATGGCTTTTCTCTTTGAAGCCAGCCGAATGAGTTCCTTCTGGAAAAGTTAAAACTTTTTCTTTCTTTCTTCTTTTTCTTTCTCCAAAATGTGGTGGCAAGTCTCTAAACTTTTCCAAGCACGACGAAAACGTTTAATTTTCGTGGCTCCTGTTCAGCCAATCCCATCGCCATTTGTTTGCCACACCAGCATCAATATCTTCTGTCGGAGAATTTTGCGGAACTATGTCTGTACGCTTTGGCATTTTTATTTTTTCCTTCTTTTTCTTTAATCTTGTTCAAATTCGATCACGTCGACCCAGAGCGGAAAACAGTGGTGAATGTTACAAAAGCGCATGCGCGGAAGTAGTCCTGCTGAATGCTACTTACTCGTGAGACGAAGGCTTGAAGCGAACGACCTGAAACGAACTAAAAGGGCCGGTCTCGTTGGGCGCGGCTTGCTTTTTTTTTCCTTTTTTTTTGCTTTTTGCGGATTTCCGCGAATTCGCGGACATGTACCATGCCTGTATAAAAGGAAACAAATCAAAACAGAATTGTACATGAATGAATATATTCAGGCAAAGTCCCTTCATAGACATTAACTTACCGTCTGATTCTGTCAGGATAAGGCCCATATATGTCATCGCAGTAGATTGCCTGTTAACAAAATAACATTGATTTCATATCCATATTCAAGCTTAACCAGTATGCATACAACAAAAAAAGAAACTGACATACCTCTACACATTATGAGTAACACACACCAAAGTGATTTCTACAGAACATTTCTGGTGCTGAGGCCCAGATCTTTGCAACCACATTCAAAAACGCTGATAACAATGCTACAATTATGGGAAACATTAGTTACATGCGTCAGAAAAATGTAGGCAAGAATAAAAATGAACTTACAAAACAGATTGCAAAGAAATACTTATTTAATATATACTATGACCTGTCTCCCTCAACCAAGCAAAGTGAGGTTTTAACAGTTTTGTGAATTTTCTTGGTGCCATATTCATTCTGTTTGGCAAATGATTGAATCACCAAAGCTGTCCTTTCCAGCTGAATCTTAGCAGCTTTCTGTGGACCAGTCATACTTGGACAGAGAGAAGTAAGCACCTTTCGTAATTAGTCTATGTGCTGACTGTTGTATGTCCATCTTAAAATGATGATAGATGATTTCTCCATATTAATACTTTTAACTTACAGTCATTCTGTGTGTTCCGTCCTCTTTATGGTGAATGAAACTTGAGGTACAAACTGGTCCTCAGCCATTAAATAAAGGTATGACAGAGCTAATTTCACATTTTGTGCAGGTTACACACTGATCATAAACAGCTGGTGTCAACACTTGCTTCACAACAGAAATGAGACCATATCAGAGCTTCCCATCTCCAAAAATAAAGGTTTTTTTTTCTTTTTCAGCACTTCAAAGTCCAAGTAAAATTTGTTTGGTAGGAAAAAAACCCAAAGGAGACAAAATGACCTCAAGCTCTTCTGCAATTATGAATAAATCAAAAACTCCCTGTTGGTTTTTTTTTTTCTGTGAATTAAGTTCAAAATCTGTGCACTGCCATGCACTGTTAGTTAAATCTTTGCCATAGCAAAAAGAACTTTCATTTGAAAACTATTTATGCAATACCTACATGAATAAACGATTGATGTAATAGAGTTAAATCATGAATACAACAAGAGTTGCACACTGTACTGCTTAATTATGTTTGTCCAAAGACCAACTCATAGTCTATAATAGATATTATCAATTTTCAGCATAATTTTATGATGTTTTCTCCACAAATCTATTTACTCCATTAAAACCTTCATTTTCAAGGACTTTTAAGGACTATGATGAACTTGTAAGCACTAAAGACCAAATTTCAGGGACCTTTTTTTAAAGTTCTTGAAAAGGCGTCCAAAAATTCAGGTACTTTTTGCATGAACCCAGCCAGGCTTTGTTTTATTCTGAAATCAGTGTACCTATCAACAGAAAGGTCTGAAAGTATAGATCTTTAAAAAAATCTTCAATGTCACAAAAATAGATACCTTTTCATGTCTCAGGACAAATAGTTGTATTTATATCTATTCATATTCTAAGCAATGACAGAAAATCAAAGTCTGTTGCTAGCTCTACACCCACACACACCTCCTCCACAGCACAAGCCAGGTATGGATCGGCTATTTTATGTGGATGCCGTAACAGTTCCGTAATGGCTCTTGCTCGCACTCTTGGAGATTCTGCAGACAGAAATCCTTGAATGTTATGAAATGATATGGTTAAAAAAAAGTTATATATCTTTTCAGGGTTCCTACAGACTCCCAATAACAAAATTCAAGGAGTTTTCAAGGATTTCTTTTTAAATTCAAGGCTACAATACATGGCTAAAGATTGACAAAGTTACAAATTATCTCCCTTGGTTAAATAGCAAATGACAATCCAGGATCACGTTGATGTTTGTAAAAATTTGTTTTCAAATAATTTTTCATCAGCCTGAACTCCGAAAAATCAAACTGCCGTTTCTTTTTGCCACACCAAAAAATTTTGGCCTGATGGCTTGATTTTCAAAGGTTTCCAAGGCAACTGCAGGCAGAAATGTAAACAAATTTTAAATGTAATTAATAGCGAACCGCAAAAAAAAGTAGACAAATGAAACACAAAACAAAACACGTGTTTTGACCTCTTAGGTCTTGTTCATGCAAGATACAAAACACTTCCCATAATTTATACCTTCCTTCTCCTCTTCCTGTCCTCCCCTTCCCCTCCTCCTTTTTCCCCCCTCCCTTCCCTTCGTATTTGTGCTATTATTATTATTACTATTATCAATATAATTGTCATTAAAAATTTATTCATTTTTTGAAAATTATATTTCTCTATCATGCTTTTATTAGTAGTACTATCATTACCATTACCGTTGCTATAGTTGTTAGCATTATCATCATTATGATACAATTGTTATTAACCCCTTGACTGCCACTATTTTGTATCAGTTTTGTACTTCTGTGTGCCGGAGCAAAATTTTATTTTCTGCGGTAGGTTCACTAATTTGATCAGTGCTCATTTATTTGTGGAGATATCTCTTAGATTTTTGGCACGTTTTCTTCTTATACTTCTTCTAATATCTGCAAATAATTTTTGATTTTGTTTATTCTGAGTATAATAAATAATCTTACAATTCAACTTTAAAAAACAACAACTATACTTTGTAAGCTTACAAAACCCCACAGCAGCAAAACAAAAAACATACACACCCAGCAAAAAGTGGTTTTAGTGTTTACTGAACACCTGTGTAAATATTTGGTAGTGAATTTACAACCCACAATTGTTGTTTTATATGATAAATCTTTGTATTTCTGGGGTACAGTACAATCCAGGTATCAAGGGACACAATTTTGTTTTCTTAGGGAGGTTCACTAATATGCCCGCTGCTCTTTCAGTTCTTGACATATATCTAAGATACTTGGGAAATTTTCTTGCTATATCCTTGGCTACAGCCAGATATCACAATAGTTCAATTTTGTTTGTAATGAGTAGACCAAAAATGTATATAATGATGAATGATTTGTTTGAACAACAGACACTTTCAGAACATAAACAAAACTATAGCACTAAAATCACAATGAAATACCACAAAAACTGGTGCTAGTATCCTCTGAACTTCAGGACAAACATCTGTATTCACAATAAAGCTTGACAATGCATAAAATGTTTAGCAACCTCATATCATATGGGGCACTCCAGTCCAGGTAAAGCGGGAAAGAAGATGGGAATTACACATTAACCACAGCATCAGTCTGCACATCTTGCAAGCCTCTTGGGAATTGGTCTTGTTTAGCAGAGATGAAATAACAAGAACAACACTCAGTGTAACTTCCAATTATTCTGTCCGTTTTCTTTCACATATGTGGTTTGGTTCACTCATGAACTAAGTGCGATTGATAAAAAGCCATCACCACAGAAGGTAATACATAAAACATTGCAAAACCAACACACCAAAAAAAAAAAAAAGACTACTAAAGATAGGACTGAGCTACAAAAGGCCACACCACAGATGATGAAGCACACTAACAACTGAAAAATACACCGGTGTCGCAGAGAATACACCACACCACAGAACCTATGGACAGAAGGATCAGGATCCCACACTACTGCCAATAAATACCAGTCATAGTTGACTGACGCACAGTTGGGTACACACACACACACTGCGCACAAGCACCATATTCAAAAGCAACACACACACACACACACACACGCACACAAGCACCACATGCAAAAGCACCACACACACACACACACCATGCACAAATACTACACACACACACACAATGTATACCCACACCATGCACAAGCACTGCTCTCTCTCTCTCTCTCTCTCACACACCCACACACCATGCACAAACACCACACACACACACATGCATACACACACACACACACACACACACACCCCCCCCACAAAAACAACTCCATGAAATCCACAGGCTTGAAACTGTCAATGTTCACCTTGATACCCTGATCACCCGTGAAAGATATGTCGGGATTTGGACGATCAGCACTGGCATCTGTCCATTCTGAAACAAGTTCAGACTGACGAATGCCACACCCTCTTCCTCTGCCCCACCCCCTCACACTGGACCCTTGCCGTTGTCCTGAACCCCCTCCCCTTCCTCGACTCCCCTCTCGACCTCTCACAAAAGGAGGAAGGGGGCAGTCGACGTAGACAGAATCAGCTCGTCACTCTCCGATTCGGCCCCACTTTCGCTTGTATCCATCGGTTTGAAGTCGGGGATCAGCTTCGTCATCAACACCAATCTCCGATAGCAAAGGGTGGTGTTGATTGTGATCGCTTTTTTCCTCCTCCGAATTGCTTCGTTCCACTTCACTGAAGTCTTCGTCATCGCTTTCACTGTCTCGGATAACTTCTTGAAGCACTTCCAGAGCATTAGATTGTTTGAAAACGGCACGCGACTGAACAAACTGCCTGCTCGACTCGCCATCTTGAACCGAAAATGACTCAGCCGAATCTTGCCGAAGTATATCGTCCGAACGGACGTGAGCCGGTCAGTCAGCGACCCGTGAAAGGGAAGAAACCGTCCTTTAGGGTCACTGCAACCGTTTAAACCATTTTTTCTCCTTGCTTCCTTCTTTAAATTGCTGAATTTTGATGATGAAATTACCTCGAACAGCGTTCGATATGTGGCACACAGCCTTCCAGAAACCACCTCGAACGCCGTTCATGCAAGGGCAGTCAATGGGTGTTGAATGAAAATGAGACTGTCAAGAAGGAGACAATTACCATTACCACCATTAACATCATCATCGCCATCACCACTAAGACCGTTGCCACGTCAACCATGTTGTTTAAGAATCCTCTAACCCACTCTCCTTTCTCCCATACAACAACTGCTATTGCCATATTATTACCAAAAGTGGTAGTGATCCTGTCTTTATTTATTTTTTTTAATATTTTGATCATCATCATTACCATCATTATTATTCCTATCAGCAATATAACTATCATCATTACTACCTCGACTCACACATTGTCTCCTTCTTGACAGTCTCATTTTCATTCAACACCCATCTTGTACTGAAGTGAATGAAGATAAGTGATTGCTTGCTCATTTTCGTTGTCCTGAGTGTTTTGTATCTTGCCTGAAGACCTAAGAGGTCGAAACGAGTCGTGTTTTGTCTTGTGATTCGTTCGTCTACGTTTTCTTGGCGGTGAATAAGCCATCATCATGCCACTTCCACGGCTGTGGGTCCTTGACAAGGCATGAATCACACTCACTCTACAGGCAGAAACCAAGGTAACCAAAAGTATGATTTTAGAATGAGGTTCTTGACAAATCATTCGGCGAGTGTGTCAAGTCATCAGAGCCAGACACTTCATGACCAGTCATAAACTCCACTTACAGCACAAACTGGTTTCATCAGTTCCTAAACACCAGTGTATTAAAAGGTGCAACAGGAACAGATCATGGCTGAAATAAAGATCTCTCCCATAAGCCTGAATGTTTTAGCAATGACTGACCTGAACCCCATGAAAGCGCTTGGTTTCCTTCCCTTCTCATAATGGTTCTCCAGAAAGTAGGACAAATCTTAAATCTCAGCCACTGCTGGAGACATCTCTGCCTCACTGCACCATTTATAGAAGACATTCCATTTGTTGTCTACACTTCAAATACTTAATCCACGAGAAAAGCCAAGTGAGTGATCCTAACATCAGACAACTGTATCAGGTAAATTGTCTGAACTGAGGGGATACCTTTGAAAGGCCAAAATGGGATCACCCTGACTCAAGCAACACAAACCCGAAAGGGGTGAGAAACTTCATCAGAAATGGTAAATTTGAAAAAAGAACAGCTGAGGAAGAGGACAAGAAGGGACAAAATAAGGAGGGTGGGGGGAGGTGTCATGGACAAAAGACCAGGCATTTGAAACGAAGTTCTTGTGAGGGAGACCTCTGAATTTGGAACTGAAGTACTGGAATTTCTGAAATCATCATCATAACTCATCAACCTCGTCACCTGTGCCATGTTCGTCCACAATCTCACTGAACATACCTGTGCCATAAAGAGATTGGACACAGTCAGAAGATGCCCAGGTTCCTAGCCAGTACTCACCCAGGCTTGCCCTTCTGCAGCAGGGACCCCTGTTGAAGCTCCTCCCTGAAGGACACCTCCAACACCGAGCCTCGTCAACGGAAAAGGCTGACGCATATCCTAGACAAAAACACCTGGCCCAGCCACTCTTCGTCACTTTTACGGCACTGGCAGGTCAAGCGTGCAGAGCAGGTGGGAGGGGAGGGGAGGGGGAGGGAGCAGACATTGGTCTGTCTTCACATAGAGGAGCTGAGAGTCATGGTTGTCTATAGCCAAAACTGGAAGACAATACTGAAGGTTCACATGGATACCAAAAGTCTGAATAGTAGGTTACATAGGACCAGACCAATTCTTGCACGAGTTGTAACGTTTGAAAGTAACACATTCAACGCATCCAACGCAGAGGGCTTACAGGATATCAAGCGAGTTGCCAAAGAGTACAACGACGGAACCAAATGCCACAGGTAGCCACAGAGTACAATTTGCAGACGATTTCAGACGAAATTCTCCCTTGTCAAGGGAGAGAAAAAGAAGCACCCTCGTCCTAAGCAAAAAGTACACTTAAAAGGCCCTTTGGGAGGATCTATGAGTGCAAAACCCCCCCAAAAAACAAAAAAAAAGTCCAAACTTTTCACTAAAATGGTGTCAGACATTCCACAATCTTCGGCCACAATATTCTGTCCACCTCCACACCATAACATGCAAACAATTTCATTTTCTGCCTGTGTGAGTGGTTGCAGACACAAAATCTTTTTAATACCTTTTTTCTTTCTTTTTCCGAGCCATCTCCATTTTTGTGTCGTTTATGCAAGCGACCAGTGACAGGTTATTCCCTCAGCATGGAAAGTGATAAGGTAACAACTGAAACAGTCACTGCAGAGATCTGAAGTTCTTAGCCACCTACCTCAGATCAGAAATCAACACATTACCAGATTTCCAAACCTTCCTGACGATTTCTCATTAATATGCAAAATAATTGGGCAATCTCATATGTGTTTTAAATTCTATCACTGAGATTTGCATTTCTGAACTCTGTATTAAATCCGATATATGTGCATTTTACACAAATAGTTGTGCAGAATTACAACCACTGCACTGTCTGGTTGATCAAATTTCTTTCTATTTAGGTATGATTTGGAACACATAAAAAAGCACATGGAGAAAGTAATTAAAATTACCAGTGCAGTTAGACAACAGCAGATCCACTATCAGCAACACTGTTTTCTCTCGTTATGTTCCAGCCTTGGTAAGTCAGGCATGAACAAAATAAAACAGTAACACCAATGAAGGATGTATTTAGGTATAGAGGCAGCATGAGAGTGCACATATGCCCATTTTAATACGTCTAATGATTATCATGCCAGAGAGAGAGAGAGAGAGAGAGAGAGAGAGAGGGGACAGAGATGTGGTTGTTAAAAGGCAAATTTTGTTCTATACAGAATGTGCAGGGATATTTCCACATTTGTTTTCAAATACACATGAAAAAGACGAACTTAATGTTCTGATCAGAACATGTTATAGAAAATGGTACATTGAGGTTTTGACCTGCATATTTTTCTGGTTCAGTTTGCATCATGTGAACATCCAGAATGAATCTGACCAGCATACACGGGGACAAGTCCAGCTGAAACAGAGTACCAAAACACCAGACTGACATGACAGAGAGAAACTTCTCTAGAAAGACTGCAGAAACTCCTCTTATAACATAGTAATAACTATAATAATAATAATAAAAAAGACTGCAGAGACTCCTCTTATAATAATAACTATAATAATAATAAAAGACTGCAGAGACCCCTCTTTGTAGTACTTACCATTTATAAACATTTGTGTCTGGACTAAAATAATGAACTTTGTAAAAATGACTGCCTCCTGTTAAGGACAATGTCATGTATCATGCTACAAAGTGAAGAAGACAACCAGTCGTGAAAAAAAATTCTAACCTGCTCCCATTCTCCACCCCCTCCCCCTTCTCTTTCTTCCCCACCTTGACACAGTGCGAATGGTTTTGCGAGTGCCTAGAAGGGACCATATTACTCCTCATCTGATTTCTCTTCACTGGCTTCCAGTGTCTGCTCGGATTGAATTTAAATTGGCATCTATCTGTTACAAATGTATCCAAGGTTGTGCTCCAGATTATCTGAAGGACTTAGTCCATTTAAAGCAACATCATCATCAATACAAACTGCGTTCATCTGTTGACGCAACCGCTTTACAAGATCGTCCTGCCAATCGCCAAAAGACATTAGGTGACAGATGCTTCTCGCATGCTGCCCCCTCCATCTGGAACACTATCCCTGCAGAAATAAGAGAAACTAATAACGTTGACTCCTTCAAACGCTCTCTGAAAAGCCACATCTTCCAGAAAGTTTACAATTAGTTCATTTCGCTGTCAATCTATGGGCACGTGTGTGTGTGTGTGTGTGGGGTGTGTGTTTGTGTGTGTGTGTGTGTGTGATGTGTGTGTGTGTGTGTGGTGTGTGTGTGTGTGTGCGTTGTCTATTTTTGCTTTAATTGTTTATATATATGGAATTTGTAATGGGCCGCGTGCTCTGTTCAACAGAGAAGTGTGCACATAAAATGTTCATTATTATTTATTATTATTATTAAAGAAATAAAAGTAACTCAGACAGCATGCCAGTCTTAGTAGATAATGACACAGTAATAAAACAGCAGTGAAAAGCCTCTTCTTTAATTTTTGGTTTTAACAGGAAGTTGAACAAGTTGAATGTGGTGAAATTTGAATGCCAAATACCCAAACCAAAGATGCCAATACGGTCACATGAGGCAAACAGGAAATCAAAACAAACAACAAAAACAGGGGGAAAAAAAAACCCAAAAAAGAAAAAATCATGACAATTCAATATAATATAAAGACAGAAAACTGTGCTGCACTTTTTATGGAACACATACATACCACACACATGTGCACTTGTCATTGAGGCATTGCTGACAATGCTGATAGTGTATCAGCCATTTCTTTGCCAGATATGAGACCTGAAAAACTCCTGAAAAATTCCAGAGGATCCCAGAACTGGTGTCAAACGCCCAGGGGCCAATGACCTTTAGGGTTCAGGGGTTAAGTACCCTGAAGCCGTTTTCTATTTTCTTTCGTTTTGTTTTGTTTTTAGACTAAAGTATTATCAGGCTGTTGGTAAACTCAGGCCATATGCATCCCAACAATTCTTGATATGTGGTGTCTTGTCAATATTCTTGCCAGTTCTTCTGTTTCTAGCCTTTGAAACATTTTTAGCCAATGTGCCAGCAGAAGCTTTGACAAACCGAACTGGAGTGAAATAATTGATTGGTTTGAGACCTTGAAACCTGATGGTTTTAATATTACATACCACCCACCTCCCCATTCTCTCAGCAGGAGACTTTTCAAAAGCTAAAAACTGAACAGTCTCATGTCTGCATTGTAGCAACATCAAACGCCTGGGTAACAAGATAAACTAAAAAAGCCTTCCATACCAACTGGTCTCAGTCACACCTGTGCAGTGACAGGTACTGGCAGTTTGATTTCTTTAGAACTGCATTTACACTTTTTACAGTGGCAGTATAATGGCCCTGGCCAGTTATTGCATTTACTGGAAATAAAAAAAGTTTCAAAGAGTTTCTATGATCTTTATTGAAAGATTCTGCTGTAGCGTAAAAACATCTCATGAACAGACTTTCACAAATTCATTTCAGTTTAGTCTGAACTGCAAGAAGTCTTAAACTGGGGGTTCATCCAAAGAGAAGATGCCTCAGTACGTATCTCATGCGTCATAAGAATTTCTCGACAAACTAAAAGTGGGAGTGTACTGGCGCACTTCGGTCATCTAGACAATTCATTTACATCAATCATACATGACTAGAGAGACTTAACTGCAACACAGTGGGCTTTGTCAGCAGCTTAGCCCCATTAACAGTGCTTACATTTTGGAGATTTTGCTTAATATTTAAATTAGCGCTAGACAACAGAAATTTATGACAAAAGTTACAAAGAGACTATACTTTGCTAACTGATCTTTTCCTATGTGCTAAAGATTTTTTCCTCAGTATCATGGGTGTCCACAAATGAGCTGAGTCTAGCTCCATAGCCTCTTCTCTCAGTTTTTAACAAGAACCCAACTCCCCCTCCCCCCCCCCCCCCTTTTATTCAAGACTTACTGATAGAAGGATCACAATTACTTAAACTAATCATCATCACCACTGCAACCACCCCCCCCCCCCCAAAAAAAAAAAAAAAAAAACTCAAAAGGTAGCAGATTCCTTTTTCAAAGAAAACAAAAGCAGCAATGATCTTTCATCCCGATAAAGCCCTTATGCGACAAACACTGTTAGTGTTTTCATTCAAGGGCTGTTCTACTTCCTTTACTTTTCTCTTTTAATTATTGATTTAATCAAACAGTTCAGGACATATGTGATGTCAGCCTTTCTCCCTGGAGCTCAGACCTACAGAGCAACAACCACCTAGAAAGTACAGAACTCCACAAACGCCTGACTGTGGAGGATCCTCCAGACCCTTGCCCAACACAGTCACCAACGAAACCAGTGGCAGACAGCCGACTGGTTTCCAGCAGATGCCGAAATGATGCAGAGACAAAGAGGATAAATCAGCCATAGTTTCTACAAACTTCCTGCCAACATCACCAGGCAAGCCCTGAACGGGAATCCCTAAATCTAAAGAGAAAAAAAAGAGGCTGATCAAGATGAATGTGAGGCTGCGATTTTACAGCAGACACCAACAGGATGGGGGTCAGAAAGGCCCGTGAAGGAGATGTCTGGAGACCCTCTTTGGAGGCCTATGCCTTGGGAGAAGAAAAGTGGGGAAAAGAAGGCAAAGCTCAAGGGAGGAAGGGAGGGGAAAGGGACACTGATGAAAGGGAGAAGTCAAAGGAGTGGGGAGGCTGAGAGAGGGGGATGGGTCAGGGAGAGAGAAAAGCAGCAAACAACAGTAAACAAGTTATGAACAGTGATGCTAGTCATAGCATTGAATGAAGGGAAAGCCTTTTTTTTTTCCATCTATAACCATGAATAATCTTCTGGTACATTTTGCCATGTAAATTCTCATATATGCACATGGCAGTGTGAAGTATGTATGTCCTCTCCCTTATTGCTATCAAGTTTTCGTTGCTTGAGATTCAGTAATGGTCATAATTGCTCACAAACAATAAACACAGAGGCACAGGAATATATACACTTTGCATTAAAGAGCAACAGAATTTTCCTACGTCACATCAACATGTATGTGAGAATGTGCATGCTTGAAGACACACACACATCTACACACAGACACACACAACACATACACACAGATGTCATACCTCCTTTGCCATTTTAAGGATTACAAATGATTCTTGCTTTTTCATTCTTTTGAAGAACCTGCAAAAATTAGAGACTTTAATCAATCTGCAAAGTACACAAAGAGCTTACTTAAGAAATATATATATATATATTTTTTTTTATAAAATGTACACTAAAAGTCTGAATTTATAAACAAACAACAAAAAAGCATTTTTTTCAAATTGTTGTTTTAACCAAAATATGTCCTTCCTATTCATCAACACACTCAGCAGGATAGAATATTTTACATCAGAGGTCAATAATGCTAAACAAAAAATGTTTATCAACACAATGTTGCAAAAAAAAAATAAAATAAAAAAAATCAACATCTGAAAATAATCACTCATTCAACATCAGGCCTTAGACGCTGAACAGAAAATAGCCCACAGGTTGGTAGCCATACAGTCTAGCATGAAGGCAAGTCTGACAGAAGCTGTTTCTAGCCTAGCAACCATGGAAGTCATGTCAGGGATGAAAGCAGGTTAAAACCTGTGTCAACTATAACCTACGGTTAAAATTCAAACAAAGACAATACTCTAAACTAAAAAGCTGCTTAAATCAATTCATTTCTATCACAGTCCACAAGCCAGTCAGAAGAAATGAAGATATTAATTTTCTTAATGAAAGAAAAGAAGAAGAAAACCCCTAAAGATCATATCAGGTGGAAGATTTAGGAAGAGTTGCATAGTCTCTGCAGGAAATCACTTGTACAGCCCTGTCATTTCAGTTCCAGCCTCAATCAGAAGATGCTTTATACCGAGTGGCTCATCCCATGGCATACACCATGGGGTTTCTTCACCAAAGGATCAAACCTCAGAATACATTTACAAGGAAATGTGAATAGTGTGTAGTCTGCACAACAAAGTTTCTTCCCTTCAGTTTCTGCAGACCAGTGACCGACTTGAGTTTGCCGTTAAATTTATTGAGGAGCATAGTACTGAGGGGGATCCTCCAGGGGATCAGTTCTGGACTCACCTCTTCAGTTAGGTCAATGTAAATTCCGACTGCCTTCATTCCGGAATCTATGCACCTACGCCTTATCTGTTAAGGTCATCCTTTTTCCTCATCTAAAGAGGGTTCCCACTGAGTGCCTGCCTTGTAATGTTGAAGCTTTTGTGCTGTATGACTAATCCCATTTTCCTCCCATGGAATTTTGACTGGTTCTCCCTTACAGTTACAGGTAAAATTCGTCATAAATGAATTTTGGCCAACTATTCTGATGACCTCTTTGAGGCACTTGCTGATGAACGCCTGAAGATTATCGATACTTGACTGTTGTTCACAACACAACACTTCATACTTGTGTTGAAAATTCTGTTCTAGTTACGAAGACATGGCTGTGGAAGCCAACGCAGGCTAATGGGGGTGTTGAAAACATGATCAGCCTCATTGATGCAGCTTCTGATGTCTTGGTCAGCTCCACCATCTGCACTGACTACACTGCCCAGGTGGACAAATTTCTCAAAGAAAAGTGCATTATATACAGTCATTCACCAGCACTGGCCAGTGTCACAGCACCTGCGTGTACATAGCAACTTTTGAGCCAGTCTGGTCAATATCTATCAAACCTGTCCCCAGCAGTCTTGCCAAATTACAGTGGTGATCCATTCAGGTCAACTTTCCCTATCTGTATTACTTGCAAACATCCAATCTGCATTGCTTCCCAGGATCAGGAATAGATAATCTGTATGGATAGTCTTATTTCCCTTCTAAAACAGCAACCATTTCGGCTGGCTCTGATTCAATTCTACATTCAATCACACAGAGCATGTAAAAGTTCAATACTTTAAGAGCTCATTGTTTGTTACACAATGAAGCGCACACATGTGAGCCAAGTTGAAACATGACCAGCTGCAAAAACTAAATCAGTAAATGGGTGGAGGAATGCCATTAAATCGATTTGGTCGAATGTGTGCACGTACACATGAGTGTATGCTTGTGTTTGTATGCCTGCATGCATGCGTGTGTACGTATGTGTGCGTGCATGCACATGTCATTGTGTGTCTGAGATAGAGTGGACTGCGCCAGCATGCAGATGATCGATGATAATACATGCGTGTCAAAGAGATCAAATATCAATGTTTTTGAGTCTCAAAATCTATTTCTGAATTAATACATTGTTGTCTGATTTTGACGTCAGACCGCTGCTGACGTTTTATTCAGTAATAATTCGCAATGACCACAATTCCTTGCAGTGACTGCAATTTCTTCATTTGAATCATCAATTGTGACCAAAAAACAGAGCATGCCCTGAATAAATTATGGTAAAGGGCCAAGAATGACAGCAGAGTGTCTTTCATACTGACTTGCCATGTCTGTGGGTATTTAACTACGCAATACTGGCTCAGCACTGTTGATTCAACCTATGTCTGTGGGTTGCTTAAAGTTCTGTCCACATAACATGCATATCCACCCACTAGAACATTCGTCACATTTTAATAATTGCCTGGTCAAGAGCAGATGATAAATAATTGTACTTACTTGGGATACAGCTACCAATATGAAAATATCAAGTGGCTAAATTTTATCTATCTTTTTTAAGATCTTGACACAGCTTATCCTTTTACTTGATTTTAGTAAAATCAAGTAAAAGGATAAGCTGTATCAAGATCTTATTTATGTCACTTTTACTTACTGTTCACGGTAGTGATTCTTTAGTTCATCTGTATTGTGATGAGGAAATGCCTCTTTCCACATGGCCTGAAACAGACGTTGCACAGTGAGCACACACACATACACCCACAAACGCGTGGCATGTGCACACACACACATACAAACACGTCCATGCATGCCCATGCACACACACACACACACACACACACAACACACACATACACACACACACTCACACACAGAGAGTCTTCACCTTCTTATCTGAACCAACTGCCAAGTAATCTATGCACACACATGCATGCATACAGGCACATATGCACATAATATAGCATACATATCTATAATGAATGTGTGTGTGTGTGTGTGTGTGTGTGTGTGTGTGTGTGTGTGTGTGTGTGTGCGTGTGTGCGTGTATGTGTGTGTGTGTGTGCGTGCCTGCCTGTGTGTGTGTAAAACAGTCTACACCTTCTTTCCTTTAGCAGCCACCTAAACTGAAACAATCCATAAAAATTAAGGGCAAAAAGAAGAAAAGAACAGACCTCCAACCCACAGCACACACAGACACAAACAAGCGCATGCACATGTATACACATACAAAGCTTTCACTGCAACTGCTGAGTAATCCATGAGCACATATGTGTGTACATGCAAGCACACACACACACACACTTTACTATTATCATTATTAACTGACTACACCTTTCCCTAAGCAATTGCCATGTAATCCATAAAAACGTAGAGACCCCAAACCCATAATTAGTAGAAAACATACATGTATAAAGACTGGAATACACTCTCATTAATACATTTACTCTATTTGTGGACAATTTAAAAAAACAAACAAACAAAACCCCAGGATATTCCACCTTTTCTCATCCCCACCGGGTTTTAGTACTATTAGTCCAAAAAAAGTCAGAGAAAGTGATACTCGTTACTACCAACAGCACCATACTTTCAATTACTTAACATCTTACACAAAACAAATACAGTAAAACGAAACCTGTCCATAATATTAAACTCAGTAAGTGTAACATGCACATTGCAGTTCTGGGTGCATTACTATGTACATGCATCTGATGGGGGCATGTGGGATTCCAAACCCAGTCCAGATAAAAACAAGAAACTCATCTGGAACAGTTTTTTTTTTTCTTTCTCGCAGACTACAACCTGAATCTTTATATATGTGTGTGTGTATGCGTGCGTGCGTGCGTGCGAGCGAGCGAGCGTGCGTGCGTGTGTGAAAGTGTGTGTGTGTGTGTGTGTGTGTGTGTGTGTGATATGTGTGTGTGTGTGTGTGTGTGTGTGTGTGTGTGTGTGTAAGTGTGTGTGTGTGTGTGTGTGTGTGTGTGTGTGTGTGTGTGTGTGTGTGTGTGTGTGTGGGACTCTGTGTGTGTGTGTGTGTGTGCGCAAGCTTGTGTGCGTATGCATGGTGCACCAACATACATTAACACTGTATTTTTCACTACACATATACAAAGTTAGTGATAGTACTTGGTGATACTAAAACTTTTGGCACAATCAATGAATCATGTTTTTACATATCTGCAATCAGATGGGCATTTTCAATACAAATTTTTGTTGTCTTAAGTTCTCTGGAGATCTAAAATCTTTTACCTCTAGTCTAACCTATTTAGAAGAAAAACAAATTAACATCCGTTTTAATGATACAAAGATGAAATGCCTCACACCAACTTACCACTGAAGCTGTGAGCATACCATTGGTGGTAACATTATAAAATAATAATAAGGACAACTTCTATAGCCCCCATCCTCACAACGTAGGCTACAGGGCGCTTTACAAGTTTTAACAATTCAACATCTACAAAAATAAGCAGCACACACATACACACACAATTCCGCATTCACGAGTCATAAACACGCACACACATGCGCGCATGTTCGCGCACATGCACACAGCACATGCGCGCATACACACACACACACACGCGCGCACGCACACACACACTGGAACATAATGTCGCATAAATAAACACACTATATAACACGGTGAACAGCTCATTTGTACATGAGCAAAGTGTGCAAGTGACATGTAGTAATTTAGTAACATTTCATCTGTACCAGAATAGACACCCAGAGCACAACTCCATAGTCTTCCAAGACTGAAGGATGCCTACATGTAGTATTCTGCAACTGGCATTTGAACAGATATGTTTTAAGTGCAGACTTGAAAGTCAGAAAGGAAGGGGCATGACCTAGATGGAAAGGCAGTGAATTCCACAGTATTGCCGCATAAAATGAGAATGCTCTAGAACTGTGCTGCTTTCGGTTATATGAGGGAATTCGAAAAATTCAGTCATCAGAGGAAGAACGAAGGGGACGTGTAGGAATATACATTTCGAAGCAATCAGAGAGATAGGTATGCGCTTCACCTGTGATAACCTTATAACAGACATGCTGACTTACACTGAATTCTGTGCTCGATTTGAGCCAGTGTAATTTCTTCAAGAGATCCAAAGTAGGATGCTGCTTCAGCACCTTGAAGATAAGGCTTGCGGCTGAATTTTGAACATGTTGTAGTGGCTGGAGTGAGGCTGCGGGTACACCAAGGAGATAAAGGGGATTAGAGACTCAGAAGCCCTCTTAGAGAGTCAAAATAAAATGGATTTTTTTTCCACATGGTGAGAAGGTGTGACTAGGATACACCATGGCAGTGTCTTCGGCCCAGTTTTGCTCATTTCTACAAATGACTTTCATGATGTGGTCAGTATCTGATGTGTGCTGATAACAAAAAGATATACAGTTAGTACTGCAAAGAGATGCCACGCATGATTTGGACAACCTGGTTGATTGGGCCGATAAAAGTCAATTTAGATTTATGCCGAAAAAAAAAATGTATGGCACTGCTGCTTGGAAGCAAAAATAAGAACTGGTTTGAGTACACCACAAAAGCTTGGCGAAGACTTGAGAGAAACTACAAAATTTTTGTGTGGCGATGGACCTAGGTGTGTAAGTTAACACTGAAATGGAATTCTCTCTGGAGGCATGTTGAACTTCAAGTCAACAAAACCCAAAAGATACTGGGCTTGATTTGTAGCTATTTCAGGGTTCATACAGGAAATGGAACTCAAAATTCCAGACTTTTCCCAGGCCAAGACCTGCATTTTCAATACCACTTTCAAGACTTTGTTCATAGTGCAATGTTTTAAGGTGATGTTATAAACACAAACGCACAAGAGACGAAATATCACGTTTGAGGGCACAGAATATTTTTGTTTCGCATCATAAACACTAAATGATCCTTAAAATTAAAGCAGACATGCATAATATCAAGCAATTGTGCGTGATTCTTCAATTTCCAGGCTATTCCAGGCCATAGTGCAATTTTCCAGACTTTTCCAGGGCCTGGAAAGTGGACTTCAAATGTCCAGACTTTTTAAGACCTGTATAAACCCTGTACTACTAGTATTATGAATTCTTGGATGCTTAAACATGGTCTTTTCATCAGCCTGCACCTTGAATTTGTTTTGGAGCCTGTTTTGAGAAGACACGGCTGACTGAGAGGGTACTGAAGAGGGCATCAAGATGTACACAAGGTCATGGACATCTGGATTATGAAGATCAGCTCAAAATCATTAAGCTGCTTTGCATATGTTACAGATATATATTTGAGTCTATTGAAGTTTACAGATTTATGCATGGTTTCTGTGACAGTAAAAAGTCAAAACCCATTTGAAAATAAACAATCTTTGTGCCACTAGGGGGGGGAAATGAAAGAACTCACTGCAAAGCAAACCTAAAACAGAGAGCTGAAAGCGTTGTTGACTCCTAGTGAAATACACTGGACAGCAAAGCTGTGAATGTACACAAAGAACAGACTAGACACAGCCTTGAAACAATATACTTTTGTCTAGATATAGATCACACGCTTGAGTCACTCATGCTCTCCCCACCCACTGGAGACTACACCAAGACAGGTCACAATCAAACGATTGTACAGACTAGACTTTAAAGTCTATCTGAGAAAAATCAATTAATATAGTGAAAACAATATGATCCCTTACCTGCAGTTCCAGTGTACAAATGCTCAACAATGTTTCCATTGGGAATCTGAAAAGCAATATCCAGGACAGCTGATGCATGACATTTATATAAATGACTGTGTTACATCTAGAATTCAGAAATGATGCACGACTGAAAAATCTGCACACACTAACAGTATAATGTAAAACAATGAATGACTTTAAATCCCCACCCCTCCCACCTCCACTCTAAAAAAATTTCTTAAAAGCAGGTTTATAAATTTCAACTGGACTGCCTAAAAGTGTCCTAACCAAAATTATACTGAAATGAAACCGCACTCAACATGGTGTAGGAATGATCTGCATTCAATCCCATTCGGCCATGGGTATTTTTGGCTTCATCATTTTCTCTGCGACCATCAAATTCCCTTTTCCTGTCAGTACAGTAAAGGATGTACATAATGAGCCTTCTGCCCATAGGTTTCATTTTCTGGTTAGTGAAGTCAAATAAACTGAGGCTAAAACTGTTGCTGTTTTCAACTACAGTTGACCTCTTTCACAGACACATTACCTTAATACATTTGACAAGAGAAAATGGGGTGGGGGGACAACATTTGTTTTGAAAAAAAATTATTCCTTCTTCTATTGTTCTAAGATTTGTCTGTGTTTGATGTAAAACTTTACACCTTTTAATTATACCCTTCTTTTCCTTTCCTTTCCTTTTTTCCCTTTCTTTTTCTCTCCTCCTCTTGATAGTGGTATTTCTATTTTGATCTAGTTGAAAAAAAAAAAAAATTACACACCAATTTATGGGATGAAAGGTGGATTAAACCCATACCCCCACCCCCCCCCAAAAAAAAACTGACCAAAGAAAAAAAAACAAACATACACATGATACTGTTCCACACACACACACACACACACACACACACACACACACAGGTGACACACTACAAATGCAGATGATCTACATTACAATCTCAAGTCATTTTAGTGCACATTCACCAACAGACATGTACAATTCATACAAATGGTCCCGAGAGATTCGGAATCTATTAAGTCAAATGACACTTGTTCAGACATTTTGATGTTGAAACCATCTTCTTCTTCTTCTTCTTCCTCGTTCGCCATCCCGTTAGATGAGCAGCCCGGTGTCCTCGATGATGTTGAAACCATCAATCAAGACATTTAGCCCTTATGTATGCAAGACCTAAATGTCTTCATTAGCATGGTTTCAACGTCAAAATGTCTGAACACACGTTTTTAGCCCTTTTATTAGTCAGGTTTAAAATATTCGCAGTGTGGTCTCAAAACTTAGCTGATGTGGTGTAGCATAAATGGACCAGTACGCACGCAGTGACACCTTGATGAAACTGAAACTATTAAAAGTTCAAACGAAAATGTGTGTGTGTGTGTATAAGTGTAAAGGCATGAAGTAATTTGTAGAGGATTTAAGAATGAGCGACACTTTTTGTGAAACTTGTGTGTGTGTGTGTGTGTGTGTGTGTGTGTGTGTGTGTGTGTGTGTGTGTGTGTGTGTGTGAAGGCGTGAAGTAGTTCGTAGAAGATTTAAGAATGAGAGAGACTTTTTGTGAAATTTCCTATATTTCTTATAAATGTGATTTATTTTTAAATCATTATTATTGTTGTTATACGATGTGTTAATTGTGACTGCAATGTGATTTGTTTTAGTGTTGATATACAATGTGTTAATCAAGGATCTTAGTGAGCGTCTTTTATATAATGTTCTGTAATAAGTTTTCTTAGTTAAAAAATGAATTTTGGGGTGATATGTTTTTATTGTCATTATAATACTTGATCATTAATGTTAATAATATGAATAATTGTGATATTTGTAAGGTTATTATTATGTGCAAATGCACACAGATGTGCGCATACACGCACATGCACACAAGCGCATATGCACGCGAACACACACCTACATGCACACACCCTTGCACGCACAATGCACATACATGTATGCACACACATGCATACATACACAGAATCACAGAAATGTATGGCTATAGGCTGATAGCCTTTTGCCCTCATAATCAGTATCCGTTTATGTGCTTTTGGGATCACTTTCTCGTGAAAGTCCCAATGGTTTAAGTCAGGCATAGTGTATACTACATTTATCATCGTCTTAATAAAGATCCAACTCAGTGGAAAATACCTGGTCTTTAAACTTTTTGTCAATTTGGTTTTTAAATGCGTTTACTGATGGTGCGTTGATAGTGTCATCGGAAAGGTTATTCCACAGATTAATGATACGGTTAGTAAAAAAATTTGCAGAACTGGTTAGTTGCAAAATTAGTTTTGGTTATTTTGAAGTTATGTCCTCGAGTCTTTTCATAGTTAACCATAGTGAACAAGGAAGAGGTGGTGCAAGGATCATAAATATTGTGCATAATTTTGTATACCTCAATGAGATCACCTCTTAGTCTTCTGAATTCTAGGCTAGGCAACCTAAACAGAGTTAGGCGCTCCTCATAACTAAGATCACGAGTACTCATTCTGGTTATACACTTTGTAAATCTTCGTTGAACACCTTCAATCATATTTATATGTTTTTTAAGATAGGGGCACCATACTGAGTTTCCATATTCAATGATTGGTCTAACTAGAGCTTTGAACAATGGAATCATAATTTCAGGAAATTTATTTGTAATAGTCCTCACAAGAAGACCAGCAATTTGATTACCTTTTTTCACAATGTTATTTATATGAGTCTCAAAGTTCAAATCTGGGTCCATGGTGATACCTAAATCCTTCTCAGCAATAGTACTTTCCAGTGTTCTATTAACCCCATTTTCCAGTATTGTGTACTGATAGTGTGGATTATTCTTTCCAAGGTGCAGAACTTTGCATTTCTCGCTATTAAACTGCAATAGCCAAGTATTTGTCCATTTCACTAGATTGTGTATACACAATTGTAAATGATCTCTGTCTTCTATATTTCGGATGGCAGAGTAAGCCTTGGTGTCGTCTGCAAAAATTTTTACTTTACAATCTACCTCCTCAGGCATATCATTTATAAAGTATATGAACAAGGTCGGTCCGAGAACACTACCTTGTGGTATTCCACTAGTCACGTTAACCTTCGACGATTTACTGCTGTTTACACTTACAAACTGTGATCTTCCTAAGTTCCTTTTAAAAAGTCTCTGATCCACGATAGTAGCTTGCCTTTTATACCGTAGTCTCCCCGTTTATTTATCAGTCTTTGGTGTGGAACTGCATCAAATGTTTTCCTCAAGTCTAGGTAGACTGCGTCAACTGGTATTTTCTCATCCAATGTAACTAACCAATCTTGTAAAGTAACAAGTAGTTGTGTAACACATGAATGCCCCGTGGTAAATCCAAATTGTTCTCTAGATAACAGGTCATGTTTGGTTAAGTGCTGGCACAGAGCGTCTCGAATAAAACCCTCGAAAACTTTACAGACTACAGATGTTAGGCTGACTGGACGGTAGTTTCCCGCTGAGTTCTTGTTTCCTTTCTTAAAAATAGGACATACTTCTGCTTCTTTCCAATCTTTCGGTATTACACCCTTTTCTTGTGTTCTATCGAATAATGTCTTCAATGGGTAAGCGATGACTTTGGCCAGCTCCTTCAGTACTCTTGGGTGAATCTCGTCAGGTCCTGGGGACTTCGATGGGTTTAAGTTCTTTAATGTTTTTTCCATCTGGTCAGTTGTGATCTCCACTTTTGTTAATTCTGTAACCTCTTTTTACATGAAAACTCTGGAACGTTTATGTTACTTTCCTCAGTAAAAACACTGACAAAGAAGCTGTTTAGTACACTTGCTTTTTCAGAATCATTTTGTGTTAAGGTACCATCTTCCTTTAGTAAATTAGCTATTGATTCTTTTGGTATGGTTTTACTCGTAACATAACGGAAAAATCCTTTTGGATTTTGCTTAGGTTCTTTAGCCAGTTTAACCCCTTTGCTTTCACATTTTTCCTTGTCTCCCATGTTACTTGGTTTCTAGCTCTTGCATACAATTTGTAGTTTTCATTTGTGGGGTATTTCTTGTACCTTTTGAAGGCTCTGCGCTTATGGTGAATTTTATCTAAGAGAGATTGGGGAATGGGGTCTTGTCTTGGTTTGTTGGTTGGTCCTTGTTTAAATGACTTTTTAGGAATAAATTTATCCATTGATTTAATAAGTACATTATGAATAATCTCCCAAATTTCATCCACTGGTGCTTCATTGGCCAAAAGGTCGTTCCAATTTATCTCTACAGTAGAGGTCTCTGACCGAAACTGATGTGAATTAGTACTAAGGTGCATGTTTATATATTAATTGATTTGTGCAAGTCAGTATTTGATATCTCGAGGCTTTTTTTTTTTTTTTTTTTTCAATGTGCATGACTTTTACTGTTTACCGTTTGCTTTCTTGAAATGTAAAGCGCTGCTGTTGAACATTTTTATGGAATATGCACTACAAAAATAAACATATCATTATTTTCAATATTCACAAAGTGTTATGAGCCCATCTTCGTAGAAAAACCTGAGAATCTGAAACAAATAGATTCGTTTTGCATTCCTGAAAGAAGGTAAGAAATATGTAATTTGTCTCATACAAAATAAAAACCAAGAACTTACTTGAAGTTGAAACATTGGGTCTCTGCGAGTTTCTCGAGTTGTTTTTTTTGATCTGCAATTGCAGATGATTATTTCCCTTATCTTATTATATTCAGTATATTTCATTTTGAAACAAATTCTGGACCGGTTAGGATTATACTGCAAATCCTAAACGATGAAGTTGTGACGGCTCCTCCTTTGACAGTGAAGTACTGTGTTCAAATTTACCGGAAAATGCCGTCGGAAGAACGGAAGCGGAACTTCGTAAAAATTGCCCCCGACCTCACTCTTTCCTACCCTGTTTCCTGCAGCTCTTCCCACCAATCGCAAGATAGCTTACAGAATTCAGCGAGTCATGTCATCCGTTATTAATATAATTTGGCTGTTTATGAAAGGCGAAAGGGAAATTAGAAAAAGAAATTACACACAGACAAAAACAAACAAACAAACCCACACACGATTCAATGGGTACGATCTATGTACTAATTCAACTACTTTCCGATTGTGATGGACTTCATTGGCTGTTCAGCCATCTTCCACAATGCCAAACAAATATTGTCCTGTGATCGGTAAAAAGAATCGCGCAAAGGCGTAGAAACAAGAATAAAATCCAACCTGAATCACCCACACACACACACAAAGATTTCAAAGATTTTAATCCTGCGACCCCTTCTGGGGCATGGAGGACTTGAAACAAATCAAACAAATAGAAATGAAACAAATCAAACATCAACATTTTCCCTATAATTAACATACTGAATGTAATGTTACACAACTTTACTAAGTTTCAAAAACTTCGCTAAGTTTATCAACACTTTCTTACTACTACAAAGCAAACGACAATAGTTAAATACGGACGTTGTATATGTAAATTTTCTAGGTATAGACTGATTTCTAATGTCGTTATATTTGTTACATTTCATTACAAAATGAAATTCACACACACACACACACACACACACACACACACACACACACACACACACACACACACACACACACACACACACACACACGCTTTCACGTCAGCATTGAGTTATTGTAAGTTGTTCGGAAGAGCGAGGGTTGGGGTGGGATCTTCAGTGGGCTTCAAGCTACAGTATTCAACAATAACATTACAATTATCATAGTTATCATTTTGTCCACACACACTGTCCCCAGACAGTACATATTGTAACCCAGATTGTGATATTGTCACCCAGACTGTGACCATAGGCCCACTTTTTTTCCCTTTTTTTTCTTCTTTTCTTTGTTGTTGTTGTTGCTAGTAATTATTGTGTCCATTGTCAAGTTCCCTCTGCTCTTGAATCTCAGTATCTGGTTTTGGATTTCTGAACCATCTTTCATGAAAATGGTAAGTTGGGGGGGGGGGGGGGGGGATGAATCATACAGAATGCTTTCAACAGTGGCTATTACATAACAGCTGGTTTAGTTTACCACACTATCGGAATTATATCGTAGATGCTAATTGATATCTGATGCGTCATGTCTTGCTTCTGATGACTTACATCATTCGATGCCCACATCGGTAATACTGTCATTTTAATCTGGACATTGTCACTGTCTACCTTGTTTCATCATTCAGGTTATTAGCAGCATAGCCTAATTGTTGTCCGTAAGTTTCTGTTCCCCGCCACCTCCACTGAAGCACACTCAACTTCCATGATTTTGGCCATTCAGCATCCGCCATCGACGCTAAATGGACTAGGCAATGCGGCATGACCACCAGCCAGGCTAAGCACAATATCACAGAGGCAAGACCCGGTCTGCGGGTGATCTTCGGTTCGAATCCAGCCAAGTGAGTCTGGTGACTTTAATGCTGAAATTCTTGTAGCTGCCCATAGCACCAATCATTACCAGGAACAGAATCAGTATATCGTGACTGGATGTGATAAAAGCAAGTGCAGCATCAGCTATCGATGGGCAGCACATCAACTTGCCTATAAAGGAGGGTAGTCTCTGACCGTCTGCGACAATTATTGTGTTCCCCATGTTGACACAGGCACATGAATACTCGTAAACATACACACACACACACCAATGAGAGAGGAGAGAGAGAGAGAGAGAGAGAGAGAGAGAGAGAGAGAGAGAGAGAGAGAGAGAGAGAGAGAGAGAGAGAGAGAGACGCGTCAGACATACTTTTATTGACATTGACCTGTACAGTCTTTGTGTCAAGGGGAAACAAGATCATAATTGCAGCTCCAGGAGAGAGAGAGAGAGAGAGAGAGAGAGAGAGAGAGAGAGAGAGAGAGAGAGAGAGGGAGAGAGAGAGAGAGAGATTGACTGATTGATTGATCTTTAATACGCAAGGATGAAGATTTTAGGCCAAAGCCTAAATTAGAATCTGTCATTGTCATGCATACATTATTTCAACACATATCATTCATACTGACAATACAATATAGTAACACAATAACCTAATTCTACAATGACAAGCAGACTATTCATATTCGTAATAATGACGTGGTGGGTCGTCAAACAGAAGGAAACAAACAAACAAACAAACAAAAGCACAGAGAGAGAGAGAGAGAGAGAGAGAGAGAGAGAGAGAGAGAGAGAGAGAGAGACAGAGACAGAGACAGAGAGAGAGACAGACAGACAGACAGACAGACAGACAGAGACAGAGACAGAGAGAGGTCGGAGGAGGGGAAGCAGGATGGTAGACAGAGTGGATGTGAGGATGAGCGATTTAATGGAGTAGGTTATATGTTTAGACGGTGCATTTAAAGTATGGTTTACAGAAGACTTTATAAATAGACGATAATGATTTTAATTGAATAATCAAATTGTTGAAGCATAAAATGTTTAGGCCTGTGTAAATGTTTCTTGAAGAGTTTTAACGTATTCGTATTTTGTAGACTTGGTGGAAGTGAGTTCCGATATATGGTCTAGAGTAAGCTCGGCTTGTTTTGTATTGATCAACGCGTATAGGGAGCCGGAATAGCTCAGTTGGTAGAGCGCCGGACTCGTAATCTTGGTGATTCTGGGGTTGCGGGTTCGAATCTCCTCCGGAGCGTTTCGGTACAGGGGGATTTTTCCCTCGGAGTTAACATTGGTTCTGACTCCATTTCCCCATACAGTCCTTCGAATGAGACTATAAACCGAGGTTCCGTGTGTGAATGCATGCATAACATCTTGCACACACGTAAAATCCCATCACCAACTTTCGGAAGAGAAGGCCAGTTTGGCCGTTGGTATAGATGACACGTTACACATTGCAAGCACCCTGCGTAGAAATGGAAAGAATGAAGGAAGTAAGGAAACTGAGTGAACGATATTGAACATATTGACTGGATGACACGGGAAACGACTGAATGAAGCGCCAGCTGGCAGCTCTTCAGTCGGCACTACCCAGGTAGGCAGCCCGTTGTGTAAACGAGTGCTGATTGTAAAACGCTTAGAGCTTGGTCTCTAGCCGAGAATAGGCGCTATATAAGTATTCATTATTATTATTATTATGTAGGGGAGAAGGAATTTCTTCGAGCCAGAAGGGCCGTTCAATCTTCTAAAAAGAGCATTAGTATAACATGGCATAGTATCTGTTGAGACTGTAAACATGAATGATGTCTTGTTGAATTCCAGTTGCTTACTCAGAGGACGTATGTTCAGCGCTTTTAGTTTTTCGTCTGTTGTTAGAGGTACGGCTAGATGGAGTAGCTTTGCTGCACGTCTATGGAGAGAATTCAGCCTGTTTGTGGACATCACTACTCCCGTCCCACACTGTTGAAGCGTAATTGATACGTGACATGATGTGTGCGTTGAAGAAAAACTTACGAATGTGTGTTGACGAAACGCTTTAATTGAGATGACAGAAAAAGTTTTTTTTTTTTTTTTTTAGATTACCTTGCATGCAGTACTGAATGAAATTGTCATTTCAATACTTTGTCGTTACCCCTAAAACACAATGCTCATCTACCTGTTCGATAGAAGTGCCATTCAACTGAAGTTTTGGGCAAAGAGGGGTCAATTGGTGATTTTAGCGGGTAGCTATAATCATAGATTTGGTTTTGGCTGGGTGAATGACCATTGAGTTTGAATGACACCAGTTTGACACGTCATTTAGACTTTCCTGGAGAGATGCTTCTATTGTCTGTAGATCATGACCCTTTGTTTGGAGTGACGAGTCACCAGCAAGTAAATCTTTCATGATTTTTTCATCTGATATGGACAATGGTAAGTCATTAATGAAGATGCAGAACAGAAAGAGGCCTAGTACAGAGTCTTGTGGGATTTCATGTCTGACACATTAAGCACCACGTACTGAGTTCTGTTGTTCAAATATGACTGGAAGAATGAGGCTGTCGAGGAATGGTTCAAGTGGATAGATAGTTTCTTTAAAAGAATGGAATGAACAACAAGCTCAAACGCCTTTTTGAATTCAAGAAAGACAACCCCTGTCATTTGTGACTGGTTCATATTTGAAAGCCATGAGACACACATTCGTGATAATGCTGTGTGGCAGGAGTGATTACATCGGAATCCAGATTGGAGTGGGTGAAATAGTTTGTTTTCCCTCCATAAACTGAGATACGCGTGCGTGTATGTGTATTTTGAGGGGTTTGGATTGAACTGAAGCATATAGGTCTGAAATTATTTTGATCCGACGAATCATTTGATTTTGGAAGGGGGATCACTCTGGCATTTTTGAACGCTTGAGGGAAGACATTAGTGTCAATGGATGAATTATATATGCATGTGCGGGACTCAACAATGTAAGGAAGAGCGAGTTTAAGAAGAAATGCGGGTATGTTATTAGGACCCATGGATTATTTTTATTCTTTAAGTGCTCTATGTGCATTCCTACTTCATATACAGCAAGAGGGGGAACCTTGAGTGAGTTACTGGAGCCAGGTCTTTGTTTGCAAATTGATATTAGGGAAGTCGGACATGCATATTTATTAGACACCCTTATAGTCTGTGACGTCTGAGTAAGGATATCTGATAATGACAGAAAGTGTGTGTTAAATTTGTCTGGAGTGATGTTTGTAGTTGAATTTTGTGAATCTGTACATGTTTGTGTACAATAGTGTTTATTGCCCTCCAGATGGGCGCTGTTGTTTTTGCATCCGTAATCATTTCACTGAGGTACTCTCTTTTGGGTTTTTCAACTTCATTTAAAAACAAATTTCTCTGCTCTTTGTATTCAAATTTGCTGCCTTGAGTTGGTCACGTTGAATAATTTCTTGCAGCAATTCTGGTGTTAACCACGGGTTCATCTGGGGACAATTAAATCTTTGTTGATGTAACGGTGCATGCGTTAAGGGAAATGGGGAAATGCTTAAGTCATAGAGCTTTGTTGTTTCATTAAACTTTTTGAAAGAGCGGTATTGGATGGTCGTGTGACCTTTGGGTGGGGGTTTTGGAAGCCTGAAGGACCATATGCAAAAGACTGGACAATGAACACTAACACCAGAATGTACTGCTGAAACATTTGATACTGTAGATTTGTTGTTGTGTATATATGATCAATAAGAGTCGCAGTTGTTCTAGTTATTCTCGTTGGGGTTTTACTAACTGATGGAGTGCATTAAGTGAAAGTGTGCTTGTCCAAGCTGGTTGTTGTTTTAGCATATCAATATTAGAGTCACCAGCCGCCGTGGCGAAGTGGTTAGCGTCGCGAACTCCCGGGTGGGAGGTTCGATTCCCATCAGATTCACGTGGGATTTTTTCTTCCCCGACCGGCTCCTACCCAGAGTTGAGTTTGCTACGGGCTCAGCTGGGAAGACTGGGATCACACAGTTGAGTTTCATCCACTTAATGGATGCGTCTCTGAGAATGTGCCTCAAATTTCCTGACCAACACTGCAGGTGTCTGTATTTCTCGGGCCTGGCTGACGCCGGGATATATTATGAAAGGAAGCGTAGAGTACAGCCCTGTCATGCAGTCTCAGACTGGAATGGAAATCCGTAGCATCATCTTCATCATCCTCATTCTCATCTCAAATTCTGTAGCCCTTCATGTCCTGCTCTCATGGTGACCTCAGTTTCGATGTCCTCTCCACGTCTGTGGCCTTGGTTTGATTTCATCGGGTCACCGGTATCGGCGAGTCCATGGGGGCTGTCATTAGACGGACGTGGTGGCGCCCTCTGGAGAAAGAGCTCACTCATGCCGGCTCCGCGACAAAGCCATTATTGTCGTCAGTAGAGGGCCTAGTATGTGGTGTCCTGCATTTGTTGGATCAGAACAAACGCCACTGAACACCACCGAACTGACTACTCGGCAGCAGTGCAGTGTCTCCTCCAGTGGGTGCCTGTTGACGACTTGACATTGACTGCTCCATGTGGATTGCCAGTGCCGGGGCTGCGGCAGGACTGACCGGGCTGTGGCTGTGGATGGGATGTCAGAATGAGCGGCGTGGGTGCACTGCCACTGAGGTGTCACAGAAGATAAGACAGCAAACAAACAAACAAAATAATAAAGTCTCCTAACCATAGAATACTTGAATTTTTGTGACAGATCCAATCCGTCTGTGACGAGAGTTGGGAGTGGGTCGGTGTGTCCTCTCGGGGAAGGACTTAGAATGTTTTCTCTATTAGAGTTCTATTAAAGTTTCACCTCCACCCTCTCTGCGGTACTAGTCAACGAAAGAAATATTTGTGCTTCTCGGGACTGTTAAAACTACTCAAGAGTGGCTCAGGAATAATTTTTTTTTTTTTTTGCTGTCCCAACCTCTACGCCACCTCAGAGGCAGTGCACCCACGCCGCTCATTCCGACACCCCGTCCACAGCCACAGCCCGGTCGGCCCCGCCGCAGCCCCAGCACCAGCAATCCACAGGGAGCAATCAATGTCAAGTCGTCAAGAGGCAATTCACCGGAGGAGACACTGCACTGCTGCCGAGTCACTTCGGTGGTGTTCAGTGGCGCCTGTTCTGATCTAATATACGCAGGACACCACCTACTAAGCCCCCTACTGACGACAATAATTGCTTAGTCGCGGAGCCGGCGTGAGTGAGCTCTCCCTCCGGAGGGTGCCACCACGTCCGTCCAACGACAGCCCCCATGGACTCGCCGATACCGGTGACCCCGACGGAACCAAACCAAGGCCACAGGCGTGGAGAGGACATCGAAATTGAGGTCAACATGAGAGCAGGGCATGAAGGACCACAGAATTTGAGACATTTCTTTTTTTTTATGCTGATCGATGAGAATGAGGATGATTAAGATGATGCTACGGATTTCCATTTCGGTCTGAGACTTCATGACAGGGCTGTATTCTACGCTTCCTTTCATAATATATCCCGGCGTCAACCAGGCCCGAGAGATACAGGCACCTGCAGTGTTGGTCAGGAAATTTGAGCAACACTCTCAGAAACGCATCCATTAAGTGGATGAAACTCGACTGTGTGGTCCCAGTCTTCCCAACTGAGTCTGCAGCAACTCAACTCTGGGTAGGAGCTGGTCGGGGCAGAAAAACCCACATGACTTCTGATGGGATTCGAACCCACGACCTCCCAGCCGGGAGTCCGCGACGCTAACCACTTACACGCTAACCAGGCGGCTGGTGGAATAATTCTCATTTGGCTTGATATTTAAAAGAGCTTGTAACTCCGAGAGACAGAATTAGAGATAAGTTCAAACATTCAATACTGAATGAACAACAAAGAACTGACACAAGTTGAATGTACTTTCACTCACCAGCTTTACTTGTTCATACAAGGGTGAAATATTCAAATCAATTTCACTAAATCAGTTCTGACTGACTTCTTTTCTGACTTGTTTTTTTTTTGTTTGTTTTGTTTTTCTCATCATTAAGAGAGGGAAAGTTCTGGATGAGTTGAGTTGGAGTCCGCTTGGTATATCAGAACTTATCTGATGTTGGAGAGGATTGTTAATCTCTCTCTGGTTGCTAGAGACTGGTTCACCTTCTCTGGTGGGCTGCGGTACTTGTCCACCACCAGGCAGGCCCCGGTCCCAGGATCAAACAGCAAGACAGAACCTGGCTTGTAGTTTAGTAGCTGAGAGTCCGGCTTGTCGAGTTCTCACACCTGCCCTCTAACTTTCAGTAAATGTGTGAGATCTCAGCCAACAAAGTATTAGACTATCTGCCATAATTATCAGTCTCCACTTTCACTCAGGGTGTGAGTGGAACAAGGGGTAGGAGACAGTAATACAATGCTAAACAATGGAAGTCAAATAACTCTTCAATGTTTTTCTTATAAATTAAGGTGGAGTAACTTGGAATACACTTAGCCCAAGAACACATGTTGTTTAGACCTAGAGGCACACACTACGAAACATTAACAGGGCCGGATCACTGTTTTGTAAGGGTGGGTGGGGTGGGGGTGGGGGCTAATCCATCGAAGGCCTCGAAGTGGTGAGCCTACTAGGGGGGTCCGGGGGCATGCCCCCCCCCCACCCCCCCTGAAAATTTTAAAATCAAAGAAGCAAAATGTGCAATCTGGACATGTAAATGTGACTCTAGGAGTACTGTTCATTTATCTCTAGAAACGTGATTGAGAACCATATTATACTGCTTCCAAACTGACATTTCTGCAGTGAAACAGCATGACATGATTTTTTTTCTTTTTCTTTTTTTTTTCTTTTCTTTTCTTTTTTTTTTTTTTTTGGGGGGGGGGGGGGGGCTGCAGCCCCCAAAGCCTCCCCTAGATCAGCCCTGATTAAGACCATTAGCAGTATTCATAAATTAACTTGACAGTTTTCACCTTACCGTTTTTTCTGTCAGAAGGTAACATTCAGTTAACATCTTAACAGATAGTATTCAATGCCAACAAAAAGTCATACTGTTAACAAAGAATATCAGTCAAGCATTTCAACTGGTGTTACCAAGTTGTGGCAAACTATTACAATAGAAAACACATTCATCATTTTGCTAGATGTCAGCAAGTCTTGGCATAAAGTTACACTGTCAAAACACACCGCATACATACAAACAACGCATAGTCTTAAAATTTAGAAGCATAGTTTCACTTACAGTTCCTCTGGGATGAACCAATGAATCTTACACAGAATTGCAGTGTAGGTGAGATGTACTTCGAACTCTCTGGTTAGCCCCTGATGTAATTCTTGATTCACTGGTGGTGATCAGTCTTACAGCCTTCTGTGGAACAGTGGAGGGAAGACAGTGAGTTTCCCCTTTCTGTGGGCCAAGCTGCCTATTCCGGTTCCGGTTCCGGTTTGCTTTGTGTCACTAAAGACAAAGAAAAGGAGAGGGCGGATTGGTCATCCCCCACCACCTACAGTGTGAGATTTTGTGTAGAAGATTAAAAAATGCTCTATCCTAGCGATTAGGGCAATGAGAGAGGAGAGTGGGGCCCACCTTTGAGCCTGTTGCACAGGTTGCCTGACTTGAAAAGAAAACCCAATGAACTGGGGGGAGCAGCCGAGAGAAACTAAGTGTTGACTTAGATTAGCAATCGTGATTGCTATCTGTGAGACAAAAGGAGACAGAAAGAAAGAGGGGGGGGGGGGGGGGGGGGGGGGGGGGGGGGGTGAGGGGAGAGTAGAAGGGGGGGGGGGGGGGAGGTTTGTAGTGGATGGTGTGGCTGCTAATTGTCATATCACACCATCATTTGTACAAAGTTGTCATACCATTCGTATGTGGACGATGGGTTTCAAAATAAATGTCCGATTATCAATGGTGGTGATTTGGAGTTTTTTTTTTTAAATTTCAGTCCAGATATATTCAACAGTATTAGTTTCAAGATCAGTTCTGCGCCAGGTAATGTTGGCAATCGACTGATGAGTGTATACAGCAAGGCCTGTATGGTGGGGTTGGTCACTGTCGCGTCGTTCTATTTTGTAGTCAGGGATGCTAATCACATTATCTGTGATGCGAAGGTCTAGTCTTGTTTCACTGACACCAAACACTTGTACTGGATGGGGTGATTGTTTCAAAAGAAAGGAGATTTCATGGGCCTTATTAAATGAATGATACAGGTGATTGAGGTGTCCAACTTAACAATGAGACAAAATCAATTAGGAAGATAGAGTTTTCAAAAAAAAAAAAAAAAAAAAGACAGAAGATGGTAGATCAATAAACCAGAAAACAGTCAATAACAAATCACGATAGTGGATGACGCACAACGATGACAAATGCATAGAAAGTAAGGTTAACTTTTGAGCCTAGGGACACAGACAACAGAGTATAGGCTGGCTTTAGAAAAATCAATAAGCCAATAAAACAGCAAACAACGAGAAAGGGTAGT
>CM065717.1:55019096-55029096 GCA_033310375.1 Conus canariensis
CTCCTCCTCTCTCTCTCTCTCTCGCTCTTCTCTCTCTCTCCCCTCTCTCTCTCTCGCGCGCGCTCTCTCTCTCTCTATCTCTCTCACACTCACACACACACACGCACACTCACACACATACACACTCACTCACTCACACACACACACGCACACTCTCTCAAATACACACACACACACACACTTTCTCTCTCTCTCTCTCTCTCTCTCTCTCTCTCTCTCTCTCTCACGCACACATGTACACGTAAGCGCAAGCCGCACAAACACACAGACACAAACTCACACACACACACACAACAACAACAACAACAACAACAACAACAACAACAACAACAACAACACACACACACACACACACACACACACACACACACACACACACCACACTCTTCTCTTTCTTTCTCTCTCTCTCTCTCTCTCTCTCTCTCCTCTCTCCTCCTACGCACACTTATGCACGTAAGCACGCGCGTGCGCACACACACACGCGCGCGCGCGCGCGCGCGCACACACACACACACACACACACACACACACACACACACACACACTGTCCTTCTCCAGTCACATGATGGCTGTAGTGGTCTCTTCACCGACCGGAGGAAAGTGTTGCCATGGCTGGTCATTACGGCATGCTCTGGGTCGCCTGATCATCACTTCCCAGATGACCTGTCCAACAACTGGCTGAGAGAGATGTTCGCCTTGAGGCGTGTCATCCTTCTTGATGAGGAGAACGCCATCCGCAGAACGATCTGGTGTCAGGACGGACCATCAACGGAAGTCTACCAAACAAGTTCTTGGAGATAATCGGGTAAGGTGCCACTAGAGAATGTGGATTCCACTTTCTCTGGCACCACTCTCTCTGGTGTTTCGCGTTCAATGCTGCCTATAGCCCCACTGTTTTGCAACACTGGTCAAAGACAGATGGACGTGTGAAGTCCTTCTGCCAAGGTATAGCCCCGTCCACAGCAAAACCCTACAAAGCAGTGGCTGAACAACCAAGTAAATCAGATACTAAAAGAAATGCAATGATTAATCTTTGTCCTCTCTTTGGCCATGATGATTATCAGAAAGGTGATACAAAAGATGTCTTCTGACTTTGCCGCCTGCAATAATAATGATAATTGAAAAATCCTCGTACAGAGACTGTTACATTGTCACCAGCAAAGAACGCCGTCTCAGTCTTGTTTTCATTTGGGGGAGAGAGAGAGAGAGAGAGAGAGAGAGAGAGAGAGAGAGAGAGAGAGAGAGAGAGAGAGAGAGACAGAGAGAGAGAGAGAGAGAGAGAGAGACAGAGACAGAGACAGAGAGAGAGAGAGGGAATGAGAGAGAGAGAGAGAGAGAGAGAGAGAGAGAGAGAGAGAGAGAGAGAGAGAGAGAGAATGTATGTGTATGTGCGTCATTAATTTATTCTGACGTCTACTGTCTCTCTCTCTCTCTGTCTCTCTCTCTGTCTGTATGTGTGTGTGTGCATGCGCGCGCGCGCGCGCTCGCGCACTGTAATTATTGATTAAATGATTGTGCGATGCGTCTAGTGTCGTAGCTGCAGCTCAAGGGTGCTAGTTATCTATGGCCTTCAGCTCCAAGGTTGGCCAGCACGCTGTTTGTCCGCATCGCTATCACATAGCCAGGTACGTAAGCCTGTCTTGCCGGAACACAGCCCCTCCTCTCCCCCTCCCCCTTGCCCCCCGCAGAAAGCCGAATGAAATGGCTGCACACACACACACACACACACACACACACACACACACACACACACACACACACACACACACACACACACAAATGATGCTCCAAGGCCTTGCTTAGGAGTCGAGCATTTATATAGCCTGGCACAATCAGATTGTTTAGAGAATTTTCATTTTGTCTGAAAATTGATTCTCCTTTATTTCCTTCGTAGTATGGCTATCAAGGTACAAGCCAAGTTTTTCCCCTTTTTTTTTCAAGCAGACAGATTAAAACGAAAGGAACAGGACACTTTGAGTGAGATGTGTGTGTGTGTGTGTGTGTGTGTGTGTGTGTGTGTGTGTGTGTGTGTGTGTGTGAAGCTGCACAGATATAGCAGATACCATAGCCAGACAACACAGACACCACTAGAACTATTGAACAAAAAACAGTGAGTGGTCTAGGCCTACATTCCGTATACGGTCTTGATTTTTTTTTTTTTTAAAGACAATAAACATTTCAGTATAAACTTTGAAAGAGTTTTCCCCATGTTTCTTTATGCGTTTTGAGCAAAGCAACAACAGCAAAAAAAAAAGGACAAACACACACAAACAAACAAAAGTGGTAATATAAATAAGGAAATGAAGTCTATGCTCGAACCGTTTGTCTTTCCATCTGTCCTCAAAGATCCCTACCGTCAGCTCAACTTTTGTTTTTTCTGTCGAATAGAAGAACGAGGAGAAGAAAGGTATGGAGAAAGAGGACGTGCCGGTTATCAACGCGTGTGGTCTCGGCAGGAGTCAAGTATGTTCGATCCACGACTTGTGATCTGAATGAATCGCAATGTAAATCGTGGTGACGCCTGCTTGGCTGGCTTTACACGTCAACAGTAACTTTAAACAGGGACAAACTGTTGACATTTCGCTTGGTTCTTGCTCAGCGTTGAATCTCAACGACCGAGCAGACAGCTAACAGATACGATGTACAGTTGGAACCACACACACACACACACACACCACAAGAGAGAGAGAGAGGAGAGAGAGAGAAGAGAGAGAGGAGAGAGAGGAGAGAGAGAGGAGAGAGAGAGAGAGAGAGAGCACGCGCGCGCGTGCAAACCCGTGAAGCACGAGACAGATGGGTGTGTCTTCTGCCTTATAATTAGGTGTTGTGTTGGGGCGTGGCAGACGCAGACAGAGGTTGATGCTTTGCCGATTTCAGCCGCAGTATCAGCAAGCATTCTGCTCACAGTCGCTCGACTGCTGTTACTGTGATCGTGTCGATGGAAGATTGGCGACAGACTCTATGTACAGACACCGACATACCCTATGTACAGACACCGTATAACATCGTAATGGTTCGCGATCTGTCCTTCTGGACCGAAAAGAAACCGATCATCTTTCAATCACAACTTCAACCAGTAACTAAACGACGACACGTTTTAACGCTTCACAGACACGAATAAAAAGCGGCTGAAATCTAAAATGTTTATAAACTTTATTGCATTTTTGTTATTTTTCTTTTATTCTGGCACTGATCAGCATTTGTCACTTCAACCCGAAAAAAAAGTTTGTTCTCCATGTATTGACATTCCACCCTAAAAATCACACAGTATCTAGCGAAGAACTGGTGAGGTGTTCACAAAGTTCACCCAGCCGTACCTTACCTTCATCGAGGCATTTCAGCCACGCTTGAACTGCACAGGCAGTCCGGGTATCGATCAGCAGGAAACCGTTTCCTCTGTGGAGATGGAACAGAGCGAAAGGTGGAAAGGAACATTGACAGAAAGACAACCGGCCACGAGAGTTGCTGGTGAACAACTGTGGATGACAAGTCAAAGGAAAAAGGACAGGCTGACGGGCATCACAGAGGTGAAGCGGTGGTGAATTTCGACTCTTCATCATGCTCAGCAAGTTTCTAGTCTGCATGCTTGTCGTCTGCCTACCCACCTGCTTCTCCGGTAAGTTTGACTAGTTGTCGTGGGTTTCTGATTGAAAAGCATGTTTTGTTTATACAACTCACTGTTGTCGCGAATCTGGTATGTCTTATTTATACAACTCACCGTTGTCACGAATCTGGTACGTCTTATTTATACAACTCACTGTTGTCACGAATCTGGTTTTCTGTGTGTGTGAGTGAGTGTGTGTGTGAGTGTGTGTGTGTGTGTGTGTGTGTGTGTGTGTGTGTGTGTGTGTGTGTGTGTGTGTGTGTGTGTGTGTTTTTTTACACCTTATGGAAAGGTCGACTTCATCAGAATCAGTTTAGTAATTTTAGGAAATTGTAAGCGAGGCCAAGAGAACTTAATGTCAGTAAAACGACGATTGTTTGTGGTCTGGAGTTATGTAACTGTCCTAACATGAAAGCAAAGATCTTCCCCTTGCATAGAGGGTTCTCTTGACAAAAAAAGTACAATCAAACTTCTTGAGAGGTAACAACAACCACATGAGACAACATAATATGAAAGAAGCACGTCAGTCAATATATGTCTGTGTGACAAATCATATGGCGTATTGTCGGTACCTTGTTTCCGAACGAAAAATAAGAGGAAAAAGCAGCTTTAAAAAAAGAACTGGTATTTACTGCAAGGATATTTCACACACACACACACACACACACACACACACACACACACACACACACACACACACACACACGCACGCACGCACGCACGCACACACGCACGCATGGACCTGGACAGACACATGTTGCATACTTTCTACAGCAATCAGTTGGTTCAACGAAAAACCAGACACGAACGAACTTAATAGTCTGCTCGCTTTCTTGAACGCGGCAGACTAACAAGACTGACAGAGGTTGTGACATTTTGTGCAAGAGGGAATTCCAAAATGGGGCATAGGTGCACAAATAGTCACAACTGCGAGTTATGACATTTTGTGCAGTCCTTCACTGCACAAAATGTCACAACTGACCAGCCGCCGTGGCGAAGTGGTCAGCGTCGCGGACTCCCGGCTGGGAGGTCGTGGGTTCGAATCCCATCAGAGTCATGTGGGTTTTTCTGCCTCGACCGCTCCTACCCAGAGTTGAGTTTGCTGCAGACTCAGTTGGGAAGACTGGGACCACACAGTCGAGTTTCATCCACTTAATGGATGCGTTTCTGAGAGTGTTGCTCAAATTTCCTGACCAACACTGCAGGTGCCTGTATCTCTCGGGCCTGGTTGACGCCGGGATATATTATGAAAGGAAGCGTAGAGTACAGCCCTGTCATGTAGTCTCAGACCGAAATGGAAATCCGTAGCATCATCGTAATCATCCTCATTCTCATCGATCAGCATTAAAAAAAAAAAAAAGTCTCAAATTCTGTGGCCCTTCATGCCCTGCTCTCATGGTGACCTCAATTTCGGTGTCCTCTACACGTCTGTAGCCTTGGTTTGGTTCCGTCGGGGTCACCGGTATCGGCGAGTCCATGGGGGCTGTCGTTGGACGGACGTGGTGGCGCCCTCCGGAGGGAGAGCTCACTCACGCCGGCTCCGCGACTAAGCAATTATTGTCGTCAGTAGGGGGCTTAGTAGGTGGTGTCCTGCGTATGTTAGATCAGAACAGGCGCCACTGAACACCACCGAAGTGACTCGGCAGCAGTGCAGTGTCTCCTCCGGTGGCTTGCCTCTTGACGACTTGACATTGACTGCTCCCTGTGGATTGCCGGTGCCGGGGCTGCGGCGGGGCCTGATCGGGCTGCGGCTGTGGACGGGGTGTCGGAATGAGCGGCGTGGGTGCACTGCCTCTGAGGTGGCGCAGAGGTTGGGACAGCAAAAAAAAAAAAAAAAAAAAAAAAGTCACAACTGGCACAAAATATCACAATTGTGACATTTTGTGCAGTGGTGACATTTTGTGCGGTAACAGGACTCCCAAGTCTGAGAGGTAGTGAACTTTTCCGGGTTCATCCTAGACTGACAAGTCGTGTCTGACGCACGGAGATCTTGCAGGGTTGGAGTTGGGGGGAAGGGGCGGGGGGGGGGGGGGGGGGGGGGGGGGGAAGGGGCGGGGGGGGGGGGGGGGGTGGTGGTGGTGAGAGTGGAAGGTGGGGGGTGGGTACTGGGTTAGACTAGATGTCGCGTTCCCGAGCGCGCAAACTGCACCAGTCCGAGTAGAACAGGAACAGTTCTGGTGTAACACCGTGTTCTGAGTGTGATGCTGTACAACAGTTCTGGTGTAACACCGTGTTCTGTCTGTAATGTTGTACAACAGTTCTGGTGTAACACCGTGTTCTGTCTGTGATGCTGTACAACAGTTCTGGTGTAACACCGTGTTCTGTCTTGATGTTGTACAACAGTTCTGGCGTAACACCGTGTTCCGTGTGTGATGTTGTACAACAGTTCTGGCGTAACACCGTGTTCCGTGTGTGATGCTGTACAACAGTTCTGGCGTAACACCGTGGTCTGTGTGTGATGTTGTACAACAGTTCTGGTGTAACACCGTGTTCTGTCTGTGATGTTGTACAACAGTTCTGGCGTAACACCGTGTTCTGTGTGTGATGTTGTACAACAGTTCTGGTGTAACACCGTGGTCTGTGTGTGATGTTGTACAACAGTTCTGGTGTAACACCGTGTTCTGTGTGTGATGCTGTACAACAGTTCTGGCGTAACACCGTGGTCTGTCTGTGACGTACAACAGTTCTGGTGTTACACCGTGTTCTGTGTGTGATGTTGTACAACAGTTCTGGCGTAACACCGTGTTCTGTGTGTGATGCTGTACAACAGTTCTGGTGTAACACCGTGTTCTGTCTGTGATGTTGTACAACAGCTCTGGTGTACACCGTGTTCTGTCTGTGATGTTGTACAACAGTTCTGGCGTAACACCGTGTTCCGCGTGTGATGTTGTACAACAGTTCTGGCGTAACACCGTGTTCCGTGTGTGATGCTGTACAACAGTTCTGGCGTAACACCGTGGTCTGTGTGTGATGTTGTACAACAGTTCTGGTGTAACACCGTGTTCCGTGTGTGATGCTGTACAACAGTTCTGGCGTAACACCGTGGTCTGTGTGTGATGTTGTACAACAGTTCTGGTGTTACACCGTGTTCCGTGTGTGATGTTGTACAACAGTTCTGGCGTAACACCGTGTTCCGTGTGTGATGTTGTACAACAGTTCTGGCGTAACACCGTGTTCCGTGTGTGATGTTGTACAACAGTTCTGGTGTTACACCGTGTTCCGTGTGTGATGTTGTACAACAGTTCTGGCGTAACACCGTGTTCTGTGTGTGTGATGTTGTACAACAGTTCTGGCGTAAACACCGTGTTCCGTGTGTGATGTTGTACAACAGTTCTGGCGTAACACCGTGTTCTGTGTGTGATGTTGTACAACAGTTCTGGTGTTACACCGTGGTCTGTGTGTGATGCTGTACAACAGTTCTGGCGTAACACCGTGTTCCGTGTGTGATGTTGTACAACAGTTGATTGATTGAAACCTGGTTGTCATTAAGTCGAAGACGGCTTGGCATGAAACGAGCACAGACAGACAGAACAGACAGTGGACAGGAGGGGAGAGCATCGCTGTTCACCCAGTGCTCTGCACAACGTGGGGTCACAGCTGTTTCTATCCTCCACGGTCAGAAATAGTGGTCAGAGCTCAAAAAAACAAAACAAAACAAAAAAGCGTCTGGATACGAGCTCAGCCGTTCACTGGGGATGGGAGAGAGAGAGAGAGAGAGAGAGAGAGAAGAGAGAGAGAGAGAGAGAGAGAAGAGAAGGAGGAAGAGAGGGAGGGAGGATGGGAGGGAGGGAGCGTGAGAGATTTATGCAGACTTGAAAACATTGTAATGGAGGAAGAAGATAAAGATGAGGAGAGAGAGAGAGAGAGAGAGAGAGAGAGAGAGAGAGAGAGAGAGAGAGGAGAAAAAACAAAATAACCACACAATCTTACAACCCTTATAGCTGAAGAGAAGGAGAAGAAGAAGAAGAAGAAGAAGAAGAAGAAGAAGAGAGAGAGAGAGAGAGAGAGAGAGAGAGAGAGAGAGAGAGAGAGAGAGAGAGAGAGAACTGACACAAATATAGGAATGCTAGGTCTCCGGCCCATAAACATTGCAGATGTAGTGCACACATATAAACCAAATGCGAAGGGGGGGGGGGGGGGGGGGGATGTTTCTTTATTAGACATGCATCAGTTCGAAGGTCAGCCTGGAGCATTTGGGGAGTTTAAGGAAATTCCACAGTGACTTCTCCCATTTGAAAACAGATAGACGTAGCCTAATAACAGTACATGGCTACTGTCGCGCCCGACCCGTTTAGGATAGGACCTACCCTCTCATACAGAAAGAGTCAGGAACTTACAGAGAAAGTTTAACACCACAAAGAAAAAACTTTATTAACTAATTGGTAACACATAACAAACAACAAAACATAATGGAAAAAATAGGGATAAGCGATGATACGAGGGATATGAAATGAGAGTAATCAGAATGAAATGAACGCTGGAGGTGACACCCGGACCTGCTGCTCTGCTGTAATAATAACAATGATAACAAAAGAAGGGCAATGGTGACAAAATATTACAGTAATGATCGCATGGGGGATGAAAAAAAAAAATCAAATGACAACACCCAAATAACAATGCCAGTACATGCATCAACAATACACCAATAGAACACCCAATGTGTCCAACTTCAGCAGAGCACAAAACTTATTTAGGAACTGGCGCTGCTTAATGGTTTATATGTAATAGACCGGCCAGTATAGTTAGCTCCTGATTCTGGTCACACACTCTACTGACAAAAATCACATAGCAGTGATTCCTCCCCCACAGCACATTCACAAATTGCTGATGTCACTAGGATAAGCACAGACAATGGGACGATGATCTCCCCTGACTACCCGCACCGTAAGTGTAGAACGGTAACGAAGGGCAGAATCAAGAGAGGGCGATGGATGGATGATGATGGGTGATCGTTTACGATGCGATGATCTCCCCGCGCCACCCTTAACCGCAGTCAGTAGAGCGGTGTCGTACGAAGGGCAAGGCTAGGGGGAATGATGAAGAGGGGAATGATGAAGAAGTAGAAGGAAGAATCACTCCAATCTGAGTGGCGAAGGTGCAGGCTGGAGCGAGGAAGATTCCACCTTCTCCCCTCTGCAGAATGCCACCGGACGACCCAACAGCAACCTGGATGTAGAAGCGCCGATCAGCAACAGCCGACTCTGGTGACGTAAGGACCCGAGTTCCTGCTCGCCTGGCTCCGGTCCGCAGTCTGGCGGCGAGATGCTGGCCGCTATTTGCCGTCCCAGACAGCAAATTCATGCACAGAAAATGTCAGGCATGGAAGACACCACTCCCCTGATGACTGTGCAAACCCCACACAAAAGTGCGGCAAAAATTCTGAGTAACGAAAGTTACTACCGCACGGTACACCCAACAGGATGTTACACGTCTGAGCTCGTCATTGCATCTGACAAATCCAGGGGCCTCCCCAGTTCAACACACACGGAGCGCCGCCGCGGGATGACAACGGCACGCGTTGCACAAAATTTCAAACAGTGTACTAGGCCTAACCCGCGGCACGCTACTCGGCACAACACAAACACACAGCGCTATCAAAACTCACCCAGATCTAACATAGATCCAAGACAAAATATGTGTCGCGACAGCTACATCTCTTGTAATACATACATTCTCGTGTCCCAGCAGATAGTTAAGCTCGGCAGAATCATCGTTACGGTGAGGAGAGGAGAGAGAGAGAGGACAGAACAGAACAGAATTTTGTTGAGAGAGAGAGAGAGAGAGAGAGAGAGAGCATCTTGACGCCCAGGCTTCAATTACTCCACGGAAAAGTAGGCCCATATGTGATGATGAAAGCTGAAGATAATAGCCTAATGCAAGACTTATGGGGAGGATGGGTGCTCGCTGCATCTCTCACAGACAGCCAATACTTCAACACCAATCGCCGCTGTGTATTGATCGCTGCAAAGCACGAAGCAGAGTTGTATGTCATTTACTAAGCTGTTCACTCGATTTATCACTTCTTTCTTCTTGTTTGGTCTCTGCTTTTTTCTTTCCTCGACGTTACACAGCGAGTTTGAGCATGCGCGTACCCTCCGGAGACATGTTAGATGTCCACATGAACACAGACAGAAAGACAGAGAGGTAAATAGATACACCCACAGAAACACACACACAGACACATCGCGCGCGCGCGCGCGCGCGCACACACACACACACACACACACACACACACACACACCACACAACACAACAACTCGCATAAAACAGACACACACACACACACACACACGCGCGCGCGCGACGCGCGCACGCGCGCACGCACGCATAGCGTACGCTCGCAGAAATCGTTATGATTCAGAAGAAAAGTTGAAAAAAATACTGTGTAATCCGACT
>CM065717.1:55034096-55039096 GCA_033310375.1 Conus canariensis
GTGTTTTGAACATTTATGGACAAGGTTGCATAATTGCAGTTATCACAAAGTTTGCAGTAAAAATGATTGATATGTATGTATGTATGTATGTATGTATGTATGTATGTATGTATGTATGTATGTATGTATGTATGCATGCATGCATGTATATATGTTTGTATGTGTGTATGTATGTATGTAGGCCTATGCATGTATGTATGTATGTATGTATGTATGTATGTATGTATGTATGTATGTATGTATGTATGTATGTATGCATGCATGCATGCATGCATGTATGTATGTATGTATGTATGTATGTATGTATGTATGTATGTATGTATGTATGTACGTACGTACGTATGTATGTATGTATGTATGTATGTGTGTGTATCTGTGTGTGTGTTGGGGGTATATATGTATGCATATTGTCTTCATCTGTATGTATAACCTGTATGCTTTATTTATGTACAAATGTATGGATTTATGTATGCTGGTTTTATAGGATGCATTGTATATTTGGACTTTTAAGTTGACATTTGGATTTGATCATCATTAAAAAACAGTTTTCCCCCTTTTCTGACCACAAAAAAAGGAAATAAGGAAAATTTACTCAACCGTGGATAGACAGACAGACAGGCAGACAGACAAACACACTGACAAACAGAGAGACATGACTGAAAGTATTACGTTCAACTGTGCAACGCTTGTTCACGTATTTGGTCGAATGGTAAGCATTTACAGTCCTTTGGTTCCTAACGTACCTGGTCGACAGCTGATCATTTGAAGCATCCTAAGTATAAAATGTTATAAATGTGTCTGACTGACTGTTCGTTTATCAAACTGTCCAAGGCGCGCAGATTCCTGACAATTACTTTTAGCACCCAAAGTGTGCTCGTTAATAACGTAAACGATGGACTGTCGATTAGCTTTTGTGCCGGTAGTACGCAGGTGATCAATGAACGGTAGACTAGTATTGTGACCTGTATTACACATATTAATAAAGTATTCAATTATGCAGTGTGGACGATTATAATGTATTCAGTGGACTTTTGTATAATTCTGGTTTGGTTGTCGGTTTGTACCTGTAGCACAAAGGTTGATAACATATTCAATCAATTGTTGATTGGTTGGGGGCCGGAATAGCTCAGTTGGTAGAGCGCCGGACTCGTGATCCTGGGGTTGCGGGTTCGAATTTCGGTACATGGGGATTTTTCCCTCGGAGTTAATATTGGTTCTGACTCCATTTCCCATACAGTCCTTCGAATGAGACTAATAAACCGAGGTTCCGTGTGTGAACGCACGCTTACATCTTGCACACACGTAATCCATACCAACTTCGAAGAAGGCCAGTTGGCCTGTATGGATGACAGTTAACGGCTGACACACAGCTCCCCGCCGTACGCTTCGGAAGCACCGTCGAACCCGATCCAAGTAGCGTCTGTCAGTAAAGTACATCTGAACGACTCGGATCAGTTGAACCGACCGTTCGAGATAACCGTGATCTATTCGAAACGACAGTTATATCTCAACAATCACGCTCAGCATTGAGCCAACCCCATGACAAGGAAAAGGCGTCGTCCGAAGGCGGTCAGACTGTCGATTCGGGACCAAACTTGATTGAATCGTCAAGGCCATTGATGTGCTTTGGATGTCAACTTAAAATATAGAATCTAATATCGAGAAACTCGATCATTGTACATCCTTTGAACGCATGTGGATAAAACTCGAGGTTTATAACATCGTGAAGCACTCCGTCCTTCGACACTGATGGTCGACGCCAGTTCAACGTTCCGTCAACTGTACGACGAAAGTCGTGTGTCAGCAGCTTTACACATAGCATGCACCTTCCCGAAGATGAGTATGGCTGCCTTAATGGCGGGATAGAAAACGGTCACACACATAAACTCAACTGCCTGTCTATACGGCAGTGTCCGCAGGAGTATCAGCCTGCGTACGCAGAAAGAAAGAAAGAAAAGAAAGTTGACTGGTTGTTGTTCGTATAGTGTTCACATTAATAATGCATTCAATCAACTGTTGCTTAGTGTTTGTACGAATAGCTACACGTTATAACATATTCAATCAACTGTTAAATGGGATTTGTACCAGTAGTGAGCTGATTAATAACGTGTTCAATTGAAGTTTTTTTTGCATTCGTAGTATGCATGCTAATAATGTATTCAACCCTGTTTGATCAGTTTTTGGATCTGTAGTGTGCATGTAAAAAATGCATTTAACCGACTGTTGAATAGCTTTTGTGTCTATTGTTTGCGCTTTAGAAATGGAACCGGACGAAGGATAACTTTTTCGCACATGTAATGTGCACGTTAATAACGTATTCAATCGACTTTTATGGAATTAGTTTTTGTTCCCGTAGCAAGCACATTCGTGACTTATTCAATCGACTTTTGATTAGTTTTTTTTTTTTTTCATCTGTAGTACGCAGGCTAGTAACGTATTCAGTCACGTGCTGATTAGTATTTGTGCCTGAAGTGAGGAAATTTATAATGTATTCAATCGACCGTTGGGTGGGTTTTGTTAGCTTTTGAGTTTGTTCCTGTATTACGCAGGATAATAACGTATGCAATCAAGTGTTGATTAGTTTTTGTATCACTAGTGTGGATGTTAGTAATGTATTCATTCAACTGCTGATTAGTGTTAGTACCAATAGCGTGCACGCTATGACGTATACATGCTATAACGAATCCAATCGACCATTGCCTGGCATTTATACTTGTAGTACACCGATTTCTAATGCGTGCAACGGACAGTTGTTTTTTTTTTCAACTTCTTCCTTTTTTTTTTTACCTTTCTTCTTTTTCTTCACTGCAGATACTGCAGTAAGCATGCTAATAATGTATTCAACCCTCAAGTGATTGTTTTTGCACCGGTGGTGTGCATGTAAATTAATGTACCTATTAGACTGCTGAATAGCTTTTGCATCTATTGTTTGCACTTTAAACATGTAATCGGTCGACGTATCATTTCTCGTGCGTGTAATGTGCACGTGAAAAACATGCAATCGGCTTATGTGGAACATACATCCATTTCAGCATCTTTCTGTTTACATTCAACTTCATCTTCGAGATAAATGTGATTTATGTTGTCATTTAGGGTTAGAAGTCAGACAGCAGAAGTTTGTTTTCTCTGTTCTGTGTGTTATCATTTCTGCTGGGCGATTTGGGGTCGGAGTTGTGGGTGTGTAATTATCTTATCACTGGGAGCAAGAATCGCCCAACATATTCGTTATTTCCTGATCAATATTCCCCGCCTCATTTGAGATTTGCTTTCATACCAGTCCAACTAAGATTATCTTATTTGTTTCTGTTCGTCTGTGTGTTTGCTTGACTTTTTTCAAGACTGAAAAGGCTCTGCAAGTCTGGAATAAATGTTCAGTTATGTTTATGCATTTCTCCTGTTTTTGTTGATGTCTACATATGTCGGGTACAGGGTATATGAGCAAACCTGGAAAATCCTTTTTTGGGGGGATGTTTCCTTGTTTGCTTTGTGTGCTGTGAGTTGACATGTCTGCTAAAGCAATTTGGTATCGTAAGCAGTTATCGTTTGGTGATTAGGGCTTGTGTTTATCTTCAAATGGGACCAAGAGTTTACCCTACTTATTAGCTATGTACTGTTAATTATTCTTTGCCCCGTTTCATAAAGATTTCCTTCCATATCAGTCAAACAAAGGTTACCTGTACATGTTTGTGTTCATCTGTGTGTTTGCTCGACTATAAAGACGTGTCAGTCTGGGATAAATGTTCGTTTGTGTTTGTACTTTTCTTCAGTTGTTGTTGTGAACATCTGTCAGGTACAGGGAATAATTGAGCAAACTTAGAACATCTTTTTGGGGGAATGTCTCCTTGTTTGGTTTGAGTGCAGTATGTTGACGTTTCTGTTAGGCGATTTAATGTCGTAAGCAATAATCATTTGGAGTCATGGACGTGCAATTATCTTATCATGGGAGCAAGAGTTGCCCTACTTATTCGTTATTTAAAGTTAGATATGCCTGCCTTATTTAAAATGTCCTTCAATACCAATCAAACTGTGGTTACCTGTATTTAATTCTGTTCGTCGGTCTATTTATTTGACTGTATTCAAGGCCGGAAAGGCTGTGTTAGTCTGAATTAAATACCAATTTGTGTTCGTTCATTTCTCCAGTTGCTATTGCTGTGTACATGTGTCGGGTACAGAATATATGAGCAAAGATGGAACGTCTCTCTTTTTACGTATGCTTCCATATATGCGCTGTGTGCCGTTGTTGGCATTTCTGCGAAGCGATTTGCTTTGTAAGCAGAAATCGTTTGGAGCTATGGGCGTGTAATTATTTTATCATGGGAGCAAGAGTTGTCCCACTTATTCCTTATTTTCTAAGCAATCATGGAACATCCTTTTTTTTTTTTGCGTATGTTTCCTTGTTTGTTCTGTGTGCCGTTGTTGTCCTTTCTGCTAAGCGATTTGGTGTGTAAGCAGCCATCGCTTGGAGCTATGGGCGTGTAAGTATCTTATCATGTGAGGAAGGGCTACCTTACTTGTTAGTTCTTTACATGTGACTTTGAACTCGGTGCATTACCACTGAGCCTCGCTGCGGGCCCCCACCACAGGAACGCTGGTTACATTCATGTTTAACGTCTGGGCCCACGAAGAGTGAACTACAAGACGGTGATTACCATTCCAACAGAGTAGGGGTAGACCAATTCAAAAACTAAACCACCGATCGACAGCACATGTATCTCCTTCAATTTCATTTCGATGCGGCATCCAAAAGGACGACACGTTATGACGGACACCCACGGCGGTGGGATGAAATGCCAGATCGTCTGTCTGCGAATTCGGGGTGCATCACTGAGCCCGCGAATCGTCTACCACAGGTGTGGCTGTCGTTTAGTCAGTAACAGATTGTGCTAAAACAATACTTAGTGTGCAACGTGATATCCCGTCATCAGTCGTGTGTGTGTGTGTGTGTGTGTGTGTGTGTTGTCAGCAGGTATGAGTAAATAGGCCTTCACGATTTTCCAGCA
>CM065717.1:55044096-55114096 GCA_033310375.1 Conus canariensis
ATCCCTTCTGCAGGATTTTAAAAAAAAAAAAAAAAAAAAAAAAAATCTTCGAACAAATCTGAACGAAACGTTGTGGAGAAATGAACGTGGCCAATGAACGATCCAATTCTAAGCAGAGTGCCAGGGTGAAGCACGGGAATTTTAAGTAGGGGGAGGATTGATAATGTAGAGTGAAAGGATCAGGGGGGGGGGGGGGGGGTATAGAGTTGGGGGATGAAGGAGGGGGATGAAGAGTACAATGGTAAAAGATGAGAATGTATGAAAAAGGATGAAGGATGGAGATGTAGAATGAAGGAGTGAAGGACAGGGATGTGGTAGGAAGGAGTGAGAGATAGTGAATGGGGTGAAATATGGTGAATGGGGTGAAATATGGAAATGTAGAGTGAAAGGTGAAGGATTGGGCCTGTAGAATGGAAGGATGAAGGATCGGAATACAGAATGAAGGAGTGAAGGATGGGGATATAGAATGAAGGAGTGAAGGATGGGGATATAGAATGAAGGAGTGAAGGATGGGGATATAGGATGAAGGAGTGAAGGATGGGGATGTAGAATGAAGGAGTGAAAGGATGGGGATATAGAATGAAGGAGTGAAGGATGGGGATATAGAATGAAGGAGTGAAGAATGGGGATTAGAATGAAGGAGTGAAGAATGGGGATATAGAATGAAGGAGTGAAGAATGGGGATATAGAATGAAGGAGTGAAGAATGGGGATATAGAATGAAGGAGTGAAGGATGGGGATGTAGAATGAAGGAGTGAAGAATGGGGATATAGAATGAAGGAGTGAAGGAATGGGAATGTAGAATGAAGGAGTGAAGGATGGGGATTAGAATGAAGGAGTGAAGGATGGGGATATAGGATGAAGGAGTGAAGAATGGGGATATAGAATGAAGGAGTGAAAAATGGGGATATAGAATGAAGGAGTGAAGAATGGGGATATAGAATGAAGGAGTGAAGGATGGGGATATAGAATGAAGGAGTGAAGGATGGGAATGTAGAATGAAGGAGTGAAGGATGGGGATGTAGAATGAAGGAGTGAAGATGGGGATATAGAATGAAGGAGTGAAGGATGGGGAATGCTGAATGAAGGAGTGAAGATGAATGTAGAAAGATGAAGGTGGGATGTAGAATGAAGGAGTAAAGGATGGGGATCTAGAATGAAGGAGTGAAGGATGGGAATGTAGGATGAAGGAGTGAAGGATGGGGATGTAGAATGAAGGAGTGAAGGATGGGGATATAGAATGAAGGAGTGAAGGATGGGGATATAGAATGAAGGAGTTAAGGATGGGATACAGAACGAAGGAGTGAAGGATGGGAATGTAAAATGGAAAGTGTGTCCAGGGATTTGATCTTGGTGGGGGTCAAGGCTGTGAAGAGTGTCCTTGAAGTTAATATTTCAGTATCGATATTACAGATATCATTCATGATCATCCAGTCACTGACGAAATAAAATAAAATAATAAATGGTATGAGTTCACGGACTGGCGCTTTGTGTGGGCCTGCAGGTGAGAAGAAAGAGACGTCCCAGCTCCGCCGCTACTGTGTGGGCTATTTCTCTATCTACAGCACAGGGCGCTACCTGCTGGTGGTCTTCAAGTCGGACGAGAGCTACGAGGCCGGGGGGTTCAGGCTCCGGTATGTGGCTATACTCAAGAACCCACCCACGGTGCGGACTACAGTCTCCACCAGTGAGTGTCTGAGTGTTGAGTCTTGAATATCCATCATCATCATCATCATCATCATCACACATCACACAGCAGCGCACAGCAGCAGCAGCAGCAGTAGCAGCAGCAGCACATGCAGCAGCAGCAGCAGCAGCAGCAGCAGTAGCATTAGCAGCACCAGCACACAGCATCATGCTCTTCTCTCTATATCATTATTCTCTCTCTCTCTCTCTCTCTCTCTCTCTCTCTCCTCTCTCTCTCTCTCTCTCTCTCTCTCTCTCTCTCTCTCTCTTCCCCCGTCCCCATTCTCTCTCTACTACTACTATTACTACTATTTTCTTCTGCCATGGAGAGTTGAGGGATGAAGAACGAACACAGAATGAAGGAATGAAGAAAGGTTTTACTGAGTGACAGGTGAAGGACAGCGATGTAAAGTAAAAAATACCGAAAATATCGAGAAGGGGATACGGAGCGGAGGGACGATGCATGAGGATGTGAAGTGAAAGTATGAAGAAGGAATACAGAATGGAGGAATAAGGGATAAAAATGTAGAGTGGAGGGACGAGAGGTGGGAAAATGGGGCTAGATGGGTGAAGGGTGGGGATACAAAGTGAAGGGGTGAAGTTGTTCATGGAGAGTGAAAGGGTAGAGAAAGGGGATATAGAGTGGAGGGATGAAGAAGACGTTATAGAGTGGAGGGATGAAGAAGACGATATAGAGTGGAGGATGAAGAAGAGGATACAGAGTGGAGGGATGAAGAAGACGATATAGAGTGGAGGGATGAAGAAGAGGATACAGAGTGGAGGGATGAAGAAGACGATATAGAGTGGAGGGATGAAGAAGACGTTATAGAGTGGAGGGATGAAGAAGACGATATAGAGTGGAGGGATGAAGAAGAGGATATAGAGTGGAGGGATGAAGAAGAGGATATAGAGTGGAGGGATGAAGAAGAGGATACAGAGTGGAGGGATGAAGAAGAGGATATAGAGTGGAGGGATGAAGAAGACGATATAGAGTGGAGGGATGAAGAAGACGATATAGATTGGAGGGATGAAGAAGAGGATATGGAATGGAGGGATGAAGAAGAGATATAGAGTGGAGGGATGAAGAAGAGGATATGGAGTGGAGGGATGAAGAAGAGGATATAGAGTGGAGGGATGAAGAAGAGGATACAGAGTGGAGGGATGAAGAAGAGGATACAGAGTGGAGGGATGAAGAAGAGGATACAGAGAGGATACAGAGTGGAGGGATGAAGAAGAGGATATGGAGTGGAGGGATGAAGAAGAGGATATAGAGTGGAGGGATGAAGAAGAGGATACAGAGTGGAGGGATGAAGAAGAGGATACAGAGTGGAGGGATGAAGAAGAGGATATAGAGTGGAGGGATGAAGAAGAGGATATAGAACTGAGGTGTAAAGGACAAGGATGTATGGTGGAAGAGTAAACGATGGGGATGTAGAGTTTACGGGTGAAGAAAGAGGATAAAAAATGGATGGGGTGAAAGATGGGAATGTAGAGTGAAGGAGCGAAGAATAGGGGTATAGAGTCGAGGGCTGATGAATTGGAATGAAGAGCGGAAGGGTAAAGGATGGGGGACATAGAGTGGAAGTGTGGAGGATGGCAATATAGAGTGAAGGGGTGAAGGATGGCAAATACAGAGAGAGGTGGAATGAAAGATATGAATGTACAGTGAAGGGGTGAGGAATGAAGATATAGAAGAGAGGGGTGAAGGATGGGAATGAAGAATAGAGGGATATAGGATGGGAATGAAGAATAGAGGGATAAAGGATGGGAATGAAGAATAGAGGGATAAAGGATGGAGATGAAGAATAGAGGGATAAAGGATGGGAATGAAGAATAGAGGGATAGAGTATGGGAATGAAGAATAGAGGGATAAAGGATGGGGATGAAGAATAGAGGGATAAAGGATGGGAATGAAGAATAGAGGGATAAAGGATGGGAATGAAGAATAGAGGGAAAAAGGATGGGGATGAAGAATAGAGGGATAAAGGATGGGAATGAAGAATAGAGGGATAAAGGATGGGAATGAAGAATGGAGGGATAGAGTATGGGAATGAAGAATAGAGGGATAAAGGATGGGAATGAAGAATAGAGGGATAAAGGATGGGAATGAAGAATAGAGGGATTTAGGATGGGAATGAAGAATAGAGGGATAAAGGATGGGAATGAAGAATAGAGGGATAAAGGATGGGAATGAAGAATAGAGGGATTTAGGATGGGAATGAAGAATAGAGGGATAAAGGATGGAGATGAAGAATAGAGGGATAAAGGATGGGAATGAAGAAAAGGATGAGAATGAAGAATAGAGGGATAAAGGATGGGAATGAAGAATAGAGGAATAACGGATGGGAATGAAGAATAGAAGGATAAAGGATGGGAATGAAGAATAGAGGGATAAAGGATGGGAATGAAGAATAGAGGGATAAAGGATGGGAATGAAGAATAGAGGGATTTAGGATAGGAATGAAGAATAGAGGGATAAAGGATGGGAATGAAGAATAGAGGGATTTAGGATGGGAATGAAGAATAGAGGGATAAAGGATGAGAATGAAGAATAGAGGGATAAAGGATGGGAATGAAGAAAAGGATGAGAATGAAGAATAGAAGGATAAAGGATGGGAATGAAGAATAGAAGGATAAAGATTAAGATTAAAATTATAGTCCCGTCAACAGCAGAGGTTATCTCAGGACTGTCACCACGTTTCAAACTACCACGTATACATGTTAAAAAAGGATTAAAAGCAAAACCTTACCCAACCCATTAAAACAAGATTAAAAGAACCAATCCTAGGACTAAAAACCAACACGTTGAAATCACTAACTGTAATCTGCAAAAATCAATACTGGGTAGAGAAAATCTAACAACACCAAATTCACACACGATGAAATAAATTCACTTCTTTTAGGAAGTTAAAAATATTGTCAGGGGGAACATCACGGAAAAGAATCTTCATATTATCTACAGTGTAATGTTTCCTTCTAATGTCGTATAAATCCCAGCAGTCTAAAAGAATATGTTGGACAGATATCTGACTATCACAGGCAACACAGAAAGGCGGGTCTTCTCCCTTCAATAAAAACGAATGAGTAAAATAAGCATGACCCGTCCTCAATCTACACAATACTGTTTCTCCCTTTCGACCGCCAGCAGCCATGGGAAGATGTTCCTTTAAATCTGGACGTATTTGATGAAGCTTATTGTTTTCTTGGAGGCTCCACTCCTCCTCCCATAAAGAATTGACATACGAAGCTATTTTGCCTTTGAAATCTGAGGATGGTACAAGCAGTTTAGAAGGACGAAGACGGACAGCCGCTTTAGAAAGCCGATCCACCTCTTCGTTGCCTCTGATCCCCACATGACCTGGCACCCAGGCCAACAAAATCTCAAAACCCCTTGAAACTAATGAAGAAAACATGGTAAAAAACTTGATAAGAGCCGGATGTTTTATGTTTCTTGCTCCTATAGCCTCTAAAGCCGAAAGAGAATCTGTGCAAATAAGGAATTTCCTAGACTGGGACTGCCTGATCAACTCCAAAGCCAAAAGTAGTGCAGTAAGTTCTGCAGTGTAAATAGTGCTTTCAGAGGGAATGTGTTTGGACAGTTTTTCTCCCGAAGCTGGAACATATGCGGAGGACCTTACACCAACATCGGACTTTGAACCATCAGTAAAAATAACCACATGTTCTTTAAGGTTAGAACACATGTCTAAAAATAATTGTTTATAAATTAAGGAACTCGTGTTCTGTTTGCGCTGCACGGTTAAATCAAACCTAATTTCTGGAGACGAAAACGTCCAAGGAGGTTGTTGAGGAAACTTGGAAACGTCAGAGATGACCCCAACATCAATATCCGCCTCCTCCAGAAAAGGAAGGATGCGAATACCGAAAGGGGGAATACTGGATGGACTTCCTTCATATTTCTCTTGGAAATGAGGATTCATAACACAGTCGTAGGCAGGGTTGTTTGGTTCTGAAAAAAGCTGTGTGTAGTAATTCAAAGCTAATTTTACTCTTCTATGAGACAGGGAACACTCTCCTGCCTCAGCATATAGGCTATGAACAGGTGTAGTACGAAAAGCGCCAAGGCAGAGGCGAAGACCCTGATGGTGAACTGGGTCTAGGACTTTTAGATACGAGGCTCTAGCGGCGCCGTAAATGCTGCTGCCGTAGTCCAACTTGGATCGAACTAACGCCCTGTAAAGATGGAGAAGTGTGCGTTTGTCTGCACCCCAATCCGTATGAGCCACTACACGGAGGATATTCATGCTTTGAGGCACGATGTTTTCAACTTCTGAATATGGGCTTTAAAATTCAATTTTTGGTCAAAGGTAACACCCAGAAATTTGGCTTCTGTGACAGCAGGAATTTTAACCTTATCTATGAAAATTTCTGGTGGCGGGAAAAGTTGTCTGAAATTGTGAAAGTGGATGCACTCTGTTTTAACTGATGAAAATTTGAACCCATTTTCAACTGCCCACTGTTGGACTTTATACACACACAACTGGAGTTGGCGCTGTACACCAGGAAATGTCTTTCCAGATGCATAAAGGGCAAAATCATCAACAAAAAGAGAGCAGTCTGAACCTTGGTTGACAGAGTTTACAATTTCATTTATTTTTATACTAAACAGGGCTGGGGAAAGGATACTACCCTGTGGAACACCCATTTCCTGCTCATGAATTTCTGACAATGTTGTCCCCACACGGACAGAAGGATAAAGGATGGGAATGAAGAATAGAGGGATAAAGGATGGGAATGAAGAATAGAGGGATAATGGATGGGAATGAAGAATAGAGGGATTTAGGATGGGAATGAAGAATAGAGGGATAAAGGATGGGAATGAAGAATAGAGGGATAAAGGATGGGAATGAAGAATAGAGGGATAAAGGATGAGAATGAAGAATAGAGGGATAAAGGATGGGAATGAAGAAAAGGATGAGAATGAAGAATAGAAGGATAAAGGATGGGAATGAAGAATAGAAGGATAAAGGATGGGAATGAAGAATAGAAGGATAAAGGATGGGAATGAAGAATAGAGGGATAAAGGATGGGAATGAAGAATAGAGGGATAAAGGATGGGAATGAAGAATAGAGGGATAGAGTATGGGAATGAAGAATAGAGGGATAGAGTATGGGAATGAAGAATAGAGGGATAAAGGATGGGAATGAAGAATAGAGGGATAAAGGATGGGAATGAAGAATAGAGGGATAGAGTATGGGAATGAAGAATAGAGAGAAAAAGGATGGGAATGAAGAATAGAGGGATAAAGGATGGGAATGAAGAATAGAGGGATTTAGGATGGGAATGAAGAATAGAGGGATTTAGGATGGGAATGAAGAATAGAGGGATAAAGGATGGGAATGAAGAATAGAGGGATTTAGGATGGGAATGAAGAATAGAGGGATAAAGGATGGGAATGAAGAATAGAGGGATAAAGGATGGGAATGAAGAATAGAAGGATAAAGGATGGGGATGAAGAATGGAGGGATAAAGGATGGAGATGAAGAATAGAGGGATAAAGGATGGAAATGAAAAATAGAGGGATAAAGGATGGGAATGAAGAAGAGAGGGATAAAGGATGGGAATGAAGAATAGAGGGATAAAGGATGGGAATGAAGAATAGAGGGATAGAGGACGGGATGAAGAACTGAAAGATAAAGGATGGGGATGAAGAATAGAGGGATGAAGGATGGGAATGAAGAATGGAGGTATAAAGGATGGGAATGAAGAATAGAGGGATGAAGGATGGGAATGAAGAATGGAGGTATAAAGGATGGGAATGAAGAATAGAGGGATAGAGGACGGGGATGAAGAATAGAGGGATAGAGGACGGGGATGAAGAACTGAAAGATAAAGGATGGGGATGAAGAATAGAGGGATGAAGGATGGGAATGAAGAATGGAGGTATAAAGGATGGGAATGAAGAATAGAGGGATGAAGGATGGGAATGAAGAATGGAGGTATAAAGGATGGGAATGAAGAATAGAGGGATAGAGGACGGGGATGAAGAATAGAGGGATAGAGGACGGGGATGAAGAATAGAGGGATAGAGGACGGGGATGAAGAATAGAGGGATGAAGGATGGGAATGAAGAAGAGAGGGATAAAGGATGGGAATGAAGAAGAGAGGGATAAAGGATGGGAATGAAGAATGGAGGGATAGAGTATGGGAATGAAGAAGAGAGGGATAAAGGATGGGAATGAAGAAGAGAGGGATAAAGGATGGGAATGAAGAAGAGAGGGATAAAGGATGGGAATGAAGAGAGAGGGATAGAGTATGGGAATGAAGAAGAGAGGGATAAAGGATGGGAATGAAGAAGAGAGGGATAAAGGATGGGAATGAAGAAGAGAGGGATAAAGGATGGGAATGAAGAAGAGAGGGATAAAGGATGGGAATGAAGAAGAGAGGGATAAAGGATGGGAATGAAGAAGAGAGGGATAAAGGATGGGAATGAAGAATGGAGGGATAAAGGATGGGAATGAAGAAGAGAGGGATATAGGATGGGAATGAAGAAGAGAGGGATAAAGGATGAGGATAGAAAATAGAGGGATAGAGGATGGAGGTGAAGAATGGAGGGATAAAGGATGAGGATGAAAAATAGAGGGATAAAGGATGGGATGAAGAACGGAAGTGTAAAAAAACGGAGATATAGAGAGCAGCGATGAAGGATAGGGATGTAGAGTGGAGGGGTGAAGCACGGCGAGTTGGGCGTGGTTTTTCAGATTCTCCGTAATCTACACCCCACCCCACCCCTAAAAAATGTAAATCTTCACATTGGTAACTGAAACATGTGCAGGAAAGAAATGACGCGTAACGAAAACGTAACAACGTTGATCTCTGTCCCAACAGCGACGGCCAAATCGGAAGACAAAGGCAGCCGGAACTGGGTGAACACGGGAGCTCTCATCGGCGGCGTGGTGGGAGGAGTGTGCTTCGTCATCATCCTGGGCATTGTGTGTGGCCGCTGTGTAGGTCGGGGGGAGCTCCGTCAGCCTCCGGCGCACCGTGCCGCCGCCTTCTACCACAGCCACGCCCCGCCCATTTCCCCGATGCACGAGCCAGGAGAAGGCTCGGCTATCTCGGCGGCCGTCCACATGATGCAAGGCAACAACACGGTCTTCATGGTGTCTCAGGCCATGGGCACCAACCTGTCCCCGACACACTTCTCCTCGCACATCACCAGCGGGGTGACGAACATGGCCTTTGACGGGAGCGGGGAGCAGTCGGTGGAGATGTCGGCCACTATGAGTATCATCGGGCCGCCCCCGCCTACTTACACCGATGCCATGCTGGTGACCCATCCTCCCAAAATACCGCCCACTCCCAAGCGTCGGTGCTCGGGCACCGCTGGCCTGGCCGCACCCCCACTGTACGCATCAAGAGATCCTGGCGCTAATCCAGATGGAGATCAACCCAGCCCGTCTACAAGCACTGGAGAAGCCAACGAGCGAGTTCCTTCCATTCGCATAGAGATTTCACCCCCTGAGACCGATACACCTCAGCAGCCGGAATCTTTGCCTTCCGAGACAGAAACTCTGCAACAGTCAGTAATCTCTCCCTCTGGAGCAGAAGCTCCACAACAATCAGAAATGCCATCTCCTCAGTCAGCTCAACAATCACAGATTTCTCCAACTGAGACAGAAATTGTTCCTCCTGAGACGGGAACATCAGGTCAGTCAGAAATTCGCCCGTCTGAGGCAGAAGCACTGCAACAATCGGATGTCTTACCCCGTGACGCCGATGTCCAGAGGCAACCAGAGATGTCTCCTTCCCAGGCAGAAGTCCAACAACAACCAGAGATGTCTCCTTCCCAGCCAGAAGTCCAACAACAACCAGAGATGTCTCCTTCCCAGGCAGAAGTCCAACAACAACCAGAGATGTCTCCTTCCCAGGCAGAAGTCCAACAACAACCAGAGATGTCTCCTTCCCAGGCAGAAGTCCAACAACAACCAGAGATGTCTCCTTCCCAGGCAGAAGTCCAACAACAACCAGAGATGTCTCCCTCTGAGACAGTTTCACAACAACCAGAAATGTCTCCCTCAGAGGCAGACGTGTCACAACAACCAGAGATGTCTGCTTCTGAGACAGAAGTTTCACAACCAGAGACGTCTTTTTCTGAAGCAGAAGTTCCACAACAACCGGAGATGTCTTCTTCTGAGAGAGAAGTTTCACAACCGGAGATGTCTTCTTCTGAGAGAGAAGTTTCACAACAACCAGAGATGCCTTCTTCTCAGAGAGAAGTTTCACAACTACTAGAGATGTCATCTTCGGAGAGAGAAGTTTCACAACAACCAGAGATGTCTTCTTCGGAGGCAGAAGTTTCACAGCAGTCAGAGATGTCTCCCAAAACAGAAGTTTCACAACAATCAGAGGTACCTCCTTCTGAAGAAGAAGTCTTACCACAGACAACTTCTCAGTCAGAAGCGTCACCACAGCCCGTTGAGGCAGACAATCTTGAGACATCGGTTTCCCCGCCTCCCTCCAGAAGCGCTGAAGATTATTCTGATGGAGCGGCTGAAGATCACGAAGAACGAAATCAGCTGGACTCCGAAGCAACGGCACCCTCACCTCAAACTGCGTCGAGGGCAGAATCATCCAGTCAAAATGAAATCAATGCACTGACACAAGATTCTGATGAAGAAGAGAACGTTGCAACACACAGTCCAAACCACCATGGAGAATCGCCGCACGGGCCACATCCCCAGATATCTGTCCACGCTGAACATGTCGACACTGATATCCAGACAGAGTCCTTTCCTGCTGCTTCCACGACAGAAAATGGCGGGAAGGAAACTTCTGAGGCGAATCCAGAAAACACATGTGAAGGAATACGCTCAGATGATATTCCCGTTCCTGTGGAGCATGGAACTGAAAATCCGGAGGAAACTTCCACGTCCCACGGCACCTCAGCCTTGGCCGTGGATCCATCTCTCTCTGCATGGATGACAATGTTGCACACCCAACAGCCTTGACACCAGAGCACTGTTCCAGCTCAGCATCGAGCCTTCCACCTCCCCCCTCACCGCACGCCGTGTCTGACTCTGATTCTAAGGTTTTCCGCCCGCTCCAGCCCCGCTGACTGTCGACATGGTCAAACCTTCCTCTGTTCCGCGGATCGAATCGCCGACTCCTCTCCTCGAAGCAGTATCATCTGATGACAATTCAGACAGAGCTGGGACGAGAGATGTACAGGAGGGCTGTTCCCAGGAGGAATTATGTGGGGCACGTTCTTTTGGGTCCCTGTCCTCACATTCCAGTCCCTTACTGACAGAAAGACAGCTGAGGAACTCGACGAGTTTTCCAGAAATTCCAAAACAGGTGGAAGTGATCAAAAGAGAGACCCTTCAGAGAGCTGACAGCCAGTGAAGGGTTGCAGGAAGGGAGTGCTGTAGCACAGTACATTTGTTGTAGTCTGTTGGAGTACGTGAGACAGTTTTTAAACTGAACAGTGTTGACTTTCAAACAGGACCCCATTGACAGCTGAAGGGAGAGATGATCTCACGTAAATGCACAATTGTATTCAGATTTGAACTTCACCACCTGACTGTAAACTCTGCCACCATCCAGAGTTTTGTTCTGATAAGCTTTATCTGTATTACTGACCTGGCGTTAGGAGTGTAAATGACAGTTCTTTACAATTTGTTCTGTTGACAATCGAGAATCGTTTTTCTAGGTGTGTCCAGGTTGCATTTGAACTTACGCTGAATTAACAGGAAATGACCAAGGAATGTTCTTGAAGGCCCTGGCCGACGCCATCCACACTGTAACAACACTGTTGCCTCATAGTTGGCCTTTTCAGTTAGTTTCAAAGTGAGGTGACTGCAGGCGGGAACTGAAACAAACTTAAAAGAAAAATTACTGTTCCACCAAAGGAAAGAGACAAACAAATAACAAGACAAAACACAATGCGTTTCGACCTTTTTGGTCTTCTTCAGACAAAACAAACGACATTGAAGACAATGAAAACGAAGAACAAACAATCGCTAATCTCCTCAGACTGGGTGCTAAATCGATGTACAAGCTGAGGAATACCCGTGGACCTTTCAGGTTTATGTACATAAAGTAGGACTAAGCGTGTAACAATGTTTGTACATTCATGTTAAGAAAAACTGACAACTAATCCAACAGACGTGTACGTGTCATTGCATGTTGATCATGCACCTTTTTATGTGGGGTTTAAATCATATTGTGGCGTCCACAAAAGCGGGCTATGTGTTTCTAGCTAAGAGTGAAAACAAACGAGGAAATGGTGATCAATCCCCAGATTGTTCCCACTCTAGCAGCGTGATAAGATTCCATCCTTGGTTTTATTTCTCGACATAACATTGGGATGGGATGGGGTACTCAAGTATCCACAAAAGTCTTATTTCTCGACAATAACATTGGGATGGGATGGGTACTCAAAATATCCACAAAATACTCTTAGTCTTCCTGGTGAAATAAGGAAAACTTGCTGATGCATGAAGACATTCCAGCGAAGAAGCCACATTATGATGTTAAATCGTTATACGACGAGGATTTTTGACACAGGAAAATGCCTGTGGCTGTTAAGGCTGACAGCAATGAAAGCACTTTTGGTGTGCTAAGAGTGCCATTAATAGGCAGTTTTTTTTGAGTCTTATGCGATGCACTAGTTTTAACTGACAGGAAAACCATCCACACTTCTTCGTTTTCTCTATATGTATGTGAGATATGAAGTCATTTTCATTCTGTTTGGATACGAATGATTGTCGCACCAGTGACCATCTTTTACAATAAAGCATAGGTTTGAGCCTAAACGTAGATAAGCAGTATACTGAAGGGCAAACCACAACATTCGTAAGTGAAAATGCGGGTTTGCTGATAGTATGTATATGTATATATCTGTGTTTCTTTAACATACCATGTTTTCGTTTTGTTTGTATTTGTCTTATGATAAACATACGAAGACAAAGGAGACAAACCTCTGTCCCTCAGTGCTGCCTCTGTCCGTCCACCCCTCCTTCTGTACATGGTTTGGTTGCTATCACGGGCACATCACGGGCAGTGCATATGACGCTCTTTGTTTTAGTCAGTGTCACCTAAGCTGAACCTATGAGTCTTTACAGTTCTCTTTCTCGCGTATGCCGGCAAGCTGAGCTAGATGGGCCTTTACACGAGACCTCAAACACTTACCGCGCGTTACGGGCATGATTTTACTTATCCTAACGCAACGGCTCACACGTTCGGGTATTTGCACAACTCCTGCTCTCACATACCCGCTGTATGACGTTGGAAAACTTGGCAGGATGGAAGACTCTGGGTGAGCACACACGCGTGAGAGTCTGGTTACTTCTGACTGGACAGCGACTTACACTCAGCAGCCCTCCACAGTCTTTATTTAAAAGGCGTTCCCGCAGATACAGTAAGCACTTTTTTTTTTTTTTCAATTTTCACCGAGTTGTACGTGCTGTCAATGGATTCTGCCAATGTTTCGATCGCTCCCGAGCATCTGATTCTTTGTCTAATGAAAGTTGTGTTGATACGAGAGTCCACAATTCAGGGCGCGCTACATCATCTTGTGCACTGCTTTAGGAGTTGGTCGCGCTAGAGGTCAAACAAGTAAATCAAGCACCTCCAGAAGAGGTTAGTGCTGGATTTCAGTTCATCGTCTTGCCTAAAATCTTGTGCCATGCTGCAGAGAGAGAGAGAGAGAGAGAGAGAGAGAGAGAGAGAGAGAGAGAGAGAGAGAGAGAGAGAGAGAGAGAGAGATGTACATAGCCACATGGCCAGAAACGTTTCTGCTTCAAATGTTATTTTCACATAAGCTTTCAGTATTATACTGTTATATCTGTGTGAAGAGCGGGTTTTTCTATTATGGTTATGTATTTACTAAATGCGTTGTTTATTTCGTTTTGAACTGATGTCATTGCATCATGGACAGGCAACCCTCAGACTGGGTTCTTGAGAAGCCGTACAGTGCTAACAGCCGTATCGTTCAGCGTAGGACATGTAGCCCACTGCCCTGCCTCGGCACCCTACAGTGCGGCACTGCCTGACTGCTGAGGGTTGTTAACCATGTCCTGTACAATCCCGGTCATGGCTGGTGTCTTCTGGCAGCAGAGGGCCGGCCAAGCCGGTGGCACCGAGTGCAGCATTCCACTGACTGTGAGCGGTCCACAGAGCCAGACCCTTCGGGTCAGTAATGACTCATGGAACTACAGGGCCCAGTTTGCAGCAAGCTGGTCTGTCCCTATCTTCCTCCTTCCCTCGTGAACCTAGTCCTCGACCTTTACTTCGTCTCCCAGCTTTGGACTCGAGAATTCGACTCTCGTTTTGTCAACACTTAGCCCCTCTGTTCCTTCCCGCGTCCACTTTACCCTATCCAACCTTAGTCCGTGACCTCCCAGCCCTGGGGCTCTGAAACCAATCAAACAAATCACCCAGTCTCCAACTTTTCCTTTGTCGCCCCCCCCCCCCCCTCCCCCTCCTTCCTTCCCAGTTAGACAACGGGTCAAACCACGAGGACATCAGCAGGTCATGCAGAAGATGGTTTCCGATCCTTGTCAAACCATCCCCGCTCTACAATGCCTCAACTTGTCCGGAGCTCACATGGCACGCGTGAACATCACTCGCATCTGACCTTGACAACGTATTGGCATGTGGCAGTCGGCGAAGGATAGCAAGGTCTCTGCCATGTAATGTCACATGGGTGGGCTGGATATGTTTGCTGCTTTGACGCCCGGCCATATTTCCTCTTGACGACACTGTAAGCCAAAAAGATTAACTTGTAAGTGTTCAGGAAATAGGCCTGTGTACAGGAGCTGCAGCAAGTGCATGAAATGTTGTCAAAACTTGAAACGTGACATCCATTTCAGTTAATGGATTTTCCCAAACTGACTTACAAAGTAACCTCCTTGCTGGCGGCACCCATACTTAAGCTCCAAGTAATATCGTGCTGTTTCCCTGTAATAGGTCTCTGTCATACTAGGCATACAGCGTCATAATACAGACCAGTCTGTGTGGAGAGAGACGGACCATCCAGTAGAACCCCACCAGTAAATCGGAGGCTGTTCGATGATGTCCGTCTGTGCCCAGTGATACACGAGCGTGATTCACCCATCACCTGTCCCATAAACCGCCCGGTCAAAGGGATGCCGCAGGTGGCTTGTCTAACCAGAAATCTCCACTTGACCCTGGTCGTAGGCTAGCACCTGGGTTTGGGTGAAGCTTTCGCCTCCGGTCCATTCCACGACTCTGTCTGACCGTCTCTTTCTTGGCGTCCTCTTCCCTCTTTCCTTGTACCGTTCCCTGTAGAATGGTCTTGGAGAAGCCTCGCGATCTGAGTATGTGGCCATACCACTTCAATCTCCTCTTTTTAACGGTTGACAGCAAGTCTTCGTGGTGACCCTTCTGTTGACCCACTCTTATACCCATCTCTTCATTAGTGATGCGGCCATTGTCTGAAATGCCAAGGAGTCGTCTGAGGCACCTCATTTCTGCAGCTTGGATCTTCCTTTGGAGTTCTGTTGTTAGAGTCCATGACTCGCATGCATACTGGAGAACTGATGCATCAAGACCTTTTTATTTCTCCAAACTGGTTTTAACTTTGCCATCGCAGCCGTTGTCAACACAGTTTTTGCGTGGACTTCTGGTTTGGATTCTTAGCTGATGATAGCACCAATGTGTTTCGATTCTTTGACTTTCAAGTTGTTGATCACTGACTTTCATTGGTGTCCTGATGGGTTCGTCACTGTTTCGCGTCACCTTAAGTTTTTCGGCGCTGACTTCCATACCATATCTGTATGCTGTTTCGTCCAGACAGTTCACCAGGTGAGCCAGCTCATCTTCACTTTCTGCCAGGCCGTCGATGCCATCAGCAAATCTGAGCGTGATTACGTCACCCGAAAAGAGGACCAAAGACATGATACGACACAGCAGCAGGAGTCTCCGTACAGACTCCATCGCGCAGTGAAGCCTGGTATGGTCCGCAGGTAGATGGTGCCAGGTAGGTGGGGGGTGGGGGTAGAGGGTTCGGCAGGATCATTCGTGCAACCGTGACTAGTTGTTTCCATGCCACATGATGTCCCACCGTAGCAGATAATGGCGTCTGCAGCCTGAACACGAAGGATACCTCTCTTTGCCGCTAGTTGTGTGTACTTCTAAACGAAACGCTGCGTAGCGTAGAAGAAAAACTGTTCAGGATGCGGTTCTGTTAGTGGCTGAGTGACTGACCAGTCTTCTGTGTTTCATGCGCTTATGGCCTCAAGTTTGTAAATAAATTTAGATTGTAAATGAAGATGTAAGTAATAGTAATCTAAAGTTTTAACTTGTTTTCTTTCTCTCTGATCCTAAAGATGAAATCATCTATTTGTTTCGTTGAGTTTAATCATGCGAGCGTTTAACCGTCACCAACGGATGTGAGGTGTTGCACTTACAATGTGCAGAACTCGGAGAATTTTAGTGTATCGGCATAAAACCAGATCTACGTACAACGCAATGCAACAGATCACACTTAACTCTTACATGCTTCTTATTCACATATTTCAGTTGTTTTTTCCTTTCGAATTTCAAAAGTGCCTAACAACCACGGGAACGCTTTCATATAGGGGCTACTACTGAAAGATGCTGGGTAATAGTCGCTGACCAAAAAGAAGATTCCTGACTCCCGTGTGTGTGTGTGTGTGTGTTGTACTCACGCACGGTCTTTCTGTAAACTTTTGTGAACGTCGTACAGGGCTTGGTGAGTGTGAGAAGAGCGCAGATATCCGAAGGTGTGTGCTGTTGCTCTGTTTTGCAGAAGTTCTGATATTGTATTGTTACGCTAAAAATTCTCCAGATATAACTTTCCCCCGTGTCTCTTTCCCAATATTATATAGCTATCTTATCCCCCACGGCCCGCCGTCGATTTTATTGCCCATGTCGACACCCGAAAAGAGTTGTCTACCGCTTGGGTGAAAGGCATTATTCTCCTGTGTTTAATTGCATTTTGTATTTAGGAAGTGGAATCTTTATACACCCTAACGTGTGTGTGGTGTGTGTGTGTGGTTGTGTGTGTGTGTGTGTGTGTGTGTGTGTGTGTGTGTGTGTGTGTGTGGGTGTGTGTGTGTGGATTTAAGAACAGATCCGTGGAAATGAATAACATTAATTTTCGTTGAATTGATAGATATAATAACCAAATGTATTAGTTTTGTTGAATGTGTTTTACTCTCTCGTATTTTATATTTGTGGTTCGGTTTGATCCTGTTAGACATGGAGCAAACATGCCACACAAGCACAAGTTTGTCAAGTCTTTCGAGACTGAAGAATTGATCCGTACGTTATTTCTCCACGATATAGCGGTTAAATTTATATGTAATTATTACACACACACACACACACACCACACACACACATTGTAATTGGAAGACGTAAAACAGAACAACAACAACAACACACACACACACACACACACACCACACACACACTCTCTCTCTCTCTCTCTCAACCACACACACACACACACCAGTATATAAATGTATGTGTGTATGTGTGTAGGCCTATACGTGTGTGTGTGTGTGTGTGTGTGTGTGTGAGGGCTGGATCACAGTTTTTAAGGTGGGGTGCTGGTAAATGTTTTAGGCCAGGGTCCAGGGGCCGCCTAGGCCCCGGGTGGGGTCTAGGGGCAAAGCCCCGGTGGGGGGACCAGGGGGCAAAGCCCCCCGGCCGAAAATTAATTTTTGACATTTTAAAAGCTGTTTCGTGGCATCTCCGAGGGGGGATGCTGTAGTACCAAAGCACACCCCCCCCCCCCCCCCCGGATCCGGCCCTGATGTGTGTGTGTGTGTGTGTGTGTGTGTGTGTGTGTGTGTGTGTGTGTGTGTGTTTTGTAGGCCTATAAACACCTCCTTAATTCCCTTCGGATGCTAAATACGAACGCGCGCGCGCGCGCGCGTGTGTGTGTGTGTGTGGTGTGTGCTTTTTCTTCGTAGTTCTACTAGAGCTTCCGAGGTTCACCATGGATGAGATTTTTCTTTTTCTTTTTTGTGTTTTACTTCTAAGACTGATTTTAATCTTACCATTAAGGTTGCTACGTTCCGTCTTTGGAAATGACGTGTATGGTGCAGTGTGTGTTGAATATTTTTCTGTATTTTTTTCTTATCCTGTGCTTACTCAGAATGCATTTAAACTGATCGCATGATCCATACGTTGCGTGCTGCTCTGAGAGCGTTTTTTGCGTTCATGTTATTTATTTTGTTGTTGTGCGTTTCATGTTTCAAACCCGCTTTCCTTACGAAAGTCTATACTGAAATAAAATACCAGTGGATTCTGGTCAAAGAAGTTTAGCAAGTGCAGTGTAAAAGGTAAAATCAATACTCTTGTTTGCTGCTCTCAATCTCGGTGTGTTCTTGTGTACGCGTGTGTGTGTGTGTGCGTACGTCTGTGCGATTACTGTCAGTGTTGTCGTTCGTGGATCATTTTTGAAATGTACACCTAAAATGTTTTTAGACCTGGAGAGAGAGAGAGAGAGAGAGAGAGAGAGAGAGAGAGAGAGAGAGAGAGAGAGAGAGGACGTCTGTTAGAAGAGCGCGCGCGCGCGCGCGCGCGTGTGTGTGTGCGCGCGCGTGTGTGTTAGACCAGGTGACCACATTAAATTTTTAAGCCTGTAAGCTTATGTGTGTGTGTGTGTGTGTGTGTGTGTGTGTGTGTGTGTGTGAGAGAGAGAGAGAGAGAGAGAGAGAGAGAGAGAGAGAGAGAGAGAGAGAGAGAGAGAGAGGATTTGAACGCTCTCCAAACTTATTCAAACATATGTGTGGGCTGGACGCGACGTGCGTTTGCACGAAATGCACATGCATCCTCTCGATCAATTTCCTTTGCCCGCATCTATCGACTGTTCAGTTGTTTCAAAGCCACAGGTATCTGAGAAACGCCAGACAGTACTACCAAGGGAGATCACACAGCCAGTACAAAGAAGGAGAGAGCCACACGAAGAGGCAGAATCTTGTGACTGGCTTTGAAAACGATGGAGGTCAGTTTACACGTTTGACGTCATTACCCACCTACTTCACGTATCAGATGTGTATCCAGTGATAAATCAGCTCTCACGTGCCCTCTTGGATGGAAAGTAATCCGAGCCGTTCTCGAGAAAACGCCATTCTCCCCGTCTCCCACTATTTTTCTCTTTCTTTCTTTGTTGTTGTTGTAAGCTTTAGCTCTCTTTTTCTCACCTTTTATCTCTTTCCCGCAGCCATGCATGTGCACAGTATAAGTGTAGATCCAAGTCTGTCTGTAGGAATTCAACATTAATTTCACAGGTGATTTTCTGCATCACTTTCGTGGAACTGATGCCGATACAAAGCGAAATGCCGGTGTTCTTTTCTGAGTGTGCATGTTCTGAGTGTGCATGTTTGTCTCTCCTCTATAAGCACACACACACACGCACGCACGCACAGAGAGAAAGAAAAAAAACCCGTTCAAACAAAATGATGTATGGCTAGTTCACTTGAGCCGCAACCGCACAATAGCTGACGATTTGCCGCCACTACGGGATCGACCTCGGACACTTCTACCATGCCTAGGAAGGGACCTCACTGCAGTCAAACTGAAAACAACCAGTCAGATAGTAGGAGGTAACATGGTCAACAGATCTCCAGTCGATGCATCCATTAACAGAGAGTCGGTCAACAGTTGAGCAGTATTGTGATTGCCCATACGACCGCATTGGGAACTTTTCCGAGCTATCACCAGTGGACAAACAATGTTCTCTACAGAGAAGCCCCCTCAGAGCAGCATTTCTGAGGAGTGCATTCAGGTTATGACTCCTAGATGCCTTCCTGCTGTCAGAAATGTGTTTGGCACTGCTGGGATTCCGTCAGGCTTGCACCTCCTGGATGGTTGGGACTCAAGGCGTTGCCTGTTTTTGACCAATGTCTTGTCCACACAGCTATCGTACCCCAGTTCTACGCTGGAAAATTTAAGCCTCGTGAAATTCACCTTTGTTTCTTCTCTTTTCAGCGGCTATTGGACGCCTGATCTAATAACTGGAAAATTTTAGATTACGTTTACTTTTGTTCCTTCTCTTTTCAGCTGCCTTTGCAATTGCTTTGAGGGTTCTGGTCCTCATCTTACCAGAAATTGACGGCTGTTTTGTGACATCAGAGGCTGATGAGTGGTCAATTCCCCTTGCTGCAACCTCAAGCTCAGGAAGGGGGGGGGGGGGAGTATAGGGTGTCAGGTTTAGAGTTGTAACAGAGTGGAATATGTGCCTAAAATATTCATTTTTGATTGAACAATTGTTTTTTCTGAGTTCAGAGTTGTCTTTGGAGAGGATTTTGGCTTGGAAGCCAGGTTCCCTCCAGCTGCTGGTTAGATTGGCATACTTTTAAGCCCTGTTTGGTTAGACTGGCATATTTCTAAGCCCTGATGGGTTAGATTAGCATATTTTTAAGCATGTTTGGTTAGATTGGCATACTTTTAAGCCCAGTTTGGTTAAATTGGCATACTTTTAAGCCCTGTTTGGTTAAATTGGCATATTTTTAAGCCCTGTTGGGTTAGATTAGCATATTTTTAAGCCCTGTTTGGTTAGATTGGCATACTTTTAAGCCCTGTTTGGTTAAATTGGCATATTTTTAAGCCCAGTTTGGTTAGATTGGCATACTGTTAAGCCCTGTTTGGTTAGATTGGCATACTGTTAAGTCCTGTTTGGTTAGACTGGCATACTGTTAAGTCCTGTTTGGTTAGACTGGCATACTGTTAAGTCCTGTTTGGTTAGACTGGCATACAGTTAAGTCCTGGTAGGTTAGACTGGCATACAGTTAAGTCCTGTTAGGTTAGATTGGCATATCGTCAAGTCCTGTTTGGTAAGATTGGCATACTGTTAAGTCCTGTTTGGTCAGATTGGCATACTGTGAAGTCCTGTTTGGTTAGATTGGCATACTTTTAATACTTCTAAGTCCTGTTTGGTTAGATAGGCATACTTCTAAGTCCTGTAGATGTGAACTTCAATTCTGCTTATATACAGCACACAAGTTCAATCAGAATCACTCGTTTTAATGAACCCCAACTAAGCCGAGTACTTTTGGTGTGTGTGTGTGTGTGTGTGTGTGTGTGTGTGTGTGTGTGCGAGTGTCAATGTTTCAGTTTTCCTGAAAATCTCTGGATAGTTTTCCTCATTGTGAAAGATCTGCTGTGAACTCCCAGTCATCCAGTGTACACACACACACACACACACACACACACACACATTTTGTGTGTGTAGATGGGTGGGTGTATGCATACATAAAATTCCTCACTCTCTGAGACGTGTTGTGAAAGGTTCGCATTTATTTTTAAATCAGAGTATAAATGTCATCTACGATATTCTTAGTTGTTGTCTTTTTGTATTTCACTGAAATAATCTAAAGAATTTATTCCATGGCTTTGTCCTTAAATCGAGCTTTGATCAGGCATAAAACATGATAGATTTTTTACATGAATATACAATTTTTTACATGAATATACACACAATGGATAGATCCCACGCACATCTCTCTCTCTCTCAAGCCCTCCTCCTCTCCCACTAGGCCTATCTCATCATCCAATATTCAAATGCAATAATCCTTCCCCTCCCCCCCCCCTCCTCCTCCTCCCCTCTTATCCCACCATTTTTTGCCTGTAATGTTGAGAAATTTCGGATCACTATAGGCTACCTCAGTGAACGAACTTGTCTGCTCCCGTGACATGTCAGAATGATAAGATTAAGAAACCACACACACACACACACACAACTCATCCAACCCTGTGAAGCCAAAATCACTCTCTGTTACACACACCCCACACGAGTAAAATTAAAAAAAAAATCTTCATCATGCCTCCCCCTCTCTCTCTCTCCACACACGTCTGGTGTAGACCCCTGAGAAACTCCCTCCCCCCCCTGCCCCCAACTAAACACTAATGACTTTTGACACATGCAAGTTATGGTAGAAAGGCAGCGCTGAAGGCCAGCCGTATTGACAAGATTACACAACACTAGTGCTGCATTGTGCGTTCCTCAGCTGAGAGCCTGATCAATGAAGACATGTGATAGTCCTTAAGCCCAGTCAGGTGACTTCCCTGATGAGTCAGCAGTCTATTTGGAAAGAAAAAAAAAATGTTTTTTTTTTTTCTATCCTCTAGACATTGTTTCCAAGTCTGCCTTTTACATACACAACATACAGAGAGAGAGAGAGAGAGAGAGAGAGAGAGAGGAGCATTCACCTTTTTTTGTGGTATATCCATTCTTGTGTTGAGTAGAAAAACTAAGCACTTAAAAACAAATGAGCATGTGGAACAAAAACTAAGCACTTAAAAACAAATGAGCATGTGGAGTTGTGGTTTTTGTTTTGGTTTGTTTTAATCCAGTCCTCGCTTCAAATAATTTACCTCAGAGAGAGAGAGAGGAGGAGAGAGATATTTTATGATAAGAAATCCAGAGATTTTTCATTAATTTATCAGATGTATCTACAACCCTCCCTTCCTTTCCTCTCCCCCCCCTCACCTCACCCCTACCCCTTGCTCTGAAATCTATGGTGTAGACTTTAATTTGGATACCAGATTTCAAGCTACTGGCTAGACTAACATACTACTCAGCATTGTAGATGCAAACTTGCTCTGTTCTGCTTTGATATTGCACTGTGAGCTCGATAGGCATCATTTGTTCTGAGTAGATGTCTATACCTGGTCTCATTCCATGCATGCTAATGATATCTTGATTTTTTTTTCCCAATTTTGTTTGGACAGTCTGCTGTGCCCCTCCAGAAGATGGATGCGATACAAAAGACAACCAGTACTATGGGTTAAAATTAATAATAATAATAATAATGAATACTTATATAGCGCCTATTCTCGGCTAGAGACCAAGCTCTAAGCGCTTTACAATCAACACTCACTCACACAATTGACACAATCCCCATGACAATACTCTTCCCCTGCTGAAAGATGTGTCCTGCATGCGTTGGATCAAAACAGGCATCACTGAACACCACCACAGTGTCTCAGCAAAAAAGCAATGTCTCCTCTGGTGGCTTGTCTCATGAAGATTTGATATTGATGGCTCCCCGAGGACTGCCAGTGCTGGGTCTGCAACAGAACAAACCTAGGTGTGACTGTGTATGAGATGGGGGGAGGGGGTGTAGAATGAACAATGAAAGAGTAATGCTAGCGGGGAAACTGTGCGGGGGGTGGGGGGTGGGGTGTGTGTGTGAGGAAGATTAGACAACTACAACAATATAGACCTTTCAATAATTATCAGGGAAGAATTAATTCTGGATGCGGCCTCCGCAGTCGGGCAGGGTTCAAACAACATAAGTTGATTTGGTGATCATGATAGAGAACTCTTGCATCATTAAAAGAGAGAGAGAAAAAAAAAAAGAAAGCAAAAAGCATACACACAAACGATATGGAAGAAGAATTAAAGCTTTGATGACGATTTCACAGACATCATCCATTTACTTCCAGTCTGTACAAACTATCAAAGCATACTTCTGTTGAATAAAGTATACATCATGCACACAAAGCTGATGTCATTTCTTTCTTCCCTCTGCCAGGAACACACACATGTATACACATAAATACTAGACATCAAATCATGCAAGCACAACATATCACTAAGCCCAGTTTAATAACATTTTACAATCAAGAAAATATTTTAAAAATTGTGTTGTCATTTCTACAACGTAAGCTTGACTGTTTTCTCACAAATTCTAATCTTTCAAGTCATTTGTCATAAAAAAAGAGGAAAAAAAAAAGAAAAAAGGATGAAAAAGAAAACCCAGCAGCTTGCATCCTATAATCGTTTGGCAGGTAAGCTACATTCAGAGAAGATGCTAATAGACAAGATGCTGTCTAACAGAGAAGAAGATATCTAACAGAGAAGAAGATGTCTAACAGAGAAGAAGATGTCTAACAGAGAAGATGCTGTCTAACTGCATTTTGAGGAGACACCAAGGCCTAATGGCTCAGCCCAAAACAGTTCATAATGGTGAATGTAGAATCTGACCTGAAATAACTAACTGATGTAAGCTTACTGTGACAGGAAGACAGGCAATGCACCTGTCAAATGAAAATATCAGAGGGTAGTATTTCAAGGAAATATGTAACTCCACTGACTGTGACCGACAGGTAACGATATCTTTACAACATTTATTTTCAGTGTAAAACTTCTTGCTGAATGAATCCTGGATCAACTGTTTGATCTGGATCCACATCAAAATTAAAATAGCTTCGTTTTCAGGCCTCGGTCCATCTCACCTTACATATTCTTTTTGTTTGTTTGCGCAATTTTGCAAAATCAAACTGGCAATGATCTTGTTGAATAGACACTAATTGGCGATTCTGTCCAACCATCACACCCTTTGGCCATTCATTGTGCACATTCATCACACTGGGTTGGGCAGTCTGTGCATCATCACACTGACAGACAGGCAGACGAACAAACGAATGGACGCTGGTGATATCGTAACCTGGGCAGAAGCAGTCCTGAAAACTGAACTGTACTCTGGATGTATTTAAAGTCATAAGCATTAAATCAAAGTAAGCTAACTTGCCCTAAAGTTGGGGAAGACCATTCTGATGGCATATATTGTTTTTTTTCTTGTTTTTTTTTTTTTTTCTCTCTCTACTCCAACCATGCCCCAACTGTATGAGTGCATAAAGGGAAAGTCAGATAGTTTGGGAGGAGACATGTTTTAAATGCATCTCTCAACAATACAGCAAACTTCATAAAACAGAACAAAACAACAACAATCAAAATCACAAGTATCTCTGGCTCACCTCCACTGACTCAAAACACACACCCTTTCCTATTTGCACAAGTATGCCACCAACTATCACATTTTCTGTTCCGTCCTTTCACCCATCATCACAATCTAAAAGAAGAAAAAAAAAGCACCTGATCAACAATTACCCTCCGCCTGAAAGTTCAAGAATTTATGTTAGATGATCTTCTTTCATTTCTGAGCACACCAATCATGAAAGTACGATATCTGACTGCTCCATAAAATATGGAATTCCACACAATGCCCAATGATAAACCCTAGTTTTACTGCACAAGCATGCCAAACAAAAAGGATGACAGAACTGAACTGTTTTGTCCCATTTATAAATCAAAACAGCCCTCAAGAGTGTCCTCAGTATCATGGGTACACTTGGTGATACGTCTGACTGCATGAACCCACATCAGACTCGCACATGTGCTAAGCAACACAATGGTATGACTACGATCTGCCCTCTTCCACTGGTGCTCACCAACTCCCAATCCACCTGTCAAAGATCAGCCTATTTTCCATAGCCACACTGGTCACTTGGGAAGAGTTGACCGTTCATATATTGCATTTCAAACAAGTTGCTTCCCCTCCTACAGCAGCTACTTTGAGTCACTTCCACAATGAAAACTTTTGAAAGATTTGTACTAATTTTTTTCATTTAGAGGCTTAGACACATTTTGGGGAAGCCTCCTTGCTTGTTCTATATGTTCTTTGTTGGCATTTTGACAATGCAGTTTGGTATTATAAGCTGCATCAGTTTAGAGCGTTTTTTTTTTGGTTTTCTTTTACTGTTTTACTGTTCCCTGCCTCATTTAAGATTTCCTTTATTTTAAACAAAATTTTGGAGATTTATGCCTGCATTCTGGATGGTGGGGGAAGCATTTTTTTGTTTTTGTTTTACAGGATATCCCAGTTTATCTAGTGCTCTACAACATCTGATCTTGAAATAATTTACTCACCATAAATTTTCCAGTCAAAAAGTAATACATAACAGCAACATGCAATACATTTATCCAGACTTTGAATCTTAAAGCTTCACAGAAAATCTTACTGCTCACTTTCTAACACTTTCTGCAAGCTTCCCATCTATTCAAATAATCATTGTGCAAATCGGTGCAGCAAGGAATTTGAAGTTTCTGAAGATGAAACAATTCCTGAAATCATAAACATGCATGTACTACACACACAACTATAACAATAAACCTTTTCAGAAATAGTGATGGGTAAGCAGGAGAAGACAGAATTAGCACCAAAAAAAAAAGAAAATATGTAACTGACTGAAACAGCAAAATAACTGACAGGATGTCGTTCAGGGTCAGTTTCAGATAGACAGTGAGAGAAAAAGAGAGGTGAGGGAAATGGGGTGATAAGGACAGGGGTGAGTGAGAAAGCTAAGAAGGGAGAGAGAGGACAGTGAGAAAGCAAAGAAGGGAGAGAGAGGGACAGTGAGAAAGCATAAGAAGGGAGAGAGAGGGACAGTAAGAAAGCATAAGAAGGAGAGAGAGGGACAGTGATAAAGCATAAGAAGGGAGAGAGAGGGACAGTGAGAAAGCATAAGAAGGGAGAGAGAGGGACAGTGAGAAAGCATAAGAAGGGAGAGAGAGGACAGTAAGAAAGCATAAGAAGGGAGAGAGAGGGACAGTGATAAAGCATAAGAAGGGAGAGAGAGGGACAGTGAGAAAGCATAAGAAGGGAGAGAGAGGGACAGTGAGAAGCATAAGAAGGGAGAGAGAGGGACAGTGAAAGCATAAGAAGGGAGAGAGAGGGACAGCGAGAGGAAGAGAAGTTTTGCACTTACTGTCTGGAGTTGATTTTCCATTATATTCATCGTTCGTAACGAACAGAAAATGGTGAGCAAAAATACATCAAACATGATGGTTTTAAGCAAAATGGAATCTGTATTCAAATTTTATTTCATCACACATGCGGATTTTACATACTTGATATGAGACAACAGAGAACAGGCTGTATCAATGTAGACAAAACAGTGACAGTAAAGAAGAAAAATGGCAGTTTGTGCAAACATGAGTCTGGCTGTATATACATGCCTATATGCAACCTATTTCATCTCCCATTTGAAAACCCAGTTTATTATTGCCAAATTAAGAAAAAAACATATGAACTGAAACCTTCACAGATTTTTGACTATCACATACTCATCAAGAGGGTACAAAAAAAACGTTGCCTGAACTTTCAAAGGCTTAGAGGCACTGTATCAGTTATTAGCTCATATCTGTGCATATATACAGCATGACAACTTCCAGCAAAAGGTTCAGCTTTGGGCAGACCAATGGCCTGAATGAAAGCGCGGGGATTCAGACATCGAGCATACCAGCTGAACGCAAGCGTGCCTTGCACAATCTATTCACTTTTGATGTCCACTATCATGAGCACAACCTGAGGTCTGGCGAGGGCGTGTGAGGGGCAGGGGAAAGGAACACCTACTAACGCAGGAGTCCTCGTCACCAATTCACTTGGATTGTGTCTCCCGATTCCACAGAATAAAATGAAAGCTGCCTCAGCTCATTGTCAAACACTATCTCTGGACCCTGCATCTGGAAAACGACAAAAAAAAAACAAAAAAACAATCAAGCACCGACATTATTAGTAGATACTTATGTGTCCGTGTATTTGTGTGTGTGTATATGTGTGTGCATGCGCACATACACGTTATGTGGCTGTGTGTGTGTGTGTGTGTGTGTGTGTGTGTGAGAGGTGTGTGTGTCTGTGTGTTGGTACATACGAGCACAAGTGTTGTGTGTGTGTGTGTGTGTGTGTGTGTGTGTGTGTGTGTGTGTGTGTGTAAGAGCGGTAAAGGTTAGAAGTTCTTCTATGAACAAACCTAAAACACTGATGGTAAGAATCTCTTAGAAAACAGCATTACAATTTGAAAACATTGGTCACTAAATAATGTGCACATTGTATCTATAGATAGAAAAAAGTAAAAGGACAAGCTGTTCTCTCACAAAGTGACCCTTTGTAGCTTCTGCTATGAACTGAAATAGCAACACCACCGCTGAAGAAGACGGACAGAGGTCTGTCGAAAGCTCCAAGTAAGTGCTATTCCTAGCTAAGTGACCTGTTTAAATCCGGTAGTCGTTACTAACAATTAAACTTCACAAGACATTTTAACTCGATTTTCGGTCTTTTCCCATTATCCTTTCTTGCATTCATACTCTACTCATTCCATCTCTGGCATGATCTTTCGACTTTCTTTGGTCAGCATAAACATTAATTCACACCAGGGAACTTTTCTTGTCCCCTGTGTTAAGAAAACTGAAGGTGTGTTGACGATGAACTGAAGCCAAACACACCACGAAAGGCAGGAATGGAGGATCCCAGACTGTAAGACAATGTTCAAATATCCCATAATGAATGAGTCAAAATGGTCTGCATATTTAAAGCGACATGCTGTATACTCTAAGCTTCCCTTGAGAAGCTGTTACAAAAAATGGATCAGCTGAATGCATGCTATCATCATCGTCTTGCCTTGTGAGCTTTCCTGCATTCACATACCAACTGTTCAAACTCTCATACACTTCTTGATGTTTCATTTACTTTGCATGAACATTAACACTTGCAAATGTCTCCTTATCTCCTGACATTTGAGATAAGCAACTCCATGGTGTCTGTTTTGCAGTTTATGCAAGATGCAGTTTGAAAAGAGTTACTGTTCTTTTTATACAAGATAAAAGAATAGTTCATATCTACAATAAACTATACACAAAGAAAAAAGTTAAGCACCCCCCCATGTTTTTTAGTTTGGAGAAACTGAAATTCTTTTTTGTACTAAACTGTTTAATGTGGAACATTTTTTTCTTTTGTTTTTATTAAATAAAGATACTGACAACATAAAACACAACAAATGATATACAAAATCATAAACAGAATGTGGTATTGCTAAAGAAAGATCAATGACATTTTCACATGAAAAAATACCCATGAAAAGTATGGTCATTACAAAATCATAGTGCTTAATCAAAGTGGCAATTTCATTTGAAAACATTGCCATGAATCTCCATAAACCAAAGAAAAATGAAAATAATCCGTAGCGCGTGAATCCACCCTGAGTCTGGATGACCGCCTCAACCCTGCGTCACATCCTCCAGTCAGTCGCCGGATCTGTTGCATCGTCAGTTGCTGCCATTCCTGATGCAGTTCAGCTTCCAGTTGATGCAGATTTTGTGGAGGAGGGTCCAAGGTCTGCAAACGACGGCCATTCATGTCCCAGATGTGCTCCAGTGGATTGAGGTCTGGGCTCATGGCAGGCCATGGCAGGGTCTGCACTGCTTCTTGCTGGAGAAGCCTGTTACTGCTTGAGCACGATGAGGCCTGGCGTTGTCATCTGGTCTGGTGGCAAGTGGGTGGTTGTCAAAATGGGGCACAACGACCGGCTCAAGGACATCTCGGATGTACCGTCCGCCTGTGAGGGTTCCTCGAATGGTAATCAAATCCAGCTTGCAGTCGTGTGAGAGGCACCCCCAGACCATTATGGAACCGCCACCGTGAGGAACAGTTGCCTGTATGTTCCTGGGCGCATAGGCTGTATTTGGGCGTCTCCAAACCCTTGATCTTCCATCAGTGACGTGCAGCAGGAATCGGCTTTCGTCCGACCAGTGTATCTTTCTCCAATTCCTCAGGTTCCACCCCCGCTGAGCGAGACACCTGTCCAAACGCCGTCTTTTGTGGTGGTCAGTCAACAGAGGGCGCTTGATAACCCTCCTCGCCTTATATCCGTGGGCTTTTAAGCGGTTCTGCACTGTTCTTGTGGAAAGTTGTCTGTTAGGCATCCACTGTCGTTTCAAGCTGGTGCTTGTGGCGAATGGCTCATGGCATATCATGTGAAGTAGAGCCTTGTCTTCGCGCTGTGACGTTGCATGTGGTCGACCAGATCGTGGGGCGGTCCTGCACATGGTTGGTTTGCTGGTGTTTCCTCACCAGCCGGCTGATGACAGTGCAGTGGAAGCCCAATTGACACCCGATTGCTTTGAAGGACATTCCAGTGGAATGCATGCCAATAATTTGCCATCGTTTGGCCTCTGTCATCCTCCTTCACACCATATTTCTTTGCAAAGAATATCTTTTCTTAAAACCAACTGTGATTGCTAAACTGGATGACTCACCAAACCTCAATTTTAAAAATTTCAAAAACCGTAATGCACGTGCATGCCACACCATGACTATGCTTCACATACACGCCTGACTGGTTTTATCCTTTCAATGACACACCAATTCTTGACAAAATTGAAAATTTTGGGGTCATACATTGTTGTTGTCAATTCTGACAGTTGAAAATATAGGGGGTGCTTAACTTTTTTCTTTGTGTATATTTTGGTAAGTTTTTCTTTCCTACCGAGGGAAATACTGGCTGTCTTTAAAATCTATATAGCTATTATCTGACATTAGCTAACCTTTGCGCATACCAGGCTGAGTGGAAGAGATGATAATTGTGTGAGGTGCAAAGATGATACGAACACCAATCATTTCTCACCTTCTGACTGATATAAGACAAGGTAAAGTCTGTATCCAGTCTGTACAATCTCTGGATCAACGTCTTCACCTTCTGGATGGACATTGTGCTGTAACACACACACTGTCTTGTCTTTACATTAGAGACGGGCAGGAAGACAGACAGACTGACCTACACACAGGGAGTGCATGACAGACACCCGAGACACACCAACAATACACTTACAATCAGACGCACAGACAGACACAGAAACAGACAGAATGTGTGTGTGTGTGTTTGTGTGTGTGTGTGTGTGGATGCATGCATTGTGTGTTTGTGTGTGTGAGATTGCGTGTGTGTATGAAAGAGAGAGAGAGACCTTGAGAGAATGAGACAAAGAGAAATCTGATGAGGTGCACAAGATGGGCAGTGTAAAAACAGGCCAATAAAGAAGTCTGAACACACCATTAACATAACTAGAGTAACGTAAACCAAGTTAAAGAATAAAAGACAGTTTACAGGGAACCAAATTTACTTCCTTGATCAAACAACCTAAAACTGAAATTTTGCTTTCAAAGTGGGACTTCAGCTTAATCCCCTCAGTTCTGTGGTCTGAGATCTTAGAGCTCCTTGTGTCTGCATGTTCAAGGTATCTCACACAGAAAACTCGCTTCGCGTTCTCCCTGGCAACTGCAGCAAAGGTGACCAAGACACATGCTCTGTCCGTTGATCCCACACTGCTGAGCCGGAATTCTCATGGTTCAGTGTCCCTCTGTACTCATCCATTCTTCATGGCTAAGAACAGTTACACACACTCAGTTCACATGGAACCAATTTCTTTGAATTCTACAGAATCAACTTTCACGGTCTTGACCAAGTGCTGAGAGTGTTGCTGAACATACTGGTGGTCTTGCTGCCTCTTTTCTTCATTTCAAAAATCATCCTGCATTCCTGCAGATGATTAGGACCTTGATATGGTGGTAATCCACTGGGCATATGAAGTACAGGGTACTACTATATGGCATCTGACTCCAGTCTCCAGGCACATGAAGTTTGTGCTTTGGCTGCTTAACACAATACTAACTTAGCTCTCTAGCACTATGCACTGATGAGAAATATTCCCATCTTGGTTGGTTTTCCTCAGCAACTTTCAGGTGTTTTTACTTCTGACACTTCTGGTTTGTCTCTCCAAGCCTTGGATGCTGCAGGTCCAGTGGTGGGGCTCAGCAGGAACACTACACTTCTTGTTCTGGTGTGTCTCGGGGTCAACCCAGTCTCCTCACAGCCTGTGTGTCGCCATCACGTTCTTCTGAATGATTTTGGTTGTCTGCCTTTTGCGGACGAGCTTGTTTTGTTTCGTAGTTATCTACCTTACAGTCAAAGCAATTTCTGATCCAAAACAATCGTTTTCCTTCTTCTTCAGCCCATCTTCTGATTTTGTAGCAAGTCGTTCCTTTTGATACCTAATTCCCTTTTTCTCATTTCAGTTGGAGTCACAGCACTGGAAGAGCCTACTGTATCACTTCATTCTTTTTCATCAGTCTGCATTCAGTACAGATGTGTTTTCTTTTAATACGCCTTCCTTCTTCCCTGTAAGGAAACCTTTCTCAGAAGATCTTTGAAAAACTGAAGTTTGCTCAGGATGTGCACTATCACGTCCACTGCACTCTGGTTGTGTAGTATCACAACCACTATGGGAGATCACTCCGACAAAATCAAGGATGATAACTTTCTCTGACTAATTTTCTTTCTAGTCCATCCTTAACCAAACTAACTAACAGCATTAATCAGAGTTGCCTATTTTTTTTCTCAGATATAAAAATTCACTTTAAATGTGTTAAAAGTACCTTTTTATCATTACTTCACAATAAGCAAAAACTGTTACACTTTTTATCTTTTTGGTAACCGTTAATGATAGTTATGAGCTGCAGGAGTACTTTAAATTAATGCTCTGTTTAAGGAAAAAAAATGCACATGAGTAGACTAAAGAGAAACGACCACAATATGATGCCGACAGAAAAGATTAAAGTAACACATCTCACTTCTTCTCTGCTTTCATGTATTTCATTTTATTACTCTTTCGACTCTATATACACTATATACTAATTATGAGACATAAGCACCACACACATATACATCACTGACACACCCAATTATTAAAAAAAAAAGAAATACTATAAAGATATAACACATAACAGTTGGCTGGTTAGTTTTCAGAAGATGCTGCCTCTTACCTGGCAATTTCTTTTCAAGTGTTCCCTTTTCTGGATTCTTTGGGCTGAAGATCTTCAAAGCTTTTGTACATCAAGGAACATGATCTGTCAGTTTATTTTTCCATTTTATCACGCATTTACTAAATCACTGAAAGCCCACAGGACATGTGGCCTGATGGAATGCACAGACGTAAAATTTACTTTGGGGATAACCCATTCGCACAGAAGTAAAAGAATCCTAGTTTCTTTTTTTTTTTGCGCTGAATACGAGAAGTGGTTTCTCATGCTTCGTTTTCAATGTCCTAAATGTTTTTTGCGTTTATTTTTGCCAGAAGAAGATCCAAGAGGTCGAAATGCATTGTATTTTGTCCTGTAATCTGTTTGCCTGTACCTGTGGCAGTAACTAACTCCTTTCCTTTCGAAAGAATCCTAGATCTATGGGTTGAATCTCACATGAAACAAGTTCTTGTTTTCCTTAGATCTGCCTACCCTAAAACTAATATCGGTGTACATTTCTACAAAGATGAGTGCATTTCCTGCAAAGCATGTGTAAATGCTTGGGGGGGGGGGGTAGATGGTGTGGTGGGGTGGGGTGGGGAGGGGCACAACTTTATGTTCTCTTCAGGTTTTTCTTTCTTTCTTTTTCTCCTTTAAAAACATTTCAGGGACTGTATTAACAACTGTAGTTCTTACATATCAGCATGTTGTAAAACAAGCAGACACTACCAGACACTTCATGTGCGCGAATTGGCAGAACTGTTGTATCCCAGTAGGCACACCATACTTAGATAGTTGCTTAAGAACTTTGCATTAAGAACTCTGCATCTAGATTTTTATTTCTATATTTTGTCATTAATTTTGTCATAATCATTATATTTTCATTAAACGAGTGTAAAATAGAGCAAAATCAGGAAGCTAATCAGGTCTGTTTCTCTTCAACTTCCTACTCCACACATTACGTGTTGACCCGAGCACTAGCCTTTCAGATGAGACAACATAGCAAGGTCCTGTGCGCAGCATGATTTTAGCGCTTGTAAAAGAACCCTTGGCAACAAGGGAGTTGAACATGGTTTGTATGAAAACTTACTTTCATTAAAAAGAAAAAATGTATGCAAACAGAAAAAAAGGAGGATAGGGTCATACCACAGCGACAGGCTCTCAACTGGAATGTGACACTGAAAAATATGATGTGATGATCAAGTTCTCCAATCCAATATAAGGTATAATGCACCACAACAAAAGATATGGATATGACATGCAACATGAACATCTGTATTGCTGCTAACAGGCCTTGTAACAGAATTAAATCTGTAGACTGCTGTAGACTTTGATATATAAAGCTCAAACACTATAAAAATGTAGTGAAATTATGTTCCTGAATATCAGCTTACTTTAATAAATAACTGCAATGTAAAGTCTTATGATTCTTGAATGTGACACCCCCAACCCCCCCCCCCCCCCCCACACACACACACACACCAGTAATATGTCCCCATCCTCCCAACCCCACGGAACATTACTATCAGAAAACAGTATTCCTCATTCTCTCTCTAAGAAACAGACACACATCCCTTCCGCCATTCCAGCTCAATACACAGGCAAGTATACATTCACACACTCGACAACATCATACACATATGCAAACACATACTCATTAACTCAATGCAAACGCAGGTTTCTGCCACAACCACGACACGCTGAGACGTACTATTTTGGGTATTTTTACAAAAAATGTACAGACAGAACCAAACCGTATTCAACAATAATTATATGTTTATGAAAACTTCAAATCATGTTCGTTTAGAAAAACAAACAAACTACAATCATGTGCTCAGTACACACGTCACTCACCACTGGTTTGAAAAGTGTAAGAAAACAGCTATCAGCAAAAACTTTTTCTCCACGTAGGTATGGATGAAAAATCAATATGATCATAACTCAAGTAAACACAATGTGTAGTAAACACATAAAAGCAATGTATCTTTCACACACACAGTTGTGTGCATGGTCCAAACTTAGTGCTGCTGTCATATATTTGAAGAAAAAATGCAAAAACTTCATGTATGTACAACTCACCATCGTCACTCATATCCTCTTGGTCTGATTTGGCAAGTTTGGAAAACAGTTTGAAAAGGTTCGGCAAGTTCAGAAAACTGTTCCAGCTCTTCATCTGATCTTTCTTCCATAAGTCTTTCAATTACTTCTTGAAATGAGATGTTTCTGTTCGCTACCACTCGCTGATGCTTCGGTGCCAACACCATGATGAACACGGGCGGCTAGAGTTATCTCTACCTATCCCATAATATGAGCGAAAAAGTAGAATTAAACATGAAATATACACTAAGGGAGAGTACCACCCAATAGAGGAAACCCTCAGTTTTGTTTCCCTTAGACCGCACAGCTACATGTGAAAATTCGAATAAATCGTCGATCACCTGGCGGGACAAGCACTCAACCCATTGCCAGCCAGGTGATCGACGAGGTGGCAATGAGTTAATCTACTTAAAAAATGTAAAATTTGCAGTTACCAAAATCACTCTATCAACAATTCACTGTTGCTAAAATACATTTCCAAAAGATAATGCTGAACAATTTAGAAGTGGTAGAAAACAAGTGCAGGCTAACAATTCTTCCGTCATTACATAAATGACTTGGCACAGATATGAACAAACGAAAGAAAAACAAGATGCAAAGCATATAAACGTACTCCCAATTTATCTTGAATATGCGTGAGATATTCCATAAAGAAGAAAAACCGTTCTGGGCCGTTATAGCCGTTAGTAACAGCTATTCTGGTAAACATCAGCCATCATCTGTGACCCATAATGAACATACCTACAAGTTTTCAGAAAGATCGGCCAAGTACTTCCTGAGATTTTCCATAAAGAAGAAAAACTGTTATGGCCATTAGTAACGGCTATAACGGTAAAATAAAACATCAGACGTCATCCATGACCCATAATGAACATACCTACAATTTTCAGAAAGATCGGCCATGTACTTTCTGAGATATTCCATAAAAAGAAAAACCGTGATGGGCTGTTACAGCCGTTAGTAATGGCTATAACGGTAAAATAAAACATCGGGCATCATCCGTGACCCATAATGAACATACCTACAAATTTTCTGAAAGATTGGCCCAGAAGTTTTGTCTCGAGCGAGTGTAACACATTTTGACCACAGACAGATACACAGACAGGCAGCATTTCTTCGTTTCCATTGTAGAGTACTCCCTGTTCTATAAGAACTTGGAGTACAAAAAAAAAAAAAAAAAAGGGGGGGGGGGGGGGGGGAGAGAAAATGAGAACATAAGATCAGAAAAATGTATTATAAATACTAAACTCCTCACTGGCGGCATTGGGAACCATTGCAATCCCTCTTGAAGACAGATCTTTTCATATTGCCTGCTCCTAGGCCTTTCGTCCACTGGATTGGACTCATCAGGGACACGCAGTTGATTGTGTCTGTGCTCCCTTGGCGTGAAATAGAAATACACCACAGTCCATAATTATGTGGTGTTCTCGCCACCAAGGGTTCAAAAAAAGAATGCAACAGCACCTTAAAGCAGCCACTGAAGGGTAGAAAAGTGAAACAAAAGAAAGTGTGGAAAGGAAATAAGTTGCTGAAGAACTATAATCACTATACAAACAGTATAAAATGTAGGGAACAATCTTTGAGCCTATGCTTGAGGATCCATTCAAGGATGCAAGGGAGATCAAAAGATGTGAAACAGTCTGAGTGGTCAGCTCTGCTGTTCAATAACCCAAGCATTGTTAGCAGCTAAGAATTGTGCAGAACAACCTTTACTTGGATCTCCTAAGAGATGCAATCTCCCACTGATTGACCCAACAATAAAATGCTGCACAATTTAGTAGTGGTGGAAAACAAGTGCAGGCTAACGATTCTTCCGTCATTACATAAATGACTTGGCAAAGATTTGAATAAACGAAAGGAAAAAAAAGAAAAAGAAGGGTGGAAAACCTAAAGATTTTCTCCAGCACAAGGATACTGATGAGACTGTCCTTCAAAGATTTGGTCTGCTGTGCCATTTCTGAGTCTTCTGGAGCTCCCCATTCTGAAAAAATAAATGAATGAACAAAAAGAGTAAGGAAGATTCATTTATCACATTCATTCATATAGACAAAGGAGTTTCAAACCAGGGCAGAAACTGGTATTTACCTTGGGAGCAAATGATTCTACATTTTTACTTACTTGCACTAAAAATAGTTTTAATACTACTGAAGAAGAGCATTGTTGTTGTTTTTTAAAATTTTTTTTATAATAAATAGTTTCAAAGGAAAAGAAATCAAAGTGATAACGGTATCCCGTCCTTCTCAACTCTGCGTGTACTTAAAATTAAGAACCTTTTGAGAATAGACTAATAATAGGGCAAGGCACAAAACTGCACATTTCCTATGTCATGCGTATCATTTGATCAGTTTGTATCCTGTTCTAGCGTAAGGTTAAGTTAAGGTACCTGTATGCTTAAAAATATCCCCAGTACATGCTTTGGAAACATGATGACTGGCAGTGTCAGCAGACCTGCCAACCTCTCAAAAGACTTGAGAGGAATATCACTGTTAGGAAGAAGTAACCACAGTTGAGACACATTCAGGACAATGGACCGAAACAAACTTTTCTTCTAGAGTTACCCCTGTATTGTTTCTCATGGAATACTACACATTTTTTAATTTTCTTCCCTCCGTGGCTGTGTGCGCTCGTTCACATTGTTACTGTGTGTTGTTTTCAAGACTTAAAGGTCTACTCTCAAGACTGGCAATCACTGGTGAGTTCGAGGGATATACACATGTTTTGACAGATTGTGAAAATGAACACTCCAATCCAATCAAGTAAAAACAACCCAACAAAGCGGGCAGAAAGGGAGTAATGAGTCAAATCTCAGCATTGCTTAATTTCTCTTAAACAGAATGCAAACAGGGTGTTTGAATGAGTTGGCTGCTCAAAGCCAGTCAGATCAATCTACCTGGTGTAGCTCTTCACTCAATCTTGTAGTGATAATAAGTGCACAGGTCGACATGAGAAACCTTTAGGCTGAGCAGACAAGGAGGATTTGGGAAAGACAGACTTTTTCTGTTGTAGTCATCTGCTTCCAAAGCTGTTGAGCTGGGACGGCTATCTTACATAATGCATAATACATTATGTCATTGTTTGTGTCTTCTCCCTTTCTTTCAGTAACAAACATTCACTGCAGCCCCAGACAAAACGCTAGAGCGACAGATCTAACTTAAATCTCTAGTAACCCTCTGTGACTGGAATACCCTTGGTAACACACTGAACAGCGATCATATGCCCATTTTTGATTAAAATTCTATTAATTTTGTTTCCAGGCAGCCCAACACGTGACATCACAGTTCCCCTCCATGACATGGGTTTGAACAGGTCAGTGAAAAAAAACTTTTTTTTTTTTTTTTTTTTGCTGTCCCAACCTCTGCGCCACCTCAGAGGCAGTGTACCCACGCCGCTCATTCCGACACCCCGTCCACAGCCACAGCCCGGTCGGCCCCGCCGCAGCCCCGGCACCAGCAATCCACAGGGAGCAGTCAATGTCAAGTCGTTAAGAGGCAACCCACCGGAGAAGACACTGCACTGCTGCCGAGTCACTTCGGTGGTGTTCAGTGGCGCCTGTTCTGATCTAACATACGCAGGACACCACCTACTATGCCCCCTACTGACGACAATAATTGCTTAGTCGCGGAGCCGGCGTGAGTGAGCTCTCCCTCCGGAGGGCGCCACCACGTCCGTCCAACGACAGCCCCCATGGACTCGCCGATACCGGTGACCCCGACGGTATCAAACCAAGGCCACAGACGTGGAGAGGACATCGAAACTGAGGTCACCATGAGAGCAGGACATGAAGGGCCACAGAATTTGAGACTTTTTTTTTTTTTAATGCTGATCAATGAGAATGAGGATGATTAAGATGATGCTACGGATTTCCATTTCGGTCTGAGACTACACGACAGGGCTGTACTCTACGCTTCCTTTCATAATATATCCCAGCGTCAACCAGGCACCTGAGAGATACAGGCACCTGCAGTGTTGGTCAGGAAATTTGAGCAACACTCTCAGAAATGCATCCATTAAGTGGATGAAACTCGACTGTGTGGTCCCAGTCTTCCCAACTGAGTCCGCAGCAAACTCAACTCTGGGTAGGAGCCCGTCGGGGCAGAAAAACCCACATGACTTCTGATGGGATTCGAACCCACGACCTCCCAGCCGGGAGTCCGCGACGCTAACCACTTCGCCACGGCTGCTGGTAGTGACAACATATTTTATGCATTAAATTTACTCAGCATATCTTTTTTGCAAAATGAAGTCAAAACTGTAGTTACACGACATGCAGACCTGTTTTGAACACATTAATGCAATCTTGAGAGTATACCTTTAAGAATTCAAAAAAAAAAAAAGAGCTCCCCTAAATCATGAATTTCATTTGGCTATAGTCAGCAGCACTCTTAGCAACATTACAGGCCACAAAAATCTTGGTGTCTCTGTTTTCTTCTCCATCAAGTGCTCATAAAATAAACTGGAAACAGAATTAAATCAATATTGCAAATTCTGATCAGGTTCACAAGAAGTTTGTGTTATGCCAAATACATTGCGACCATCTCTTGAGAATCCAAATAGTTTTCTGAAGTAAAGTGAGCACACTGTGCATAAAACATGGTACTTGCTGACAGCTGACAGCACAGAAAAGGCACTTCTCCATTCATATGGTTCCCAAGTTCTGCTTTTTTTTTTCAATCAGCCTTTGAACAACAGAATTCTCCGCTTTGCACTTGTAATCATGACTGCTTCCACTGAAGCACAAAAAAATGGCTAGCAAATGTCAATCACTGGCAATACCAACAGCATTTATGAAGATTTGCAAACTGGATTGACTGCATTTTTTTTCCCCACAGCAGAACCATCTTTGAGTAAGTGGAACAGTAGCATCAAGAGCAAACAAGTGACACAGATTCAGATGGAAACAGTAAGGCTGGAAGGCCTGCATCCCTGAAAGTGGTATGTTCTCAGAATCAGGCCAACGGGGCACCATACTCACTGTCGACTAACTCTTGGAACCGAGGATGGCATGAGCAGAACTGCTGGCTGGGATTGTTTTTGGCAGGATCCTGGTTCCCACCGTTCTTCAGCCAGTCAGGTCCATAGCGCTTCAGGTAGTCAATCTCTGCACCTTTTCTCTCCTGTTCAGCCACCTGTATCACGCATTTGATTCTTCATCCTCTACATCACGATCAGACTCTGACAGCGGTTAAAACATTTCTTTCTTTAAGTTTTCTGTTCCTAAGAAACTTAAAACAGCTATGGTATACATTTTGATAGCTAGTCTTGTTCTTCACTACTTCTGTTGCGTTTTTCAACCTTTTTTTTCTTTTTAAACAAACATTATGATACCTGAAAATATGTCACATCTTCAATTGTATTGAGAAAATGAACTAATGTATTATCTGACATTCGCCCATTCTTTAACCTCACACACACACACACACACACACACACACACACACACACACACACACACACACACACACACAAGAGTAAGTATGAACCCTGACAAAATAACACATCTCTTCCATTTTTCAAGTACAAAATAACCTTTACGATGAAAAAAAACAACCAGAACTTCTTTTACAGTTAAGATTTTAACAGCTGACACAAGTCAGTTCAAAGAATACATTCAACTTGATGCTGAGAGAAAAGAATTATGTAAAACCACATCACAGGCCATGCAACAACAGTCCTGGGAAGATTTAACCATTTAACTCCTACTGACAAATGTACTCATTAACAAAAAATACATATTCATGTGATGGAATAGAACAGACAGATCAGAGGATCATAAAAAGTGTAGGTGAATTTCTAACAAGTATGTCTTCTTCAGACCTAAAAAAATGAAACATAAAAAATGTGCAAAGTAATGCTCCCCAGATGGATGGCATTAACCATCTGGGATGCATTAGTATTTGGTTTGTTTTGCTTTTCTTTTTTTTTGTTGCATTTTTTTATGTTTGTTATTTATGTGGTTTTCTATTATGTGTTAAACAGGTATTACTCCGCACTCTGTTTTGAGAGCTTCTTTGTATCTGGGCATGTTTTCGGTGAGCTCTCTATTTCACTATAGTTACCTTTACCTCCTCTCTGTAAAAAAAAACAAAAAACCAATACAAAGCAAACCCACTACAAAACCATGCAATATGGATCCAACCAACAGATGACAGAATTCAGATGTAAGATCTGCATCAGACAGACTGGCACCAAACTACACATTTTCTTCCCATCTACAATTAACCATTTTTACCATGACCTTCTTTTTCTTATTTGTTTCACTTTGTTTGGTGTTTCTCGTGTCACTTGAACAAGATGACCTTTTTTCTATTTGTTTTCATTTCGTATGGTGTTTTTCATGTCATTTGAACAATATTTTTTAAACACTGCTTGAGAATCAAAGAAGAATGCTAATATACCATAGTTCGATTACACCGCATCAGCTTGGCAATCTTGGCAATGACAATTTCTCGAACCAGTTCTGCTTCTCCAAGGTTTGGTGTATGACCAAACTGAAGCTCCTCTAGCCCCCGGAGTTTGTTCAGTTCATCAAAGCTGGAGAACTGTTGTGAAAAAAAAAAAAAATCCAACAACATGTAAGTTTCAAAGGAAAAATAAAATTGCACAGCTGCAAGACTACACAAATCTAATTTCATTTAACCTACTAATTTACTGCCTTGCCCCAAAACATACTGTAATCAATCAAATATAAATGGGTTGTTCTGAAGTTAGTTCCTCCTTGTTTGCGACATGCCTTTTTCAGTGAAACTATGTACAATAAAACTTTGAAAAGAGATTCTCTCAGAGTACTTATGTCTCGGATACATTTAGGTCTGAGCCCTCAAGGACATTCACCTGTGTTTTCTTCTGTACAATTTGTCATGTAACTGTGATGATTGTCAAAGGATGTATTCATGTCTGTATTGTACTGGTCTACCCTCGTGATATTGTCAAAGGATGTTTATGTCTGTACTGTACTGGTCTTATCTGTGATGATTGTCAAAGGATGTATTCATGTCTGTACTGTACTGGTCTATATCTGTGATGATTGTCAAAGGATGTATTCATGTCTGTACTGTACTGGTCTATATCTGTGATGATTGTCAAAGGATGTATTCATGTCTGTACTGTACTGGTCTATATCTGTGATGATTGTCAAAGGATGTATTCATGTCTGTACTGTACTGGTCTATATCTGTGATGATTGTCAAAGGATGTATTCATGTCTGTACTGTACTGGTCTATATCTGGATGATTGTCAAAGGATGTATTCATGTCTGTACTGTACTGGTCTATATCTGTGATGAGAGTCAAAGGATGTATTCATGTCTGTACTGTACTGGTCTATATCTGTGATGATAGTCAAAGGATGTATTCATGTCTGTACTGTACTGGTCTATATCTGTGATGATGTCAAAGGATATATTTACATCTGTACAGTACTGGTCTATATATGTGATGATTGTCAAAGGATATATTTACATCTGTACTGTACTACTCTATATCTGTGATGATGTCGAACAATGCATTTACATCTTTTCTGCACTGGCCTATATTTGTGTTGATTGTCAAAAGGATGTTTTTCTGTCTATACTGTACTGGTCTATAGCTGTGATGATTGTCAAAGAATATACTTACATCTGTACTGTACTGGTCTATATGTACTAGTCTATATTTGTGATGATTGTCAAAAGGATGTCTTTATGTCTGTACTGTACTGGTTTATAGCTGTGATGGTCAAAGAATGTCTTTATATTGCAATGGTCTATATCGTGATGATTGTCAACCAATGTATTGTTGTCTGTATTAAGTGATGATTGTCAAAGGACTTACCAAACTTCATTTTATGACTGACAAAGGGCTTCATGAACTTACTGAAATTAAGAAAAATATATGAAATAATTATATTTTTTTCTTCTTTCAAACAGATCAAAAGTACACATATAATGAATAGTCACTGGATATTTCATACATTTACATGTAACAGACGCTCTGCTACCATAAAAAGTTAAACTGTCAACATACTCGGAACATTGCCTCCTCGGCTCGAACAGATTCGTTGACACACTTGTAATTTCCTCTTCTCCTTTCATCGCTTCCAGTAAGTTCGACAACAATGTTTTCCAAGCATGTACTGTTCCGATATCGTCTATCGTTATCAAAAAGTACACATATCATGAATTGTCATTGGATATTTCATACATTTACATGTAACAGACAGATCCTAAATGCAGACTTTATTCTGGAATGCACTGCACACCCTTTTCAAGTCCTTTCCAGTGAAGAAGGTTATTCTGAAACCAGAAATCAGCGGACCTCTGACCATGTCACGGAACTCTTTCAACTTTACTAATACACAAAATTATGAAAACAAGCAACACGGGTATGTCTATATGCTTGTGTGAGTGCATGCACATGCGTGCGTGCATGTGTGCAAGTGTGTGTGCGAGCGTGCGTGCATGTGTGTGTGCTTGTGTACGTGCATGCAAGAATGAGTGGGTATGTGTGGGAGAGTGGAAGTGTATACATGTGTATTTGTGTGTTGGGAAGAAAAGGTGGGTGTGAATGTGTGTGAGTGTGCGTGTACTTCCAGGTAACGTCATTCACCCATATGTTCCTGATTTTTGTCCACTCTGACTGCTCATGTCAGGTATGGGCACTGCTTGTATAATTCTTGTCCCTCTCTCACCATGTGCGTGCCATCTGAGTGTTGGAACAATTCAAAACTGAAACAGTTTCCTTTGCTATTTCACTGGCTAATACACAATCTTCCTAAACACTAAATCACAAAACTTATTCATCCATTAAAGAAAAATTAAACTGGAACTACGACAAAACGATAACTGGGTATTTCATACATACACCACGTGGATGTATGCAGAGATAAGTTTGAAGATTTAGGCAGATCCTAAAGATGTTATCGAGGAATATCTTGCATACCCCTTGCAACTTTTTCCCTGTGAAGTAGATGGTTCTGAGACTTGGAAACAGCTGTGACTTCTGTCCATGTTCGACATCAGGGAACTTGATCTTGTCAACAGGATTGTTACTGATCACCAGTGTCTGCAGCCTGAAATGATGTAGTCAGTACTGGTGTACATGGGGTAGTCTACCCCAAATTATAAAAGTTACTGACACTGAGATACATGAACACACACACATGCACACATGTTACACCACCCTCCAACCCATACTCGCACAAAAGTGCACCCAGAAATGTCCATAACAATGACATGTTTTGTATGTGTGTACTTTCTGACCCCACTGAACCAAAAATGAACATGTCTGGCTTAATGGATATGTCTATAATTAGCGATACCTTTTGACATTTTATAAGTTGGTGAAACCTTGTTTTTACCTCCTGTTATTTCATAATACTCACATATATGCAACTAATTTTCAATTGTTTATATAACAAAAGATCAGCAACAAACCAAAAAAAAAAGAGAAGCAAACACCAGTAACATTCAGAAGCTGCAAATACACTCAGATTATCCATGCAGAAAAATCATTTTTACTTTTCTAATCTTCCAAGCTTGAGGATTTCTTCCCATGAAGTGATGGAGTTTGTTTCCAACGTGATCATTGTGAGGTGCTGCAGGCATCCTTTGGGCTCACACATGGACTCTATGCAGTTTTCGCATAAATACAGCAGCTCCAAGGAGGGGAACATTGCACAGTATCGTAAAACCTGATGGAAGAAAAATCATGGACATGCTTTAACAAGGAATCCATCTTAAGAAATCAACAATCAACATTTGTAAGCAAAACGAAATACTTCATAACAAAAATAATGAAATAGGGGGGAGAGAGAGAGAGAGGGAGGGAGAGAGACAGAGAGAGAGTGAATATTACTGAAAAGACTGGGTGTTACTAGGACAGCCATATGAAACTTAGGGTACTAAGGACAGCCATGTAATATTACTGGCCTGGATACTGCCCAAAACATCAACTTTTCTCATGACATCCATACAGCATCACTATCTGAACTCTACCAAGGTGCTCTGTGTCCTGTGGACAGCCATATGACATCACTGATCTAAAAACTGACCATTCTAAGGACATCCATAGCACATTGATGATCTTCATATCACCCAAAATGCTGGGTGTTCTCATGACAGCCATCACTTTCACTGATCTCAAACAGTAATCTGAATGACACCAACATCTTAAGACAAGAAAGACAGAAGGGTGATACCGCATGCAGAATTCATGGGAAAAGGTAAAATTTAACAAAAAGAGATTAAAATCTCGTCAAGAAACAGACATAATTCTGAACACAGTGCAAAAATCTGATATCAAAATGCCATTATTTATCTTTTGTTTCTGACACATGTGCATTTAAATACCAAGTTAATACTGTAATTGCAGTTAACATACTATAATATTTACTTTAAACACAAACTGAGGCTGTTGCCTTATCCATAATTATCACATGCAGTATCATACACTGTCCACTCATATTAATATTTTGACAACCAGTCTGCTTGTATCCACCCCATCCCCCCAAACTCCCGATTCACCTACTGAGGGTAACACTATGTTTGTTTATTTCCACAGGGGTCATTTGGGAGGGCTGTGCGTAAAAGAATGGTTTCTGGAGCTGTTTCTTCAAGCTGGTGTAATGCCATTTGTAATGTGTTTACTAACATCCCCAAAGTTATATAACATTTCTATTCACCAGGTATGGAATGTGCCTGGCCAAAAGAAAGTGACAGTGAAAGTTGACAGCCCCATTAACATGAGTGTGGGTGATTAAGTGGCCAAAGGGGTGCTGAATCAACAATTAGGACATCAGTGTCAATTACATGGATGTGTTTGAAATCGATTCAAACTTATGTGGCAATATAGCAGGTGACCAACACATTGTGGATCAGCAACAATCATGAATCTGGACAATGTGCATCTATCATTAGATCAATTTTGGGATCATACCAGAGCAGGTGAGTTACCACAATGATTAGTCATAAACATCAACAATACACAGACAGATGAATGCACACAAGATTACATCCCCTGCTACATTTTTTTTGTACATTTCATGTGATCTGGACTTGCAGGCATTTAAAAAAATTCTTTAGTGCCATACCTCAGATTAATAGTTCACCTGGCACTCTTGAAATTTAATTTGAGAGTTTGGTGTATGCTAAGTCAAAATATACCCTGGTACTTAGAAGAGATAAACATTACAGCTGACCCTACACCAGAAATCTTATTACCAGAATTTCCCTTGATTTCTCAATCTTACCTATCAAACAGGTAATCATTGCAACTAAAAACAAAGCACTTATCCTCCATATCCATATCTGTATATCCATCTCTCTCTCTATACATATATATGTAAATATATATCTATGTATGATTTGTACATATCACTGTGATTCTTTTTGATAAAAAAAATCCTTGCATCTAGTAATCTATCTAAATATATCTATATATCACTATGGTTCTTTAGCACAAAAAAATCCTTAACAAGTTTCTACCTGACTCTCAATCACCCAATACTCAGCGAGATTCATCTTGATAAATGTTCAGTTTAAAACAATAATGAAACATCATTATTTACATACATATCTGATTGACTGCAGAAAGACATGATGCAAGAAAACATCATGAGACTGACAAAAACAAAATGGACAGCCTTGGTTGGTGTCTAATCTGCTCTCAGAATCAAATTTATTGCAAAGCTAAAAACTTCCCAATTATACATACCTGAATCATGACAAAACAAAAGAACTGGTTTCTTCGGCCTGCTTAGCTTCGGTCCCAACCCCCCTGCTACATCCATTCTTCTTCCCCCTTTCTGCTCTCCCCTTAGGTCTGAGTTCTTCCTGGAAAAACAAATACTGCTTATTCAGTTTCAGAGCATCACCTACCTGCTGCCACTTGAGGGCCATTCTGTTGAGGTAGAGGATTTTCACTTTGCTAAAGGCAGGGACTAGCAGATGTGGGCTGGCTGGGCAGGAAAGTCTGTTTTCACTGCGGATTTGACAAAAATGTATCAGGAATAAAAAGGACAATCACGAAAAAAAAAAAAGAGGACAAAACACTATATCAGATAAGAAGACAAAGCACATGAGTACAAACCAATATGGGTTGAGTATAATTTGTGATTCTTTTAAACTTTGTAACGTTGCAGATATGTATTCTGGATCAGTTTCACCTAAAATGAACACCCCATACACAATTTTTTTCGCCCTTCATGTTACGTTTATGAAGAGATTTCCCCAGCTCAACCTTTAGCTGACCGATCATAGCGCCTTAAAAACTGATTCAACATAAGTTTCCAGAATGATGTACTGAACTGTAATTTCCTTATTCTGACCTTCAATATTGCGACTCTCTGCTGGATGCAATCTGAATGATAATGCGTGACCTACTTTCCTACATAAATCAACACTATAATTGTTACATCTACCTCTTTAATCCACCTCTTTTAACCAAGTTTATGGCTGACCAGTCTTGGTCTAATACGACTTTTGTTCAAAATATCATTAAATGAACTTTCTAAAATGCAGCAAAAATAGCTGTAGTAAGTCGTCAAGAAGCTGCATATCAATTAAAAAATCATTTAAACTTATTTCCTTGCAGCACCATAGCGTTAGGAAGGCAGTTTTGGAAATTGTCATCATTATCGCACAAAATAAGATGGTGACCTTCAAAAAATCAATCAAAGAAATCAAGAGAAGTGGAAATGGTGAAAGTGGAATTTCAATCACCAAATCACTCAAGGAAGAGAAGACATACATTCAAAATACCATTAAGAATAAAGAATCGATGCCATCCTGATGAGAGAGTCTAGAAAATGGGGACATGGAATTTGTTTTAAGTTATTAAAAAAAAAACACACACACACACACGCACACACACCACACACACACACACACACGCACACACACACACACACCACACACACACACACACACACACACACACACACACACACACACACACACACACACACACACACAGCACACACACACACACCACACACACACACACACACACGCACACACACACACACACACCACACACCACACACACACACACACGCACACCACACACACGCACACACCACATAAATGGGTACTGATGAAATGGTCTGAAGATGGTTTTGTGAGGCCAGACAAAAAAAAAAAATCTTGTACTATTGTAACAACACACACTTTTTGAGAATTTCATGCGGCATTCCTACAGCTTATTGAATAAACATGTCTTGGCAGTTTGACTGCCTGCGTGGATGCCTATGTATGGTTAGCAATGAATACCTATAATTCTGCAGTGTCATCTTCTCAATTAAAATTTCTCCATAGTATTAACAGCTGATTTCAGCTGCTTTTTCAAAGTTGTAATAGGGCGGTTTTACTGTATGCTGAAAGTGGAGATGACTTAAAATGCAGTCTAACAGCAGATCAATTCTTGTAACTCTGCTGACTTAAATTCTTGAAAATAGCCACCACAATGAAGAAACAAACTTACACTGCAAGTCTGAAGAAAGACACTCTCTATTTTGTCATAAAGATAAGAAAATAATTAGCATATTACTTTCTGTGCCTCTTTGACACATTCTAACATGTAACTCAAATGCATACACATGAACACACAATTCTGTGACACAACCTAATACAGAAAGACTGAATTACATACATGAACACTCATAAGTAAATAAACCACATGAATTCATACATTCACAAACGTAAGGCAAAAAAAAAAGTTGTGGTTACAGGAACACAAGTTATCACATTTTTTCCCCCTGTTCTTAACTTTTTTTTCTTGACAATAAAAAAAGAAAGAAAGAAAGACTGACAAGAACAGGAAAATTGAAGGTATTAACAAAAAGCGTACTGCTTCCATCTGATCATTGGCAAGCCATTGAAACCTGAGAGGGGAAGAAATTACTATACGATCTCAATTACTGAATCAGTGAAAGATAGCATCTGCTGCAGTCACAATGGGTGTGTGTTTGCAAAGCTACCATTTTCTAATAAATTCATGGAAATATGAAACTGAAAAAAAAGCAAACCCTTAGTGAGGTTAGATTAAAAAAATAGTGAATTTGTGAGGCAGAGCTCATGTTTCAGGTGCTCTAGCAGACAACACTAACACCACAAGACCTTGTGCAATCTTCTTCACGAGAGAGGGCAGTTGCCGTTTTGTCTGCCTGCATCTGAAAGACTTAACAAAAGCAAAAGAGACTGACAACAGTCTAATGAACAAGTGGTCCTGGTGGTAGCTGGATCAAAAAGTAGCCGATACATCACCTGATGTTTGGATTTTCATCACACTGATTGCACCATTTGGAATACAAGTTTCCATATTTTTTGGAGGATATAGGGGGAAAGGAAGGAGGCAAGAGGAGGGGGTAACTTTCTGCTATTCATCAGCAGAAGTCCTGGTTTGACTAAGGGAAAAGATCCAGACACTGAAACGAACATTGTGTAATACAGTGTCGGCAATTACATACACTGGCCATCAAAAAGGGGAAAAAAAAGTTCTAACAGACCTACCAACCCTTTCTTTTGTTTTGGCTGTGATACAGTAACCACAACTATTTTTTTAGCCCAATTCTACAATGACAAAACACAGTCTGAACTTGCCTGACATGAAGATTGATCAAGTGTGGAAGCTGTTTGCATATGTTGGCCACCATATCCCATGAGCCAAGTAGGTTGAGTGAAAGGTCAAGCTCGATGACATTTGGTGTTATATGTGAAAGATGGTCTGACTCGATGCCATAGACGCTTTTACCACGCACAGACACTTCGCGCAATCGGCTGAACTGACTGGCATAAAAAAAACACAGTGCACACGCGCACACACACACGCACACACCACACACACACACACACATACACAATCCATTAGAGCGCAAAGACATGGGTATGCACAGAACTGATCCTAAGACATTGTATTGTAGATAGGGTATTTCAAAATCAGTTGAAAACTGCAGCAGAGCTCACTTACTATGAACTCAGGGACAAGCACACTGAATTCCATCTGGACCATCTCAAGCAAAAAAAAAAACTGGTTTAAAAGATATTTGGTCAGGAACAATGAAAAAGTATATCTAAACCATGCTGTTAAAGCTACAAAGCAAGTTCTAATTCAAATCCAGTGAAGCAATCTTTATCTTTCTTTCAGACCATGAGATCGTTTCTTTTCTCCTTTATTTAGTACTAACAAAAATAGCCTTGTGACAGAAACATTTACCATCCTGATGAACCAGTACAAGCATCTGGCACCAAACAACATTGTACACAATGTTTGATCTCGGCAGAGGTCTACGTTCTCCTGAGTGCCCTTCTAGTTAATAATGTAATGCTGCTGCAAGTCAATTTATCAATGAGTATGGCTCTAGTGGTTGATAGACCGTGAAATGATGGAGGTGAGCTCCGTTTTTGGCAACATTATTTTTCCTTTTATAACTGGAAACTGCACCAGATGTTGACAAAAAGTTACTTCATATCTGCAGCAAATTTGCATAAAAATATCGTATTAATATGTTTTGTGTCACTGCAAAACACAATAATGGTAACAGACTGTTTCTTAGAAAACATACTATTTTCAATGTTATTTACACTGATGACATAGTGTATAAAGCCTTTACAGTCCTGCATGGGAGATTGAGAAGAATTCATCAAGTTTATCATTCTGCTAAATTTGGTTTGTCTCATATTTGTAACTGAAGAGAAAATGCCCATATCACAGTTTATCTTGGATACAAACAAGAATATTACCACTAAAAGTAGTTTTATTAAATAAACTACCAGTCCAAACAAACGCCTTATCCCCACTTGGCATGAAACATTGCAATGTCCACAGGATCGCTGAATGTTCGTGCTGATTCTCATTCCAGACAGAGATAAGTTCTCCCCTCACAATGGATGCTAAACAATGCTATGCTCAGATCGACTTCCCAAGTCATCGGAACCCCTCATGTGCTTACAAGAACAAGTCCAGTCTTCATGGAGATGGAAGCTTGTAACCTTCAAACTGTCTCCATAGTAAACTTTGATAGAGAAATATAATACAGGTTCAGTCTGCTAAGGTTGATCACCAGTCTCCACTTACCTTCCTTCTTGGTAACAAGGAACAGAATGGCTAAAAATCCAGGGGACATGGAAGACCTCCGTAACTGCGCCCTTTCAAAGGAGAATTCACACCCTCAAAGAGAACAGCAGCATTTGTTGGATCTGCGGTTGCCTTGGCCCAAAGCTGGGGATTCTTCTTCTTCCTCGTTCGCCATCCCGTTAGATGAGCAGCCCGGTGTCCTCGATGAAGGCTGCCGTCCGTCGCAGCTCCTCCAGGGTGCCATACAGCTTGGCTTCCACTGCTGTCGGTGTTGGCCAGTACTTTCTCCTGGATGCTGCATACGTCGTACAGACTTGAAGGATGTGGTCAGTTGTCATTGGTCCCTCACTACAAGGGCACTCTCCACTCTGTCCAATGCCAAATTTTGTGTGCATGTGGTGGAGCAGGCGATTGTGTCCAGTCCTCAGGCGGAAGATCTTGACCTGTTCCCGTCGTCCCAGCAAATGGTATGTGTCTTCTGGGTTGTATTTGGGATGCAGGAGGCGCCATTTTACTCCTTGTTGTGCCTTGATGATTGTCTTAATTTCATCGTATGACACCAGGTTGTTGGCCTGCTCCTTCTGTGCACCATCTTTTGCCAGAATGTCCGCTTTTTCGTTGCCTCTGATGCCACAGTGTGCTGGTACCCATTGTATCACCACTTTCTCCACTCTGGCACTCAGGGCAACAAGGGCTGAAGTGATATGGTTCTGTTCTTTGCAGCGGGAGTTCTTGAGGGCTTGGAGCACGGAGAGAGCGTCAGAGAAGACCACCACCTGCCCTGTTGTTCTTTTGGAGTTCTGCAAGACTGTTGTGGCTGCCTCACAGAGGGCTTCTCGCTCAGCTCGGAAGTTGGTGGAGTATTTTCCTGTTGGAATTGCAATTTCTTCATCTCCGTCTTTGTATCGAAGGAAGATTCCAGCTCCACCATCCCTCGTTGCCTCTGTGGCGGAGCCATCTGTGAAGACATGGGTCCAGTCTTCCTGGGGATATTGGTTGCAGATGTACTCCATGGCCAGGGCCTTCCTTTGGGTGTCTGACTGTATTCCTCTCTTCTCCACTCCGGGAATGCTGGTGATGACTGTTGGGAACACCTGCCTCTTCCAAGATGGGTGGGTGACATTTGCCGGGATAGGCTTTGCTTCGTGTTCCATCAAGACTGGGCTTTGTCTTTCAAGGCGTCTTGACTGGCAGATGAAGCTGCCTCTTTTCAACCGGCTCTTGGTGGGTCTGCTCATTCTGTTGTTCATTGGATGGTTTTCAAGGCGTTTGAATTTTGCTGCTTGGATGAGGATCTTTGTGTCCCTTCTGTCCTCTAATGACTGTAGCCCAGTGGTCTCTTCCATCTTCAGGATTGGGGTGGATCTCATGGCGCCAATTATGACACGCTGAGCTTGGTTCTGTATCTTATTGAGGTGGTTGAGGTTAGACTTTGCAGCTGATGCCCATGCTGACGTCCCGTACTCAACTACAGGTCGGACTCTCCCTGTATAGAGTCTCTTCAGGATACGTTCGTCAGCCCCCCAGTTCGTCCCCGCAAGTTTCCTCATGATCGCCAGTCTCAACTTGGCCTTGCTACAGCATCTGGTGATCTGCTGTTTCCAAGTGAGCCTGCGATCAAAGGTCACTCCCAGGTAGGTAGGTGTGGGTTCCTCTGCAAGCCTTTGGTTGTTCAGTGTCAGCTTCGCCTCTTGCTTCTTGCTGGATAGGCTGAAGACTGTGTAGGTTGTTTTGCTTGAGTTGACAGAGACAAGCCATTCCTTGGTCCAGTCGCTGATCTTGTTGAGCGCAGTCTGGAGGCGTACCTGTGCTGTGGTGGTGTACTCTTCAGAGCACCAAAGCACCAGGTCATCTGCGTAGATCGCTCCTCTGACCCCTTTTGGCAGTTCTCTGACGATGTCATCTATGAAGATGAGGAACAACGTTGGCGAAAGGACTCCTCCTTGTGGTACTCCCTGTCTCAGCACCTTCTTCTTGCTTTTCTGGCCCTGAATCTTGACTCGGGCTTGGCGATTGTGTAGGTACTGGCTGATCCAGGTGTACATCCCCCCAGACACACCACATCGCCGTAGTTTGAGCCTAAGTCCGTCCTTCCAGACTTTGTCGAACGCCTTCTCCATGTCAATCCAGACAGCAAGCGTGTTCTTCTTTTCTTGGAAAGCGTCCTCAATGCTTTGCGTGATGAATGTGATCTGGTCTTCTGTTGATCTGTGTTGGCGGAAGCCTGCCTGTTCAGGGCTCAGCAGCTGATGCTCCTCAAGGTGCCAGACAAGCCTTGTGTTGACAAGTCTCTCCATCAGCTTCCCTAAGCAGCTTGTAAGGCTGATGGGTCTGTAGCTGTCAGCCTTCGACTTGTCCTTTCCCTTTTTGTGAATGGGGATCATGTCTGCTTCCCTCCAACACTGTGGTACTGATCCTGTCTTCCAGCTGGAGTTAAAGATTTTTAGAAGGACTGCCTTGCTCTTCATCCCAAGATGCAGAATCATTTCATTTGTGATTCCGTCTGGTCCAGGTGACTTCTTCAGGTTGAGGCTCTGCAACGCTTCCTCCAGCTCTTTCTCTGTGAAAGCTGTGGTCATGACTTCCTCTTGGGGCTCTTCCTCATGAAGTTCACCTTGGGCCCTGTGCACTGCAGCTCTATGTTCAGGAGGGACTTCCAGATTGCTGATGTTTTCATAGACGTCTATGAAGTGGTCTGCTGCTTTCTTTCCAGAGAGGTAATTTCCATTCTCTTGTATTGTTATAGTGGTGTGACTTGTTGTTTCATTACAGAGGGTTCTAGCCAGTTTCCACAGCTTGCTGCCATCCCTGTCGAGATTTAGGCTTTCAGTTTTCTCTTGCCAGCTTTTTCTTGCAGCTTGTGCGCAGGACAGCTTGTATCTGGCAGTTACTTCCTTCAGCGCTATGTTATTCTCCAGTGATGGCTGCTTTTCTGCTCTGTCCCTGGCTTCCGTAACAGCATCTTCCAGATTCTGGAGTTCCTCCGTCCAGTAGGGCTTGTAATCTTTACGTGCTCCTCTTGGGATGGATTCTGTAGCAGCTTTCAAGACGGCCTTTGTGAAGTCTCGAACCATCTTGTTTGAGTCCTTCTGCCTGATGTTGATTGGCTTTGTGTGTGTATCAGTGAGGGTCTCGAAGAGAGTCCAGTCCGCCTTTCTGTAATTCCAGCGGGGAAAACACTTTGCTTGTGGACACTGTAAGTTGAGGTTGATAGAGAGTTTGACGGGCTTGTGGTCACTTCCTCCAAGCTGGTTGAGGACTGTTCTTGTGGTCCTGACGAACAGGTCGTTGGTGGTGAACGCTAGATCTGGTGTTGATGTGGTCATCCAGCGTCTAGAGTAAAAGGTGGGTTCATCATCTTCTTGATTGATGAGATGAAGATGTGTGTCAATCTCCCAATCCTCAACTTCTTCGCCTCTCTTGTCCGTCTCCTCATAGCCCCATCTCTCTGAGTGACTGTTAAAATCACCCACCACCACGCAGTTGTTGTCTGGGATGTTCATGTATGTGAGGGAAAGATCACGATCTTGAGGGCAATAGACATTGTAGATCCTGATGTTGCGTTCCTTAAGGACTATATCAATACCTTGGATCTCTGCCTGTTGATTGGTGTTGATCTTGAGTTCTTGTGCGGCGATGGAATTCCGCACCAAGATAAGCACCCCTCCTTTGTTTCTTTCCTCACGGTCCAACCTGATGGTCTCGTAACCCCTCACTTGAAAGCGATGGTTTACGGTCAAATGTGTCTCTTGGACACATGCGATATCAATATTTTCTTGATGCATCCTTTCTGCCAAGCCAAGTTTCTTTTTATGCACCCCTTCTGCATTCCACTGGAGAATGTTGAGCATTCTGGGTGGTACCGTTTGCTTGGCATTAGCAGGAGGATGAGGTCTCCTTCTTCGTCGCATTGACATGCAGAATTTCTTTGTCTGACCACCGACCGCTTGGGGTGGGCCCCTTTGAGGCATAGGGCCCGGCTCCCGACCTCCCCGGCGGGTCTCCGAAGGTCGAGCGCCACATCGAAATTCTGTGGACTGCATCATCATGGAAGCGTATATGCGTGGTATCGTGGTTTAAGCTGCGCCAGTGGCCCGATACCTCCGTCTTCAGCTGGAGTTTTCTTTCGGGGTGCCTCACCCTTAGCTCATGGCCCGTGCGTCCTGCCCTGTGAGCACAGGGGGGATTGTTTCTCCGGGATCCCACCCCGGGGCTAGAGGTTATACCGCGCCTCTTGACCGCATGATGAGCCCGTCATAGGACACATGGGGTATTTCAGTGAGGACAACAGTGCCACCTGTTGACCCACCCCGTCCTGATAGGAACATCGCCAGTTGGTCCGGGACTGCTTATTCTGCCAGGCAAGCCTGACTTATATCGCAGCTAACCCCCATATCTGAGGGCCATTCCCCTATCCGCCACCCGGGGACCCGCCGAGTTGGGGATGGTCGCCCCACTACTGAATTGGAAGCAGCCTGGTCCCGGAAAGCTGGGATGAAGTAAGAGGGGCTGGTACGGGAAGCAAAATCCCCAGGCCTTCCTTTATAATGGAGAGAAGTCACATGTCTGAAGTGAGCACCTCCCACTGAAGGAAGGTCATGAGAGATGACCTTCCACTGGAATCATCTCTAGAAAGAGAAGACAGTGACCACTTATGACCCTGGCCTCAGGATCGACCCCTACTGGAGGAGTGAGCATGGGAGGGCCTGAATGAAACAGAAGGCTTGGTCTGGGTGGGCTGTTAGCCACGAAAGTACCATGCCTGTATGGGGAAGCAGAGACAGAACGCCTGGCCCAAAAAGGACGAGAAGTAGGAGTAACCTTAGCTTTGTGAAAGTTCTCCAATGCTTTGTTTCTCCACAGGGCAATGGTCCCTGCAAAGAAGCTTGTCTGAGTTGCCTTAAGATCATCATGGGAACAAGACTGTCCATCCCGAACAGCGGCCGTGACGAAGTAGCTAGCATCACAGACTCCTGGCGGGAAGTTCGTGGGTTCGATTCCCATCAGAGCCATGTGGGATTTTTCTGCCTCGACCGGCCCTACCCAAAGTTGAGTTTGCTACAGGCTCAGTTGGGAAAACTGGGACCACACAGTTGAGTTTAATTTCATTCATTTAATGGATGCGTCTCTGAAAGTGTTGCTCAAATTTCCTGACCAACACTCCAAGTGTCTGTACATCTTGGGCCTGGTTGACGTCGGGATAAATATGATGAAAGTAAGCGTTGAGTACAGCCCTGTCATGCAGTCTCACACCAGAACGGAAATCCGTCACATCATCTTCATCATCCTCGTTCTCATCAGTCAGCATTTAAAAAGTCTCCAATTCTGTGGCCCTTCTTGCCCTGTTCTTGTGGTGACGTCAGTTTTGACGTCCTCTCCACGTCTGTGGCCTTGGTTTGATTCTGTCGGGGTCATCAGTACCTGGAAATCCATGGGGGCTGTCGTTGGACAGACGTGGTGGCAGACTCCAGAGGGAGAGCTCACTCACGCCAGCTCTGTGACTGAGCAATTATTGTCATCAGTAGGGGACTTAGTAGGTGGTGTCTTGCGTATGTTGGATCAGAACAGGTGCCACTGAACACCATCAAAGTGACTCGGCAACAGTGCAGTGTCTCCTCCAGTGGGTTGCTTCTTGACAACTTGACATTGACTGCTCCCTATGGATTGCCGTTGCTGGGGATGCGGCAAGCCAGGCCAGACTATGGCTGTGGACAGGGTGTTGGAATGAGTGGCATGGGCACACTGCCACTGTGGAGGCGCACAAGATGGAACAGTTAAAAAGAAAAAAGAAAAAAAAAAATTGTCCATCCAGGTATGGTAAGATGGAAGAACTCACATAAGGAGTATAATAGGCCATCAGAAGCAACGGAAGCTGAACGCTTAGCAAGACAAAAATCCTCTTTGCAGATTGTGCCCTGTTTGAGAAAAGACAAGAAGACAGAAGACAGCTCCAGAAATGACATGGAAGAGACCAAATGATCAGTGGAATAACACAACGATTGAGAAGAATGATTGGCTGTATTCTGACCATCCTGGGTCCAGACAAAAAGACTGAAAAGCAGGGGTCTGGATAGAAGATTCGATGTGCGTAAAATGGATATCTTAGATGATGGGAAACTGTGTCAGGTAAGCCACTTGCATTGAGGGAACACCAGAAAAAGAAAACTGTGAATATCAACGACTGATTGATTCAGGGTGTCCCGTAACCACAGCACTTTTTTCAATGAAAGAATAGTATGAGAAACTTTGTCTGGAATGATAACTAAAATAAGGATGACTTTACATGCATCCCGCGCGGAAGAGGAGGGGTCAGATCAAAATACCAATACGGTAGGTTTCTTGAATCACATCTCATGCACTGGATGCAGCAGCCCTAACAAGCAGAACTTCAAAATTGGAAATGGCAGTGTCAAAATCATCAACTTCACAACACTCTTCTTGTTCCTCGCCAGATTCATGTTCGCCCAAACCCTCACTGAATCAGTGAATGTACCTGTATGCTGACAGTCAAAGGACGTCCAAGCCTCCCAGCTGGGTCTAAAGAGGTTTGAATTTAGCAGCAGGGACCCCTGTTGAATCACTTCCACTCAGGAAACTGCTCAGCCACCAGCCTTGCCATGGGTGAGGAAGACAGCACATTCCCAACGATAACCAAGAGAGCACATCCTCAAAGAACTCACATTCTCTTATTGCCCCTCTTCATCAAAGAGGCGTTGAGAGGTCAAGAGCAAGGAACAGGAGGGGGGTAGATACTGGCCTGTCTCCACAGAAGGACAAATTCCTCCACCAAGGAAAGGAGAAAACTCATTTAGTTCAAATATATTTTGATGAGGTGAATTCACAAAGGGCTATCACTCTTGCTGGCTAACTAGGAATGGAGGTGAGGTTAGCTTCCAGCTCTCTCAATTTTGTTGTCATTGTTTTTTAATCCTGATGAAATGGGGATGTTCCACACTGAGTGGGGAAAAGACATTTGTTTGGACAGGTAAATAAGAACAGAAAAACACTCAACGATACGCATATTTGATGCACATATGAGTCAACTAACTCAAGTTTCATGGCAACAGCTGAAAGTTGCTGCATCATGGTTTATCTCTTCAAGGAGAACAAACAACAGATTATCTGTAATCTGAGAGGGTTGCTTTATACCCGGGTGCCAAGTAAAATAAAATACCAAGGCCATGCCTTCTTGCTTTGCACTGCACACTATGTGACCAACTTTTTTCATTCTTTTTAATTTTGTGAGACATAGGTGCACAGCACACTTACCTCTGCTGCTTATTGATCTTGTCTGCCCCCACCATTTCCACTACTGTGGCTTTGTTTTTAGCACCAAGGACATACAGTTCATCCGTATCCACACCCGCGTTTCCATTCAGCTGCAACCCATAGCGCTCCTTGATTGCCGTTACACAGTCTGTGCCCAGATCTACTTTCTGTGGACGTACAAATGATCCTGATGTTGGATGGCTGAAAGGAAACCATAACGAAACACAACTGCTTCAGACACAGACAGAGAGAAAAGACAAACAATAAAACGTTTTCTTTTTCTAAAAGTGCCTTTGTTCTTGATTTATTTTATGTTCAGTAAAACAAGCTCTGAATGTTACCAAAAAAAAATAAAGATATAGGTATAAGCAAATGATATCAATAGGAACTGAAATAAAGCATCAAGCAAGAATAAAAGAAATACACTCACGTATACATTACTTACTTACCGGGTTTCAAAATATCGAACTCCTTCGTGAGACCCATCATGCTTTCCTCTGCTGGGGTCATCCCATTCCACACCAAGCCACACACCTGCAATCATATTAATGGATTACCGTGCAACAGTGGACAACACAGATGATGGGCACTTCTGCTTGATTTACAAATGCTACCAGAACCAAATGCAGCTGCCATGCTATTTTCTGTGCCCTTCCACTGTAGGACAGTTAATATTTCACTTCATTATCATTTATCCTAGCTTGCTTTGCAAACCAGTGGACTGTCATGATGATGTTTGTTTTGCTTTGTTTTTAGTTTTGTTGTCCTGTTTCCACACCCCATCAGTTGTTCCAGTGCTGCTTAATTCCGGCCAACCAGTATGTAGTGCAACAGTCTGACATGTAGTTCAAGCAGTCCGCAAGAAGCAATCAATATCAGGTCATCATATGCAATCCACAGTTGCTCAGTCACTCTGGTGATCTTCAGTGATGCCTGATCCAATATACATATCAAACCATCTATTATACCCTTGCACAAACGACAATATTCGCTTTGTGACTGAACCAGCGAGTGTGAGCATCACCTTCTGGAGGGGTGACATTACTTGCATTTCATGACATAACTTGTTAACTCTTTGAGTACTAAATATAGGCTGTTGTTACTTCCCTTGGTTCCTGAGTTCTTACTACGGTATATCTTCATCCTGTCCTTTCATTCCTGGGTTCCTGGGGGAAATTTCAGTATAAAAGAGGTACTTATTTGAACCCAACTTTGGTTTTGCTTACATCTTAAAAATATTCGATTATCATACACCGTTGTATGCAGAATGAACACAGATTTTCATGAGAGTCAAAGATTGAGCGTGAGTCCTTGCTGCAACAGACAGATGATGACAAATGTGACATTTAGAGTGTCACATGTAAACAAAGAAAGACACAGCAAAACTACCATCCATACTTATAAAATATAAAACCATGAAACTCAGAAACTTTCTCATGGGAAGGCGAAGCCAGCACTAGCTTTATTTAGACATGTCGGGCAGTAGGGCTAAGAGCAATTACCAGCAGGTGGACAGGTTTATAAACAACCCTCATGAGGTCCCACTATTGCTGCAGGCAGGACTGTGGGAAGGGATGGGAGCTAGCCAGTTTAGCTCCCTGTTGTATTCATGGGTACTTTTTAGCCTCACTGATAAACCTGCGTGTTGTATTCGAAGGGTTAATACTAATAACCTTGACACCAGCTAACCAACAGTGAAGCTGTGAACAGACCCTTTTCATGATGATCAGTGGTCGAGTACGATAATGACGAGAAGTTCCATTCTGGTATGAGACATGTCAAGAGCTGTAATTTATGCTTCCTCCCGTTATCAACCAATTTGACAGATACAGGCAACAGCATTCTGTATTGGTCAGGAAATTTAAGAAACTCAACTATAAAGTTCCAGTCTGTCAATTGAGCCAGTAGCATACTCAACTATAGGTAGTAGCCAGCTGACCAAACCATCCCACAAGTAAGTGCTATCTGCTGAACAAAAACCCCACCACCTCCTAGCCAGTAGCCTGTGAGAGTTACCATTGCACAACAGTGGCTAGTGTCATAACAATTGTATTACCATATTGAAATATTTGACATTCCAGTAATAAACAGGAAATATAACTCTTCTTGTCATAGTGAAACAATCAAAAGCACATAAATTCTTAGGAGTATTGCTATTAGTGCTGTCCAAACAAATAAGTTTTTTTTGGATTTCCCGCCTCACGGAAGATCCCCTTTATCTGAACTTCATGTTCCTGACACAACAACTCACAAGTTAAAAACAAACGAAACAACAATAAACCCATTCCATTCCCTCTTCCCAGCACCCATCTTCTCACTGCTCAACCCCCCCCCCCCCCACCCCCTACCTTCTCCCAATCCAGACAAGAAACAACTGGAACATTCTGTTCACATCCAGGTTTACCATGAAAACAATAAAAACAAATTGATCAACGATAAACAAGACCTTTACGTCCTAAATTACAGCTTTGTTGTGGCCTAACAAATAAACAATAGAGACAAGTTCATCAACAATAAACAAGACTCTTGTGTATTAAATTAGCTTTTTACCTTTTGTCGGTGGTACACATCCGATGAATCTGACTGTGCCAAAGTCATTTGATGATGCTACGCGATCACCAATCTGTACTATGCTTCCATTCTTTCGCTTCAGATCTGGAAAACATCATATTTTTTTTTTAATAAATAACCATGAAGAGGTGAAACATTTTCCATTTCAGACTAAGTAATAAACAATTCACAAAATACTGAATCAGTTAGACAAGGTAGATGCTTCATCTATGAAGAATTTCAAACCAAAGAAATCATGGAGCCTCTCCCTGTGGAAAGCAAAAGTAACTTAGTTATTATTATGAATACTTATATAGCGTCTATCCTCACCTAGAGACCAAGCTCTAAGCGCTTTACATCCACACTTGCTTAAACAACAGGCTGCCTACCTGGGTAGCGCTGACTGAAGGGCTGCCAGCTGGCGCTTCATTCAGTCATTTCCTGTGTCATCCAGTCAATATTGTTCATTCAGTTTCCTTACTTCCTTCATTCTTTCCATTTCTCACGCTGGGTGCATGCTATGTGTAACGCTTCATCCATACCAACAGCCAAACTGGTCTTCTCTTCTGAAAGCTGGTGATGGGATTTTACTTGTGTGTAAGATGCTATGCATACGTTCACACACGGAACCTTGGTTTACAGTCTCATTTGAAGGACTGTATGGGAAATGGAGTCAGAACCAATGTTAAAACTCCAAGGAAAAATCCCCCTGTATCAAAACGGCCCGAATGGTCACGTTCACTGTATTCAACCCAGCCAATTCCAACATTAACAGAAGAATCAATCAAGAGCCTTGGGAGATAATATGATGGCCCTTTGAAAGACTCAAAGAGGGAAATGGAAACCCTGCAAATGGCAGAAGAAAGCTTGCAGATAACAGACCAATGTGAGCTATATGGCAAATATGTCTAGTATCTGCAGTACATGCTGATTCCAAAGCGTCTCTGGCCTCTACTAATATACAATATCAGCAAGCAGAGTTAAATCAATAGAGGCAAAACAAAAAAAAACCCACAAGGAAATGGCTTGTGTCCCATCTGGTCTCACTGACATTGCCAAGCAAAGCTGAAGCCTAGTTTTAAGTCCATCCTCTAGGACAACTAAGTGGGTAAAGCAAAGTTACCAACCATCCTTGAAGATTCTGAATACACAAGATTTGAGTTCAGTCCAGCCCAAGCTAAAAGACTGGACGAAAAAGTAAAGTTCATGAGACAGTGGATGTGGCAAAGGAATACCTAAAGATCATGGAAATAATAACTGGTTACATACAGGTCAATAGACAGGGGCTGCTGTCAACAGAAATGAAGCGATGATCAAAGGCAAGAAGGAAAGCAAAGAGAAACATGATAATAGAGGAGCTGAACAAAAAGGAGGATGCCAAGAGAATCCAGGTGGCAGTCCAGCAAGGCCAACAGAGGTGAACTGTGGGGGAAAACCCACTCCAAAGATGTCTCAGTGAGAATAACATATAACACATGTATGGCACCTCTTTGGGCCAGCTTCATACTCAGACCTGTATATGACCTTCTGCCCTTGAATTCAAACCTGGTGAAATGGGGGAAATCAGATTACCCTACTGTTCCCTCTGTCAAATTAAACAAACAGTGGAACATGTCTTGAGTTAACCAAGAAAAGGACCTTTCCTGTTTTCTCGATGATTTGGAAGACCTCCTGAACTTGTTAGAGGTGTTAGCTAGATTGCAAGGAAATGAAGTTGGTAGGTATAAAGCAGGTTGTGTTCTACCTATTATGAAGGATAAAGGCAGCATAACAACAGGACCATGATCATGCTCTGTCAGCAAGTTGAAACACGATTCTCACAAAATATGATCATGAACTTGATAATCTGGACATAAATGGTATTGTGGACAAACTTCTGATCTGGAAAGTTGCAAGGCTGCTCTACACACACACACACACACACACACACACACACACACACACACACACACACGTGTGTGTGTGTGTGTAGAGAGATGTGTGTGTGTGTGTGTGTGTGTGTGTGTGTGTGTGTGTGTGGTGGATATGTCACAGCCTTGATACGGCCCCTCATTGTTGACTAGGCCATAAGTAGTTATGGCTGAATAGTGTGGATATACCTGAGAGTGTTGGCATGTACAGGTAATGTGTATAGCATAATATTTATACTGTAGATGTTGATTTCAAAAGTGTGTCCTATCTCTGTTGAGCTCAGGATGCCCCCAGTTAAGAAAAATAAAAAGTTCACACAAAATTTCAGAATAAAATGTGTGTGTGTGTGTGTGTGTGTGTGTGTGTGTGTGTGTGTGTGTGTGAGATCTTAACTGAAAACAAACGCAAAGACAAGGTCTATACCAATAATCTGTGTGTGTGTGTGTGTGTGTGTGTGTGGTGTGTGTGTGTGTGTGTGTGTGTGGTGAGTTGAGTGAGTGAGTGAGTGTGAGTGTTGTGGTGTGTGTGTGTGTGTGTGTGTGTGCGCGCGCGCGATGCGATCCATGATGGTGCACGTGTGTAGGTGAATGTGTACTTCATGTATGTATATGTGCATGCATACATGTGCACTAATGCTGCATGAGTGACAGAGAGAGAGAGAGAGAGAGAGAGAGAGAGAGAGAGAGAGAGAGAGAGAGAGAGACAGAGCAGAGACAGAGAGCAGAGTGAGGAGAGTGTGTGTTTGAGTATAAATCATGTATGTATGTGTGCGTGGTGTGTGTGTGTGTGTGTGTGTGTGTGTGTGTTGGTGTTAGGTTGCGTGTTTGTGACACTTCGACTCCTGTGTGAGTACTTGCACATTCAAACCGTTCGGTTGTTTACCAAAAGGCAACAGAATGGTATAGTTTATTGTGAATGAGTTGAAGATAAACGTGCTGTCACTTACTCATTGACTGAACACTAACTGAAAATAACTTTTGCGTCATTGGCTACAGCTTACACCAACTCAAACTAAAGTCGGTAGAAACAAAATAGATTGATTGACACAACACTGTATTTGGTTTAAGAATAACAACTGCATTCACATCAAAGACCAAAAGTTTGCAAACAAATCAACACAGATACCAACATATATGTGGAACTTAACGATAAATCATGACCGATCTCGACAAAAAATGTCATATCTTACCTGCGTCTTCTGCCGCCATGGTGTTCATCAAGCAGACTACACATTTGGCGAAACGAAACGAAAGGACAAAACAGGATCAGAAAAAAACATAAACGAAATGAACCATTATTTATACAGAGAGACTTGTACAGGAGAACTTTGCCTTGAATAACCAGCACTTAAAAAAAAAAGTGAAATAAAAAAAACTTTCGATAATATTTTGGTCTTCGCTCTTCTAAAAAAAAAATAGGGCCGGTGTCCGAGCACAAACTGACGCGTATTTAGACTGCCCCCGGACAGTCTGGATTAACCCATAATGTCCAGGGACGCGGGAAGAGTGTAGGCAGTAGAAGGGCATCAGGGAATATTCTCCAGTAGTGGTGGAGAGGTAGTCTGGACTGTGGATGGGGGTTACAATATGGGCTAGCCAAAACTGTCCCACCACGGACAGAAAAGGCAAGTAGTAGGAAAAAAAAAAAAAAAAACTCTGGGGAGAGCTTGACAGCAGGTCTTCAGAGAAGAAACCCCCCTCAGACAAATGTTTCGGCCCTGAACTCCTTACACTCTGTGGCTGTCCAGCCGCGTGCCAGGCCGAAGCATCCTGCCATCTGGTCCATCCCCCATTCTGTCAAAAGTAGCCCCCACTCCTCCTGTGCTCAGGAAAATAAAGAATGCAGAAACTGAATTTACGGACGCGGGGGGGGGGGGGGGGGGGGGGGGGGGGGGGGGGGGGGGGGGGTGCAGGCGGGCAGGGATGGGAGTAGGGTGGTGGTTCCAGGGATTCTGTTGTCCAAATCCCACCCCCATTTACCACCAACCCCACCCTCAAGAAGAAGAAAAGAAAAATGAAAGGAAGAATGAAAGAGAAAGAAAGAAAAGAAGAAAGAAAAAGAAAAAGAGAAGGGGGATGTAGGTGGGGGGGGGGGGGAGGGGCAGAAAGGTAGGGAAGAATCCCAATATCTCATATGACTTAGAATTTCTGGATGCGAGGCATGGACATTAGCGTCTCAAAAGTATACATAGAATAGGGGTAGATTTACACATTCAATATGACGAACATGCACCTTGTTATTTTCTAAGATTGGCCTTGTTATTTTCTAAGATTGGCCTCCAATGTACCTCATATGACTTTAACGTCGCCTACCGAGGCCCCCGTACCCTACCTGGGCCGATAATCTCTTCATTCCTTCCATAGAGTAATCGCAATCACTATGGGCTTTTCTGTCACTTGACGCTTGCATGGGGATCTTCACACACACACACCACACACACACACACACACACACACACACACACACACACACACACGCACACACACACACACACACACACACACACACACACACATCTCTCTCTCTCTCTCACTACACACACGCGCACACACACACACACACACACACACACACACACACACACACACACACACACACACACACACATACACACACACACACACACGCACACCACACACACACACACACACACACACTATCACAACTACTGCCAGTAACTTTGGGTACTCACCCTTTTCTCCCGCAAGTTAGCAAATGGTGATGAACGACACCCAGCAACTGACTGAAAGATTTGAAACCATTTATTGTCACATTAACCATAGGTTGTACTGACAACCCAGCAACTACGATGCTTATATCTCCGAGGCTTCTATCCGACAACGACTATAAGAAGCCTGGGAGATATAAGCAAGTCACCCATATCAGTGAATAATTGGCATCAGCTTATAGCTGCCAACCTTGAAGAGCATGGAGGACGTTCTGCGTGGATGTGGTACAGAAAGCGACTGTCGACGTTATCTTGGTTTACAAGTCTATAGCGACTGAACCTAAAATGTGTTTTCTTACTTTGGCTTTATCTTGAAGTCATTGTCGACTGTTCATGTGCCACGTGCCAATCAACCTAAATTAGATTGCTCTATTTTTGTTGTTATGCAGTGGAAATCGCTCAGAAGGATGCTATTTGGACACCCAAAAATTATTAATGCGCCAAGGCCTTGCAACTGTTTACAAAGTTAGATTGTTTTGAGAATTTTCATTGTGTCTGAAAACTGATTCCCCTTCTTTTCTGATTTGCTCATCAAGATAGAAGCTACGTCGTGTCAAACAGACGGATTCAAATGAAAGGAATGGCACTATTTTGTTTATAACCAACTGTTATATTGCTTTGTTTTCTGTAACAAACGTGTAAAGATGAAGACGACGATGATTATGATGATGATGATACTGTTGATGAAGATGATTGTAAAATACTAGTTTTAACATTGTACGAAGCAGTTGCAGTTGTGTGAATTGGACGGATTGGTATGGGGGCTGTAAATACTCGTTTAAAATGTTCGTAATTGCTATTGTCACAAGAGAGAGAGAGAGAGAGAGAGAGAGAGAGAGAGAGAGAGAGAGAGAGAGAGAGAGAGAGAGAGAGAGAGAGAGAGATCTTATACGTATGGGAACTTTAATTACTTGTTTGAAATGGCATGTTTACTACTTTCACAATGAAAAGAGCAACAAATTATCCTAATGAAAATGGCAACAACTGTTCTCATCACATAGTTATCATGATGATAGCCGCAGGTGTCCAAAACGTCAGTGATGATGAACATACACATCATGGCGTAAAAAAACACAAACAAAAACAACAAAAAAACACCCTTGTATACGAATATGCATGTGTTTTCAATGAACCACAGAACAACATTAAATGAGCAATGAAATCATTTATAACAAGATTCAACGTACAAATCCAGAGGGCCAATCGCAGTTTCTTGACAGTCCCTACTACTACTACTACTTTTGCTACACCACCACCACCACCACACACCACCACCACCATTTCTACTAGTGCAGAAACAACAACAGACAACAACAACAACAACGACAACTACCACTACTACTAGATCGACGGCGGCCACCACCACTACCACCACCACCACCACGACCACCACCACTACTACTACTACTACTTGGGATTGCAAAACAACATACACAACATAGCCCAACACAAATAAGTGACTGAGAAAAGTTATTGATAGTGACTGATCGAATGATCCCTGACGAGGCTTTGGCTTGGAAGCCGATCCCCTCAAACTCTCCGTGGACTCTCACCTTTCTAGATCTTGTTGATATGTACTTCCTTCAGTCTGCGTTCATGTGGCACACCGGGTTCATTCAGAATCATTTGCTGCGTTGAAAGTGAGATGGGTACTGTATCCAGTCTCATTCCACGCTTGCTGATGATTTCTGGATGTGATTTTCCCCCCCGCTCTTCAAGCCATTGTATGCTCTCCATGAGCTGAGTACTAGATCCTGTCTCATGCAGCTCTTGCTGATGATTTCTGGATGTGATTTTCCCCCAGCTCTTTAAGCCCCGTTATGCTCTCCATGAGCTGAGTACTAGATCCAGTCTCGTGCAACTCTAATTGATGATTTCCGGGTGTGATTTTTATCCCCCGCTCTTGAAGCTCTGCTGTGCACTCCAAGGCATCCACCGTTTCCACGCTCGTGATGTCATTGGTGTTGCAAACCATGATTTGCTGCCTCTTCTACCATGAAGAACGTTCTCACTAAAAATCTTATGCTGTGGTTTTTCTTTTGGCAGTTCTATAATCACACGTCTGATTTCTACACGCGCTTAACTGTAGCTCTTTGTATACTGCTTTGCTCCAGCTTAGGACATGTTCCTCTGCTTGTTTGCCCAGGCAGAGTGGCAGAGTCATATAATCTCTTCCCTTCCTCTTCCCCTTCCCCATTTCACCAGCTTTGCATTTGAGTGCAGAAGGTTACATACAGATCTGAGGATGAAGCTGATCCACCGAGAGGTCATCATAATTATGCCACATTTCATTCCAGTTGAGACTTCTTTGCTGTGTGCTTTTCGATATTTTCCACTGCCCCCTTTGTCTTTGCTGGACTGCCTTCGGGATTGTTTTAGAATGCTTTTATTTCTTCATCTTCTGTATTATGTTTTAGAATGCTTTTATTTCTTCATCTTCTGTATTATGTTTTAGAATGCTTTTATTTCTTCATCTTCTGTATTATGTTTTAGAATGCTTTTATTTCTTCATCTTCTGTATTACACTGCTGTCTGCTTTCACCTCTGACCCCATTTCTGTTGATCGAAGCTCCTGCTTGTTGCTTTGTGTGTCCTGTTATTCAACTGACCCTGATGCTTTTCATTGCCCCGTTCACTGCCTCCCGAACTTTCCAGTCTTCAGGTTTGGTCACACGGATCTCACAACCCTGTCTCCCAATCTGTCCAACTCGGTTAGTAACTTTGCTTTTCGCACTTTGAACTCTTTGAAGAGATGGTTTTCAATGGTAGCGTCAGCTTTGCTTGATGACAGTAGAGCGCAACATGAGAGAGATCAGATGGGAAAGCAAGTCGCTTTCTTTTGTAAATCATTGATTGGGGTTGCATTGGTTCCACTGCAATGGTGCTGATATTGTTTACTAGTAGAGTCCAGATCACCATAAACTGAATATAGACACCGGAGTCTTGTATTTGCCGGAAGGGTCACACTGGTTTCTTACCTGCAGGCTTTATTCTTCCATTTGATTGATTTCGTTTTGCCTCTTAGCGTATTTCAAGAAATCACCATACAACTTGCAAAGGGGCTTGATTGGTTCTTCTATCACTATTGGAATGCCACCTTCAAAAGCTCATGATTGGTTTTATCACTGTTGGTGTGGTTTGATAGGGCACAGTGAAAGCTATCGTTTCAGGTACTTTATCTTTTTGAATTGAGAAGCTCTATGATTTCTTTGGTTTGAAACTCATCCTAGATGAGGCAACTAGATGATTTGTCTGAATGCTTCACAACTTTCGTTGCTCCATCTTCGTTGGTGGAAAGAAGTGTGTCATCCGAGCTTTTAAAGGGGCATCTGGTCTTCATATCCGACATCTGCTAGGTTTGTATTGTTAGTTGCTGCTTTTCAGAATGACGTCTATTACCAACTGACTTTCACCTAACAGAAATGCCAACACAGAGCACACAGAACAAACAAAGAGCACCCCCCCTCCTCCTCCAATAAAAAAGGATGTTCCAAGTTCGCTCATATCCCTGTACCTCACACACTTACACAACAACAACAACTGGAGAAATAAACAAACACAAATTAACATTTCAGCGAGACTGGCAAAGCCTTTTCGATCTTGAATACAGTCGAACACATAGACGGGTTAACTGACACGAAAGGAAATCATAAATGAGGCAGGGAACAGTAAACAGTTATAGTAAACAAGTTGGGTAATTCTTGCTCCCATGATGAAATGAAAACACGCCAATAAAACTCCAAACGAATGCTGCTTAAGGCGCTGAATCGCCTGGCAGAAAAGCCAACACAGAGCACACAGAACAAAGAAAGAGACATCCCCTAAAAAGGATATTCTAAACTTTCTCATATACCCTATCCTTAACAAACCTACACTGCGACAGCAACTAGAGAAATGAACAAACACAAATTAACATTTATTCAAGATGGCACAGCGTTTTTTTTTTTTTTTTATTATTATCTTGAATACAGTCAAACAATCTGTTTGTCCGTGTGTTTGTTTGACTGTGTTCAAGATCGAAAAGGCTGTGCCAGTCTGAAATAAAAATGACAATTTGTGTTCGTTCATTTTTTCTGTTGTTTGTCTGTGTACGTGTGTCAGGTACAGGGTATATGAGCAGGCATGGAGCATCCTTCTTGGGGGATGTCTCCTTGTTTGTTCTGTGAGCTCATAGTTGGTATTTCTGCTAACTGATCTGGTGTCGTAGGCAGCAACTGTTTGGAATTATTGGCGTGTAATCTATCTCATCATGGGGGCAAGAGTTACCGTACTCATTTTTCAGTTACTGTTTACTATTATTTGCCTTAGTTAGGATTTCCTTTCAAACCAATCAAACCTAGGTTACCTGTATTCGCTTCTGTTCGTCAGTATGTTTATTTGACTACATTCAAGAGTGAAAAGGTTGTGCTGGCCTTGAAAAAAATGTTAAATTTGTGTTCGTTCATTTCTCCAGTTGCCGCTGTGTACACGTGTCAGGTACAGGGTATGTAAGAAAGAATGGAACTTTTGGGGGGGGGGGGGAGCAGGGTGGGGTGGGGAGGGGGGCGGGGGTGTCACCTTGTTTGTTCTGTGAGTTTTGTGCTGGCATTTCTGCTACGCGTTTTGATGTTATAAACACCTGTCGTTTGGAGTTATGAGCGTGTAATTTATCTCATCTTAGGAGCAAGAGTTGACCTACTTAGTCTTTAGCTACTGTTTACCATTCCCTGCCTCATTTAGGATCTCAGTTCATACCAGTATGGTTACCTGTATTTGGTGTATATGTGTCAGATACAGGGTATATGAGCAAACAACCCCCCTTTTTGGGGGATGCCTCCTTATGTTATGTGTGCTCTGTGTTGCCATTTCTGCTAAGCGATTTGGTATCGTAAGCAGCAATTGTTTGGAGTAATGGGGTGTGTAACTTATCGCATCATGGAGCAAGAGTTAACCTAGTTACACGTTAGTTAGGCCTACTGTTAACCATTTTCTGCCTCATTCAAGATTTCCTTATTCACCAATCAAACCGTGGTTACCTGCATTCGTTTTTGTTCATCCGTGTGTTTTGTTTGATCACACTCAAGATTGAACAGGTTGTGCCTATCTTGAATCAATGTTACTTTGCATCCGTTCATTTCTCTAGTTGTTACTGTGTATATGTGTCAGGTGCAGGGTATATGAGCAAGAATGGACCCCCCCCCCCCCCCCCATCCCTTTCATCAATTCATGCATATTACATATCCTTCTTTTTTGGGATGTGTCTTTGTTTTTTCTGTGTCGGCATTTTTGCTGGGCGATTTGGTGTCATGAGCATCAATCGTTTGGAGTGCAATTTAGCCTTTAATTATAATCTCGGGC
>CM065717.1:55119096-55146596 GCA_033310375.1 Conus canariensis
CCCCCCTCCCACCCCACCCACACACACACACACACACACACACACACACGTACAAACACATGTGCGTGCTCAGCTACAGTACACATCCACTCTCTTTAAAACATGGCACCTAAAATTACAAAAGAGAGCATCATCATCATTAAAAGCAAGCAACATACGCTATATTCAGTTTAATAAGATTGAAATAATAAATGTGATTATTTAAGACCAGGCATCCCTCGATACATACGATTTAAACATACACACGCGCGCACACGCATGCACGCACACAGACAGACAGACACACATACGCACATGCACGCGCGCGCGCACACACTCACACACACACACACACACACACACACACACAGCACGCACACATGCATGCATGCACACGCGCACGCATGCGCACACACACACACACACACACACACACACACACACATGCACATACACACATACATAATATTTGTAGTCAAGGAAATAATACTGACGAAGATGAACATGCAATCAATAGTTATGGGTACAAAATAAGCTTGATGGCAAATCACAATGGTTACCTGTTTTGCTAAGGGATATTGTTTAATTTGAGAGAGAGAGAGAGAGAGAGAGAGAGAGAGAGAGAGAGAGAGAGAGAGTGAATGTGTGTGTGTGTGTGTGTGTGTGTGTTGTGAGAGAGAGAGAGAGAGAGAGAGAGAGAGGAGTAGTCAGGGTTAGGCACCAAGTGTTAATAATAAATTAAATATGCCAAAGCTAAGCTCTAGTGGTAATCATAATGTGCCAAAGTCAGGCTCTAGTGGTAATCATAATGTGCCAAAGTCAGGACTCAAGAGTGGAGGACAGATACATCTAGAAGGCACTGATAGTAAGAAGACCTCAGGAAAGGTAACTGATGTAAAAAAGAAGGGGGAGGGGGGGGGGGGGGGGGGGGGGAGGGCATTACTGATGTAAAAAAAAAAAAAAAAAAGGCGGTAAGTCATCAAGTCAATTAGGTGTTATGACTTAAAAGTTAACTCATTCTGATTTTCTTTAGGATTACAGAATCTTGAGGCCCTCAGTGAGGATATCTAGGCTACACAGCATTTCAAGTAACTTCTCATACACATAAGAGCTCAGCTTACTCAGTTACTGCCTAATTCAATTGGTTGTAAACCAGTCATTCAGCTGATATGTACACATGATATATAGAGATGAGACAATCTGGTGGTTTTTACCACTTCTTGTAAAGGGTGCTGTCTCAGTCAGTGTCTGTGATAAAGCTTTGATACACACCAGTATGCAGTTGTGACAAAGTGGTCTTAGGGCATAGGCAGGATCTCAATCGAACCACAAGGATTTCAATTCAATCTATATGCGCAGGATGTTCAATCTCATCTTTGTGCATGCCAGTTTGCACAGATCTTTAATGCAGACTAAATCTGTTGGGTATTGCGGATCATAATTAAAAGGCTGCAGAAACAGCAAGCAGCAAGTGCTCAGGTCAGCCAGGCAAACAATCTTGAGACCAGACCAGCCCAAAGTTGATGTTGTTCTTCTCTTATATGTCAGAAATTGCATTTCAGCAAGGATTTCTCGTCAGCAAGTCCTCCGTCAGCAAGTCATCATCCCCCCCCCCCCCCCCCCACACCTCTCTTTTTATACATGTTCGTCATCAATAGATCTGACAAACAACACGACAACATCATCCTGACAACATAGCATTGAAGCATAAATAATGCTATAACAAACTATCGATAAACTCAGTATAATAATCTAATTCTAACAACAACTATCAAAAGAAACTTAATCAAGTTTCCGATAATCTGTTATCCTTCGTTACTAAAACAAAATGTAAGCAAATAAATCATCTTAGCAGCTAAACCTTACTTAGCAATGGTAGTGAAACAAAATTAATATTCCCAAACAATTGATTTCTTTTTTCAATTAATGTATGATTTATGTTCAAAATAAAAACAACTTAAATCTTTGCTTGCTTTGATGCAACTGATATTTACCTAGCTTCCAATTGCATGGAAACATATTTCATTTCTGATCTACAATCTGATCTTATGATTGGAGAGCGTTTGACATCATTCGTTCTTCAAGAGTTATCCTCTTGTAATGGCTGAAAAATCGTAAGTTCTCTTTTATACATATAACTTCACTTCTCCACACAGTGTATGAATTTTTTTCTCAATATTTATTTACAATGGCCAATCACATATCATGATTTAGTGTAACAATGTTCCTGCACACCAGTTGGTTGATATTAATGTTGTGCTTGCCTATTCTATTACAAGTAAATGGCACTAGTGTTTTTCCACTGTGACAACTTGATGCAACAAAATGGCTCCTAAGGGATGTGTGTAATTTACAGGGGTTACCGATTGATCACTTTCGTATTTTGCAATTTCGTGCAAATTTGTTAGCGTATGCTTAAATGTTTCTCATATAATTCGAAGAGATGTAGTGGTGGGTAAGTCCTTCACCTTCCTTGACCTTGCACCCTGGGAGAACTGACCTCATTTCAACATTACATATTTGCTTTATACATATTGTTATTTGAGTTTTTTCAAAGGCAAAATTCGATTGCTTAAATAATCGTAACTTTCTTCTCAAATGTCCCATTAATGTACTTTTGCACCAGTTCTTTGCAAATCATTGCCTAGTGTTCATAATGTATCTTGAAAAATAAATCATAATGATAGATCTGCTTCTGAATTACTGCTAAACCCTGTTAGATACGGTGCATTTGGAATTCACAGAATGAGAATGTTTTCATTGTGAACCCTGCATTTTGATAATTTCCATGCTGAGATTGTTTATTTTCTTGTGCACTTTCTGCTATCTACAGCATTGAAAATAAACCACTATTTAATTCAGACTGGGCGCTATGCTCATCAGTCATTTAACTTAAAAATCTTAGAACTAACATTTAAAGCAATGTATGTTGATCTAATGATGTATAACTAAAGGCATTTGGCAAAAACAAAGAATTTCTAGTGAAAAAGAAATCCCTTTATGTGCATATGAAAGCGGCTCTTTCAGTATCTGAGCATCAAAACATAATCTGAACACAGAAAAAAGACTAATGGAGATGTCTAGCATTGATGATATAACCAGGTTTATCTTTAAGTTGATGAAGGCATGCACTGGGCATGTTAAACAGGTTTCTTGTGCTAATCGTTTCTTTTTCTGCGCATGCCCTTGCAACTTTTTTTTTTCAATCTCCATTTTTGAAAAAAAATTCCCATTTAATAATGTTAAAAGAAGAAGGTAATGCATCTGAGTTTGGTTTGGGTGACATTGTGATTTGATTATCATTTCATAGTAAGCATTTGCTGTCATTCATTTTTGTCACACTTTTGATCTTACTTTCAGGAATCTCAACAAAGCTGCAAGTGTTCGACCTGAAAGAAAGCGCCTTGATTCATGACCCCAAGATTCCGGAAAAGTTAAGAGGGAGCTTAACAGAAGCTGTGGAACTGCTGAATGAACACTGTAAATTTGAAGCCTGGCTGCACTTGCATCAGCTGCAAAAATGCCTCAAAAGGTAGTTGTAACAATTGTGGAGCATGTTGTCATGAAAAATGTTAAAATATTTATTGAGAGCATTGAAGTACATCAACAACGGAGAGCTTTACGTATCAGTTGATTAGACTGGTTCTGTTGCAGAGAATGAAACAAACTGCATTGTTATGGGAAAAGGCAAAATACACCCTTATCACAATCAGTTTGAGTCTCAGTCTGACTGGGTTCAGGGGATATTTTTGTGCATTTCGATGTGTATGGTTGACTGTCTAGTGTTGTGTAATAAGTGTTACTTTTGCTACTGGTTTTGTATGTTGGTTTGTATTTTCATCTTATTTCTGTTTTAATCATAGATTTATTTTTTTTATTATTTGATTGTAACTTAGGGCTCCATATGATGTACATTCTTGTGTGATAGGTGTTGTAAAATGAAAGAGAAAGAGGTACATCGTAAGAATGTAACATCAAAGAGGAAGCGCTGTGAAATGTCGGAGAAATAAAATGCTCCCCGGTATGTATTCTCTGCAATGTATGGAAGTCTTTGGTTCAGCATAAAACTTCTAAGCTACATTCAGACTTCAGCATCAGTCTTGTTCAGTGCAAGTGCATGTGAGTCGGCATTTAGGATCACAAGGTTGGTCAGACTGTAATGGATGGAAGCACAAAGGGAGACACAGAATGGTGTAGGACCAGGAAAAAGGTGCAAACAGATGGCAGTGGACCCTGTGCTGCCAGAAACATTCAGGCAAAGCCAAGTTACGCTGTATGCAGGATAATTGTTCCGTACCAAATGTCCAAGGTCGTGAAAGAGTGACAAGGGAAGGTATGGGCTGTTGCTGGCAGGGAGCAGTTATCCTGTTGGCTGTGCCAAGTTGTAATGAACTGATGTGGGATAAGGTAGGGGCGGCAGGGGAAGAACAAGCAGATGACGTAGAACAGTCATCCTGCTCACAGTGCCAAAGGATGACGATGTGTGATGAGCTAAGGGTAGCTCTCCCATAGCCCACACTTTACACTTCCCTCACAGAGGAAACATTGCACAGCTACAAAGTCACTTCTGTATTGTTCGTTGGTGCTTGGTGTCTGAGCTAACATACTTGTGACACCAACTACTAATCCCCATACTGAAGATGTCCAGTAATGCTAACTGGTAGAACTCATGTGAATGAACATTCCTTACTAGAGGGTGCTTCTGTGTCTGTCATGACCATTCCTATGAGCTTACTGATACTGATGACTGACATGGACTGACCATGGGCATGAGCATAGAGTTGAAATGAATAAAAACTGAGGTCGTTATGGAGGCAGTGCATGAAAAGTTACAGAGTTTGAGACGTTTTGTTTGTTTGCTGTTTAATCATAATTATTAAAGATGATGATGCGACATTCCATTCCTTTCACCATATGCCATGGCATCAGCCAAACTCGAGTGATGCAGATACCTGCAGAGTTGGCCAGGAAATTTGAGCAAGTCTCTCGCAGAAGCATCCATTAGATTGGTGAAACTCAACAGTATTGCTCCAGTCTTTCCGTTGGAACCTATAGGAGCCAGCCAGGACCAGAAAATCTCACCAGTTGATTTATGCGTGTGATTGGACTCTAGTCCAACAAGTCCGCAAGCCTTCAATGCTAATCATTGCACTATGGCATCTGGTGTCCAGAAAGATTTGACTCGTCTTACAAGTCTTGCAACAGGATGTGTCTTCAGGAATCTGTGCCTTGTGAAACAATCTTCTTCGAAGACTAAGTCATATTGAATATAAAACACTGATGTAAACCATTATTTGTAACAAATTTTGAATTTATTTTGTGGCATGAAATTATGAACTAACAGAAGCTATTCGAACCTAGTGAAAATGATTACTTACTTTGACTGCAGCCTTGTGGTGAAATACTTTTTGTGTTGGTTTTCACAAGCTGGTTTTCTTGATGCTGAAGCCCCTCATAGTTAATTTGTATTTTACATAAACCCCCCCACCCACATTAAACTGAATATAAAGACATAACATGAAGACTTTGGTCATCATTGAAAGTTGTACCATAACAGTTTATTAAGTTTTTTTTCTTTAATTCTCTTAAGACTGTGCTGATCAGTATCTGCACCTGGATAAAGTCAGTAAAAATTGAGTCTTTCATTTTGCCATTTGCAGTCACCCATTGAGCACATAGTTGGTGTCAGTTTTACCATGGGAGATCAGGTCAGCAGATGCCCCCATTTGTTTCCATTCTCTGCAGAACCTGAGGGGACCTGCTCATAGGGCCAGCTGATACATTGTGATATTGCATCCATTTGCCTGGTGATTACAGCCTGGCCCCTCTTGTGTTCCTGATTAGGAACCAGATGATGTGAGCTAAAGGCAAGGCTGCTTGCTGAGCCAACATTCTGTGATGAGAGAGAGAAGGAGGGGGGAGGGGGGGATGGGGGATGGGATGGGGAGATAGATAGGTTATTCTTTTAAGCGTCTGAACATTTCATGTTATTTTCATTGTTGTTAGGAAAGAAGCTCAGCACTTTGCATACAGGTTTTGTTGTTGTTTATCTGTATTCAGCTGTTTTTATACAAAGCTGTGATGAGGTTGGATCATATGTGTTTATTCCAGGGAAAAAAGTTTCAGGTTTGGTTTGTATTTGACAATCAGTGAAAGAGCGTGTGTGTATGTGTGCCTGTATGCGTTCCTTTTTGAGTGCATGTGTGTGTGTGTGTATGTGCGCATTCATGCGCATGTGTAGATCTGTGAGTGTGTGCGCATGTGCATGTTTGAGTGTGTGTGCGTGCGTGTGTGCATGCATGTGTGTGTGTGTGTGTGCGCACGCATGCACATGCATATATGTATGTGTTTGCAGTATGAGTGTGTTCGAGTTTGTTTTTGCATGTTTTGCCAGGTGCGTGCAGGGCGTGCGTTGCATGTGTGTGTTGTGTGTCACACTATGGGTAAATGTTTTTGTGTGTGGTGTGTGTGATGAGAGAGAGAGATGATGAGAGAGAGAGCCAGTGTAGTAACGATGGATGTTTAGATGCTGGTGGTTTGAGAAGTGTTATACTATTCAATCAGGCGTGATGGTTGTAAAGAGGGGAGAGGGGGGGGGCACAACCGTTCGTGAGAAGTAGAAATAAGAATGTACCCAGCAGCCTCACAGTGGTAAGCAGAGACATAAGTTTCAGACCTGATGTGTATGGGTTTATATTTTCACAGCATAATTGTTGTGTGTGTGTTGTGTGGTTGTAGGTGGTGATGTTCGAGTGCGCTAGCAGAGGTGAGTGTGGGTGTCAGTGTGCGTTGAATAAGAATGTACCCGCCCTCATGTGTAGCATGTGCTGTACTGTGGTGTGGTGTTGTGTGTGTATGTGGTGTGTGTGTGTGTGTGCATGTCGTCTGTGTGGTGTGTGTGTGCTGTGTGGTGTGTGTGTGTGCGTGTGTGTAGCTCAGTGTGTGTATGTTGTGTGTGTGTGTGGTGTGTGTTAGTGTGTGTGTGTGTGTTTGTGTGTGTGTGTGTGTGTGTGTGTGTGTGTGTGTGTGTGTGTGTGTGTGTGTGTTGTGTGTGTGTGTGTGTGTGTGTGTGTGTGTGTGTGGGTGTGTGGTGTGTGTGTGTGTTGTGTGTGTTTGTGTGTGTGTGTGTGTGATGTTGTGTTGTGCCATGTGAATGTTTCTGTATGATTTAGATCTATTCCTCCTGGCCTCGCATTTAGCATATTACCCCCTGTGCCTCCTCAGGGGAGGACTTACACATCTCCATTGCCCCCCCCCCCCCATCCCCCCATATAACTGATCAGGCACTGTAAATAATCGGTAAATAGCAAATTGCTGCCAGTTTTTTGTAGTACTAGTCGTGTTTCAATAGGAGGATTTATGTAATAGGATGTTGTCAAAACGGCTGTACACATCGGCTTGCTATCAACTACATGTGATCTTGGGTACCCTCTTTAAGTCAGAAGTGAACTTTCTGAGCTTAAACCCTGTCCAAAAAAAAGAGTAATTAGCCTCGATTAATTAGATCGAACCGTTTGGTGCCTGTGATTGTCAGTGCACCAGGAGAAGCCTGCCAGGGAAATTCACGTGTCATGCATATATATTGATTACCGCAGGGTCAGAGTCAAATTCTGAGCTGGAGAATTCCTTTGGCGTGTTTTGGAACTCGCCATACTTTTTGTGGGGTGGAAGTGGGGTGGGTCAGTGGATGAGTGAGTGGTTCTTGCTGCCTCCAGTTTTGCATCACATTTTCTTTTCATTCCTTTTTTTTTCTTTTTTGGATTGGGGCATCAGTCCTATTTTTTCCCCACCCTTGTTAACCTTCACCGACTTTCTCTTACCTCGCGAATCTGATTGTTCTACAACTGATAGACATTTGTTGGAGACTGACTTACACTTTATGCTTGATACAACTCATTTGCATGCTGACATAAAGCAGACAACACACCAAAATGATGTGGTGTTTAATGTTGTGTACGTACAAAGAAAGTGAAACTTTGGTCAACATTCTGTCGTTTCATCAATGCATGTATGACCAGTCCAGTGCTGAAGAAACTAATCACCATGCACACATTAATCTTCATGAGAAAACACACATAAATTGTAGTGGCAAATAAACGCAGCTATGATAATGATGCTTATCCCAGTATATCTTTCTCTCTCTCATTCTCTTACTTATTCTGTCTCTCTCTGTCTCTCACTTTCTCTGTCAAACACTCTCTTTCTCGCTCTTTCTCACTCTCTCTGTCTGCCCCTGTCTCTGTTACACTCTCCCTCCTCTCCCCCCCCCCCCCTGTCTCTCTCTCACTCTTTCCTCTCTTCCCCCTGTTCATGAACACAGATAGTTTTTTTTTTTTTTAGATGCCTGTGGCCATGGATAACTCTCATACCTTTCATTCCCTCTCTTCCCCTTTCTCTTGAGCATTCAGCATTTGTACTGTCCGTGGATAGATACAAACAGACAGAAAAAGATTTTTACTTGAATTTTTCGTGTTGTGAACTGTTGAGAGAAGATCCAAGAAGAGCATGCCTTTTTCTTTCTTTGGACATGTCATTTGGACTAGCTTTCCATTGTCTTCTGTCATAGGCAAACATCCCACTATCTCTTTTCTGTTGTGTACAGTTACCTATCCTGATCCGAACCAGTTCGTGAGTAGTTACCATCTATGTGTGTATAGAGGGTGAGGGAAGAGGGGGGATGGGTCAGGTGATGGGATGAGCAGATAGCAGAAGAACATGTGTGTGTGTGTGTGTGTGTGTGTGTGTGTGTGTGTGTGTGTGGTGTGTGTGTGCGTGCATGCGTGCTTGTGTGTGTGTGTGCATGTGTGTGTGCGTGCGTGTGTGTAAGGTATAGAAGAATTTCTTCCACAGTGGTGCTGCTGCCCTTCTGTGTGCATGCGTAAGTCCGTGCATGACGAGATTTCGATATGCGAGTCTGTGACTATTTTAGCTTTCTTTTCATGATACTGTCACTCATTTGTAAGTGAACGCTCTGAGCTCACTAAAAAGAAAGAGTGCAGCAAACTCCCATTATTGTAATTGTTGTTGTTATTGGAATGAGGAGGGTGGATGGATACAGTGAGAAGGGTTGTGGACCAGGTGAAGCTGGGTTGAAATGCTTGCATTTTAACGATAAAATGTTTTCATGAGATGCCCTTCCAATGAGATCACATTGAAATGATTTCAGGTGATGCACATATTTGCAAAGATGTAGAGGATGGAGCAGAAGGTTAAGGGGAGAGAAGGGAGAGAACTAAGGGTGAAGGAGTAGGAAAAAAGGGTGAAGATGGTGGATCCTGCCAAGGTCAGAGACATACAGGCGGAGCCCTGTCAGTTTGTTTTAATTTTTTTTTTTATTTACCATAACAAGGAGAAGACAGTGTCTGTGAAAATACACAAAATGAAATATTGTAACTAACAAGGTGACCAAACTGATGAAGGTACAGCGTGTTTACATTATGGCAAACATGAAAGGAAAATATGAGATGGTGTTATGTTAACCATTTGCTGACATAGCATACCTTGCATTGTTCTTAACTAGCTTGTAATACTATGAGTCTCAGTGGAAGACTACCTACCTAAACTTTGTGGAAAACAAGTAGTAGAGATGAGCGCTGATAGCCCACACTTGGAAGTACCCAAGTGATTCTAGAAATAGATAACTATCAGTATTATCAGTTGTAGCGCCAAAAGTTATGGGAAAATGAACATCAGACAAACAGTTTGCTTTTGATACATCATGGCCATCATAAACGCTGGGACAGTTATAGCATAAGATCCTGATATACGGCTTGACTAAATTCAGCAACATCAGTGAATGAGGCACCATAGCACAAGAGCCTGATATATGGCTTGACTGAATTTCAGCAACACCAGTGAATGAGGCACCTCTGATAGAAGACAGACCTGCACTGCAGGACTGATGCAATAGATCGCTACACGTGAAAATGAACAGCACACTTCCTCTTGGTGGCCATAGCATGAGCTCAGTGTTACGTGTGGTGACTGAAACAGTAATGCGATTCGATCACCACACATCTTGAAGCCGACACTAGACAGTTTGGCCAGGCCCATGCCAAGGTATATGTGAGTCGAACTGAGTCATGAGACACTGATTTGATATGGTAGATCGAAACATGGAAAGAAAAGTTAGCACAGTGTAACATAATGATTTCTGTTCATGTTATTCTCCGATTTTACATCACAGGCGAGTATTTGATGACACTGATGTAATAGATTACAAAGCAGCTCCATTAGTAAATGCGTAGCACAATAACAGCACAAATTGAATAAACCAAGCTATCTAAGAACATTGAAATAGAGATACCAGTGCTAATGAAAATAATCATAATTATATCTTCCCTGAATCCAGAATTTATGTGGATGAATGAATAGAATATAACTACTTTGTTGGCTTTAAACACTACATATACTTACAGCATTATGATGGCATCGTAGAGGAGAGAATAGATAAACATATGTGGCATATAGCAAACCTTGAGGTGTGAATCTGTTAAGCCAAGGTTGACCAATCTGCAGCCTATCAAACCTTGGGGTGTGAATCTGTTAAGCCAGGGTCGACCAATCTGCAGCCTATCTGCTGCCTTTAACTGGACTGCAAAGTGTAGGTTGAGGCAGCTTGTGAATCAGCCTGTAAAGCGTTGGTATCAGGGTATTCTGTGCTGACTGATCAATAATTAGTACTACATTTCTCAACAGTTCTGTCAGGGACCAAATTGCAGAATGCGTCAATTCAACCCAAAAGCAGGGAAACATTCCATGAGGGAACCTTGGCTTAAGGCTGTGTCAGGCCAGTTGACATAGGCTAGAACACCAAGGCTACATAAAATGTTGTTATGCTCTGCATAGTTATGTGGGGATTGATTTCAGTTGTGACAAGCTCCTAGCATAACATTATCAGTCTCCAAAATCCCCTGAAGTCAGAGTGTGGCTTTCCCCGAAGATGGAGTATGGCTGCCTTAATGGCGGGATAGAAAACGGTCATACACACAAAACTCCACTGCCTGCCTATACAGGCAGTGTCCGCAGGAGTATCAGCCTGCGTACGCAGAAAGAAAAGAAAGAAAAGAGTGTGGCTGACCATGTGGTGGGGTAATCAAAAACGGTTGCACACGTAATGTTCTCATCCCTAGCTGATGAATTTGTACCATAGTGTTCAAGTACTTTGGCTGTTTGGATGATCCCTAGAGTCTTTTAGCCAGGGCATGACAACAACAACAACAACAACATTCCATGAGGAAGCTGAGGTATTTCTCAATAAAGTTTCTGTCTGTCTTTTTTTGTTGTTGTTCTTAAACTGAATAGTCTTGGATCTACTGAATTTAACTGAAAATGATGGGAAGAAGAGAGCAGACTGTGAGTAAACGTGAATGCAGGAAGATCAGATTGGACTGATAGTGAAAACAGGGTTCATCATTTAGAAAGAGAGGGGTAGGTTACTGCCAAGGACATTGACAAACAAAGTACAGGACAAGACACAATGCATTTCGACCTCTTGGGTCTTCTTCAGGCAAAAACAAACAACATTTAGGACAGTGAAAACAAAGAACAGGAAACCACTTAGCCTCTCTTAGCTTCTCGGCGGCCATTTTACCGGTGTACCCAGCATGAGAAGCAACGTGGTTTCTTGTTCTTTGTTTTCACTGTCCTAAATATTGTTTGTTTTTGCCTGAAGAAGACCCAAGAGGTCGAAATGCATTGTGTCTTGTCCTGCACTTTGTTTGTCCATGTGTGGCGGTAACTAACCCCCTCTCTTTCTGAATTTTGCTTCGTTTTCCACTCTCAGTCACTCTGTTTTGAAAGTTAGGGTTCATCCTGTTGTTAAAGGATTAAAAAAGAAAGTTATGAGTAACTGTGGTGCCCTGATTTATCCCACAAGGATAAAAAAAAAGAAAAAAAAAAGAGATTTTGTGATCATTGCAAGTGTTTTCAGTTTCCAAGGTTTTCTTGCTTTTCAGTGACACACAGACTGAATATCAGACCAAGATGTTGGCTAGTCATTGTGTGCAGTGGTATCTTATCTATTTGAATGTTTTGGGGCATTGAGATTGTTAGTTCACAAGTAAGACAGAGCAATAAAAGACTTTTAACTATATTTGGCATTCAAAAAGAGCATATGGCACAATTCTAGAATTGTATAATTTTAGATAGCAGGCAGAGTTGTAATTCTGAAGATGCCAAAATAATTCTAGAATTGTCCCAAACTCCAAACATGCATTGAAAATGTGGTTCTTCTGTCTGTCTTTAAATGCATGGCAATGTAAAAAGAAAAAAACTGGATACATAAGTTTATTCGTAAAATCTGAATGTATAATCTATATCATTTGCATTACTAAATATATTTTAACATATATGTTTTGCATATTCTGTATATAGTTTTCAACAGCATCATAACAGCACTGATTTTGATTGATAAAACTGACTTAAGAACTCAGGGCTAGTCCTAGTTAAAGTTTAATATTTAAAGTTTTTTGCTTTAAATTCCAGTACTCAATATTTATGATTAGTACAAATTTTATTAGGATTAGAATGGGATAAATTCCTGTTTTGCCATAAATCATAGTTGTCATAATCTTTTTATTTCATTTGAGGAAATTCTTAAGAAATTTTAGCTGTTATTTTCCATGACATCCAAATTACCAACCTTCCAAATATTACAATTATGCAGTGACAATGGTAGTACCATAGAATGGACAAGCTCCAGACTCACTCCTGTGTGCAAACTCTTTTTTTTCAAGCCATCAGAGTACTAAAACGTGTGTTTGATTATATAACAAATCACTTTCAGGTTTTAGCTCAACCACACATGCTGCTCACCATTTCAAGGTTCTCACTTTTCAATGACAAACAGACTGAATGCTAGGCCACATGTTGGCTAGTCAACTGCTCTGTGCATTGGTGTCTTATTTGTTTGAATGTTTTTTGGCATTGAGGTTTTTTGTTCACAAGTAAGACTGAGCAATAGGAGATTTACAACGATGTTTGCCTTGGGAAGGAGCACATGGCACAATTCTAGAATTGTATGATTTTGGACTAGCAGGCAAAGTTTTAATTCTTTCTGAAGATACCAAAATATTTATAGAATTGCCCAAAAAATTTTTAAAATGTGCGGAAAATGTAGATAATCTGTCTTTAAATGCGTGGTAGTGTCAGAAACTCTGGTTGAACAAAATGTGTAAAATCTGAATGTATACTATATATTCGCATTACTGAATGTGTTTTACCAATCCATATTTTGCATATTCTGCACACAGTACTGAACAGCATAACAACAGCACTTATAATGATTGATAAAACTGACTTCAAGTAGATAAAAGGTATCATGCCAATATTGGTATTTTTGCTTAGGTTTCGCATAGATCAGGGCTAGTGGAGACAATCATTCTGTTGAAAGATTTTTGCCTCGCTGTATAAATTTAAATATACAATATTCATGATCAGTATAGGCTTTGTTTATATTAGAATGGGATTGATTCCTGTTTTGCCATAAGTCATAGAAATAGTTGCATTGAAAAAGACCCTTGAAAACTCTTTGGACTGTGTTAAAAATATGGGCCCTGTGATAGTATCAGTCATGCTTCAGATTTTGTTCTGGTTCCTGGCATAATTTTCTTTATTTCATGGCATGGGTACACAAGTACATGCTTATTTCATTGTTTTATGTATCAGCACGTACCATACTGCTCACAACACACTGGATATTGATAAAATTGACAGGCTCATGAGCGTATGGTCGTGCACACATATCCATGAAAATGTGCAGGCGTGCATGAACTTACATGAACATCTTCCATTCTATATTAAATACAAATTTTAAGGGACAGAGGCAAATTGAAGACTGTGAAAAAGGGATGTAAAAAAAGTAAATATGCTCCGGCCTGTACTCAGGGTGTTCGAACAAATGCACAAACACACACACCGTATACATCTACAGTCAGCAGAAAGTCATGCTCACACAGAGGGAAACTCGTACATTTGCAATCATACATCACACACACAGACACACAGACACACAGACACACAGACAGAAACACACACACAGACACACCACACACACACACACACACACACACACACACACACACACACACTGAAACACACACACACACACACACACACACACACACACACACACACACACACACACACACACACACACACGCACACACACACAGGCCTGCCGGTAGCCGCAGCTGAGCTTCAATCAACCGCGTTGGCTGAGATCCACGACATTGATCGCTAAGGTCTGGACAGGCCTGGCTCCATTATCTTGTGGTCGGATGGGGCATCATTGGCCGTCATATATGATTGCCTTGTGGCGACAGTCGAGGTGTGATTACCGTGGTGGATCTAGGCACTAGTGTCTTCGCTTGCCTGCTGCTGTGGGGATAGAATGTGGTGTTGAATCTCCATGGGTTGCGGTGTGTGGAATATAAGGGAGAGTCTGTTGATCTGCTCTTTGAAATGGCTGCTGATTGTGTAGGGTGCCACATTCAAATCAACTGCTTGATGCCGTGGTGAATTTCTTTAGAGGATCTTAGGTCTGCTGTAATTTTGAGATGTTTATCTTGTCTTAGAGTATCATGCTCATATTCTCACTGCTGAACGTGTCGGTGAATTTTATGGAATGGCTGTAGATATTGTTTCTGAGAAGAGGGCAAATTAAATGGGCCATACCAAAGTCATGGACCACTTGATGCCATTGGCTTTTTCAAGAGATGGTCTTAGATTTGCCGTGTGTCTCAAATGGTTATTCGGGATACCGTACTGTGGTTAAGGTCTGTTACTAGATCCCATCAAGTGTGCAAGTTGATATGTTGATAGTCTGTTTCTCTTTCTTTCTTTTTTGTTTTTTGTTTTTTTAAAAAAGTAGTTTAGGTTGTTAGCTTCAAGTAGAAAATGCACTGGCCAAGCCTTTTTTCATGGATGTTGCGTATCGTGCTTTGACTGAGGCCAGTAAACTGTGATCTATAAACCATCGAACACACAATTTTCAAAAGTTTGTATATATCACTATATTTTAACTCAAACTGTGACAGCAGTAGAATAGTCAAAGTCACTTACAGTTAACTATCTTGAAAGCTTCTGTTTGTGTTCATGTGAGGTTTTGTTGGCCTTCCAGAAGCCAAGCAAACAAAGTGATTGAGCAGAGAACTTTTCATAGACTGCAGCGCACAGATTTGAAAATGGGACAAAATCAACTGGATGAACCAAAAGCACCAAATACATTCATGTGGGATGGTGAAAGAAAAACAAAGTTTTAAACGACCCAAGTTTGTTGCTGATAAAGGTAAGAGCTATAGCATGCTATAACAAATTTGCTGTTTTGTCATCTAGAAAAAAAAGAGCCAAACTTCAGTGCCAGACTACAAATACAGCTGAATTGTTAACAGTGAGATGCTGATATTGCTGCTACATAATGTATATAGGCATGGCTTCACAGGTGAAGATTGTGGCAGGAGTGGTCCACATCGATTGCAGGCATGTCTGTGGCAGGATAGGCAAGCCCGGCTGCAGTGGCTGCAGGTAAAGGGCTCGATGTTGCTGCAGCACAGTTCTTCCATTTGCGCCTTTTTTTCTCAAGGGTGGCCCTGTGGGAGTTTTCAAAGGAGGAGACGGCTTTGTTAATGGTGTGATGCTAGGCATTGTGATCCGCAGCTAAGGAGGACCACTGGCAATGGTCAATATTATAGGCATCGAGGGTTTTTTTCAAACAGTCTTTATATCACTCCTTTAGTGCCCCTCTGTCGCATTGGCCAGTGGAGAGTTCGCCATAAAGGAGAAAAAAACCATGCCAGCGTTCTGAACAGATGAATATTTGACTGTTAGAGAACATTAGATGTAGGAGTGGCTTAAAATGTCTACCATTATATATGATACCACTACCACTATGGTGCGTTACTATGTATTTGGAGAGAATGTTTTTGATTTGCTGTGTGTTTCATATGGATATTACAGGCAACATAATCATGATATGGACTGCCTAACACCGTGGTGAATTTGAAGAGAAGCTGGTTGATCTGAGATATTCATGTTGGGTGCTGAAGTGCTTGATGCCATGGTGAATTTTAAGAGAGTGTCTCGGATCTTCTGGTTCTGAAAGGGTTTATAGGAGATGCTCATGATAAGGACTGGTTGTGCTGTATTGCTGTCGCTTCTTCGAAATCATATGTCTGTTTTTCTTGCCTGATTTAACTGGTGTTTTGAAATGCTGTGGATGAATACAAGCACCACATGTATATATACACACCCACACCCAAACACAACACACACACACACACACACACACACGCACACGCACACACACACACACGGTTATGCTTGCATGTGCTTGCATGTACGTGGGCGCTCACACACACACACACACACACACACACACACACACACACACACACACACACACACACCACACAAACACACACACAACACACACAATGTCATGCACATATACTCACACACATACACACACACACACACACACACACACACACACACACACACACACATACACACACACACACACACACACACACACACACACACACACACACACATGCACGTGTAAACACATACACACACACACACACACACACACACACACGCCCTCAGTCAAGAGTCGCAGCATTCATTGTGCCAGTGAAAGTTTCCTGTCTTTGAATTTCACCACACACCCTGCCACCTGCTGCTGCTACTCCAGGAGTGGGGGCTGTGTCTGGTGGTGGCTGAGATCCCCATCATTGATCGCTCCAGTCTTTTCCCCTGGGGTGCAGGCCTGTCTGGCTCCAATATTCTGTGGCCTGATTGGGTGCCACTGGCTGTCATATCGGATTGTCTTGCGGAGCCGGGTGAGGCCGTGATTACTGTGGTGGATACATGCGGGTGTCTGGCTGGCCTGCAGTGGGGGGATGTGTCTCTCAGTGGAACCACTGCGTTTGTTTCCCTGAAGCCTAGCGAGCCACTGAACGATGGGCTTTGCGTGTGATTCTGTTGTGAACGCCATGGCATGGCATGCATACTGACTCTTGTTGCTCTCATCATTTCCACATCCTTGTGAAGTGGTCTGTTTCTTGGAGCACTGGAATGTTCAGTGTCTTTTGGTGAGTGCAGAAACATTTTGTTTCTACTTCATTCTTCTTTCTGAAGAGCAGTGTGTGTGGATGGTTTTTTTGTTGTTGATTGCAGTGCTTAACACAGATCTTGGACAGGGAGTCATGGTAGGATGTATGCCAATAGTGGGCAGATTTACATCTTTCAGTAACTGGAAGCTGATATTCCTGTCTGCCAGCCTGTGTACTGATTTGCTGCCTGACACAGGTAGTTGTTTCATGTTTTGGAACTGGTGGCTGTGTCATGTTTTGTGGTTCACTGTAATCAATACTGTAAAAACAACTTTTTCAAGTACATGATTTGATGATAAACTCGATAAAGTAGATGAACAAATCACAATTGGCTGGGAACATCTTCTGAATTAAGAATGAGACTGACAGGAGGTACTTTCGTATTTTAAAGAAATAGCTACCAGTAAGTTCTGATTACGAAAATCATGAATATGTTTCATGAGCAGAACTTGGCAGATCAATGTTTTAGGTAAAGGTTAAATGTATGTAGAAGGGTCACATAGTTGACCTGTAGGCCTAGTGACAGAACGTAAGCTGAAATGTTTTGTATTTGTGATGGATCAGATGATATTATGGCTCTTCATAGATCTGAAAATTCAGCAGTAATCAATAGTATAGTGATCTTATCATTTATTTACTGTGATTTAATTCATATTCCAGTCGGAATTGTATACTGTTTTTTTTTTGTTTTTAGATGTAATAAACATCTTATTGCATATCTGAATGCCATAGGGACAGTGTTAAGGGAATAAATAGAAGATTTAGTTTGAATTTTAGCTGAAAAGACCACATCCAAATAAGCCTCTCATGTTGTTATGATTAGTTTTGTTGCTTGTGCTCTTATTTGGGGCATGCTGAGATAGAAAGAAGAAGAAATGGAAACAATTTGAATGAAGAGAGAGAGAGAGAGAGAGAGAGAGAGAGAGAGAGAGAGAGGAGAGAGAGAGAGAGAAGAGAAGAGAGAGAGAGGAAGAGAGAGAGAATTGAGAGAGAGAATGTTCATGAAGAACTGATAGTTTTCCAGGAATTTTTCATTTTTGAGGGATGTGTTTTCAACACAAATAATTTTTTTCACATTGAAACCACTTCATCCCTGATACAGTTTAGACAAGAGGTCTTTAAGGGCTTGAGATCCAAAAAGAATTTTGTTCAGCTGTTCTCCACCCCCCCCCCCTGCCCCCCCCCCCCCCTCCCCCCACCATGCACCGAAAATAGTGACATCGTCTGATGGTAAAAAGAGCAGAATGTTTACTCTCTGGGTGTAGAGAGAATCAGAAGCGAGGCCACCCTGTTGACGAGGGGATGAAGACATGGAGATGAACTCATCGCTGGTGTGGATTTGGAGAGGAAATCAAAAGGGAGGTCATCATGTAAAGAGGAGGTGAAGGACCTGAGAATTTAAACCTTTTTTTTCGTTGTTTTTTTTTGTTTAGATGATCCACAAGGATGAAGATGATGGTATGGAGTTCCATTTGTCTGTTAGTCTAAATGCCCCTGCTGGGACTTGATCTTACAACCACCCAGTCTTTAGTGAGTCTTCAGTGACACAATTTCTTCCCATGTCCTTCCATTCAGATGTGGTCCTAGATCTGTCCGTTCAGGTTTCTTTTCATGTCTGTCCATCCAGATTTCTTCCCATGTCTGTCTGTTCAGATTTCTTCCCATGTCTGTCTGTTTAGATTTCTTCCCATGTCTGTCCGTTCATATTTCTTCCCATGTCTGTCTGTTAAGATTTCTTCCCCTGTCTGTTCGTTCAGGTTTCTTACCATGTCTGTCTATTCAGACTTTTGCAGTTTGTCTGGAATTGTTGGCCAATCTTTTATTATACCTGAGTTGACTTTCACGTTGTGTGCATTAGGAGTTTTCTTCATTCTGGTATGTGTCAGTGGTTACCGTTTTGGAGATGTTCAAGGCCTGATTTGCTTCTTGCATTATATTGTCCAGGTTGATGTGGCATAGAATGGGAGGGGACAGAACTGGCACAGAAATTACCTTCATTTCATTTGTTGCATTCTTTCCATGGAACACAAGGAAGTATGGTGTTTAGGTCTTTGTCTCATCAGAATAAAATTTGAAGATAAACACATATTTCATCGACAGTATTTTGCACGTGTCTTGTGTCATAGTGATATTAGAATAGTGTATGAGAGTAATAAAGTTTGAAGAAATGAAGATTAATGACTGTAATATTGTATTGAAAAAATTTGACGTGTTTGTTTCCTTTTTTTTTTTTTTTTTTCGCTGATGACACTGCTTGATGTGTTAACTGTTATCGATCACTTCTTAATTCTCCTCTTAGATGTGCATATGATGTGGGCTGGTGGCTAGGATGACCAACAAGAAAAGAATGTGCTTGCCAAAAGGAATTACTCCAGTGTGGATGGAGAGTCTGCTATCCTGTAATGACACATGATAGAGTGTTTCAGATGATATGATGAACTGAGGCTGTAGATACGACATGCACTTGTCTTGGTGCCCACAGAACTAACTGTAACAGAGCTAATAAGCCTATGAGGGTATGTACATGTTGTACACAGGTGGGGAAAAGGGAGGAGCAGGGTACAGTAAAGGTAATGACCCATTTTCTCTGGGCAGTGGTGTGCGTGACCTTTATATGGGATGCAAGCGTGTTGCAATGAAAAAAGGAATGCAGTATATAACCAGTACAGTTGACACAAGTTATCACAATCCAGGAAAACATGAGTGCAGGACAGTAGAGCTGTAGAACACGTTGCTATGCCATGCAAAGCAGTATTAGATTGTTTGACAGTTCACCACCAGGCAAGGCAGTGCGGTAATTAAATAACGAATGATAAAGGCCTGCTTTTGTAAACGGACAGGAAGAGTTCACACACAGACACAGACACACACACACAGACACACACTCACACACACACACACACACACACACACACACACACTTTTTCTCTCTCTCTCTCACACACACACACACACACACACACACACACACACACACACACACACACACACACACACACACACACACACAAGCACAGATGCACACGCTATAAATATGTATGTAGGCATAAATGACACACTGTCTCTGTATTGAATTGTTATCATGTTGTGTCGATAGACCCTTGAGGATTCTTTCTGTGATTAAAATGTCTGAATTTGCAGCCTCTGTCTGTCTCTTTCTGTCTGTCTGTCTCTGTATCTATGTTACCTTGTCTGCATGTCTGTCACACACACACACACACACACACACACACACACACACACACACATGCACGCAGGCATGCACCCACACACACACACACGCACATATTCGCAAAAGGGAGGAGAGAGGAAGCCGTATATCCTGCTGAATCTGACATTCACACAGATAGACAGGAAGGTGAGGGAGGGGGAGGGGTGTTGAGGAGGGGAGGTACAATGCAGATTCTGATATCAGGTTCCGATAAAGGAGAGCTGTGGTGAAGTGGGATGAACCGAAGCACCGCCAAAACAGGTTTCCAGTAAGAGTGTCGAGCGCACTTGTGCGTGCTGCGAGCGTGCGTGTGTGCATGCGTGCGTGTGTGAATACCCAGAACAGATAAGGAGATTGCAATGCTACATGAAAATGCTTTCTATTCAGTTGTAGGAAGGAATAAATGAATACAGCCCTTTGGCACCTTGATTTAATTAAACATATTAATCTCTCTACAGACATGCCACCTGTTTGTCTGTGTTTGTGTCTCTGTCTCTGTTTGTCTGTCTGTTGCACTCCTCTCTCATGTCTGTTTTCTCACTTGTTTTTTTTTTCTTGAATCAGAATTTTCTGCTCTTATCTCCCAACGTTTCATATACCAGAATATGAAAGCCTTTGAAAAGTGAGGTTTTTCATTGAGGGTGTCGAGCATATAAATGCATGTCTCTCTGCATTTGTGTAGTGCACGATTGTTATCCAGGTGCATCTGTTCGTGCGTTTCTCTGTGCTACACTTTGTGTGTGTGTGTGTGTGTGTGTGTGTTGTGTGTGTGTGTGTGTGTGTGTGTGTGTGTATATTTCAGTTTGCTGTATGTTGCGCATTATGTGTGTGTTGTGAATGGTGTGTGTGTGAGTGTGTGTGTGTGTGTGTGTGTGTGTGTGTGTGTGTGTGTGTGTCAAGTCAAGTCAAAATTATCTTTATTGAGGGTTAAAGAATAAGCTTTACAGCTTTTTTTCATCCTGCCCAGTGCGCGCACGTGTGTGTGAGTGTGTGTGTATGTGTGTGTGTGTGTGTGTGTGTGTGTGTGTGTGTATATGTATGTGTATGTGTATGTTTGTCTGTGTGTGTGTTCGTCTGTGTGTGCGTGCACATGCACGTGTGCATGCACAACCATGAGTATATATATATATACCTCCTTATCTGTTTCTGTTTATCTAGAGCTGTGTTGGGAAGACTTAACTCAAGTCATTCACCCACTCTCTGTCTCGCTTTTTCTCTCTCCCTGTCGACGTGTGTCTCTCTATAATCTATTGCTGTGTCTCTGTCTCAAGTTGTGACAGATTAGTACTGTCTGATCATGTAAACGTTCAGTGCCTGTGTTCCACTATTTCTAACTGTTGCCAGCCATAGGCCCAGGAATGGATCTACATTTCCCCTCTGTTCTCTCCTCTGGGTGCATCCTTGCTAATCTGCATACTTAGGTGAAGGGTGGGAGGGAGAGGGGTGGAGGGGGGGAAGAGGGCAGAGGTTGGATGGTGGGCACAGTAGCGCATGTGCAAAATGTGTGCGCATGGGTATACTTGTATGTGTGCATGTGTATGGTGCATTCATGCTTCTGAAGTGTGTGTGTGTGTGTGTGTGTGTGTGTGTGTGGTGTTAGAGAGAGACAGAGAGAGAGAGAGAGAGAGAGAGAGAGAGAGAGAGAGAGAGAGAGAGACCTTGACAGAGCCGTCCCAGGGACACCAAAGCCAGACAGACAACAAATCACTTCAAGTGTGAGATGAAAGGGATGGAGAAGCTTTGAGAGGATAATTTTCTTTACTTTCATGATGCTCAGAGATTGAAACATCCTGGTAGTAAATACTGCTTGTGCAGGATGTGTAATATACACACATAACTGGTTCGCCTTCCACTTCTTTTGTTCATAATGTATGAAGCATTCTCTGTGCTGATGGGACGCTCTTGTTCGTTCGGTCTTTTTGTTGCTTTGTTAGGGCAGTTGCAAAGCGATGTATGATGTGGACCTGAACATCCAATGCATTCTGACTGACTCGGTCCGTTTGTTTGTTTGTGGCTGTGTGCACATGCTTATTGATTAGTCTGTCTTGCTGCCTTTTGGTTTTTCTCTTTCTCTCTCTCTCAACTAGACAAGCATGGACTTATATTACGCTGTTTAGAAAATGTTCTGATGAAGGCTTGATATGCTGAATGTATGTACATTCATACATGTGTATTTTGTATTGTATTGTACAGTATTATACAACCGTGTTATGTTATTCATGCAAATGTGTTGCCAGGTTTGCATGTGGATGAACAATGTTTATTGAGGTTTTGTTTAAAAACCAACGAAACATTAAAGTTATGTTTAAACAACAACAACAACAACAACAAAACAATGACGACAACAAACAAAACCAACTCTGGGTCCCAAGAATGACTCTCTGCTAGAGGAACATTGGAAAAAAAACCCTGTTTTAGTACATTTACCTCTCCTACAGGAACAGAACCCTGGCCACACACGCCGTGTGTAAGTGACTGGTATAGCCATAGTCTTAAAATACTTAAAATGCATGTGAGGACATAACTTTATGAAAATTTTGATCTAAGTGTGGAAGTATTAATACAGATATACACACACACATGCACACACACACACACACACACACACACACATACACACACACACACACACACACACATGCACACACATGCACATATGTACATGTATAGAGAATACACACACATACATAATCACGCACACATGCACATATGTACATAGAGAATCATGCACACACACTGACTGACTGAAATCATTTCTTGTCAGATTAACCATAAGTTGTACTGACATTTTAAACAAAATAAAAAACACAAATTCAGAAAAGTAAATTAAATATGAATAGGTTAAAAGGAAAAAGAAAAAAAAAAAGACACTGTCAGTTTATTATTTCAGAGATGAGAAAATTGTAAAGAAATGATTTATGATACTTTGATAGAATTGAAAGGCAATCCAAGTCCAGTGAACATACAAACATCACTCTCTTCCTCTCTCTCATACTCCTACTTACCCCATCCTGAGAACCCTTCTTACACCTTATTATATCCATAATAAAATAATAAGGAATTATCATTATTCGCTCTCTCTCTCTTTCTCTTCCCCTCATCTTGGGGAATACTCAGGAAACACACACACACACACACACACACACACACACACACACACACACACATGTATGCACGCACGCATGCACGCACGCACATATGTGGGCGCAAAAGTACCTGCGCGTACATGCACACTGTCTTTTCTCTCTCTCTGTCACAACACACACACACACACACACACATACACACACACACACACACACACACACACACACACACACACACACCACACACATACACACACACACACACACACACACACACACACACACACACACACACACACACATTTCAAAGACAATTTCATAGTGGATTAGACTGACATATTACATGCGAGTCAGACAGCTCTGAGAGACAGTGCCTTGCTCTACTTGTAAAGCTGACGCAATGCCATAATGAAATTACAGTTATAACCCACAATTATACTGTCACATTCGCATCCATCCTCCCTTCACTCTTACAACCATTTATGAGTAGCGTAATACATTATTTAGTTTTAAAGAAAAAACAAACAAAAAAACCCCTCTAACACAACTGACAAGAATGGTTTAAAATGCCTTAAAATGATAAAAAAACAACCTTCCAATCGGATGATTTTTAATTAAATGTGCAGTTACTAAAGTCATTGCCCAGCCAGTCTCTCTAGTCGGCTGCAATACACTTGAGGTCCGATGCCAGTGGAGTCTTTTTTTCTGTTTGAATGCACGCACACACACACACACACACACACACACACACACACACACACACACACACACACACACACACACACTGACACACACACACACACACACACACACACACACACACACTGACACACACACACACACACACACACACACACACACACTGACACACACACACACACACACACACACACACACACACACTGACACACACACACACACACACACACACACACACACACACACACACACACACACACACACATGCATTTCACATGCATGCACACACTCATGTCAACAATGGACATTCTGTATACACTCAACTCCCATTAGAAAGTACAGTCATGTTAAAACAGTTCATACGGGAAAAAAAGCTTTGAACGTTCAAATGTCAACTTATTTACAGTTTGACAGGTTCAAGTTCAATTATCTTTACACTTCTATTGGATTATGGGAGATTGCAATAACAAGTATACAATATACAGGAATTTTATGTGAAACTTAATTGCGCAAAAGTTAAAACAACAGCTGAAAAATTACTTTTCCAAAGCTTAATAAACTAAGCTTGTTTTGAGTTGAACGTTTCTGGAGCGGTTACATAATTGATAGAAATGGAAGACGGATTTGAAGTGAGATTTTTTTTATTGGAAAGATATTGAAAAAAAAAAAAGAAAAAAGAAGTGAGTGCTGTCCTTTCCTCTCCCATCCCACACCCTTTCCTGAACAGTCTACCTTTACTCTCCCAGCCTAGCCCCATCCATAAAACCTCACCTCACTCGTACACACACTCATTGTGCAGTCTCTTCCTACCAGGTGAAGGAACAGTTACCACGCATAATGCAAATTTTAAATGTTAGTGTTAGCGCACCACCAAAAAAAAAACAAAACAAAACGTGGACAAACGAATCACAAGACAAAACACGACACGTTTCGTCTTATTCAGGCAAGATACAAAACAATCAGGACAATGAAAATGAACGAGCAATCACTTATCTTCAGCGCTGAAGTGTCCATTTTCATTGTCCTGATAGTTTTGTGTCTTGCCTGAAGAAGGCTTAGGAGGTCGAAACATGTCGTGTTTTGTCTTGTGATTCGTTTGTCCACGCTTTTTTTTTTGGGGGGGGGAGGTGCGCTAACACGAATATAAAAAAATTTGTTTACATTTCCGCCTGCAGTCGCCTCCCTTTGCAACTAGATCTAACAATGTATAATTGCAATTGCTGTCATCATATGGGTTCAGGAACTGAACTGATTTGGGTACCAAACTGTTGTTGATCGTGGTCTCCAGCTTCACAGGTGATGGAGGGGTTTGCCTCAGGATCAAACTTAAAAGGTCATAGTATGTTTCATTAGTGTGGCTGCTGTCAGTGACCATTTTCACAGTGTTTTGTTCCACTTGGAGATGACATAAACCACTTGAGCATGTACTTAAGAGCCTATGGCTGACAGGAATTTAATCTCATCATTGAACATTGCTTAGGCTTTTTTTGGGGTCTGAGACCTACTAACTTTTAACATACGTGTTCTATTCCATTTGAAAAAAAAAGTGCATTTTGATTTCCAAACCTGAAGAAAAAGAAGAAGGTTCAGTCACATTTAGTAAAACATTTGTAGAAATGCTGAAAAAACTTAGGCACTCATATGCATGTTTTTTTTTTTTTTTTTTTTTTTTTTTTTTTAAAAGCAGTAGATGCAAAACTGACATTTCCTGTGTGTTGAATATGTATTTGGGTTCAATTCAGTTTTATCATTTGTAATAATTCCCAGATTATATTTGTTATATACTCTCATTCTCAGCTTCTGTGCTATTAATAAGATTTAGCACAAGAATGTAACTTTTTTTTGTTTGTTCCCAGATACTTGTACTTATTCTCTTTCCCAGCTTCTCTCTTTTTTAGCAAGATTTAGTGCAGGAATGTAACTTTTCTGAAAATGATGAGGTCAGTGTCCTCAAAAAGATAACCTAACATCCAGAATCAAGAACTTCAGGTCAGTCTGTACACTAATCTCAAAAGTGTGATGACTCACCTTGATGGTGGGTTTTGTAGGGAAGACAGACAAAGATGAAGACACACAGGTTCGAGAGTGAAAGCAAGTCAAAAACATGTCAGGAGAAGTAACATGCTTTCCCAGTAGTGTTCACAGTGGTTAGGTAACACCCAGGTTTTAAAACCACTCCCACCGTAGATGATGTAGCAGACGCCATAGATGATGTAGGAGACAGGGGCCTGTCTTATGTTATGCTACACATTAAACGGGTAGCAAAATTGCCATTTTTCATATTGTGCACCAGTTTTGCTAGCTGGGGTTTGAATGTGCAGCATTTGAAGGTGAGGGTACCTTTATCAGTCGACTAGCCAGGTGCTTCATTGATCTTGATCAAACATTACTATCATGGTTAACGAGGTTTTTCTGGTGATCATGTATATGGGGCTGTACACTCTTTGAACCTTCTTCCTTTTCTGCACCTAGCAAATTTTTCTGCTTCATGCAAATATCTTGATTCCTGGAGGAAAGGAAATGGCTAAGGGCCATGTCTTTCGGCCAGGGGTAACGTCGGTGATCTGTCAGAGTAAACTCGGCTCAGGCGATTGAATAAAATTCCCTGAGCCAGTGGGGGGATACATGATATTTTGCTGGAGTAGAAGATGAACATCTTCTTTGACCCTCTCCCTTCATGCAGACGTATACCTGTTATTCATTTGAGAGCTATGAGATGATACAAGAACAATTTATTTTCCTGAGGTTATGTTTGTGGGGTCAGATTGTTGTATTAGTGCATTCCATTCACTGTGACAGACAAAATACAAAATATGTTTGTGTGTCTGGTCAGATAGCATGCACTTACACACATCACATGCATAGTGTTCATGCGTTAAGTTATTACCGTGGTTACACACCCACTTGTCCGACATGGAAATACACAGAAATGCAGTTGAACACTTATTCGCTCATGCGTATACATGTGTGGATTGATGTTTATCTCTGGAAGAATAATAGGGATATAATTCGAGGGTCTATATGTTATGTGGAAGATAGGAGTACATTGTACATGCATGAATACACGTTCTTGAAGAGGATAGAAGCACATTGTGCAGGCATACATGCATATTCATGTGAACACACACACACACACACACACACACTCACACACACACACACACACACACACACACACACACACACACAGAGACTCATTCATGCTCACTTAACCCTAATGAGCATTCTCTCGTTTTGTCAAGAACAAACATGCAAAGTCATAGTCTTTCTGGAACTGACATTGGCACGTGTATGCTCACGTATACATCTGGACTGTGTTTTGCATGCATGTCTTATAATTTGTGTGTTTCTTTTATTGCATTGTAATTCTTCTTTAGAGTTTGTTTCAATTTTGGCCCGCAGTCTCCT
>CM065717.1:55151596-55166596 GCA_033310375.1 Conus canariensis
TTTTTTTTCTGTTTTGCTTGGGCTGGAGAGAGAGAGAGAGAAGAGAGAGAGAGAGAGAGAGAGAGAGTTGTCTGAAACAAAATACCCTTCAGGCATGCGATGTGATTTAGCGTTGCCCATCATTTATTCATGGCATGAAGGCCGTGAAACAAATTGATCTAGGTCGGCTGATAGGGATTTGATTTGTCTGACTCCGTGTTGCGGAATGGAGAGATTCCAGCCGTTCTTTCATTGTAGCTGCTGCTGTGGTGGTGGTGGTGGTGTTAGTTAGGTGGTGGTGACACTAATATGATGATGGTGACACGAGTGATGATGGTGGTGGAGGTGGTTGGACCATTGTGGCGACAGTCATGGGCGTGATTGTGTTTACCTCTGTGATGCATCACCTTGTGGTGTTGCTGGGCAACTCTTTTGTTGTATCTTGATGGGCATCAGCGTTGTCTGGTTCTGCTGGGCTGGCTCGATGCTGAAGTGTGAGAGGAAACAGAGGCAGCAGCCCTGTCCTGTCACTCCAGTCTCAAGCTGTTGGGGCGCTGCTCAGAACATTATCCTCGTTGTCCTCATCGTCGTCATCTTGGAAATCACCATCATGTTTGATGTTGTTATCACCGTCTTCATGAACGACATTATCATCATCATCATCTCTGTCATAATCCTCTTCATATCTTTTTGTCCTCATCGTCGTCATCATGGAAATCATGTTGGTTGTCTTTATCATCTTTTATATGAACATCAGTATCGTCATCATCTCTGTCATAATCCTCTTCATATCTTTTTGTCCTCATCGTCGTCATCATGGAAATCATGTTGGTTGTCTTTATCATCTTTTATATATGAACAGCATTATCATCTTCATTGTTAATATCAATATCATCATATCTCCGTGGTCCTCATTGTCATCTTCAAGGAAATTACCATCATGTCTGTTGTTGTCATAATGTATTATCATCTTCATGAGCAACATTATCATCGTCTTCACTGTCATCATCTTAATTGGAACAGAGAGCTGTTTGTCTTTCCATGTCTTTCTCAATCCATCACTCATAGTTTTCAGAACAAGTCTGAAAAGAGATCTTTTCAAGCAGTCTTGTAAATAATGCTCTCTGTAGCATACTTCTCCCTTTATGTTTTTCAAGACTTATTTTACAGCCACTCCGACTGATGATCCTGTCGCCCCTGGTGTGCGTGTCCACGGAGAGAGCAAATTTCCTCACGTCTTATTCTCTGCTCATCTTTCTTGTTTGCTCTCTGCCCTCTCTGTCTGTCTTTCTGTCTGTCTGTCTGTCTGTCTGTCTGTCTATCTCTCTCCTCTTTCCTCCCCATTTTCTCCTTTTCTCTCTGTCTGTCTGTCTGTCTGTCTGTCAGTCAGTCTCTCTGTTTTTTCCTTCGTTTGTTTGTCTGTCTCTGCCTGTCTGGCTCTCCTCTGTCTATCTTTCTCTAGTAGACTGTTCTTGCTCCTGTTTCGTTGTTTGCTGCTGTGAATTGAAGAGGGAGGGAGGGAGGGGGGAGGAGGGGAGGAGAGAGAGAGAGGAGAGAGAGGAGAGAGCACAGAACTCAGAACTCAGAAAACTTTTATTCAATCAAGGTTTGAGATTTTAGTGAGAGCCTGTTCTTCTAATCTGTTCTTTGCTAAACTAAATTATGTAATGAGATAGGAAGACAAGAAAATGGAAAAAAAAAAAAAATACAGGCACACAGGATTATAGAGTACGTGACTCACACACACGCATTTGTATGCAAAGATTTGACAAAAGCATGCATGTGTATGCAATGATAAGATGCAGACAACAAGAACAACAAAATGGGGGTGGGGATGTGAGACAGGGAGGGATGGGGGTGGGTGTGTAGTGTGGGGCAGCGGTTGGGAATGGAAGATAAAAGGGTGGTTAGATAAGGAGTACAAAATGCCAATGTTTACTGTGTGTTTGTGATTGTTGGTGGAGTTCCTGACCAGACAGGATGATGATTGTGACGGCATTGGCATGAAACAAAATGTATTATTCTAAGAGAAACAATTTTCCTCACCGAGGAAGGACATAACTAGTACGCTAACAATGTACACATCTGTAACTGTTGATGATGTAAGTGATGGCTGAAAAATGCTTCTATGAAACAGTGTAATTTAAGTCAAAGAATCTATGAAATATTTTCGAAGGTGTTTTTTTGTGAGGTGTGCAGTGAACGGCACAATCTCAGGTCTGGGGGAAGAGAGTTCCAAACGGCTGAACCTGAAAATGCAAAACTAGTTTTGAACATGTTGATTTGAGTGCATGGTAGAATATAATTGTTAGAGCCATGTCGACATGAGGCCTTAGCATGTAAATCTCTGAGGTATTGTGAGGCCAGATAATTGTGTACTTTACGCATGTCGATGAGTACAGCTTTGTTGAAATCTAGTTGTGTTTGCAGCGGCAGTATGTTTTATTTAGCCTGCTTTTCGGAGATTGATAAGGAGGAATCTGGCAGAATTATCTTTGCAGCTCTTCTGTACATTGAATCTAGTTTTCTATGGTGAATTTTGCTGCACATTCCCAGACTACAGATGCACAGTTGATGTGCGAGAGACAGTGAGCCTGGAAAACGATTTTTTCAAGCGTTTGTATATATTTGAGGCTTGAGTTGTTTCAGCATGAAGAGACTGCAAGCCAGCTTGTTAATGACAGATTCAGTGTGGGACTGCCACTTTAGTTCCTTGTCCACCATCACTCCCATGACTCGGTGCTTATGTACTTGTTCTATGACGTTACCATCTGAAGTCAGGCTGAGACTTAGGGCTTCTATTTGGTGTTTCTGTGTAGAAGTGGTTGCCATGCTTTTTGTCTTCTTAGGATGAACTTTCATGGAATTATAATTACACCACTCCCAGGCATCGTTTAAACCTTCCTGTATAGCGTTTTTTGACTGTTGATAAGTCCACTGTGCTGGAATGAAGGGAAGTGTCATGAGCAAAAAGGTCACACAAGACACTCTGATGTAAAATTGATTATGGGAGATCATTTGTAAACAAACAGAATAGACGCAGCTCTAGAACGGGACCTTGGGGCACTCCAAATTTTGTAATCTTTGTAAAAGAGAAGTTGCTGTTGCTAAAGACAAATTGTGTTCTGTTGGTCAGATAGGATTCAGAGAATGCTGTTGTGTTCTGGTCTAGAAGATATAAAGTTAATTTTTTAAGTAGTATTTTGGTTTGACAAGATCAAAAGCCTTCTTTAAATCGAGAAAGACTGCACCTGTTATTTTAGTTTGATTCATTGTGGATAACCATGAATCGCAGAGATGGACTAAAGCAGTTTGGCAAGAATGCTGATGAGAGAGAGAGAGAGGGAGAGGGGTGGGGGTGGGGTCTGATTTTTTTTTTTAAACAATCGATTTTACTTACACTTTGTTATGTTGTGTGATTTCTTGTTTTGGTCTCTGTGGTTTATGAGCATTAGATTGGTTCCTTTGAGATGAGGGTTTACGGAGAATGACTGTCTTGTCTTTTAATCCATTCTTTTAATGTTGTGCAGAAAATGTAGTAAAAGGAAGGGACATAGGATGTGATATTGTCTGTTTTGCCTTGAGTGAAAGTTCAAGGCATTTGCACCCAAGATCTACGCTCATCAACTGAGGCACACAGACATGTATGCATGGATGCAGAAAGGGACAGAGAGAGGGGGTGGGGGAGGCAGGGAGAAAGAGATAATAGGGAGAAAGAGAGGAGGGGGAAGCAAGCAAACACACACACACACACATGCACACACACACACACACACACACACCACCCCCCCCCCCCCCCCCACACACACACACACACACACTCACACACACACGCATGCACGCACGCACGCACACGTGCATGCACGCACACACTTGTTCATTCATATGCGCACGTGTACACACACACACACACACACACACACACACACACACACACACACACACACACTCACCCTCTCTTTCACTCACTCACTCACTCACACATGCACATGCATGTGTACGCATGCATGCATGCACGCACACACGCACGCACGCATGCACGCACGCACACACTTTCTTTTTCTTTCAGATCTTTGCCAAGTCATTAATATAATGATGGAGGAATTGCTAGGGTGCACTTGTTTTCTTTCTCACTAAATTGTTCAGTGTATATATCACACTAATCTGTCAACTCTCTCTTCTCTCTCTGGTTTTCTTTCAATTACATATAGTCCATCTTTTATATATATTTCTTTTCTTTCGTTCTTGTTGTGTGTGTGGTGTGTGTGTGTGTGTGTGTGTGTGTGTGTGTGCGCGCGCATGCGCGCATATATGTGTGTTTATGTGTATGTGTGTGTGTGTGTGTGTGTGTGTGTGTGTGTGTGTGTGTCCTTGTATAGTCACAGTTAGATGCTTTATTCAAGCAGAAGGAATGTCCCTGTATAGTCACAGTTAGATGCTTTATTCAAGCAGAAGGAATGTCCTTGTATAGTCACTGTTAGATGCTTCATTCAAGCAGAAGGAATGTCCCTGTATAGTCACTGTTAGATGCTTTATTCAAGCAGAAAGAATGTTCCTGTATAGTCACTGTTAGATGCTCTATTCAAACAGAAGGAATGTCCTTGTATAGTCACTGTTAATGCTTCATTCAAGCAGAAGGAATGCCCTTGTATAGTCACTGTCAGATGCTTTATTTAAGCAGAAGGAATGTCCCTGTATAGTCACTGTTAGATGCTTTATTCAAGCAGAAGGAATGTCCTTGTATAGTCTCTGTTGGATGCTTCATTCAAGCAGAAGGAATGTCCCAGTATAGTCACTGTTAGATGCTTCGTTCAAGCAGAAGGAGTGTCCCTGTATAGTCACTTTTAGGTGCTTTATTCAAGCAGAATGAATTCTCTGAACTGGGCCAAGTTGTCAGAGCTCAAAATTGTCCTGTGTGCAGTTTTTCCAGAAGAATGGATCACCATACCCAATCTCCAAAGCCGACAATGTGTTAGTGGAGATTGTGCATCAGAACGCCAAAGTGGCCACCACGACGGAGTTTGGCAGTGATCAGCCTGGTGATGTCAACCTGGCCCGCGTCTCCTTCACTGTCCACAGATCAGGGGACTATGTCATCTCCGTCATGATTGGTGGTCGCCATATCAAGGGGAGTCCTTTCTCCAAAACTTTTGAACCAGGTATGAAGGTTTTATTATGTCTGAGCAAGTCTTTCCGACTGTACAAAAATCTTACATTTATGTTGTTTCGATTATTGCATCTAATATAGACTTGATGCAGAACAGAATTGAAGCGATAAGTTAAAAAAAAAAATGTGCTAAGGTATTAAAAGATGTGTGACTGAAAGCATAATGAGAAATCTAGCTTTACTTTTGTTGTATTTTTGTACTTTTATAAAAAAATAAAATGAAAGAAAGAAATTCAGAGGTCACTGTTCTGAATCATGCTCTCTATGGCTGTGGTAATAAGATGTGCAAGAACATTTACTTCAGCCATGAAAAATTTGAATATCTGTTTGGAGCTTCCATAACTTAATGTTTGGAGTTTCCATAACTTAATGTTTGGAGTTTCCATAACTGAATGTTGGAGTAATTATTGTGCATAGGGTACTCATACACGTTTCCCCTTTTGAGATGGATGGTATGCTGGTGAGTAACATTACTATCAAGATTAATGAACTGATCAAATTTTAAACATATTTTCTTCTCTTAACCATATTGTTTTGAAAACCTCCTCACCCCTCTCACCATTGACCTACTCTCCCCATTCCCGGCCCCTCAACACTTTGAACTGGTGTAAATCTTCATGGTGGATTCTTCTGCTTATCTCCGATATGTACACTAAACGTTTTCTATGATTTTCACAATGTGGGTGCACTCTATTCCACTAACTTAGACTTAGATGCTCCTGCGTCTTGCGACGCATGAGGCAGTCAAGGCGCTCCACTGTGCAGGGTCCTCAGCCAGTTTGCTAGTGTCACTCCATCCTCTGTCAACGAGTCTGAGGCCTCTTTCCACTGTCTGTCGCCAGCTCATCCTGGGCCGTCCTCTTTTTCTCTGGCCTGCCAGGGTCCATTTAACCCCTTGACTGCCACTATTTTGTATCAGTTTTGTACTTCTGTGTACCGGAGCAAAATTTGACTTTTTGCAGTAGGTTCACTAATTTGATCAGTGCTCATTTATTTGTGGAGATATCTCTTAGATTTTTGGCATGTTTTCTTCTTATACCCAGGGCTATAATATCTGCAAATAATATTTGATTTTGTTCATTCTGAGTATAATAAATAATCTTATATTTCAACTTCAAAAAAAAAAAACAACTTTACAAGCCTACAAAACCCCACAACAGCAAAACAAAAAACATACAAACCCAGCAGAAAGTGGTTTTAGTGTTTACTGAACACCTGTGTAATTATTTGGTAGTGAATTTACAACCCACAATTGTTATTTTACATGATGAATCCATGTATTTCTGGGGTACAGTACAATCCAGGTATCAAGGGACACAATTTTGTTTTCTTAGGTAGGTTCACTAATATGCCCACTGTTCTTTCAATTCTTGACATATATCTTAGATACTTGGGAAATTTTCTTGTTATATCCTTGGCTACAGCCAGATGTCACAATAGTTTGATTTTGTCTGTAATGAGTAGACCAAAAATATATATAATGATGAATGTTTTGTTTGAAAAACAGACACTTTCAGAACATAAACAAAACTATAGCACTAAAACCACAAAAAACTGGTGTTAGTATCCTTTGAACTTCAGGACAAACAACTGACAATGCATAAAATGTTTAGCAACTCATATCACAGGGAACACTCCAGTCCTGGTAAAGCTCACCCTCTTCCTCTGCCATGCCCCCTCACACTGGTCCCTCGCCGTTGTCCTGAACCCCCTCCCCTTCCTCGACTCCCCTCCCAACCTCTCACGAAAGGAGGGAGGGGGCAGTCGACATAGACGGGATCGGCTCATCACTCCCCAATTCGGCCCCACTTGCGCCGGTATCGCTCGGTTCGAAGTCAGGGATCAGCTTCGTCATCAACACCAATCACCGATAGCAGAGGGTGGTGTTGATTGTGATCGCTTTCTTCCTCCTCCGAATCGCTTTGTTCCACTTCTCTGAAGTCTTCGTCATCGCTTTCACGGTCTCGGATAACTTCTTGAAGCACTTTAAGAGCATTAGATCATTTGAAAACGGCACGCGCCTGAATGAACTGTCTGCTTGACTCGCCATCTTGAACCGAAAATGACTCAGCCGAACCTTGCCGAAGTATTATCGTCTGAACGGACACAAGCCGGTCAGTCAGCGACCTGTGAAAGGGAAGAAACTGTCCTTTAGGGTCCCTACAACCATTTAAACAATTTTTTCTCCTAGCCTCCCTTCTTTAAATCGCTGAATTTTGATGATGAAATTACCTTTAACAGCGTTCGATGTGAGGCACACAGCTTTCCAGAAACCACCTTGAACGCCGTTTGTACAAGGGCAGTCAACGGGTTAATGGCCTGGTTTGCAGGTCTTGAAGAGGGTAATCTTAAAACATGACCCAGCCAGTGGAGGCACCGTCTGCAGACGATGGTTGACGTGGGGAGCTGTTTGGACCTCTCCCTGACGTCTTCATTTGGTATAAAGTCTGACCATTTGATGCCCAAGATCTTATGTAGGCACTTAGTATCAAAGGCATCAAGTTTCTTCTCCTGGGTAGTCTTCAGTTGCCCGGTTTCACAGCCATATAACAGCATTGAAATCACACTGGAGTTAAAAAATTTCGGTTTGATTCCAAGGGAGAATTTCTTGCTGTTCCATGTTTTGTTCAGCTGATTGAATGCTGATCTTGCATTCCCAATACGACACTTCAGTTCATGGTCGAGATCATTGATGTTGTTGATAGAGCTGCCGAGGTATGTGAAGTTCTCTACTTCCACTTGTTTTTGGTCGATTAGAACGTCTGTTGGCCCTTGGTGTTTACTGGTAAGCATGTTTTCAGTCTTTTTGGCACTGATAATGAGGCCAATGATGCCTGCAAACTTGCTGATATTGTCTACAAGCACCTGCAGATCTTGAGTGGTGCTTGCAAAAGCGGCAATTTCATTGGCCAAATCCAGATCTGAGAGGCTGTTTCCTTCTGTCTACTTGGTTCCCTTTCCTTGGGTTGCGTATTTCAATTCCACACTGTGTGCATATATGAATCCTTAATGTGGGTACACTCTCTTCCCCACTGTGTGCAGGTACGATTGATGCGAGCAAGACGGGGTTCATGAACTACAGCTCTACTGTGGTCTGTGCTGCCGGCACTTCCCATCCTTTGACCATCGAGACCAGGGATTCCTTCAACAACCTGGCCGCCTATCGCGCCGACCAATCAAAACATTTCTTCAAAATCAAAGTGAAAGAGGTGAGTGATCCTTGGGCTTGGACAGAGTGATGTGATTGTTTGATGATGATGGTCCTCATACATTAAAAAAAAGTAGTGAGTTATAGTTGGATTGGGAAGAAGTGATATGGTTGTTTGAAAATGGTGGATTGGTACAGAAATAAGATGGCATTTTTTGTTGTTGTTGTTGTTTTTTTTTAACAACTGGACTTAGGTAGAGTGCATTTTAGTAACAGTAGTGAACAAAATTTGAACACTTGTCTTCTGCTGTCATTGCACTTTTAAAAAATGGCTTTTTTTTTTCAGTGTAACATGTGCCTGCTTAACAATTTAATTACCTGGCATCCCAGAGGACATTATGAAACTTGGGTATAGTTTCAAGATGAAAAGAACCCTGCAAGTCCAAATTTTGGATGTAGTTCGATGTTTTCATGTCTGCCTGTGTGTTGTTGATGTTTACGACTGACTGTCACATTCATCTGTCGTCATTTTTAGGATGTTCGTTTTTCTTTTTCTTATAATGGTTCTTTTTATTCTTTCATTTATTTGAATACTTTTGTTTTGGGGGTAAATTGTACTTGACTGGGTCTTTGGTCAGACTAAACAACAGAATGTTCACAATGAGGTTTTGAGACAGACATGTTAAGACTCTGGTCTTTTTTTTTGGAGGGGGTGGGGGGGGGGGGGGGAAGACTGCAAAATCATATACCAATTAACGTTATAATGAATATTTTTGAGTCAGATAAGCTATGTTTAGGGTCTCCCAAACTAGTGGTATTAAAATCCATTAATAATCAATGTTATTTCCAGGCTGGAACAGGTGTAAGGTATACGCCTGCCACCCAGATCGTGTACAATGTTCAGGAGAAACGGCTGACCATGTTCATCAAGATGGAAAAGGAGGGGTGCTACCAGGCCACAGTGTCTTACGGAGACGTCAAGCTGAAGAATGGAGAGTTTAACATCATTGTACTCAGTGGTAAGTTTTGTCAATTTTTTCTTTTCTTTTTCTTGTTTATAGTGTTTTTGGTGGCTTGATCTGTCTCTCATCATCTGTTTATAGTGTTGGTGGCTTGATCTATCCCTCATCATCTGTTTGTAGTGTTTTTGGTGGCTTGATCTATCCCTCACCATATGTTAATGCGTGTTTTCAAGAACTGAAATCAGAGAAGAGGGGATTTAGCTAATGATGAAAGTAGTATCAGAGGCAGTAGTGCAGTGGTTGTTGTCTTGCTTTACAGTCTGGAAGCTCAAGGGTTTGAATCCCATCAAAGACATTTATTTGTTGGATTTTTTTTTTTGCCCTGGCTGGCTCCTCCTACCTACCCACAGTTGAATGTGGCATGGGGTAAAGAGAAAAGGTGGCAATATGTGTTCGAGTTCCATCAACTTTTTGTGAATGTGACTTAGAGAATGTTGTTCAAATTTCAGGACCAATACTGCAGATATCTTTTCCATCTTTCATGCCTGGTTGATTCCTGGATATATTGTGAAAGGAAACATAGAGCACGCTTAGTCCCAGACCAGAATGGAAGTCATCATAGTCAACGTCCTCATCTTTGTTTATGTTCATCAGAAAGAAATTGTCTGGTTCCCCCACGCTCTGCAGTGACTCCAGTTGACGTTGAGGGTGTATGTCATAGTAGTGGAAATTGTCATGGAGACTGTTGGTTTTAAAGACATTGAGGGTGTATGTCATAGTAGTGGATGTTGTCATGGAGACTGTTGGTTTTGAAGACGTTGAGGGTGTATGTCATAGTAGCGGAAATTGTCATGGAGACTGCTGGTTTTAAAGACATTGAGGGTGTATGTCATAGTAGTGGATGTTGTCATGGAAACTGTTGGTTTTAAAGACTTTGAGGGTGTATGTCATAGTAGTTGATATTGTCATAGAGACTGTTGGCTTTAAAGACGTTGAGGGTGTATATGTCATAGCAGTGGATATTGTCATGGAGACTGTTGGCTTTAAGGACGTTGAGGGTGTATGTCATAGTAGTTGATATTGTCATGGAGACTGTTGGCTTTAAAGATGTTGAGGGTGTATGTCGTAGTAGTTGATATTGTCATGGAGACTGTTTGGCTTTAAGGACGTTGAGGGTGTATGTCATAGTAGTGGATGTTGTCATGGAGACTGTTGGCTTTAAAGACGTTGAGGGTGTATGTCGTAGTAGTTGATATTGTCATGGAGGCTGTTGGCTTTAAAGATGTTGAGGGTGTATGTCATAATAGTTGATATTGTCATGGAGACTGTTGGCTTTAAGGACGTTGAGGGTGTATGTCATAATAGTGGATGTTGTCATGGAGACTGTTGGCTTTAAAGACGTTGAGGGTGTATGTCATAATAGTTGATATTGTCATGGAGACTGTTGGCTTTAAAGTGGGGAGACTGCAGGCAGAAATTGAAACAAGAGCAGAAACAGTACTGGTCACCAAACGCAGGAACAAACACAGTACATAACAAACGCAATGTGTTGGGACCTATTGCGTCTTCTTCAGGTGGGACAAATAACACTCAAAACAATGAACACAAAGGACAAACAGACGGTCACTTATCTCTTCGATCTGGGTTCAAAATCTGGTCTTGGGTGAACATCTGGAACTATGAAAGGAAACTGAACCACACAGTCCAACCTCCTCCCCTACCACCCCCCCCCCACCCCACCCCACCCCACCCCACCCCCCAACCTGAAAAAAAGGAAAAAAAAAAAAGAATAAAAAAAACTTTGGAAGACGGAATATTGAAAACCCCCTCTCCCCACCTCTCCTGCTTTCCCACAAATGTGGAAGACGTGTACATTCTCTTTGTAGAAATTCTACTCATTTGTTGATAAGTCCACCAACAGCAGTTTTATGGGTAAACTGGTCTGCATTATGTGTTAGTTTAGATTGTGATTAAATTTTTGGGTTTGTTAAAATGTCTTTTACACCAGAGCTGAATATTTCTGTAAGAAAAGGTAACATATTTTATGTTAATATTTCTGGAAGAAATGATAACATATTTTATGTTCTGTGGTCTGAAAGTTGTTCTCAGAGATGAAAGCCCCAGAAATTCAGTGAAACTTTTAGAAATTGGTTGTCTGATTGAGTACTCATTTTTCATCAGTGTTAGTTTGCAATGTGTTATTGTATATCTGTATTTCTCCTGTCATTAAGACAGCCTAAGACCCATGTAAAGTGACGTAATATGGTTGTTCATGATTGTCATTTTAACTGATTTTAGCACAGCATGGTTTTTCAACTTTGCTTTCAGTGAAACGATTAAGGCAGAAATTAAAACTGATTGGAACACAGCATGGTGTTTAAAGTGTAGTAATAGATACGGAATGATTAAGACAGACATCTTATTTGTGATTGTGTTTGGTCAGCAAGGGAAGCCATAGTTTCAATGAGTATGTTTGTGTTGTGAACAGGTGACGAACTTCAGAAAGTGAACAAGAATGTGGTCAAAAGACGACACAATCTGTACTATGAGGTCAGGCTGATATCTTGCAACAATGAGAAACTGGACAAACCTAAAAAGGTGTATCTTTACATTTCTCCAAAGGTAAGAAACAAAGATCTGCTGTGCAATTGTGAATTATGCATGCAAGGATAACGACGATTATTATGATAGTGTATTTCAGAGTGTTCTTGTATATTACGTTTGTATGTATTGATCGATTTATTTTCTTATTTTAGTGAATGTGACAATGTATTGACATTGACACTTCTGTACAGTTATTTCCACAATAGTCTTGCTTTTCTGCCTTAGTGACCCACTTAGTGCAGCATTCATTTGCTCGTTATTGGGTTTGAAAAGTATGGAGAAATTGAGGTACCCTTTTTAAGGCTTTGGAAGTTTGTAAACACTGACTTGTGGGTTTGCAAAAGTTTATGAATTTGATGTTGCCCTTGGAAAGAATGAGTCAGTGATTGTTTGTGAACTTGATGTTGCCCTTGGAAAGAATGAGTCAGTGATTGTTCGAAGTGAATTCAGTTTGCAGCATGGATTCAAAGACTAGTTACAGGAACTTTCAAGTCATCAAAAGAATTTTTTTTTTTTTTTTTTTTTTTGGGGGGGGGGGGGGGGAGGATGGACACAATGACATACAAATACATTCCATAGTCATGAATCTTAAAGCTTGTAAATATTACTCAGAGTAAATTCTTGCTGCTTGTTCTGTTTTCAGCAACTCACACTGAAGGAATTTTACTTCAAGTTTTATCCGAGGAAGTTGTTCACATTTCGAGTGTGTCCTTCCACAAAGGTAAGGTCTTACGTTGACTTTGGTATAACTGGTGTAGATCAGTGATTTTGCAGTTGAAGCAGTCATGCCTTGTCGTTGAAGGTTTCCAGTTTCCAGATTAATCAGCAGTGTGAAAGGAGTAACAAATCAGAATGGATTGCTGATCAACTCACTTGAATTTTTTTTTTTTTAACAAACATGTGAAGAACAGTAATAAGGAGAATGAACTTGGCACGGTATACACACTCAGCGACAGTTGTAGTAGCAACATAACGGTCAAGAACAAAAACAAGAAATTAATGATTGTAAGACTTTCTAGCCTTCTCTCGAATGAATATTGTGTGTGGCTTCTCACACTCCTATTCATAAACACACACAACCGTTTTTGTCATGAACACTCTGAAGATGGTTACTGTAATTAAGAATGAGTGCCTAGTTGTTTACCATGGTAGTAATGATAACCATTAGCATTGATGGGAATATTTTAGATAGCTTTGTTTGGAATGAGGGATGAGTTCTTGTAAAGAGAAATAGGAATTTCTCTATTTGAAGTAGTTTTTAGGTGTACTTACCAGTCCAAACAAGTGTGTTTTTCTCTACTGAAAGTAGTGTTTAGGTATACTAGTATGTCCAAACAAGTGTCTTAATCATTACTGGACATGACTAACACCCTAGCTGATCAGGATACCCTTAAACTGTATGGGGAGAGAAAGGAGCAAAATCTGAACCTCCAGTCACCTCAGCGCAGATTCCTACAGTGATCTCACTTGAAACATTCTTCCGACTTGTGAACTATCAGTTTCTGCACCTTTCCTCGCAAAGAGCAGGAAGGGAGGAGGGAGTCCGAATGCTTGGACAGGTAAGTATATAAAAAAGCTACTTCTAGTGGTATTATTCCTTTTCTGGTACTCCTCTGTTCAAACAAGTGACCGGAATGTTGAAAAGGATGGTGGGTAGTTAAAATGCTCACCTACAATAAGAAGTTAAAATGCTCACCTACAATAAGAGAGACGAGTTTCACGCTCAAGTGCTGCTTGGTGGAGGTGATGATGTGCGAAAGATAAAGATTTAGCTGTTCTTGTCAAGCATAAGCCAAAGGGGTGAATGGAATTGAGTTCCTGATCTCTGTCATAAACTTGCTTAGCTTGAAAGCAACAAATCAGGATACCTTGTGCACATATGTACACATTCATTCCCATTTCCTGAAATCTTTTCTTTTTTTTTAACGCCAAAATTAGAAAGGAAAGGAAACGTAACACAGAAACATTTGCTTTGAAGGGTGTGTAACTGTTTTAGCAAACACAGCCCTCCAAACACTCCAGAGCTGCCGGTGACTTTCTTGAAGAGCACTGGACCAACCCTGAAAATGTTCTTTCGCTGAAGGAAAAAAGGTAACTGACTGATAGGTCACAAGTCGCAAGTGACATGTTTCAAGGAGACCACTCTGGGAAGGCAAGTAGAAGTGATTGAAAGCACATATTTAGCTCCCTCTTCTCCCTAAAATGTTTTTGGAGTAATCTGATTGGTTTTGGCATTGTTCACACCAGGAGGATTAAAGCTTTTTTTTTATATTTAAGTTAAGTATTAGAATGACAGATGAATAAAACGTTTGCAAAATATATGTAACAACAAAAAAAAAAAGCCACGTTTTCAGCCATGTGGTCATTTGAGGCAACAATGGTTGATGAACTTGCTAAGAGTGCCACACAGAAAGAGTTGTACAGATTGTTTATCCCTCACACTGATCTGAAACCCCAAACCCAGGCTTTTGTCAAAGACCTCTGGCAAGAGGAATGGGACTTGCAGATGGGTAACAAACTATTTAAAATCCGTCCAACCTGAAAGTGTTTTTACAATGGTCCTGAGGTGGCTGTAAAGAAGAAACAGTTTTGCATATAGGCCACTTGTTTTACACTGATTCTTATGTTTTAAAAGTGAAGAAGCTCCGTGGTGCATTCCATGTCATGTACCACTCACAGTGAAACTTATCCTTTTAGAGTGCTGGGACTTGCATGATGTGAGACATAAACACTTTACAGCCGACTCCATGAAAACATTGTTCAGAGATGTCCCACCTGATGTGATCTTTGAATTTCTGAGGGAGATTAACAGTTTTCATCTGATCTAAGATTTTACTGAGGAAAGATTTTTTTAACAAAATTTCTGGTGTGTTTTTGGAAGGTGTGTTTTAAAGAATTGTCTGAATGATTTTTCTTTCTTTAATTGACTTGTGAGTTTGCTTCAGTGCAGTGACAGCCCTGATATGGCCCTTTGCAACCGGCTGGGCTATAAGCAACATTTCCATTACCATTACAACATGCAAGTAGAAAAGTAATTCACTTACTAATTCATACACTCACAAGGACAAACACTTACCAGATCACCAGTTGTATCAGTGGCCACAACAGTGACATTGATCATATCAGTAATAGAATGGTGA
>CM065717.1:55171596-55231596 GCA_033310375.1 Conus canariensis
TTCGATGAAGATGATTTGTATTAACAGTGGCTGTGCCAGATGATTTCATATTGGTAACATCAAACACAGGTGAGCAGTAGTCCTTTGATGGCTTGAAAGGGCATCGCTAGGTTGTGTTCAGTGTTTGCTGTCTTAAGTCTTGCATGGCTTGAAAGGGCTTAGCAAGTACCAGTACTCAGTCTTTACTGTCTCATATAATATAATTGCATCAGCCATGGCTATAACAGCAGAAGAGGTAAGCAGCTTGGTCATTGAGACCAGTTGATCATTATAAGGAAAGCAGACAAGAACTAGCCAGGTTTGTCATTACGATCAGTGGAAAGTATGTTGGCATACATGAATATGTTAGTGATGCAGCACAGTTGTGAACAGACTGACTGATGGAATCGAGGTGTGTGCAGTACTTTGAGACGGACGACCCAGAGCTGTACGCCACCAAGATCCGTTTCATCGAGGAGAATGACATCGAGGACATGGAGCTGACCTTCACGGAGGAGGAATACAACGAGAACGGTCAGTTGCTGAAGACGGTGGAGCTGATCCCGGGTGGGAGCGGGGTGAAGGTGAGCAACAAGAACAAGCAGCAGTACCTGGACTGCCTGGCCCAGTACCGTCTGGCCACCTGTGTCAAGGAAGAGGTGGAGTACTTCCTGCGTGGACTCAACGAACTCATCCCTGACAACCTGCTCAGCATCTTCGATGAATACGAGCTGGAAGTGAGTTGCTTAATTAAGAGGGGAGAGCAGGAAGGTTGGTAGGGTATGATAGTTTGGTTTCATACGTCTTTCAAGAAAAGTGTCTTCTGACTAAGATAAGCTGGAAGTGGAATGTCAGTATTGTAGGGAAGGTTACAGAGTAAAGGTTTTTTCTTTTTTTTTTTGGGGGGGGGGGGGGGGGGGGATTGGGGTTGGGGCGTGGGGTGTGGGGGTGGTGGTGTTAATATCTGACAGGGTTCGTACAGTCCTTAAAAGTCCTTAAAAGTCCTTCATTTTGAGGGCATACTTTTTAAGGCCTTAAAAGTCCTTAAAAATCAGGCTTTTGCTGAAAGGTCTTTAAAAAGTCCTTAAATTTTGTCACTGCCTATGATTTTGAATGGAGTCTGTGTAAAATCTCGAGTTTGTTAAAAAAAAAACAAAAAAAACAAAGGGTTGAAATTGAATTTTAAAAAAAGAAAAAAGAAGTCGGAGTTAAGATCGACGATCTCACTGATACGTCGTCTGCTATAGGTCAAAACACCAGAGTTACCGGCCTTCATAGTATGTGAATAAATGTTCCTCCATTTTGAAATTGAGAAGTCAGCATGCCGGTGAAGTGTTTGTTTATAATGGATTGGCTGGAAAAAGACGAGTACAAAGAATGGCTGCAGGCAGACACAGGTGGAGACAGAAGCAAGGCCTTCTGCAGCATTTGCAAGAAGATCATAGACATTAGTACAATGGGAGAATCAGCTGTAAATAGCCATGGAAAAGGAAAAAATCACTGCGACCTGATGAAGGCTCCATATCCTGCAGTTCGTGTTTTGAGTTTTTTTTTTTTTTTAATTCTACAATGAACGACCAGCCCATCACTTCTAGCAGTTCACCAACCAACAGAACTGCTCCAACTCAGATGTCAGTGAACAGCCTGAGCCCTATTAAAACAGAGGCAATGAAATCTGAAATACTGAGGATTTTAAAAGTAGCAACAAGTCATTACAGCTTTCGTTCATGTGAAAGCAGTTCAAATCTGTTCCAGCGAATGTTCTCGGACTGTGCAGTACCAAACAGTTTCAGTGCTGAGAAAGAAAAACTTGCATCCTCTCAGTGTTTTGATGTTTATTTCCCCAGTGTTGTGACGTGTAGCGTTTTAGTTATAAGAGGCATTTTACCCTCAGTGACTTCAAACAAACATGTTTGACAAGAACTGAAACTCTTATGGAAGTCAGGCAAACAAACATTTTTGTCAACTGCAAGATTGGAGAATCTGTTGTGTACAGTGAACATTTTCAAACATTTTTGTCAGTTGATCACAACAAGTGAGAATCCTACTTTGCTCTGCTGTAGTGTAACAAACAAACATTTGTATCTATATTGATATTAACAATAACAGCTGAGATTCCTAAAATCTATGCTCGCAGGGGATCCATGATGTGAGTATTGAAGACTAACAGCAAATAATTTAATTTGTGTGTGAATTTCATTATTATTTTTCTTAAAATTATCTGTGAAATAAGTTCTTAAATTAAAAAAAAGGTGCTTCAAAAGTCCTTAAAAAGTCTTTAATTTTTTTGTATGGAAATCTGTATGAACCCTGTCTGATATGACACCTTCATTTCTGATAAATATTTGAAATTATTTTTAAATGATTACATGGTGGAGACTTCCAAGTTTGCCATTTTGACTATATTTCTTTCGCAGATTTTCAGTTGTCAGTTAGGAGACATTTGTTCATGCAATGACTTCATATCATGAAGCTTTCATCTCTAGAACTGTTTAGTTATCTCTGACAGAGCTCTTGGAACTTTTTGAATTGTAACAGTAAGTCACTGAAATTGACTATTTTTGTTGTTGTTGTTGGCTTCAGTCTGTTTACATCTATCAGATAAACTGGGTCACTTTTGTTGTTGTTTGTTCTTTGTCTTCAATTTTAATAATGCATTTATCAGAAAATGATTTATGTAGAATTTACCTTTCCAAGCAGTTGTTGTCTTTCATTATATGTCCTGGAGTACCGCCTTTACAGTTTTGAGAGTTATAGTGTACAGTAATGAGATCAGTTTAAAGTAAGGTGATTTACATAACATCAGTGTTTGGCTCATGTAAAATTGTAAATGTTTAAAAGAAAATGGCTCATTTATGAATGAAAGGTTTTGTGCTTTGTTTCAGTTGTTGATGTGTGGCATGGGTACCTACAGCCTTGCAGACTTCAAGATTCACCACACTGTTAGCGCTCCGTCCCCATCTTTCAACAAGGTACAACTCCTCACCCCTCCCAGCCTTCATCCCTTCTCTTCTTTCCCTTTTCTCCGTACCTGTTTCCTTCCCATAGGTCACAAATAAACGTCCCAGAATATGAACTTTATTGCAAGAACATGAAGAACGCTTCACTTTGATTATTGCAAGAACATGAAGAACGCTTCACTTTGATTATTGCAAGAACATGAAGAACACTTCACTTTGATTATTGCAAGAACATGAAGAACGCTTCACTTTGATTATTGCAAGAACATGAAGAACACTTCACTTTGATTATTGCAAGAACATGAAGAACATTCACTTTGATTATTGCAAGAACATGAAGAACACTTCACTTTGATTATTGCAAGAACATGAAGAACACTTCACTTTGATTATTGCAAGAAAGAAACCATTGACAAGAAGAACGCTTCACTTTGATTATTGCAAGAACATGAAGAACGCTTCACTTTGATTATTGCAAGAACATGAAGAACACTTCACTTTGATTATTGCAAGAACATGAAGAACACTTCACTTTGATTATTGCAAGAACATGAAGAACACTTCACTTTGATTATTGCAAGACATCACTTGAAGCAAACGAACGCTTCACTTTGATTATTGCAAGAACATGAAGAACGCTTCACACTTTGATTATTGCAAGAACATGAAGAACGCTTCACTTTGATTATTGCAAGAACATGAAGAACGCTTCACTTTGATTATTGCAAGAACATGAAGAACGCTTCACTTTGATTATTGCAAGAACATGAAGAACGCTTCACTTTGATTATTGCAAGAACATGAAGAACGCTTCACTTTGATTATTGCAAGAACATGAAGAACGCTTCACTTTGATTATTGCAAGAACATGAAGAACGCTTCACTTTGATTATTGCAAGAACATGAAGAACGCTTCACTTTGATTATTGGCAAGAGAATTGAGAAGAACGCTTCACTTTGATTATTGCAAGAACATGAAGAACACTTCACTTTGATTATTGCAAGAACATGAAGAACGCTTCACTTTGATTATTGCAAGAACATGAAGAACACTTCACTTTGATTATTGCAAGAACATGAAGAAACACTTCACTTTGATTATTGCAAGAACATGAAGAACACTTCACTTTGATTATTGCAAGAACATGAAGAACACTTCACTTTGATTATTGCAAGAACATGAAGAACACTTCACTTTGATTATTGCAAGAACATGAAGAACACTTCACTTTGATTATTGCAAGAACATGAAGAACGCTTCACTTTGATTATTGCAAGAACATGAAGAACACTTCACTTTGATTATTGCAAGAACATGAAGAACGCTTCACTTTGATTATTGCAAGAACATGAAGAACGCTTCACTTTGATTATTGCAAGAACATGAAGAACCTTCACTTTGATTATTGCAAGAACATGAAGAACGCTTCACTTTGATTATTGCAAGAACATGAAGAACGCTTCACTTTGATTATTGCAAGAACATGAAGAACACTTCACTTTGATTATTGCAAGAACATGAAGAACGCTTCACTTTGATTATTGCAAGAACATGAAGAACGCTTCACTTTGATTATTGCAAGAACATGAAGAACGCTTCACTTTGATTATTGCAAGAACATGAAGAACGCTTCACTTTGATTATTGCAAGAACATGAAGAACGCTTCACTTTGATTATTGCAAGAACATGAAGAACGCTTCACTTTGATTATTGCAAGAACATGAAGAACGCTTCACTTTGATTATTGCAAGAACATGAAGAACGCTTCACTTTGATTATTGCAAGAACATGAAGAACGCTTCACTTTGATTATTGCAAGAACATGAAGAACGCTTCACTTTGATTATTGCAAGAACATGAAGAACGCTTCACTTTGATTATTGCAAGAACATGAAGAACGCTTCACTTTGATTATGCAAGAACATGAAGAACGCTTCACTTTGATTATGGCAAGAACATGAAGAACGCTTCACTTTGATTATTTGGCAAGAACATGAAGAACGCTTCACTTTGATTATGGCAAGAACATGAAGAACGCTTCACTTTGATTATGGCAAGAACATGAAGAACGCTTCACTTTGATTATGGCAAGAACATGAAGAACCTTCACTTTGATTATTGCAAGAACATGAAGAACGCTTCACTTTGATTATTGCAAGAACATGAAGAACGCTTCACTTTTGATTATTGCAAGAACCATGAAGAAATCACTTTATTATTGCAAGAACATGAAGAACACTTCACTTTGATTATTGCAAGAACATGAAGAACCTTCACTTTGATTATTCAAGAACATGAAGAACGCTTCACTTTGATTATTGCAAGAACATGAAAACCTTCACTTGATTATGGCAAGAACATGAAGACGCTTCACTTTGATTATGGCAAGAACAGAAGAACCTTCACTTTGATTATGCAAGAACATGAAGAACCTTCACTTTGATTATTGCAAGACATGAAGAACACTTCACTTTGATTATTGCAAGAACATGAAGAACCTTCACTTTGATTATGCAAGAACATGAAGAACGCTTCACTTTGATTATGCAAGAACATGAAGAACGCTTCACTTGATTATTGCAAGAACATGAAGAAACTTCACTTTGATTATTGCAAGAACATGAAGAACGCTTCACTTTGATTATTGCAAGAACATGAAGAACGCTTCACTTTGATTATTGCAAGAACATGAAGAACGCTTCACTTTGAAACTATGCAAGAACATAAGAACCTACACTTTGAATTATTGACAAGAACATGAAGAACCTTCACTTTGATTATTGCAAGAACATGAAGAACGCTTCATTTTGAATAATTGCAAGAACATGAATAGAACCTTCACTTTGATTATTGCAAGAACAGAAGAAAAAGCTTCACTTTGATTATTGCAAGAACATGAAGAACGCTTCACTTTGATTATGCAAGAACATGAAGAACCTTCACTTTGATTATTGCAAGAACATGAAGAACCTTCACTTTGATTATTGCAAGAACATGAAGAACGCTCACTTTGATATTGCAAGAACATGAAGAACCTTCACTTGATTATTGCAAGAACATGAAGAACCTTCACTTGATTATGCAAGAACATGAAGAACGCTTCACTTGATTATTGCAAGACATGAAGAAGCTTCACTTTGATTATGCAAGAACATGAAGAACGCTTCACTTTGATTATTGCAAGAAAGAAGAACCTTCACTTTGATTATTGCAAGAACATGAAGAACACTTCACTTTGATATGCAAGAACATAAGAACCTTCACTTGATTATTGCAAAACATGAAAACGCTTCACTTTGATTATTGCAAGAACATGAAGAACGCTTCACTTTGATTATGCAAGAACATGAAGAACGCTTCACTTTGATTATTGCAAGAACATGAAGAACGCTTCACTTTGATTATTCAAGAAATGAAGAACGCTTCACTTTGATTATTGCAAGAACATGAAGAACCTTCACTTTGATTATTGCAAGAACATGAAGAACGCTTCACTTGATTATTGCAGAAATGAAGAACGCTTCACTTTGATTATGCAAGAACATGAAAACGCTTCACTTTGATTATTGCAAGAACATGAAGAACGCTTCACTTGATATTGCAAGAACATGAGAACCTTCACTTTGATTATTGCAAGAACATGAAGAACGCTTCACTTTGATTATGCAAGAACATGAAGAACGCTTCACTTTGATATTGCAAGAACATGAAAACGCTTCACTTTGATTATGCAGAACATGAAGAACGCTTCACTTTGATTATTGCAAGAACATGAAGAACCTTCATTGATTATTGCAAGAACATGAAGAACGCTTCACTTTGATTATGCAAGAACATGAAGAACACTTCACTTTGATTATTGCAAGAACATGAAGAACGCTTCACTTGATTATTGCAAGAACATGAAGAACCTTCACTTTGATTATTGCAAGAACATGAAGAACGCTTCCTTGATTATTGCAAGAACATGAAGAACCTTACTTTGATTAGCAAGAACATGAAGAACGCTTCACTTTGATTATTGCAAGAACATGAAGAACGCTTCACTTTGATTATGCAAGAACATAAGAACGTTCACTTTGATTATGGCAAGAACAAGAAGAACCTTCACTTTGATTATGGCAAGAACATGAAGAACGCTTCACTTGATATTGCAAGAACATGAAGAACCTTCACTTTGATATGCAAGAAAAGAACACTCACTTGATTATGCAAGAACAAAGAAGCTTCATTGTTATGCAAGAACTGAGAACCTACTTTGTACAAAACATGAAGAACTCACTTTGTATGCAAGACAAGAACCTCATTATATTGCAAGAACATAGACCTCACTGATTATTGCAAGACAAGACCCCTTTGATTTGCAAAACAAGAAACTCACTTATATTGCAAGACTGAAACCTTCACTTTTATGCAAGAACAGAAGACTCATTGATTATGCAAGCATAAAACCTCCTTGATAGAGAACATGAAGACGCTTCTTGATATGCAAGACATAAACCTTCACTTTGATTATTGCAAGAACGAGAACCTTACTTTGATATGAAAATTGCAAGAACATGAAGAACGCTTCACTTTGATTATTGCAAGAACATGAAGAACGCTTCACTTTGATTATTGCAAGAACATGAAGAACGCTTCACTTTGATTATTGCAAGAACATGAAGAACGCTTCACTTTGATTATTGCAAGAACATGAAGAACGCTTCACTTTGATTATGGCAAGAACATGAAGAACGCTTCACTTTGATTATTGCAAGAACATGAAGAACGCTTCACTTTGATTATTGCAAGAACATGAAGAACGCTTCACTTTGATTATTGCAAGAACATGAAGAACGCTTCACTTTGATTATTGCAAGAACATGAAGAACGCTTCACTTTGATTATTGCAAGAACATGAAGAACGCTTCACTTTGATTATTGCAAGAACATGAAGAACGCTTCACTTTGATTATTGCAAGAACATGAAGAACGCTTCACTTTGATTATTGCAAGAACATGAAGAACGCTTCACTTTGATTATTGCAAGAACATGAAGAACGCTTCACTTTGATTATTGCAAGAACATGAAGAACGCTTCACTTTGATTATTGCAAGAACATGAAGAACGCTTCACTTTGATTATTGCAAGAACATGAAGAACGCTTCACTTTGATTATTGCAAGAACATGAAGAACGCTTCACTTTGATTATTGCAAGAACATGAAGAACGCTTCACTTTGATTATTGCAAGAACATGAAGAACGCTTCACTTTGATTATGGCAAGAACATGAAGAACGCTTCACTTTGATTATGGCAAGAACATGAAGAACGCTTCACTTTGATTATGGCAAGAACATGAAGAACGCTTCACTTTGATTATGGCAAGAACATGAAGAACGCTTCACTTTGATTATGGCAAGAACATGAAGAACGCTTCACTTTGATTATGGCAAGAACATGAAGAACGCTTCACTTTGATTATGGCAAGAACATGAAGAACGCTTCACTTTGATTATGGCAAGAACATGAAGAACGCTTCACTTTGATTATGGCAAGAACATGAAGAACGCTTCACTTTGATTATGGCAAGAAATGAAGAACGCTTCACTTTGATTATGGCAAGAACATGAAGAACGCTTCACTTTGATTATGGCATAGAACATGAAGAACGCTTCACTTTGATTATGGCAAGAACATGAAGAACGCTTCACTTTGATTATGGCAAGAACATGAAGAACGCTTCACTTTGATTATTGCAAGAACATGAAGAACGCTTCACTTTGATTATGGCAAGAACATGAAGAACGCTTCACTTTGATTATTGCAAGAACATGAAGAACGCTTCACTTTGATTATTGTGACAGGATATCAGCAAAAGTCAAAATTTTTTTTTGAGACTCTTTCAGGAATTATGTTCGACATATTTTGATTTTTTCCCGATACCTTTTTTTGCTGGGGGGGGGGATCCACAAAGTAAGTGTCCATAAATCCATATGATTGTCCTCATTTTTATTTCCTCCACCTCAACTTCAGGGTCATCATCGTTCATTTGCTCAAGTTTGTCTTTGAAATGATGCACCAGGGTGACCAATATTTTTGTTGAGAAGACGAGTGGAACTGTCCCTCAAAATGTCATTGCTTTCTGTTGACTTTCTGACTGACACACTGTCCATAAGCATAGCTTCAGAAAGTCTGACTTGCTTATCTTCCTCCACACTGTGTTCTTCACATTAGTCAACCTTTTGTTCAATCTTTGAATTTTCCTCAGAGATAATGAATTATGCTTCTGCTACAGATGAACGTTTGGGTTGTTGATAAGAAGTCATTTTTTTTTTAATCACAGAGTGTAAGTTCAATATCAGATTTTTCCACTGCAAACCTTTGAAGTAACAGGTGAGTTTCAAAGGAGATCATGAAAACAATGCAGAGAGAAATAGTAATGATGCTAAGAGTGCTTGCCTCACTTTGACTGAAGTAGAGAATCAACTGAGGATTTTGCCTCACTTTGACTGAAGTACGGAATCAACTGAGGATTTTGCCTCACTTTGACTGAAGTATAGAATCAACTGAGGATTTTGCCTCACTTTGACTGAAGTAGAGAATCATCTGAGGATTTTGCCTCACTTTGACTGAAGTAGAGAATCATCTGAGGATTTTGCCTCACTTTGACTGAAGTAGAGAATCATCTGAGGATTTTGCCTCACTTTGACTGAAGTAGAGAATCATCTGAGGATTTTGCCTCACTTTGACTAAAGTATAGAATCAGCTGAGGATTTTGTCTCATTTTGACTGAAGCAGAGAATCAACTGAGGATTTTGCCTCACTTTGACTAAAGTATAGAATCAACTGAGGATTTGAAAAACTTCCTCCTCACATGAATGGTGACATGGAAACAATGACTGTCAGCAATGGTGTATGTGGACTTGCACAGTGGATTCAACAGTTGCCAGCAGCATCGCATGAAGACTTGTCATGCAGAGTCAAAGAGACACACACATGGCAGGAACTGGCTGTTACTTGCCTTAATGTTTTGATGTTTTTACCCAGAGTATCATGGTAGGTTTTTATTTGGGTAAAAATAAAGTCTCATCGAAGGTAAACGCTTGGGTGATGATGCTAGATTTAAAATATTCTACATGATTTAGTTGAAATTGAAAAAAAAAGGTTGTATGTGAGCTAATAATTTGAAAAGCTTGGCTTTCAGGCAGTGTTTGTTGCCCCATTTTCGTCGCTCAATGTGATAAGCACCTCAAGCTGTTGGTTCATTGTCAGTTTTACACGCCACCATTTTAGCTTTGATTATGAATATTTAATCATGCTTGTAGTTGTAGAATTTAAGTATAATTCTGTCTGTCTGTCTGTCTTTGTCTGTCTGTCTGTCTATCTCCCACTGTCTGTCTCTCTCTGTCATGCTCTCTGTCCATCTGTAAAACTTGTGTCCTCCCCACCACCTCCATGTACCTTCCACACCGGCCCCACCCGTCTGCTTCCCATTCCTTTATCTGTGACATTTTGCTTAACTAAAATCCTGAGTTGTAAAATTTTCTACTGCTGCTGATTGCTGCATGACCACAGTGCCAGTGAGGCAAGGAATTTGACTTTTTTGTGCATATTGAGAATTGCAAATCATAAAAATGGCACGCATGAGCAAATCTTAACTTCATCACCAAGGTCAGTGAGTTCTGCAAGTCAGTAAGTAGATACCCTTCCCTATGTGTAGGTGTTGGACTGGTTCTGGACAGTGATTGCTAGCTTCACGGAGGAGCAGATGGCACGGTTGCTGCAGTTCACCACAGGATGCTCTCAGCTACCCCCTGGAGGATTCGGGGAGCTGAACCCTAAAGTGCAGCTGTCCCCTCTCCACAGGTTTAACGCTCTGCCCATTGCACACACATGGTCAGTAGGTGTTTGAATTGTGGGGTTTTAACAAAATTTGAAAAAAAAAGATAAAGAAAACTTACCATGAGAAGAAAAACGATGTGTTGGTCATCTCTGCTTTGGCAAGCTTTTTATTGGGATTTTTAAAAAAAGTTATTTTGATGGGTGGTTTTCATGTACTTATATATTTAGATTATAGCAATGTTTTTGTGTTATTCAGCTTTTGTCTATAATTTACTTATGTAACTTGACAGAAAAAAAATGAATATCCAGGAAAGTAATTCCAAGAGGCCTTTATCACATGATATTTGATTCTGGGAGCAAACTGTTTGCAGTGCAGAAGTGGAAGCTCTTTAGTCCACGAAGCTGCCGTGGAGAGCACCACAAACTTTTGTACTTCCAGTTACTGGGGGAAAAAGTAAAGGATTGGATCCATGTGACTGGATATCAGCAGGACAAAACATCAGCTACTTGACTGATGGTGGCAGGTGCAGCACTCATAATGATGAATTTTTTTTTTTTTAGTTGGAAAATCATGTTACAAAAGAGAAACGTTAAAGATTGCTGTGTAATACAAGAGAAGGAATGAGTAAAACATACAGTGATCAGTTCGAAACTCGTATTCTGTTCTGTTAGTGAATTTGTCTCCCTTTGTCATCTTTCTATTCTCTGTCTCTTGGGATGCTAGGGACTCTTTCAGATTTCTCCCTAGTTGGAAATTCTGTGCTGGAAAATTTTGTCCTGTTTTGTTGCTGTCTTTTTTTTTTTTTTTTAAGTTTGCTTTCGATCTTAATCTATTTTTCTGCAGTTGTCTTGCTCACCTGTCTTTGATCAGGATGTCGTGTACAATTTTTTTTTTCCTGATCCGATGAGGATGCCAGGGACTCTTTCAGTGTAAAATGTATCCCCAACTTCTGGAAATTCTGTACTAGTAATTTACTTTTTTCTGTCACTATCTTTGACTGTCTTTTCTTTTCTTTTCTTTTTTTTCTCTCTTTCAACTCTTTCAACCCTTCCAGGTCTACATCTTGGGCAGCCTGCTCTGCCTGGCCAGTTTGGGCTGATCTGTTTGAAGGGATACTTCACTTAATTTTGTTATCTCTGAAACTATTTTGCCAAGAGGCAAAACAAATCAAAACAAATCCAAGTGACCCTATATCAGTGTAGTGAAATGTCATGTGATATGATGGGGTTTTGAACTTGCTTGATGCTTTGATAAACAAAAGCATTGTTTGATTATGAAATGAACAACCTGGACACTTGTTTCTACTCTAGATATCTGGAAAGCTGTTCAACCAGGATATGAAAAACTTCACACTGTTGTAACAAAATTCATTTTTTGGCAACATATGAAAGTTCTTTATCGTATTTAACTTATGATGCTTTGACAAACTATATTTCTTTTTATGTAAGTTCATGTTTGAATGTAAAATGTAGACCAAATTTTGTCCAAAGGCATCAAAACTTGTTATAACAGAAGCTTTCAATTTTAGCTGTGACAGATTCAAAAACTGTAACTTGCATAGTTTTGGAAGGATAGGGGATTGAATACATCAGGTCTTTCGCCAAAGCATTGCTCACCAGCAGGTTTGTGGCTCTGTTCAGCGGCACCCAAGCATCAATCGAGAACAAGGATGAATGAGTTAATGCTCTTTGTATCACTTTTATTTTTGTTTTTTTTTTGCTTTTTCAAGATGCTCACTTGTCTTTGTTCTACAAAGTTCTGTTCGTCTAAAAGAAGTTATGCTAAAGAGTAAGAAGAACTTCAACTTTTTAACATTTTGTTTAAAATTATGGTCTGTAGCATATTGTGAAAACGTTGTCTTTGTCTTTTTCCCCCCAGTTTCAACCAGTTATGCCTGCCCAACTGTGACAGTATTGACCAGTTCCACAAAAATCTTCTCACGGCCATCAATGAAGGCTCCCAAGGGTTTGGAATGGTCTGACCAACTTGGCTCTACCCCCAGCTTGCTCCTCCCACTATCTCGTCTCTTCACAGTGTGCAGGCTGAAGAGTGTGTGAGGCAGCTGAGCATGGATCTCAGTCATTGTGTTCTGAAGCATGTGTGATACAGAAAGCGTCTTCACCAGTGCACTCACCATTTGGACGTGATTTGACAATTGTACATTGCGAAGTATGTGGCACAGTTGATGTCATAATGCACGCAAAATGATTGTGTGAGGGACAGAAGTGATATGTGGGGCTTGGTGGATAGGGGAGAGATGTTGGGTTTCGATAGATGTGTAGTGTGTGTGTGTGTGTGTGTGTGTGTGTGTGTGTGTGTGTGTGTGTGTGTGTGTGTGTGTGAAGGAGTGTTGAGATGTAGAGTAGAAAATTGCTGATGTATGATTACATCTGCTAGATTAGCCTCCAGTAGTTTAGTTAATGTGTGTGTGATAGCATCAGAAAGTGAAGTTGGGATTTTGGTGGTGAGGTCAGTTGAAATCATCCCCATGTTCTGTGATGTTTTGTGATTATCTTTACCTGTCATTTTTTTAATATTTTTTTTGTTTTTGTTTTGAGCAAAGTCAAATGCAAAACTGCAGCAAGATTTCACAGTGATTTCTGATTACTAACTTGCTGATCATGCTTGCAAACTAGTGTTGTTTCTTGAAATGACTTGGGCTATAGATTCGGCTAGTGATGTAGAAGTTTCACTTGTGTCAGTATGATCTGGAAGATGTCCAGCTACCATAATAAGTTGATATTTTCTCTAATGTTTTTGGATCCGGACACTCCTGCCTATTCTCTACAAATAAATAGATACAAACACATAGTTAGCGCTCACATATTTGGACAGTAAGAAATAAGAGGAGAACTTTCTGATTTGATGTACATTTTTGAAAAATGAAATTTGAAGGAAAAAAATTAGTTCTGAGAGGGTGTGTTAATCATGTTTTTTTTTTAAGTCTTGATAACAACTTTTTAATTTCAGCCAGTATCCAGTAGCACACAGCCAGTGCATCACTATTTTCCAGGCCATGTATAAATGATCATTCAGATCCAAATTGTGCAGGGTATATAGGACTTCTTGGTGGAATTCCTAGAGGGGAGATGTCAGACTCGTTGAGGTGTCACCTGTATGGCGCCATTCTGGTCAAATCTGGCAGGGGCAAACTTTTCATGTGGGTGACTGTTGCTTCATGTGGAGCTAAAGGTATCTCTGGTGGAATGTGAAAAGGCATTCCTCATCTGATAACTTGCCAATGAGTCTACCAAGGTTGACATACTTTTGAAAAAGAAAATCAAACACGCGCAGGTAGACCTGATTCTTTTACCGGATACTGTTTAAACTTAGTTATTGTGTAAATGATGATGCTTCATGCCTGACCAGCACAGTGGTGTGTGTGTGTGTGTGCGTGTCTGTGTGCGTGTCTGTGTGCGTGTCTGTGTGCGTGCGTGCATGCATGTGTGCGTGCATGCATGCGTGCTGCTATGCATTTGGGCATAAGTTGAAAAAGTGTGTGTGGTGTGCATGCTGCTATGCATTTGGGCATAAGCTGAAAATGTGTTGTGTCTGATATCTTGAGATGTGTCTTTCCACACTGCATCAGAAGAACAGAGTCCAGACGATTTTACCCTGCAAAGAACATTTCCCCCTTAGTGGATGAGCTGACGTCTCAGATCACTGTAAAGTATGTCTTTATTTTAAAATCTTTGTATGGTCATACTTGATGAAAAGCAAAAATGGTCAAAAAGAAAAAAACAACCATCACAGATCCACTGTTCACAACATACTTCAAGCTCAGGCATGTATACATGTACATATACATACGCACACATGCAACATAAACAGGTGTGCAGAGAGCAATTCATTCAGTTGGTCAATCACTACAGCAATGAATTAAAGAAATTTTATGCGTTCACCAAGATCCAGGAGATCACTTTATACATATAGTTTTACGGAGAACAGATCTTTTCAACTGTTTACATGTATAGACTGTGTGCAAAAATACTCGTACTCTCCTGAATTCTCCCATAAACATGCATTCAAAACTGCAAATAGGAAGCAGCTACTCATAAAACTGCAAGTAGGAAAACAACACTTCAAAAAGGACTAGCTGCAAATAAAGCTACAAACAGAATAAACTACAAATCAAACAACAATTAGCATAATGCTTGGACTTCAGCAAATGCTCATGGCGTGTTACCAAAGAACTGCTACGCACACCAGCAGGACGTAGATATGTGAGAGATTTCATTGACATCATTTGTAGTTTCTGAAAAATGAATGTGAAATGTTAAACTATTCCCCCTCATCTGATGTTCTTAAAACCTGTCGGAGGCAGAGTAATAAATATTCTTCTTTATGTTTTCATTGTAGATTTCGAGCCTGCGTCTCCCAAGTCCAAGACAATTCAGGCACAAACTGTAGACAAGTACGCAGTCTGACAACTAAGACAGATAATGCACAAATACTCATGAGATGACAAATAGTCAAACAGTCACACCAACATACATGAGGTGATAAAAGAGCCAGTTTTCGGACTGTAGAAAGACATACAGAGTAACTACTTGGTAACCTCCAATGGGGAAGTCGACACCATTGTCTGACATGGGCTGGTGGTGCCTACAGCTGTGTGCCATCTTCCTCCCAGCCCCCGCAGAAGAACTGAACAGACTCCAAGGTCAGGCACACTTAACCAGGCAAGCACACTTGACCATGCAACGATTCCTTTTTCTGCTCCTGGATCAGTTCTTTAGGTCAAGAACGCAGAGATGCAAAGTCCGTCCCGCACTGGCTTCATGTGTGTGACAATCGTTTTCACAGGGAAACTCTTTTTTAACCAGGAGTGTTGGTCTGCTCACTGCTTGCGTTTTACCTTTTTTTTTGTTTTTTCTCAACTGGTTAAAAAAACAAGCTGCAGGAAATTTTTCTATGCTTCAGGCATATTTGTATTTTTTTTTTTTTTTTCGTGACAGCCATTTATGTTTTGATGATCTTCTGATGATGAATCAAAATGGTGACATGGTTTGTAGAGAAATGAATCAAACAACACTCTAAACCGAAAGTAATTACTTGTTAACGAGATACAAAAAGACATTTGTGCCAGGTGTGTGCTGTTTAAGACATACTGTATGATTTGATCGGTTTAGCACTCACCAAAATGTGATTTTAGGGTAGATGTTTTGATTGCTTTCATCACAAACAAGTGTTTTGAAGCACTTTTAGTCATGCCAAGGTATGATTTTAGTTCATGGATCTGATCGTGTTGCCTTTGGAAAGGATCTAAACAGACGTGCATTGGACAGCTACAAGAAGATTCCGCCTTCATAAGTGTCTAGGTGGTCTCCTGCTGCTAGTTCTGTTCTTTTAATTATTTTTTATAATTAAAAAAAATTGTGCAAGATAACCCAAAGTTTTTAAAAAAATCGACAGTTGCATGAGCACTGTGCTTTTAATAGTTCAGTATTGAGTTTTCAGCAGTTTTTGTGTTTGTCATTCTGTTACCTCGCATTCTAACTATATTTTGAATGTTTTTGAAAGAAGAGGATGTTGGAATGGGGGAGGGGGCAGTTGGTGGAGATGGGGGTAGGGTAGTTAGGTTTGGGACTCTTAAGTTTGGGACATTTTAAAAAATTATGTTGCTGCTGAAATGACAGTCCTTTGCTTGTGAAGTTATGCTTGATGAAATATGTCGGCAGGAAATAGAGCATTCAGTTGTCATTACCTCATAGAAGGGATTTAAGCAAAGCTTTGTTGCCTCAAGATTCTGAGTCATACTTTTGGGACATTTTTTTTTAAATCTAGGAATCATGCATCATATTTTGGCAAAACTAAGGTGCATAATTCTTCTCTGATTTTGTTTAGTTTTAAGGCCTCTAGTGTGTGCTGGGTTTCCAGCACTTTCGTTGAGATTCTGTGAGTCTGTCTAGCTTTAATTTCGTGAGCAGCAAGCATTATGATATTATGTTTTCAAATGCAGTTGGAATATGTAGAAGCAGCGTAGTCAGCAGTTGCTTTCTGCAGAACTTGATATTCATAAAATCATACAGTTTGTTCTCAGACCATGGATACGATGTACAACCAAGGAAAATGACCTTGGTGGATAATTACCTTCTTTTTTTTTTCCCATCAAGGAACTGAGAGAGCAGCTGTTCGAGAGAATGGGTAAATCAAAATGAGTGAGTGGAGACAGTAGAAAGCAGTAACAGCTTGTTGAATGGTATTGGTGCTATAATGTATATGTTTGATACTGTTTGAAATGAATGCACTTCAGAAGTCTGTGCACATGTATAAGTGTATGTTTGCGTGAGTGTGCTTATGGTTATGTATACATTTGTTGGAAATAATTTGATGGATACTAACTTTAAAGAGAACCTGTTGTGTTGTTTGTTCAGAGCGAATACAGTCCTCTGCAGTTGACGATTGTTGTTACAGGTCTGGATGAAGAAGCTGTAATGAAGAGTGCTGTGGTTATATCAGTAGAAGGGATAATGTTTTAAGTCTGATGGATTAATAACCATGGCACGTTAAGTGGTGTGATTAGTGCTGCTCTGGACCCATTTGATTATAAAAAAAAAAAAGGGGGGGGGGGGGGGGGGGAGATGGCTTTTTAAATTTTTTTAACCCTTTTTTTTTAACAAGGGAAATTGGTTTAGCAGAACTGGGAAAAATCTGTGTGACTTGAGTTTACAGTTTTGTATACAGGTAAAACACAATGTACCTGTAGGTTTTTTTGTGTGTGACATGGGATATCTCTGATAAAGGCTGCTCTGATTTGTGTTCATAATGTGCTTGCAAATTGCTTTTGTTTAATGTGCAGTATTCTTGTTGAAAACTGGTAAGCACTTTCTGACTGTTTGAGAAGACAAGAGAAAGTGATGTTTTATTAATTTGTGGATAGTGTCGTGATGGTATATATTTCTTCAAAATGGCATCTGCAAAACTCTTATGGTTTCAGTTCAGTTTTGTGTTATAATACCAGCCGATGATGGGTTTTGTGATTTTGTTATGTGAATGTTTGGCTCCCTCCCCCCCCACTCCCCCGTTGTAATTCCAGGGTTCACATGATCTTCAAAAGTTTGAGAATTGGGGTGCCATGTTCATGTCATTGAAAGTCTTTGAAAAATGTCTGGGTTCTGTTGAAATCCTGGAAGAGTGTGTGAAAGTGTCGTGTTGCTGAAAAATCTTCTAACTGAACCCGAAAATAGTGATCACAAGTCCAATGAAAAGTTTGGGCCTATAATTGCAGCTCAGTTGCAGTGTGTTCCACAGGACATTCTTGTTTGTTGGAATGCACATCCCTGAATAATAGTTGCTTCCCTTGATAACATGCTTTGATCAGTTTGACTGTCATTGTTTTAGAAGAAACTAACATAAAAAATTCCTGGGAGTTGTTGCTTTTGTGACAAGTGATTGGAGAAGGCTGAATATAAGAACTGGATGGCAAAGCAGATTGACAAGCAGCTAGCAGTCCTTGACAGTGGGATAAATGATCTTTGAAAAGGTCTCTTCAGGTTTGTGAATTTTGGCATGAAAAGTCTATACCAACCCTGAATGCAAATATCAGAACATTTTTATTTTAGTATAGTATAAGACCAGGTAAACATTTTTGGCTGCAGGTGATTTGTTACCTTTTCGTTTCCCTATTGATTCTGTCTATGAGTACTAGATGTATGACTGACGGAGAGCTTTTGTGATTTGACGATAAATCATGTCTGTGGAACTGAAAAAGGAAAAGCGAAGCTTTCAGTTTCAGTTTGCTCAAGAGGTGTCACTGAATGCAAACTGGGATCTGTACACTGCGCCACATCTGCTAAATCATGAAGGCATCCTACATCATTGCACGAGGGCTTCACAGATTACACTCTGCTTGTATGGGGGGAAACATTCCTTACAGTTTGTAGACTTTGTTCAGCAGATTTTGTCACCGAAAAATGAGTGTTAATGGCTTCCTTTTATGACGAGATGTTCTCTCAAGCTGGGTGCAATTTGTTAATTCTGCGATGAAGTACCAGTGTAGCTTCATCAGAGCTGTCTCTGTTCTTTAATGACTGATGTGTTGCTGCTCATGAATGACATGCTCTGCTCCCTCGGTGACCAATGTGATATTTTTTTGCGTTCTTTTAGATTTTGAAATATGTTGTTTTTAACCAATATCCTTGATTTTATGAAACTGTGAGGGAACTGAAAAAAGAGTGCAAATGGAATCATTAGCCATAAGAAAAGATAACGATGATGATTTTTTAGATTACAATCGTGAACAGGTAAACTGTGACATCACTACTCTTTCCTGTGAAATTGCCAGTGTTAATCTGTTGATGATTCTGTCACATTGTTGACACCCTTGCATGTGGAGTAAAGAATGTGGGTATTTGATTTCTTTAAACAATATTCAGATCTGGACTGTGTGTATGCACAAAGCACAAGGAAGACAGCCTATGATGCTGACCTGGTAGATAAGGAAAGAAAATTCACTGTTACCTGCTAGTTACCTCCATCATTCAGACTGAAGATTCTGTGATGATGTGATCCATGCGACTTTGCCACAAGTAATATGCTTCAGGATACCTTGTTACTACCAGGTCTACTTAATGACTTTTGTAGAGCTGCAGTTGATATCAGAATTTCTGCACTGTTACAAAAGATTAAAAGAGAAAAACCCTGCAAGTCCAAATCGCACCGAGTTTTGCATAAAAGTCTTGTAGTGGTGGATGTAGTTTGATGTTTGTGAGTCTGTCTGTGTGTTGCTGATGTTTTATGACTAAGCATTTGGTCATGACTGACTGTTGGGGTCACTCACCTGCACTGTGAAGGTAGAAAAATTGATAAGAACACTGAAACTGCACCACTGGATCTTGGTCGTCTGAGTTATTGTCACAAACACATATATCACTTTGAAACACAACCATATAATAGATACTGATGTCTGAATCTTCCTTGTCAGTAATGCTACTGTCGTCAGGGGTTACCTTAAAGGGGCCGTCTTCTGTCACTATCACATATTGTTTTTTCCTGTTACACTTGATGAAAGTTGAAAAAAAATCCTTTTTAGTTTGTTTTGAAGCGCACTGCAATTCCTACAGGAATTAAGTTACAAGCTCAAAGTACCACATCTGAATGCTCAGGGGTTTCCACATACCTGGTGCAGAAAGGAAATGTAGAATCACCTTCAATAGATAGGTATAGGGGAATCAGCAGTTGCTGAAAAATGGTAGACAGGCAGATCGGTTGCTAGATTAACTTACGCAAGTTGCGGTAATAGAGGTCATAGTTGTCCATCAAGTTGTACAAGACAAGACTTAGCATTTTTAAAAGCGAAAAAAAAAAAGAAGAAAAGCTAAAGAAATCGGCAACTGTATGCATAGATTGGAAGTATACAATCAGCTGACTGAAAAAAAAGCTTGAAGATTGAATTCATTTTTGACTAAAGGCAATAGAACTGATACTTTTCTAGATATATGATTTAAATAAGAATGATATCTGTGTCAGAGGATTGCATCCAACTTGCTCTTGACAGCAAGAAGAGGTGTTAGAATGCTGTTTCCGACATGACTTGATTAACAGGAAATTATACTGACTTATTGATGGATGGCAATATTTATGAAGTGTCTGAAATTAGTGGTACAGTCACTCATGTAGCCTGTGCTTATCCAGATTTCCTCCTTTGGCATTTTCAGGTTGGTTGTGTTGGCTTAACTCCATATCTGAATGATTTTGACTCTTTATTTTGATGGTGTTGGTTTGACTCTGTATTTTTGCTCCAGACATGTTAGTGGTGTTGACTTTGCTCCATCTTTGGTTTTGATTCCTCATTTTGATGGTGTTGGCTCCAGCTCTGTCTTTGGTCGTGATTCTCTTTTACGTTTGTGGCGTTGACATCCCTCCATCTTTGGCGTTGATTCTTGATTTTGGTAGTGTAGGTCTCACTCCATCTTCGGTCTTGATTCTTCATTTAAGTGGTGTTGGCTTTGTTGCATGTATTTATTCTTCATTTTTGTGCCGACTTGACGTCACCTTTGGTCTTTGTTTTTCATTTTGGTTGTGTTGACGTCACTGCATCTTTAGTTCTGATTCTTCATGTTAGTGGGGTTTGTTTCACACCATCTTCGGTTTAGAGTCCTCATTTTAGTAGTATTAGTTTCACTTCATTCTTGGTTTTGATGAATCCTGTTAGTGTGTTGGCTTCATACCATGTCGTTAGCCTTGATTCTTCATTTTGTTGGAGTCAGCTTATTAGTGGTGTTGACTTCAGTCTGTAGCTGGCCCCGATTCTTCTTTTTGATGGTGTTAGTTTCATTTCATATTTGAAGTCTTCTTAATTTAAGTGGTGTCGGCATCACTCCATGTTTGGTCGTGATTCTTCATTTTGGTGGCGTTTACTCCATTTTGGGTTCTAACTGATTTTTTATAGTGTCGGCTTCACTCAGTATATCTGGTCTTGCATCTGTATTCTGGTGGTGTTTACTCCATTTTGGGTTCTAACTGATTTTTTTATAGTGTCGGCTTCACTCAGTATATTTGGTCTTGCATCTTTATCCTGGTGGTGTTTACTTTACCCAGTATCTTTGGTCTTCTATCCTTATACAGTTGGTGTTGGTTATACTTCATACAGGTCTGTGATATAAGTAGCCTTGCGGTTAACCTTATTGCTATTTTTACAGTACAGAGCTACGTAAGGGTTACTGTCAGCCATGGTAATCCTTCTACGTTGCAATCATCGTTTTAAATGATGATGAAAATTTAATTCTCCAAAATCCGTGTGTAGCTGCCATAACAAAAGGGTACCCTAAAAGTGTTTGTACACATACTCTTTTCACTTCAGGAGACAGGATCACCAGCCTTGGATTTGCTTGTGAAGATGCATATTATCTGTTGCCCATACAATGTTTAGTTGTGAAATGCCAGCAAATGGGAGCAGCTTCTTTTTTTCCCCTCTATGTTGAAGGAATGGTCATCTGACAAGTCACAACTAGTCTCGTGGAGAAGTCAGATAAACTAAGCAAGAAGAAAGGTTGGGTCGCTTTGTTTTCCTGGCAAGATTTTATAGAAAAATGCAATTTGTCATGCAGATACTGCCACTCACTAACCGAAAGAAAAGTGGGCTGCGCCATACTGTGGTCTTGTATTTTCCCCTGGGAAGAGGTGCCTGAATTTCGCATAGAAATGTTTGCTGTGACCAGAAAGTGGCACAATGCACTACTCTAGAAAAGACTACTGGGCTGTACAATATGATGCTATCTTGATACCTCAATGACATAACAAAAGTGATTTTGACAATACCTGAAACGTGAAGAAAATTTGACAGATCAGGCCATATATTTTAAGGAAGTGGCAAAGCGCTTTATATTATTTGGGGAACTGAAGACAGTAAACCTGGCTGAAAAATACAGCACACAAAAAATATGAATATATTACATAAATAAAGCTAGACATGCAAGCATGTTTAGATATGCACCAGAGAGGTTTAAAAAGATCACAGTATGAAGATCATGTGCTTACTGTAAAGGTCATAGGCATAGTTTGAAGATGACGAATTGCATTGACATTACTCAGAATTACTTTTTTCTTCCCCATGACGGAGTTGCAGTGTGGTAGTTCTCCCAATTCAAATTGTTTTCAAACTGTCTCTTTCACTGAATTCTGTGATCAACCGGAATGTATTGTACAGGGGCCACAAAGATAACCTTATATATGTACACTGTTGCTTGGATCACTTCTTTGTTGTTGTCAAATGACCAAAATATGAATGCCTGTGGTGAATATTTTAGTAACTAAATGTTTACACCTGTTATGGTCATTCCTTATTCTTCAGATATCAATAGTAAGAAGAAAGCCATTCAACATTTCATCCTGTTCCTGTAAAAATTCAGTATTTTATGTCAGTTTGTTCTGGAATTTTGTTGCCAAGCATTTATCCACAAAGTTGTGAACATGCTAGAGGATGTGATTGTTGGTACCATTTGGACATTTCCATTGCAGTATTTTTATGGGTGTAATGTGTGGTGGTGTGGTTTGTTCTTTGTGGAGGCATGAACGAGTGCAGATGTTCCGTATTTACAACTTCACAAATACCTGACAGTGGAGATATTGCTTGTGAGCCTGCTCATAACCTTGACAAACTAGTTAGCACCATCATGAGCCATGGTAGACCTGTCGCACGTACCACAGATTATGCGTTGCACCAGCTACTTGATTTCCACTTACTTGGTTACATAGTTTTCATTTCAGTGGTGCACTTCAGTGACATGTAAAATCAAAATTGTTGGATCATTACAGTATCATTCTGGTATTGATGTTTGTTGTTCATTTCATTTTGTTTGACCTTTTTTTCTTTTTCAAATGTCTCAGAATGCTGGAATAGTGTGTCATGACCTCATGTGGTACTGTATGGTACTGTACTTGATTCTGAAGTGTTTGACAATGTGCTGATGATGTCTTTTGTTAAACCAGTGTATATGTACCACTCACTTGTACTTTAAAGCATGCAATTCTTGAAGCTGGCAAAATTTCACTTTTCTCACTGGTGCACAGAATTAAATACACACACACACACACACACACACATACACACACACACACACACACACTTATACATACACACACTGAGAAATAGCTGGTGTTTTGAGATGCCATGCTACATGAACTTTATACAATGTGGTGGAAATACATATACTGATGTAGAAAGACATAGACGGTTGAAAGAACTGGATTCTTGATCAAACTTGCTAAAACCTATCCAAGTTTTTTAAAATTTTATTTTATTTTTTTTAAATGGCATATACATATTTCACTTACGAATTACACAATTCAGTAGCCATGTGAACGAAATAGCGGGCAGAGTTCGTTGACTAAACACAGATATTACCTCATGTGGTTTGAAACTATACTGCAGTCTATTTCGGCAATTTGAAATACACTGTCAGTACAGAAGTTTGTTTTGGATGTTTGTACAGGTATTTTTAAAACTGAACTTCAAAATGTCAGGCTGGTAATATGGATTCACTAGTTCATAGGTGTGTGAATGTTGAATTTTTTTTAAAACTCGAAATATTGAAAATCAGGTGTGTTAAGAGGCAGTTTTTGTATGATATCAGTATTTTCTTTCTGTTTGTGTACTTTTTTTTCTTTTCAACTTTGGTCAGGAATGTGTTGTGGAAGGCAGATTGTTAGTTTTTTTTTCTTTTTTCTTTTTAGTGTATATTGAGGATCCTTGACAACAGTATGCGTTTTTTTTTAACTTCTGGATTTAATGTTGACAGCACTTGTTTCTTTGTTGTTGCCTTGGTTGTTCGGAGTGGCAGTGATGAGCTTTTCATTATGCAGATATTGTTTTATGCACAATTATTGTTCTGCATATTTCAGAGATCTACAGTGAATTTTCTTTTCTTTTTTTTTCTACTGGAATGAAATGCTAAAGCTGCTGTATGTGTGAGGAATGGAATCACTGTCACTGTATAATACAACATAGATCATGAAGGGTTGGGTATGTGTGCTGTAGATACAACAGTAATTAATCATCCTGATTATGACAAACATGACAACACTCATCATGATATTGAAAGAGAAGAGTAGATGCGTGTTTGATGTTATGTGTATTGTGTCATACTGTCACATAATTAATTCTTGTCCAATTTCTTCTTGAGCAGTTAGCCCCCAGGGCGATGCTGGAGACTCTATCAGTATGGATTATTACTGTATGCTCATCTTTTGACATTCTGTCATAGTATGTTCCTCTTCTGTTGTTCCACTGTTTTCCTACTTTCGTAGCCCATTCTCCTGCCTTTGTTCTGGAGTGTCAGCTCTGGAGAGTCTGTGCTCTGGAGAGTCTGTGCTTTGTTTTTCTCCTGTTACAGATTAGAACATGCTCCCTTCTAGCTGTAATAGAGCATTTAGGTAGTGGTACTGGCAGTACTGCTCATAGTGGACTCAGCCTGTCCATGAAGCAGAATCGCTGGAGTTTTTAACACAACCTACTTTCATCTCTCAGAGTGACATCAGTCATTCATCCCAGTAGATAGCTCTGTTTGTGTGTGTGTGTGTGTCCTGGACGAGTCTTGTTTTTCTCTCACTAGGTCATGATGGCTGTAAAAAGGACCGTATGTGGTCCGCTCAGCTACAGTAAAACTGAAACTGAAATTGAGAAATGTAGTGTTCCCCCACTGTAGACAGTGTTTCAAACTGTGTAGCTTCACCCTTCTTTCTCTGTGTGTGTACAAATCAGACTTTGGCTTGTGTGTGTGTGTGTGTGTGTGTGTGTGTGCGTGCGTGTGTGCATGCGTGTGTGCGAGAGAGAGAGAGAGAGAGAGAGAGAGAGAGAGAGAGAGAGAGAGAGTGAGTGAGTGAGTGAGTGAGTGAGTGAGAGTGTGAGTGAGTGAGTGAGTGTGTTTGCTTATCTATGTGAGTGTGTGAGTTCAGTCCATTCCCTCTCTCTGATTTTTAAGACAAAAAGTTATTCTTTCTTTCGAGAAGTGACAATAGTTTTCTTCGTGTTCATAGAGAAACTCTTTCTCTCTCTCTCTTTACACACACACACACACACACACACACACACACACACACATGCACACAGTTATTGTTATTTTTGAATAGAGAGAAAAACACATAATATCTATGTTTTTTAATAGGGACTGAAATTTTTGAATGTGTGAATTCTTTGAAGGAGAGATAGGGAAATTATCAGAGATTGTTGTAAGGTTTGAAACACAGCATACACGTTTCATACACTCTGAGTATCTCTGAAACTTGGATACTGTTGGAATGGTAACATTTGTGTGTACACTTCAAACTGTTCATCATGATTAAAGAGCCTGGACCAGAATATTTGTGTTTAATGCCATCTTTCTGTCTTTTCTTGTACATTCTTCATGCTTTTTCAATCGCTTCCAAACCAAAAAAAAAAAAATTTTTAGAGACAAAAGAAGATAACAAATCATTGGTATGAATGTTTACAGTCAGTATTGGGAGTCAATGACATAGTGAAGCCCTTCTCCCCTTTCATATCTCATATTGTGCTCAATAGTGTTATGGTGAGAGTGTGTCTTTTGAACCGAATGAGCAGAGATGTTCTGCCATTACCCCCAGCCCCCTTCCCTCACACATAAGACACATTCTCTCTCCCTCTCTCTCATACTCCTCCCGCCTCCTGCACACACACATTCATAAACTTTTTGAGAATTACAGACCTAGATCTCCCACCCAATCTTTTTTTAAAAAACTTTTACTAATGTTAACATTAGAAATATTCTTATGCATTGTTAATTCCAACATTAGTCCCTCCCTGAACAAAACAAAATTTTAAAAAGAAAGGGTATTAGTTCCACCAGACGATAAGACAAACAGATTACAGGACAAAACACAATGCATTTCTACCTCTTGGGTCTTCTTCAGGCGTTATGCCAGACGATAAGACAAACTGATTACAGGACAAAACACAATGTATTTCTACCTCTTGGGTCTTCTTCAGGCAAAAACAAACATCATTTAGGACAATGAAAACGAAGAACGAGCAACCACTTCTCACATTTGGCGCAAACCAAACCAAACCAAAACAATACACACACACACACACACACACACACACACACACACCACACACACGCACACACAAACAAACAAACAAAAACACAATAACACCAAAAACAAAAAACAACCATCAACAACAGGAAGCAATGTGCAGTATATCCGTCCTTTGTGAACATGCTTGTATAATGTCACTTCCATATGAAGTTGAACTGAAAAATGTTGCCTGTCTACTTCCATGTCAAAGTTATATTTACAGTCCTCAGTGCAAAACAAATTGCAGTAAATCTAGTTGCAAAGTGAGACGACTGCAGGCGGAAATCTAAAGCCAACCGCCGAGAGAAACGTGGACAAACGAGTCACAAGACAAAACACAAGTGTTTCGACCTCTTAGGTCTTCTTCAGGCAAGACACAAACAAATAGTACAAAGAAAATGAACGAATTTGTCACTTAGCTTTCTTCAGCGCAAGGTAGGCGTTGAATGAAAACGAGGCTGTTCTCTCTCTCTCTCTCTTTTTCATGTATTGCCTTTTGTCGTTTGTGTGTGTTGTGTGTGTGTGTGTGTGTATGTGTGTGTGTGTGTGTGTGTGTGTGTGTGTGTGTGTGTGTGAGAGAGAGAGAGAGAGAGAGAGAGAGAGAGAGAGAGAGAGAGCATGCAATGTGTGTTTCCTTGTAAAATTTCATCTGTGTTTTTGTTTGTTTAGAAGAGCTTGTTTTAGTGTTACGATTTCCCCATATCAAATTGATTATTTTTTAATTGATCTGATTGAAAAAGAACAACAGCAACTGCAATGACATCTCAAGAACAACTAGTAAATTTACAGTGATACTTAGAGCTGGAATTTCAGCGGTACCCTGAGAAACAGGAATCCATTATATTTACTGGTGACAGCAACAACAATGCTCAGTTATGATGACAGAAAAACGTAGGTGATGATGATGACAGGGATGATATTGATAATGAGGAGGATGACAACAACAATCAGAAGGATTACAAAAATAGCGATGAACATTCATTGTGGATGAATGTTAAAATGGTCGGAGAATCAGTGCAGGAGGAGGGGGGGGGGGGGGGGGGGGGGGATGGCAAAGGGGATTGGGATTGGTAGGAGGATGGAGGGGGGGGGGGGGATAATGAGGATGATGATGATAACAATAATGAAAAGGATTACAAAAGCAATAATGAATATTCATCCTGGAAGAATGTTAAAATGTCGAATTAGCACTATGGAAGGGAGGGGTGGGGGGAAGGGGAGGAGAATTGGCAAGGGGATAGAGAGAGAGAGAGAGAGAGAGGGGGGGGGGTAGCTATCATCAGTCCACCACCATTTCAAAATGGTTGTTTCTATCTGCTCCATACCTCGTCATTGAAAGACCAGGTAACATATTTACACCCCAACAAAAAAAAACCTGACACCCATTTGAGGTAGAACGGAGAGATTACACTCCAGGAGTTCTCTCTTCACCCTGTCCTCCTCCCCATTTCTTGAGAGTATTCTGCACTCCCATTACCATCCTATTCCACAAGATAAGTTGAAACACACACACACCTTAAAATAGCTTTCCTGAAGAGTACGGAGAAAGGCAAGACTTGCACAAAGTATCTTCTTCAGCCTCTTGTATGAGCGCGTGTGCACAAGCATGCAGAACACACACACACACACACACATGCACACACACACACCCATGCTGGTTTGCACAGGTCCGCACGCATGCACACATAGGCACACACACATACACACATACATGTACTACATGTATACACAATTATACATGCACACACACATGGAAACACATACACACTCACATGCATGCACAAACACATGCATATGTGTGGACACTCGCACACATGGTCATACACCCCATTCTACTAAATGGACTGTTACCACACACACACACACACTAGTATACACACATCCATGCATGCACACATGTAAGTGCAGGGCACACACAGTCACACACTCCATTCTTCTATTTCGGACTTGTTACTGCACAGGTGCTCTCTCTCTCTCTCTCTCTCTTTTACACGCAAACACATACTAATGTACACTTACTCACATATGGATGCACATACACATATGAATGTGCTCTTATACACATATGCATGCATGCATGCCTTGCCTTGCCTTGCGCCCTTAACTCCTTATGGAGTCATAGGGGCGCCGCCTTGCATTTGCATTATGCATGCATGCATACTGGTGAATTTTGCTCAGTCAGCTCCCTAGAGATTCCTAACTTCTTGAGCGCGAGGCCTTCAACCTGATAATAATGTTGATATTAAAAGTCATTTGTACCACAGTCCCATTCGTATTTTACCCATTCATACCTTTTAAAGAGTGAAGAAGCTCCGTGGTGCATTCCATGTCATGTGCCACTCACAATGAAACATATTCTTTTAGTGTTGGGACTTGCACGATGTGAGACGCAAACATTTTACAGCCGAGTCCATGAACATCCTGTTCAGAGATGTCTCGCCTGATGTGATCTTTGAGTTTTTGAGAGAGATTAACATTTTTCATCTGATTTAAGATTTAACGGAAGAAAGATTTTTAACGAAGTTTCTGGTGCGTTTTAGAAGATGTCATTTAAAGAGATGTATGAAAGTTTTTTTGTTTTTTTAAAAAATGACTTGTGAGTTGATTTTAACGTGGTGACAGCCCTGATGTGGCCCTTTGCGGTCGGCTGGGCTATAAGCAACATTATCTTATCTTATCTTACCACAGTCAGAAGGCCCAAAATAGATCCATTACAACTACAACAACTGCAGCATTTACACATTTTGTGCATAGTATGTGGATTGCAAGGGAAGAAACGTGTCTGTTTTAAACTGAGACTAGCTCTTGACAAACGAAATTATTTCTTTAATATTCCATTCATTAGCCTCTTCTTTCTTCCTTTTTCTTTCTTCCTTCATTTGCTGTTCTTTCTTTTGTTCACTCTTACAGAGTTAACTATTTTGAGTTTCAAAAGGGAGTGACTGTGGGCGGAAAACGAAGCAAAACTTAGAAAGAGAGGGGGTTATATACCGCCAAGGCCATAGACAAACAAAGCACAGGACAAGACGCAATGCATTTCGACCTCATGGGTCTTCTTCAGGCAAAACAATTAACATTTTGGACAACGAAAATGAAAACAATGAAAACTTAGCTGTTCATATTCGGCACCCGAATAAAATGGTCGCCGGACAGAAACCCGTCAGTTACAGACGAATATAGTTACAGACGATAAATGGAGGACTGTTCTTGAAGGAGAATGGATGCTAGAATTGTAAGTAAGCGGCAACAGTGCCTGACTAACCCGTCCGGCGGCCATTTTATTCGGGTGCCGGATATGAACAGCTAAGTTTTCATTGTCCTAAATGTTAATTGTTTTTGCCTGAAGAAGATACTCCTAGCAATCCTTCCCCCCCCCCCCAAAAAAAAAAAAAATAAATAAAAAATAAGGACAGGGATTGAAGAGTGCATAGAAAACCAGACATTCATACGGGGGGGGGGGGGGGGTTGAAGAAAAAAAAAAGTTCTTGAAAGGAAAAGAACATTTCCAAAAAAAAAAAATTGTCAGGAGTGGGATTCGAACCCACGCCTGGAGAACCAGACTGCGACCTGAACGCAGCGCCTTGGACCGCTCGGCCATCCTGACAAGCTACACTATTGTTCGTAATTCAACAAATATATACATAAAAAATAATTTCACCACCTCACTCCCTGTTGCTGCATCGCTTTATCATTTTTTGTGGTCGGATAAATGTTTCAGTTATTCATTATTATTTGTAAGTGTATGAATTTCCTGTTCAGACCGAAGGTTTGGTACGCAAGCTTTCAGGGAGAGATAACTCTTTTTACCCAATGATAAGTGAGAGTTATCTTTCAGCTACATCATGAACATGGCTTCGTTGATGCTTTCCGTTGTTGTTTTGGTTATTTTGAATGAAGCTTCTCCATTTGTAGTGGCGCAGAAGTTGGATCCTTTGATCAAAGTTACAGACGATAACTGGAGGATTGTTCTTGAAGGAGAATGGATGCTAGAATTGTAAGTAAGCGGCAACAGTGCCTGACTAATTAGGTTAGTCGGTGTATGACTATAGTGTAACGAAACTGAAAACAGCATTCACACTCACTCTGACACTGCCTTTTGTCACGGTAGAGGTGATGAGGCGTCCGATAATAAGGACTATTAATATAGTACTACTATATTGTATTTGAAAGAGGTAAAATCCTAGATCAGCGGCGCAAACCTCCATTGTTGAAGCTAAGAGAAGATCTGTTGACGGAAAGATGCACAGGGAAACAGACTGTGGTGGAGCTAGCAGAAAGTGAGGTGGAGAAGGATCTTGGCGTCTTGAGCGACAAAGGGCTGACCATCAAGAACCACATAAACCAAGCGACTGCAAAAGCAGACCGAATCCTTGGAGTCATCCGACGATAATTTGACTTCCTCACCCCTGTAGAGAGCTGTACAAGTCTGGTTCGCCCGATTCTCGAGTATGGGCACACAGCGTGGCAACCCCGGCATAAGATATTGTGTTGCGAGCTGGAGGATGTTCAGAGGCATGCCACCAAACTCACTGCAGCCTTGAAAGAAAATCCATACCCAGAGCGCCTTGGGGCGCCACTGAACCTGCCCAGTCTCGAACATCGCCATCTTAGGGGGGATATGATCGACATGTACAAGTACATGCACGGCCTGTACCTGACCAGCCGCCCCCATTTCAGCTACTTCCAAGGCAGAGACACCAGAAGGCACAGCCTGAAATTAGAAAGATCACACTGAAGGCTCAACTTCAGAAGCTGCTTCTTCATACAGCGTGTGACCGCCACCTGGAACAGCCTGCCAAACAGTGTGGTCACAGCCCCATCAGTCAGTGCTTTCAAGAACAGGCTCGACACACACTGGAAGGAGCTTCCTGCAAAGTTTGACCGTGACTGTTATTATTAGCTACAACTGTTGAAGTTTTGTACCACACATGACAGTCAGTTGTACTAGTGGAAAAGGACCTGTGAACAAGCTCCTAGGAGCTTCAACACGGAAACCATCCAGTATCCAGTATCCAGAAAGAAGTGTGAATCAATGACCCATTGAATTGCTCTGCTTTTGGTGGGGGAGGCGCTTGAAACAAGAGCTAAAACTAGTACAGGACGATTTTTTTTTTGGCTATACATAAAATGCATGAGATCAGTTGCAAACCATATGCAACCAACAGCCGGTAGTTGGTAACATTGAAAACTAGAAAAAAATATGGAAAGCAGACTAAGACTGGTTTAAACAGAAAAATTAGAAAAAACAAACAAACAATCACAACAACAACAACAAGAACAACAACAACAAACTCATTGAAAAAGAAAAGAAACTGACCAGTTATAACCAAGCTTGGACCTCTGATTGGGGATAAATCCACACAGAGAGATGATCTAATTCATTCCTGGATCAATGGTAATCACGTTTTACGTAACCGTAAAGAGGAATCGGTTTTGTCACGGTTACATATTGGGCACAGCTATATAACGCACAGTTGGATACTCAGAAGGGAAGACCCCCCATGGTGTGTTGCGTGTGACAGCTTGTTCAGTGTTAATCATTTTTTGACAGAATGTGCTGATTTGATGTGTATCAGAGAGAAGTTCTTTTCCACCAGTGATTTATCAGTTCTTTTTCGTGAGATTTCAGTAGATCTTATTTTTTCTTTTTTGAAAGAGGTAAACTTATTTTATAAAATATAGTGTTTTAATAATGTATACAGGTGTCGTCGGAGTTGGAACAGATAATTGTGCTTTTGTCCTCATAAATTTTAAGCGATGTGTTAATACTAGTGTGGGTATTTGTATCTAGAGACTTAGATATGATAGCTGAGGTCCTGATTTGGCTCCTAGTAGTCCGCTGGACCCTATAAACACTAAATAACTAACTAACGTTTTAGGCCATGTCACATGATATCAGGGACTTCTTTTAGTGAGCAGAACCTTTTAGTTTTCCTGTAGCTCAGTCAGAACATTCGCCCATGCGTTAAGTTCATGTATATAATTATTATGATCACCTGATGAAAAAATGATTCCAACAATATATTCAGGGTCAGTGTAGGAATTTAGGACAACTAGCCTCACAGCGTTTTAATGTATCCTTTTAGTTTTACATTTATGTTTTCAAGGTTATTTGAGCGACATGGTTGAAACATTTTAGTCTTAGTTGTATTGATACAAATGTTCCAGGTGATTGTTTGGGTGGTTTTTAAACTGGTCTACATTTAGTGCAAGCTTAATTTGTGCTGCAAGAATATGCCAATACCTACAGCAGGCCAGAATGTTAGTTGTGCTGCTCCACCTGGGACTCATGTTTATATGATGTGACCAAAATTGTTTCGGTGATGGTATTACTGTATGTTTCAGTCTGGTTTTTATATTAAGGTGGGTTTGGTCTGGTTTTAATATTTGAACCAGTTTTGATATAATGAGGTATCCCCAGCCAGTAGAGATTGGAAGGTATTGCCTGAAGCATTTGTGTCAGCAGACACCCTTGACTTTTACAAGTTGAGAGTGCTATGCACAGAAAGAAAAACCAGACTGTAGTTAAGTATACTTTGGTAGCTAAAGGTTGGCCCTCATTCCTTCCTTTGTCTTGCGGAAGATTTTTGTCCAAATTCATTTTTGGGCCCAGTTTTGTTCTGAGGTGTGCCAGGATCAGCTTGACCTTGTGGGAGAAAAATAGTACTAGTTACCATTAGTACTGTCTTAGCCTGCTGATAAAACCCTAAAGAGTAGTTTGACATTTTATTCATCACTGTCTAGGGTCTTCTTCTTTCCTGTCAGTCATTCTGTTACAGTTCTGTATACACCAACCCATAAAATGACAGAGTACTCAGCCTGTTGATTGTGGCGGTCTAAAAGAGAAAGATGAGGTTGAAAGAGACATTGAGTGTGATATTTCTTTCAAACTTCTAGTAAAACGCAGAAGTCACAAAAGAAAAAAAAAAGGGATTCTGTCACCTTTTAAAAAATGAAGTCATGCATTCTGCAAAACTAAAAGTGTGGAGAGTATGTTTTACTTACTTTAAAAAAAATGTACAGTGATACTGATGTTTCGTCCAAGCTTTGTCATCTTTAGATGTTTCGCCCACTTTCGTGCATTCAAAACAATTAATGTCATTTGCATAACTCCCGAAATGGCATAAATGATAAACAAAATAGAAAAACAAGGAAAAGAAAAAAGTGGAGACACACAGTGTCATTAACTGAGAAAGAAAAGCAGCCAAAAAAGAAAGCAAAAATAAACTTTAATGTGTGACTGTTAAGCTTTTTACCCTGACACCAGAATCCTACATATACTTATTTTCATAGTCTTTATTGTTTTAGTCTTTTGTATTTGTCCTTGTTTGATCTTATGTTCTTGTTCATTAAAGCAACAGATGCTACACTTCTACCCTTATACTGATAGTAGCGCTCGAGCAAGAAGTGTATCAGTGAACCATCCATGTATGTAAGGCAAAGAAATAGATTTGGTACTTGAATACCAGCACTAAAATAAACCCCTTGAAACTCCGTGTGTGTGTGTGTGTGTGTGTGTGTGTGGTGCGTGCGTGCGTGCGTGCGTGCGTGCGTGCGTGCGTGCGTGCGTGCGCGCGCGCGTGCGTGTGTTCCTTGTGATGATATGCATGGAAATTCCAGAACATTGAATAATATTGAATCGGCCCATTCCAGTAGTGTACTGTCTGTGGGCTTGTTAACGTTCGATTGTTCTAGGTGAAAGTGACGAGTCATCAGATGAGTTGAACAGACAAACATGTTTACAAGACCTACTTTTATAACTGCTCACAAAGATGTAAGATATGAAGAAAATAGACATAGAATCTTCACTTGCACACTGATAATGGCATGGGCAAGGTATCTGGTTTTCACCCATTTGAATTTTCAAATGGGAGTGAAAATACTTCATATGAGTCACTTTCTGTGACTGTGATGTCAGTTTTTGTTTTGTTTTTGTTTTTTGTTTTGTGTTTTAAAACACATTTAAAAACAACAACAAGGGGAGGATTATTCTGTTTGAGAGACGCAGCAAGGAGAACAGTCTCATGAATAGATCAATTTCATGTGATGAAAATACGAACCCACAGTTTCAAGCTGTTGACTGAAAAATTGAAAAGTTCAATTATTGTGATAATGTGTTACTTGAAGTTGATCACCATGGATACCATCAGTGATCCATAATCAACTTCCAATCTTGGTTTGTGTGTATATATGTGTGTTTATTTATGAGTGTGTGTGCTTTATGTACATGATATTTAAGTTTAAGTTTGATTGTTCACATCATGGTTAATGTGTCAATGCACCTTTGTCATTGATAAGTGCATATATTTTAACCATTTCATTTTCACAATGGCCACATGGCTACTGCAGTCAAAATAACACAGTCACTGCTTGGCACCACAAGTATAAGTATGCTGTGGTTAATTTTGCGTGTGTGTATCATCTGTAAGGTTTCCTCTCATATGTGACTAACAGATGGAAAAAAAAATTCAATTGTATTATTTTTAAGGTGTTTGTGAAAATGATTATTACAATTGGTCTGGTGGCTCAAAAGTTACAGTTTGGTAAATCTTGTACCCCTCAGGAGTTCAGTTGCATAACTAGGTTTCAGCTGCTTGCAGTTGAGGATAACTAGCAATGAAACTATTGAAAGGGTTAAGTTAATTAGAATAACATGGTCACATTCACTGATCATGTGTTAAATCTTTCCTTCAGTAACAAGTCCATTGATTCAGTATTGTTCTGAAAACAAAATAAGATTAATCTTGTAACATGTAACTGTTGCTATGGTTCCTGTAGCATGGCTCCATGGTGCCCTGCCTGTCGGTCCTTCCAGCCCGTCTGGCAGAGTCTGGCTGACTGGAGCCGGGACTTGGATGTCAAGGTGGGGGTGGTGGATGTCACAGAGAGTCCAGGTGAGGAGAACTGCTGAGTTACTCAGGTGGTGTATAGGATTCGTGCATAGGGTGCACATGTATTCACGCACAAGATGTTATAAATTTGCTGTATGTACTTACAGACATGCACTTATATACATGCTGTATGCATGTGTGTGTGTGTATATGTGTGTGTGTGTGTGTGTGTGCACCTGCATTCATATGCACACGCACACACACACACACACAGACAATCCGACAGACAGACGGACGATCCAACAGACAGACAGACAGACAGCACGCAGGCACACACACACATCATATCTTGTGACGTATGTTTGATATTTGCCTTGCTATGCAATCACTTTGAAAAATACTTTGTATTCTTTCACTTTTCAGTTTACAGATTTTGTGGCGATAGATTATTGGAAACTTTTTGTTTTTACAGGCATTTTTTTTGTATGCATAAACTAAGGGTATGCTGCATGAAGAACTGCAGAGGTCCTGTGAAAGACTTAACAGCGTCTGGACCAGCAATGATGGAGAAGAACAAGGGGAAGGAAAACATGTGCACCTCATGAATGACTTCACCATTGTTTACCATGTTCTTACATTCTCCTGATTTTATTCTGATTGTATTGTGAAGTGCTCCAGGAAACTACATGAAGGCATCAGAATCATGGCTTCCCAGACTGTGCCTTTCAAATGCCTACTATACACAATGAAATGCATGAACAAGAAAGATGCAAGATGAAACAGGAAGTATGGCTATGCAGTCAAACATCAAAGAGGAGGTAGGCCTGTGCAGTGCAATCTCAAAAGAAGAAATACTCCAGTGCATTGAAACCTTTTAAGATAAAGTAGTTCAGTTCGGTGAAAGGTCAGAGAGGATGAAGGCCAATCCAGTGAGAAGTCAAAGAGGAGCAAAGTGTGTGCAATGAAACGTGAAAGAAGTAGTAGGCCAGTGCAGTGAAATATCAAAGAGGATGTACGTTATTTCAGTGAAAAGAGGAGGTAGGTCAGTGCAGTGAAACCTAACTTATGAGACAGATAAATAAGAGCAACAGGCAATACACAAAAACGTGGCACACAGTCACAAGCTCACTTCTCGTGTTCCGTCACACCACCGGCCAGTGTCACCATCTTTCACTCCCACGCCACCTGTCACCTACCTCTCCAGCGAAAACAGTTACTTTTAAGAGGAATAGAAACAGGTATCCAAACACACATAGTTGTCCTAAAAACAGCGCTGGCTCGTATTCGCATATATAGTAGTCGGATGGAAAAAAATATTCAAGTTTGATTTAAAAGAGGGTGGACAGGCAGAGTATCTGAGTTGATGTGGGAGACTGTCCCAAACAGAAGGGGCCTGACAGGCAAAAGGAACAATGACCAGAAGTAGTGTCATAGAGATTGCAGGCCAGTGCAGTGAAATGTCAGAAGATGTAGGCCAGTGCTGTGAAAAGTCAAAAGAGAATGCAGGCCAGTGCTGTGAAATGTCGAAAGAGAATGCAGGCCAGTGCTGTGAAACTTGATAGAGGAGGTGGGCTGACCCACTGAAATTCTCCCTGATTCTTCAACAACATAGCCTCTTGCTCGGCATGAACTTCAGTGCATCCACCTGCCTCTTCAGTTTCCAGTAGCATACATTGTTGTTCATAATCTGCTTTTTTTTTTTAGCTGCCCCCCTTCCTCTTTTCTGTCCCTTCCTGCCCCCCCCCCCCCCTCCCCATACCCCCTTTTAAGGAAGTCCAGTGCATAGTCTGCACCAAAAGAACAGCTGTCTTCAATGATTGTAGATATGCATCATTTCCGCTCCCCCTTTCTTCCACCCTTCTCAAAAATTTTTGATTGCTTGAGTCAGTCCTCTACTACCGCTTTCACCCATCTCCACCCTGTCTTCAGTAACTAAAGGGAGGGTGTGTGTGTGTATGTGTGAATTGCAGATGTCAGTCATAGATAACTTGCAGTGATGACAGTGATATTGACAAAACTTTGAATGATCTTTGTTTCAGGACTTAGTGGACGTTTTCTTGTGACATCTTTGCCGACAATTCTCCAGTAAGTACGTCTGATACAGATTCAGTTTATGTCCCGAGTAGCGAAGCATCTTGCTTTGTTGGGTTTAATGGCAATCTCTTGATAAATAACCTAGGTTTTGAAGCAGCAATCACGTTAATAGATGGGTCAGATTAATACATTTAATTTATAAAATGAGCTACAATGAAACCAGTTAAATTTACATATGCTTGTGAAATATGAAAGAAAATCTGAGATTGAAACATAGGATATTTTAAAAATATATTTCATGCAAAATTGTTCTGTTTTATGTATCAGCTGACTAGTTTCAGAATACCATTTTAACAAGGAAAAACCCAAACTTTCGCTTTTTGTGTGTGTAGTGTGAAGGATGGGGAATTCAGGGTATACAGCGGTCCTCGGAAGGAGAATGATCTGCTGAGCTTTGTGGATGACAAGAAGTGGGAGGATGTGGGCACCGTATCAGCGTGGATCCATCCTAACTCTCTGCAGTAAGTGTCTCTGTATGTGCTCTTGAATTTGTAAAATACTTTTGTTACTGTACAAGTATGTGTGTGTGTATGGCTGTGCGAGTGTGTGTGTGTGTGTGTGTGTGTGTGTGTGTGTGTGTGTGTGTGTGCTGTGTGTGTGTGCCTGTGTGTGTGTCTGTGCCTGTGTGTGTTGTGCTGTGTGTGTGTGTGTGTGTGTGTGTGTGTGTGTGTGTGTGTGTGTGTGTGAAAGTACACAAGCATTTTTTTTCATTATGTTTGAGTACAAGTTGGTTGGTGTGCTAAGGTGTATGTGATAAGTCCTGAATTGCAATATGCTATTTTCCTTAATGAGTAGGGCACCTGATAGAATGCTAATTCAATGCCAAAATAGGTTTTGGTAAACAATCATGTTGGCCAAAGTGTAATGATCTGCAGTCACATTCATGTGTATGTCACACAGCTCAGAGCATTGATTGTCCAGCGTGTAAAGCAATTCAATGCACAGTCACAGCAATTATACAACAGGTGCAGACTTTAATTAAGATTGATGCTGTTATCAGGCAAAACTTGACTTTTGTCGTTACAATCAGCAGTAACAACACCGATCCAACTGCTGTTGATTGCAGTGCTGAAATATTTGCACTGTACATATGATATTGAATACCCTAAGGGTGATTGGAAAAGAAATAAACTAGTAATCGATAAGCTGCTTTAGATTTGAAAGTTAACAAAATCACAGTTCACAAATGAAGGAATAAAGAGATTAGGTCTGACTTGTTGCCAAATGCAGCAGCAGAGAGAAAAAAAAAAAAGGAAAAAAAAACTATAGGCTTGTGGCTGAGCTGGAAATGCAGTGGCTAATCACACTAAGTCATGTCAGTTCTCTTGACCAAAGTCTGCATGGTGTGATTGAGTTGGCGACAAGATTGAATAAAGATTGAAGTTTTTCTGAAGTTTTATGCATTTTGTAACAGTGTTATGTTTTTTTTCCTGTTTTGTATAGCAAATTTTTGGTGTATTTTCAGCACAGTTATTTGAATTGATGATTATGTGCATGTGTGTGTGTGTATGTGTGTGTGTGTGTGTGTGTGTGTGTGTGTGTGTGTGTGTGTGTTGTGTGTGTGTGTGTGCACGCGTGCGCGCATACACACTTGTGCTGAAATGCATGTTTACATATATTTTGCTTTTATTGCTGTACATCTGTGTGTATGTGTGCGTATTTGAAAGAAAGCGAATGAGAGATGATTATGAGCATGAATGGATGTTCACATTTTTATGTTAGCAAGCATACATGAGACTTTGAAAGCACTGACTAATCACAGTATTTAAAACTCGTCATCTCATCTACTTCAGGCCACAATCAGCCTGATTGTGCTGTGGCTTTGTGGGTTACATGCATAGAAAAACATACAAGAGGAAAGGAAAAGACCTATTACAGATTGAATAAGAATGTCCTACTGTGTGTGGGATTTATCAACACACTGCAGTCTTTCCCTTTGTGCCCTGAAGGATTGCCTGACCTTGGCACAGAGCCAGGCCCAAAATAGCTTAAACTTTTTTTTTTTTTAAAGGAAGGAAAGGGTGTAGGCAATGTTTTTTCCTGCCTACTCTACCTGTGGTGTTGGCGTTTTTAGATACATGCCCCCCTTGACTTAAAGGAGCTCAGGGTGTCAGCTGCCACAGCTCTGTTTGGCAGCCCATATCAGTCCCTGACGGTGTTTGGGGAAAAAAAAAAGTCTCATAACTGATTTGTTTGGCACCAGATTTGATAAAGCTGATGGGGATTACTTCTTCTGTGCCGAGGGGAAGCAGGGCTGGGGTTGGTTTTTTCTCACTGCAGCCTGGCCATCAAGGACGGTCTCCTAGTGTCGTTATGATCCTTTGGTGTTGGAGGGAGGTTCACTGGTGTTTTTCAATTATGGTTGAAACCCTGGACTTCCCTGGAGTTGGAGTATGGCTACCTTAATGGTGGGATAAAAAAAATGATCATACACACAAAACTCCACTCCCTTTGTTGGGTAGATGGGATTAATCCTTGCCTGTCTATACAGGGAGTGTCGGCAGGAGTATCAGCCTGCGTATGCAGAAAAAAAAAAGAAACCCTGGAGGTTTTGTTGCAGCTACTGGTGACAAATTTTGGCGTTCTGCTCTGGACAGCCCCGATTTCCGAAATGCATATTGTCATGTTTGCAGATCCCATAGAGGGTTTTATAGGTGACCACCTCAAATAATTTGGGCTGATCTCAAGCTTTCACCGTTAAAAGCTGAGGGTCTTATTTGCCGTGGAGCATACGTTACTAACATGCTGGTTCCAGCTGACATCTTGGGTCATGGAAATATGAAGATACTTGGAAGAGGTGGCAGTGGCTAGGGTGTGGCTGTGAAGTGTGCAGTGTTGCACAATTATGTTTTTTTTTCTTGTGGACAAGGACGTTGGTGCATTTGCTTGGGTTGAAAGCTATGTCCCACTTGTTCTCCCATTCATCAAGGTGTTGGAGGTCTTGTTTGAGGTCTTGTTGGAGCTGGAATGGGTCATTGCATGTAGTGGAGAAGTTCTAGACAGCAGTGTCATGAGCAGGTAAACTTGCTGGTGACATGAGTTTTTCTGGGAAGTCATCTGCGCAGATCAGAAAGAGTACTGGGCCAATGACTGATTCCTGTGAGACTCTTGAGCGTACCTTTGCTGGGTATGATACTACTTCATTTACTGCCACTGTCTGCTGCCTGTCGTGTAGAAAGGCACTGATCCACCAGTGGCTTTGTCAGTTATCCCATAGTGGTGCAGCTTGTAGACCAGAAGACTGGTTCTGTCAGTCAAAGATTTTCAGCAAAGTGCATGATGATAATGTCTGCTTGATTCCACAGCTCCTTGCTCTTAAACAGCTCAGTGAAATACAGGAGTTGACATATGAAATCCACCCAGCTCCAGGCAGAATTTAGTGTTCCACTGTAGGTGATTTATGAAGACATTAACTGTGAGTGTTCTGGGATCTTGCATGGAATGCTTTGTCATAGAGATTTGGTGGCAGTGGGCTGGATTTTAATGCTTTTCCTTGTTAAAATGGGCACAACACTTTCCACATACCGGTTGTTGAAGAGGGCTTGTAGACCGTATCAGGATAGGAGTAGCTTCATTTGCCAGCTCTCATGAAACACATGGGGCGTTGCTAACCAGCCCATAAGCTTTATGAGGGTACAGATTTTGTAAAAAAAAAAAAAAATCTTAAGTACATCCTTATCAGTGAAAATGATACACCGAAGCTTAGAGCTTGGAGCAACACAAAATATCTGGTACTTGATTCTGAAATTGCAGTCTCTGTATTTTTATCTGCAAGAAGACTTAGGCTTTTGGTTATGAGACCTGTACTGCCATAAGACTTTTTACACATATATGATGTTATTATTTTTTTTTATATTTTTTTTGCTGTTCTTTTTAAATCATGTGAGCCAGATGTTTGTAGAATGTTTGAAATAGAAGCAGGTATTCATGTTACTACTGACATTTACTGATTCTGTTTTGTGCAGGATGAGTGCTATTGGATTTTTCTTCAAAGTCGCCATGATGATCAGGGTATGTGAGTTTATAAACCATATTATTATTATTATATTGGGTATTTATATAGCGCCTATCCTCGGTCACAGACCGAGCTCTAAGCGCTTTACAATAAACACACTACCTCACTCACTCAACGGGCTGCCTACCCAGGTAGAGCCGGCCGAAGAGCAGTCTACTGGCGCTCATTCAGTCGTTTCCCGTACCATTCAAATATCAGTCACTCATTTTCATTTATCTCATTTATTCCTCCAGTTTCTCACAAACGATGCATGCGATATTTATACGTGTCCTCCATTTCCACCGGTACATGATCGCACACGATAACAGTAAGTGACAATTTTTGTGGCTTGGTAAGAAATACCAGGCGGTTATCTTCAGTCTACATCAATTTTGCCAGGTCAGTGTGGAACACCCCTGCACTGTCGGTGGAAAAAAAATATGATAAGAACTGAACTAATTTTTGCAGGATGCCATACACAGCATCTATGGAGCTGAAAATAAATACAAACGTTGAATATCATACTGTGCAACATGGTAGATAAGGTTGAAATATTTTCTGTAGATAAGTATTCCACATGAAAGGTAAAACTAAAATACTTTTTTAAGTTTTACATACACAACATGATGGTTAAGGCTGTAATGCTTTAGGCAATTTACCACACACAACATGATGGTTAAGACTAAAACACGTTTTACAGCTTACCACTCATAATGTGATGGTTAAGGCTAAAATACATTTTGTAGCTTACAGAACATAACATGATGGTTAACCCGTTGACTGCCCTTGCACGAACGGCGTTCGAGATGGTTTCGGGAAAGCTGTGTGCCCTTGCAGGAATGGCGTTCGAGATAATTTCATCATCAAAATTCGGTGATTTAAAGAAGGGAGGCAAGGAGTAAAAATGGTTTTAAACGGTTGCAGGGACCCTAAAGGACGGTTTCTTCCCTTTCGCGGGTCGCTGACTGACCGGCTCACGTCCTTTCGGACTATAACTTCGGCAAGGTTCGGCCGAGTCATTCTCGGTTGAAGATGGTGAGTCGAGCAGGCAGTTCGATCAGGCGCGTGCCGTTTTCAAACGATCTAATGCTCTTGAAGTGCATCAAGAAGTTATCCGAGACCGTGAAAGCGATGACGAAGACTTCAAAGAAGTGGAATGAAGCAATTCGGAGGAGGAATAAAGTGATCACAATCAACACCACCCTTTGCTATCGGAGATTGGTGTTGATGATGAAGCTGATCCCCGACTTCAAACCGAGCGATACCGGCGCAAGTGGGGCCGAATCGGAGAGTGACGAGCCGATTCCATGTATGTCAAGTGCCCCCTCCTTCCTTTCGTGAGAGGTCGGGAGGAGAGTCGAGGAAGGGGAGGGGGTTTAGGACAACGGCGAGGGTCCAGTGTGACGGGGCGTGGCAGAGGAAGAGGGTCTGGCACTCGTCAGTCGGAACTTGTTTCAGAATGGACAGAGGCCAGTGCTGATCGCCCAAATCTTGACCTTTCTTTCATGGGTGACCCAGGTATCAGGGTAAACATTGGCAATTTCAAGCCTATGGATTTTTGTGGAGTTGTTTTTGTGGTGTGTGTGTGTGTGTGTGTGTGTGTGTGTGTGTGTGTGTGTGTGTGTGTGTGTGTGCTTGTGAGTGTGTGTGTGTGTGTGTGTGTGTGTGTGTGTGTGTGTGTGCATGATGTGTGTGTATGAGAGAGAGAGAGAGAGAGAGAGAGAGAGAGAGAGAGAGAGAGAGAGCAGTGCTTGTGCATGGTGTGGGTATACATTGTGTGTGTGTGTGTGTGTGTGTGTGTGTGTGTGTGTGGTTTTGTGTGTGTGTGTGTGTGTGTGTGTGGTGTTTGTGTAGTGTTTGTGCATGGTGTGTGTGTGTGGTGCTTTTGCATGTGGTGCTGTATGTGTGTGTGTGTGTGTGTGTGTGTGTGTGTGTGTGTGTGTGTGTGTGTTGCTTTTGAATATGGTGCTTGTGCACAGTGTGTGTGTGTGTGTATGTGTGTGTATGTGTGTGTGTGTGTGTGTGTGTGTGTGTGTGTGTGTGTGTGTGTGTGTGTGTGTGTACCCAGATGTGTTTCAGTCAGCTATAACTGGCATTTACTGGCAGTAGTGTTGGATCCTGATCCTTCTGTCCATAGGTTCTGTGGTGTGGTGTATTCTCTGTGACACCGGTGTATTTTTCAGTTGTTAGTGTGCTTTCATCATCTGTGGTGTGGCCTTTTGTAGCTCAGTCCTATCTTCAGCAGTCTCTTTTTTTGGTGTGGTTGGTATTGCAATGTTTTATTTATTACCTTCTGTGGTGATGGCTTTTTATCAATCGCACTTAGTTCATGAATGAACCAAACCACATGTGTGAAAGAAAAGTGACAGAATAATTGGAAGTTACACTTAGTGTTGTTATTGTTAGTTCATCTCTGCTAAACAAGACCAATTCCCAAGAGGCTTGCAAGATGTGCAGACTGATGCTATGGATAATGTTCAATTCCCATCTTCTTTCCCACGTTACCTGGGCTGGAGTGCCCCCTATGATATGGGTTGCTAAACATTTTATGCATTGTCAAGCTTTATTGTGAATACAGATGTTTGTCGTGAAGTTCAAAGGATACTAACACCAGTTTTGTGGTATTTCATTGTGATTTTAGTGCTATAGTTTTGTTTATGGTCTGAAAGTGTCTGTTTTTCAAACAAAACATTCATCATTATATATATTTTTGGTCTACTCATTACAAACAAAATCAAACTATTGTGATATCTGGCTGTAGCCAAGGATATAACAAGAAAATTTCCCAAGTATCTAAGATATATGTCAAGAATTGAAAGAGCAGTGGGCATATCAGTGAACCTACCTAAGAAAACAAAATTGTGTCCCTTGATACCTGGATTGTACTGTACCCCAGAAATGCATAAATTTATCATATAAAACAACAATTGTGGGTTGTAAATTCACTACCAAATATCTACACAGGTGTTCAGTAAACACTAAAACCACTTTTGGCTGGGTTTGTATGCTTTTTGTTTTGCTGCTGTGGGTTTTTGTATGCTTGCAAAATATAATTTAAAAAAAAAAGTTGAATTATAAGATTATTTATTACACTCAGAATGCACAAAATCAAATATTATTTGCAGATTTTATAGCCCTGGGTATAGGAAGAAAACATGCCAAAAATCTAAGAGATATCTCCACAAATAAATGAGCACTGATCAAATTAGTGAACCTACCACAAAAAGTCAAATTTTGCTCCGGCACACAGAAGTGCAAAACTGGTACAAAATAGCGGCAGTCAAAGGGTTAAGGCTGAAACAGAACTTGCATCTTACTATATTTACCTTAAGGATTAAGACTGAAATACTCGCAGGTCAATATGCACAACTTGATGGTTAAGGCTCAGATTTTTTTTTTTTTTTTTTAGCTGAACATACATAATATGATGGTTTCAAGTAAAAACACTTTTTGCAGGTCAAGGTATACAAATATAAAGAATACTACAAGTCCATGTCCATGGATATAGCTTGTTACTGATAAAATCCGTTTTAAGATTGTGGATACAAAGTGCACCGTGAAGGTTTTGGCTGGATGTTTGAGGTAAAACTTACACTGCTGGAGTAAATCACAAAGTTGATCAGCAGACCTCAACAGTCCTAGGCAGAGAGGCCGCACTTGTTGGACGAAAAAAAAATTGACATGACCTCATTATTCATTATATTCATTCGTAACGACATGCTGTGACATTTTTGTGCGTCATAATTTAATGTTTCTATAGCCTTGATGCCATAGATTTTCCCATTCACTATTGCTGCACAAGTGACAACAGGTAGCAGCTTTTGATTCAGTGCTATTGTACCACAAGTGGCATAAAACGATTCCCCCTCATACATGTATAACCTCTGATTACCTTGTTCCGTATCGCAGGTTCTGTTGTTTTATGTCATCGCTGCATGTCATGAAAATGGAAGAACTTGCGCTAGTATTCATATGTACACTCATCAGCAACACATCCTTTGGTTTGTTAAATTTGGATGGTTTAACTGTTACATGGAAACCAAGTTCGCCTCTCAGTAATTAATATGAGTGTAAGTGAAACATGTAAAAGTCACATGAACAACAGAGGAACTAGCACTTAAAGAGCTAGTTCCTCTGTTGTTTGTATCACTATGTCTTTCACAGTCTTTCGTAGGTTATTAATGTTGAGAATATGTGGATGTATTAGGCCCAGATATGTTTTCCATTCTTTCTAGATCTGTTGAAATGAGCTCTGTTCCAAACTGTTCTGCCTTGGCAATGGTGGCAATGATTATGTGTGTGCAGCGTTTCTACAATGTCATGAGCACAGAGTATGGAATACCTGAATGGGCATGCTACATTCTGTTTGCTGTGGCCACCATTATCATTGGCCTCTTGCTGGGACTGGTGAGAGTGTGTTTGACAACTTTATGATGTGTGGATACTATTATTATTAGCCTCTTTTGGGGACTGATGAGAGATTGTGGTTTGGCATTGCCATGACCTAGGGTGTGTGTGTTTGCATATGATTGATAACTATGTGTCACACTGATTATGTGTGTGTGTGTGTGTGTGTGTGTGTGTGTGTGTGTGTGTGTGTGCTGTTATCATTGGTCTTTCATTGAGACTGGTGAGATTATGATTTGGAACTGTCTGGACATTGTGTGTATATTTGGATGGTAACAGAAAATGAGGTCTTGTAGAATGAACAGGAATGTAGGTTTGTGTGTTTGTATGTATTTGTATGTGTACCTGTGTATGCTTATCTTATTGTTTGTGACCTATTTACAAAAGATGAGATCTGATCTGTTGACAATAATCTCTGAAAAATTAAAATGCATCTCAGCCCTATATCTTTTTTTTTTTTTTACCAAAAGACTTCTTCCTCCTTTGTATTTTTCATGATCTCAGCTAACAAGATAGTTTGTTAATTTTCATGGTTAAAATAACAATTTTAAGGTGTTAGGTATTACTGATGACATGAAACTGCAGGTAAAATATCTATGACTAAGTTGTAAAGATTGCTTTTTACTCCATGATTTCCTCAAAGGATCAGCTAAACGTAAAAGACAAAGACGTTATTACTGATAATTTTATTAGGATCATTACACTGAACACATTTTCCTGTCACAAATAACATGGAGTTCTGACACTTTTTTCCTGTAATATCAAGAAAAATCAGAAAAGACAAATGCAAATATAACTTTGTGGTTTAAATAACATTTACTATTGTCACAACGAAAAAAGCAAAGATAAAAACTCAGTATTGCAGGAATCTGTCAAACACAAAGTTTTACAGTCATCATTTCATTGAATCCTAACAGGCGCAGTCTAGTATTAGGACAAGGAGCACAGCTCACAAACTACTACTTTCACTCCAGTGGCATTGAAACACACAGATTACAAAGGATGGTACCACATTAAAACTCAAAAGACTGAAAAAGTAAAGTGGTTAATTTTCCTGCCATCATCACATGCGATCCCAACAGTCACAGCATAGTATACAGAAAGGGTTAGGGCAAAGTGTACATCCCACAAACAACTGCTTTAGCTTTAACTCAAGTTGTTATAAAATTCCGTTCATAATATCATAAAGACTGAGAAAATCAAGTGAACTACCCATTATAGATATTTTCGTGTCATCGTCACATTCAGTCCCAGCAGTCACAACATAGATTAAAAACATGTCTTCGTGCTCTGACATCGCAGCTTGTGTCATACTTTATAGACATGCACATTTTTTTAAAAAACAGCAATCAACATGAATTTATCCTTACTCAATGTTCAACTCACACATGTAGACTTAATGTTCAAAAAGTGCACTTCGTTGTTTATAAACTCGGTGCAGAAGGTGTCAACTACCTGTATGATCTCCTTTTGAGAATGGGTCATGTGTGTGTTTCTGCTTGTGTGTGTGTGTGTGTGTGTGTGTGTGTGTGTGTGTGTGTGTGTGTGTGTGTGTGTGTAACAAGAGAGAGAGAGAATATACTTTGGTTTTGTGTGTCTGTATACTGTTGTGTGTGTGTGTGTGTGTGTGTGTGTGTGAGAGAGAGAGAGAGAGAGAGAGAGAGAGAGAGAGAGAGAGAGAGAGAGAGAGATTGTGTGTGTGTGTGTGTGTGTGTGTGTGTGTGTGTGTGTGTGTGTGTGTGTGTGTGTAAGATTTAAGTTTTAAGATGCTTGCATACATATGATTATGTAATCTTTGGAGATAATGTTTCCATTACTTTATGCAGACAGATAAAACACCCACATGCATTCAGACAGAAACATCTGTTACAGTGCATACAGACACATCATACATGGCCATACCCCGTGCACCAAATAAGTCACAGCGAAAGTCTTGCAGATGAATGACAGTCTACAAATTGTCCATAATTCAGGCTGCCAAGATCCTATTTTATTTTTATTCCAGATCATAGTTCTTTGCTGTGATCGGATATTCCCTCCCAAGTATGTTCCAGCCCATGAGCTCGTACAGGAGGATGTGGAAGACGACAAGGTATTGTTAACCCTCACACTTGAACCCTTTCTGTCCTTCTATGGTTAGTGTGCTTGTTATGTTTTATGTGTATGTGTTTGTGCGTACATGTGTATCCATTGCAAACATCAACTTCGGCGTTTCTTCAACTCTAACAAGTGCTAACGCAACCAGCTTGGCAGAACTGCAAAGATTGATTAAATCTTTTTTGCTGTTTCCTGCACATAGGCCAGCCAGATCTGTATTAGTCATCCTAATGAAATATTTTCTAACCCAAGACCATATGCTGTGTGTTAAGAAGATAAAAAAAAGGATGATGAAAGGTATAAAGTGTGCAAACGATATGATGATAGAAAATGCATGCTTTTTCTTTGTATATGTCTAAGATAATATGAACTCAAGAAATTTGTTAAAAATTCAGGGTTCAAATTATGATAATTCAGATATTAAACAAACAAGGTCCAGTTTCTTTATGTACTCCAAGCAGTAAATAACAGTTTTAGTTGCACTTGTCCTTGGCTGAAACGGGGAAGAAAATGATGGGTCTGAGGAATCTGTGGAATGCCAGACTTTTCCCTCCGTGGACTTTTTTCAGTCCATGATAATCAGGGGTTTTGATATGGGTTTCTTGTTTGTCAGGATGCTTATGTATTTTTCAGTGATTTTGTCTGTCCTTGTTGATGTTTTGCAACTGTCCAGGCTTCTTTCTTCATGAAGAGCATACTCAGATTGTCTACAGTGTGGCTGACTTTGAGGTTGTTGGGTCTTCCATTGTGTTTGTTCAAGGCTGTTTTGTGGTATTTAGAGAGAGAGAGAGAACTTGGTAAAATAAGTCTTGCCTACAACTTATGCTCACAAAAATATTTGCTATCACAAGAAAGTGCTATGACTGAATGGTGTAATTATTTTTATGCAAAATTCTGGTATTTGTTATGGGAAAGAAAGAAAGAGCAGCTGGACACAGAGACTTTGCCATGAAAATTTTCTCCCTTTGATCAGTAAAGGTAGAGCTGATCAGCAGACGATTGATCTAAAAACTAATGTCACATTTTGGTCATGTCAGTCATGTTCACTGAGATTTTAATTGATTTCAGATATATATATATATATATTTGTCTAGTCTACACTAATGTTTGTGTCGTTGTCAGTTTAGGAATTGCTAAGTTATTCACAGTCATAAGAAATGGATTATCTTTTGTCTCTGTCACTGTTTTTGCTAGTCACAGTTTATACAAAATGAAAAATGAAAACAAAAACAAAACAAAACAAACTGTTGAAAATAAATGTTGGAGTACTGGGCTGCTAGATGATCATAATAAATAGTACAGTAACTATTCTTGACCTATTGGTCTTCCTCATGTGGGTCATTAGGGAGGGGGTTGAAGAAGATCTAGGCCAAGGCTCATTACTTGACTGTTTGTCAGGTTCATTTGATGGCCTAGTTTTTCTTCATTTTTAACTTCCACCTGCAGTCATTATGATTCAAAACTTACCTTTGATTTCAGATATATTTGTCTGGTCTAGCTTGATTTGAAACATACTGCAAACGATGCTCACAGGAACTAAATCCATTAACTCAGTCTGCTGCGTCATTCAGCCTGTACCAAATAACCCTTATGGAGATGAAGCATAAAGCTATCCTACACACATGAACATGGCAGATCAGGAAATAAGGGGAAATAGTGGATATGAGTGGATGGAGAGTTAGAACAGGGCATGTAGTGCCACAATATTTGATTATTTTATTTTCACCCTTCTTTTTAATGACATTCATTCATGGTGAATGAGAATGATGATGGAGTTCCATATATGAACTGAGAGTACATGATAAGAATGTATTCTGCTTCCTGTTAAAATATATGCTTGGTGTCAACCAGGCCTGGTGTTGGAAATGAAACTTGACTAGCGTAACACTTTCAAGGTTGCATCCATGAAGTGGATGAAACTCGACTGTGTGGTTCCAGTCATCCCAGTTGTGTCTATAGCACACTGAACAGCTCTGGATAGAAGGTGGCCAGGACTGAAGACCTCCCAAAACATACTTACCTTCTGTGAGATGAGTTCAGCCCATGACCTTCAGGATAGCAACCTGCGATGCTGACCTCAGCGATGAAGCAGCTGGCGCCAACAGCTTGGCGGAACCAGACAAAGCCAAATCCATATCCCAACAAACGTAAAGCTTATTTTAGTTACCCTGTTTTCTTTATCTCTGGAATGTGAATCATACAACATGTTACAAGCCTTACGATGTATTCTGCTGTTTTTTGTTTTAGAAGCTGAATCCAGTATCAAATGATTTTGACCACAAAGGCAACATACATTGGATGTCATTAGATTTTGGCACATGTTGTTAGGAGTTCTTCTGTCTACACCATGAGACTTTTCAAAGCACCACTAAGAACAGGTTCGTCTAATCCCCAAACTCAGAACCATATTTAACAATTGAACCTGCTGTTGTTCTGTTCATCATGAAGAAAAAACAAGGGAAGAAGTAGAAATAGTTGGCTGCTCACCCTCCAAATCCGTATCCGTCTCATCCTCCACCCTGAAAAAAAAGACAAGTGAAAAGCAACAAACAAACAAACAAAACCCACAACAATAAGGTAAGCTTGGAAAAAACCTTTAATCCTATTTGACAGGATATTGAAATTAGACTCGTGCGGTGTTAGGGAGATGATAACAGAAAGCAAGTTGACAGACTTAATTTGCACATGAATGATGTGATGTCAAAATGTGCACAGGATGATGAGTCTGATGACATTGAGGGCATCAACCAGATTCCAGAGCGAGACGCAGACGAAGCTGGGGACACCGCTGTGCGACGGCGCCAAACAGCCGGCCAGGAATCCTCAGAGGAAAAAGCTGATGGTACATCCTCTTAGTATGACCTGCCGTTGCCATTCTTATACATGCAATATCTCATGTATGATTTTGTTTGAGTCAGTTTTTCCATTGCCAGCAATGTTTGTTTTCCGAGGATGTGCTGTGTGCATGGTTTTTCTTTGGGGGTTACTATACTGTTCCAGTCAGGAGTTTGGTTGGGTATCATCTTGTAACAGCTGCTTCTGTACTAGACTGCAAAGGAAGATTAGTTGTGTGAGAAATCGGTTCTGACTCTTCTTGTGTGTGTGTTTGCTTGTGAAAGGATCTTCTCTATTGTTTACGTGAGTGTGTGCCTTTAGTTTGTCTCTTTCATTGGGGAGTTCATTTTATGTGTATGTATACATGTGTATACCAGTTGTTATAGTTATTAAATATGCATAGCTAACTGAGATTTTAACAAATTTCATGCATATATTTTCTGTGTATTCTGTGCACATTAATATTGATGTGTGTGTGTGTGTGTGTGTGTGTGCGCGTGTGTGTGTGTATGCGCAAGCATGCATGCACGCACATGCTCGTGTGTGTGTATGAATTTGTGTGATGGGGTACATGCATAATACTTTGTGAATTTCTGACCAAAAACACAACTGTCCTGTTGTAATCATTTTTGTTCTGCTGACATTAACCCATGGACTGTTGAAGACCCCTGACCTTTTTGTGTTGCTGGTTGCTTTGGGAGCTGTGGCAGCCTTTTTGTTTTTTCTGTTTTTTTTTTTTTATTTTATCAGTGCAGCCATGAATGAAAAAGAATAGAGGAGACTGCAAACATGCATACCCATGATTTTTCTTCGTTTTTCTTCTTCTTTTTTTCTTTTTTCAATTGACATCACTTACTATTTTGGTGTGGTATTCAAAATGGTCTCAGCCAGCGCAAGAGAAGACAGGCTGACAACAAAGATATTTACACTGATCCCCAAAAAATACAGATTGATGGGCAAAACTATTTATTATGCCAATTTGAAAATGTTGGTGGACGGCAAAGCTCTTCATAACCAGTTCCAGGTAACGATAAATAGACAGCAGAATAGTTTTATTTCAAAAGCAGGAAAGATAGGTTGATAGCAATTCTATTCATAGCGAGCCAGAAAAGATTGATTTATAGCAATGTTACTCATACCAACCAAAAAAGATCGATGTCCAGGCTTATTTATAGCAATACCAGAAATGATAGATTTATAGAAAAGCTATTCATAGTAACACCAGAAAAGATAGATTGATATGAGGGTTTTCTTGTCATCAGGAGAATATTTAAAGAAAGAACTTCACAACTTCTAAGAAGGAACTTCACAACTTCTAAAACAGGCAGAAGTTCAAGGTAGTGGTACAGGGAAAAGTGTGTGTGTGTGTGTGTGTGTGTGTGTGTGTGTGTGTGTGTGCCCCATATAGTTTGGAGAACATATACTTTCTTTTCCTGGTCACACATTTACACCGCATGTCAGTCTTGATGTTAGAAATCATAGCAGCTGTTGAAATTGACATCGAAGACCAAAAGGAAGAAAAAAAGAAGAAGAACAACAACAAAAAAAGTAACATTCCAGTTTGTTCCTTCAGAGAATACTGGATGGACATCCATCCAATAAAGATTCATCAGATGATAAATAAGGATAGAAATTTGAAAGACGTTAAAATGGTTTCAATTTTTTTTTTCTTTTTTTCAAATTAAACAGTTACGGTGATGTTTAGTCAGTCCTAACATTATCCCTCCATGGTCAGTGGGACTATGCACAACATGACTAAAGATGTGGTCAGTCAGTCTGTGTAACTGCTGGTTTTACCAAACACTTGTGCTTGATTTTTTTTTTCTTTTTGTAGATTACATTAAGCAAGCCGCTCTATTATGGGTGTAGTAACATACAAAATTGACCAAGCATAATTATCTTTATATATATAGTTTATGATATTTTTTTGTAGCAGTGCATATGTAGTTCATCTTCTATTTCTGTCTTTTTATTAGTTTTATTAGTATGTATTCTTTTTGCACTTTTTTAAGGTGCCAGCTTCTGTGCAGTTAGTTATCTGATGACTTGGAAAGTGAGATTGTAAACACTGTTTAGGATGACAATTGTAGTCTTTTTTTGCAGTGTTTGTTTGCCCATGTAGCCAGCCAGTTTAATGTAGTTTTTGCAGCTTTGAAATGTTTTTGATGAATTCTTTGGCCATTGGAAAAAAAAACAAACCAAACAACAAAAAAACAACAACTGAGAGTGAGGGATTAGGGGAAAGACTTATGCCCTCAGCAAGGCCTAGTTATCTACTGAGGGTGATAATAAAGGAGAATGACTGATGCCCTCAGCAAGGCCTAGTTATCTACTGAGGGTGATAATAACGGGGAATGACTGATGCCCTCAGCAAGGTCTAAAACTTGATGATTTTTTTTTTTTTTTAAATGACAGTAAATTCTTTTCTATTTGATGACATTCCTGACAGGGGCCTTGTGTGGTGGGCTGAGCATGTAGGTGACCTTCAGTTGACCTGTCAGCTGGCCTGGTCACAGGATTCAGGTTGCATACTAGTGGTCCTCGGAGATGTGCTGCCTAATTCTCTTCAGCTTCTGTCAGTCTCTTCTGTGGAGCTAGTGAGGCATAGGGACTTAATGATTTTTCCGGCTGTAAGTATTTAAGACTGCTTAAAATTGTGGCTTCAGCTTTTATTGTCAAACGTCATCAGTGTATACCAGAATCAGTTAGGTACATGTTGATTTGGTGTGGAGTGATCAACAACAAACAGTCTTTGTAGAGACTGGAAAAAAAAAAGAAAGCTCTGTGTTCAAGCCATACAAAATTAGACAGGAGCTGCATATATTAAAATGCATGTATTTACACACACCCTCTCATATATGTACACACACGCATGCACATGCACAGGCATGCATCTGCATGTAAGTGGTCACATATAAGTTACTGAATTAGTGTGTGTGGGAGTAGGAAAGCATGTTCTTACAGGTCAGAAAAAAAAGAATTTCCCGTTTTGAGTGGTTATGCCATAATTCTGTAATTTGGGGATAGATATTTTTCTCTTGGATTACTTATTTATTTGCGATAGTTGGGAAGAGTTATTTTTGCTGTGCACCATGAAATATAATTATGCATTACACTTTTGAAAGGAGTTCAATAAATTTCCATTTTGCATAGAAGTCAAGGGTGTGTTTGTGCCGTTATACATAGGTGTTTTCTTTATTATCTTTTTTTTTTTTTTTTTTAAAGATTTTTGAAATGTACCTTTGTAGATTGTAAGCAAGTCAGTGTGTGTGTGTGTGTGTGTGTGTGTGTGTGTGTGCGCGTACGTGTGTGCGTGTGTGTTAAGATGTAAGGTATTGCCGTCACCTCTCCTTTCGTTGGCTTTGTGAATCAGCGGAGTGCTTGAATTTTCCATTCAAGATTGATATCATTGTTATCATTTCCAGTAAAATACAATTTTCACAACTATTACTATCATCACCACCAACACCATCATTTTTATGATTATCATTGTAGTTTTGATTTATTACCTGTCTCCTCACAACTGTCAATCATAAAGCAATTTATCTGCTGACAACAGTCTCCCCTTTCATTCTGTGGAGATGTCAGATTTATCTGCCCTTATCCTTCTCTGCTTCCAAATAATGCTAGACCGCTTCTGTCCCTGCTGGCGATATTCATCATGATTTTGACAGTTTCAGTTTGGTTGGAGATCAGAAGAGACAGGGAATGACTTTCATAAGCTTCAGCGCTTCTAAATCGTGACTGGCTTGGACAGAGTGTGTCAAGAATCTTAAGCTGATCTGTACTTGGGTTCAAGCACCTGGTTAGAGGATGTTCACTGCAATGTTTCTGAATAAACAAGAAGATTAAAAAGACTGATGCATGTGTTAATGATGATGGTGATTAATTGATGAAATTTAAATGTTGACAATGAGTTATGAAGAAAAAAATGCTCTTCAAGTCTGCTTAAATCTAAGTTGAAGCATAAAGCAATGAACATCTGAGTTATTGGAAGAGTGAATATATATATGAACACGCACATACATACAAAATATTTTTTCTCTCCTTCTGTCTTTCTCGCTGACCCCCTCTCAAAACATACACTCGCATGCACGCACGCATGCATGCACGCACGCACATGCGCGCGCGCCACACACACACACACACACACACACTCACACACAAACAAAACACACATACACACATACACACACGCGCGCACACACACAACACGCACAACATACACAAAACACACACACACACACACATGCATGCAGATGAAAATGTTTAGATTTATGAATGTTCTCACGTTTTTAATTTTTTCCTCCCTGGAACGTCTTCTGTTCTTCTCTTCATTTCTCAAACTTGCTGCCAGAGTGGTGTCAGGTGCAATAACGTTTGGTTGGCAGTGTAATCAGTCTCTTCTCTTTAGCCATTTATGGTTCAAACCAAGCCTTTTGTGGAAGGTAGTTGATGCTGACAGGCGATAAATGAAAGAGGATTGAGCCAAGGTCACATGCAAATAGGCAATTCCATCTCATAACAACAATAAGCATGCTGGACGCCATTGCTGGCAGACATGAAATGATTGAGGCTGAGGTCCATATCATTACGGAGTATGAAACAACATTGCTGGTGTCTTTTTTTTCTTATATTTCAGTTTCAATCATAGCAGAAAGAGATGATTTGAACAAAATTGTAAACTTATAGTCTATAGCATCCATGAAAACGTTGGAGTTGTGATAATTGAACAAGCAGTCCACTATGGTCTTCCAGATGGCAAAAGTGACAAAAACATACATTGTCATCTATGATGTGAATAACGTATATATACATGTATAGCAGAACAAAGCTAAACAAGAATTGCCATATGTCACATGCAAATACCAATGTGCCTGTATGTGTGCGAAAGAGAGAGAACTGGTCAAACAATAGGCATTAATATTTAACAACCAAAACAGAAGCGTGTGTCCATGTGCGCACGCAAGTGTGCGCGCTCGCTCACACACACACACACACACACACACACACAGAGAAACTGTTTTTGTGATGAACCGAGAATCTCTGAAACAGCCGTGGTAGCAGACACATGCCTTTTTAAGTCAAGAGTGCCATCTCTTTGTGGGATTTGTCGGTCATGACTTGCTCATAGTAAGACTGAAATCCACTCCAGTAATGTTCATTAGTATTTACATAACTTCATTACCCCCAATTATCATGGAACTATCCAAGATTTGTAAATTATTTTAATGAGTGAAGATGCCTTAAATTAAGCGACAGTGTAAATACAACATTATGTAAAATGCAAAGAGTGTAAGACTCATGAGGGATGGGATGGAGAGGGGAATGTGTGTGTGTATGTGTGTGTGGGGGGGGGGGGGGAGTTGTGGAGGATGAAGGGAGGGTAGAGGCTATGAATGAGAAAGAAGAATGATAGAATCATTCTATTAGCAGCAGGAGTTTATGCCTGTGGTTCATTATAATGGCGTTCTGAATTCTTTCTTTCTTTCTGCGTACGCAGGCTGATACTCCTGCGGACACTGCCTGTATAGACAGGCAGTGGAGTTTTTGTGTGTATGACCGTTTTTTATCCCGCCATTAAGGCAGCCATACTCCATCTTCGGGGAAGGTGCATGCTATGTGTAACGTGTCATCCATACCAACGGCCAAACTGGCCTTCTCTTCCAAAAGTTGGAGATGGGATACGGAACCTTGGTTTATAGTCTCATTCGAAGGACTGTATGGGGAATGGAGTCAGAACCAATGTTAACTCCGAGGGAATAATCCCCTTGTACGGAAATTTGAACCCGCAACCCCAGGATCACGAGTCCGGCGCTCTACCAACTGAGCTATTCCGGCCCCCATTCTGAATTCAATAGTGTTCCTTGTAGAGGTCCGTCATTTTGTATTCTTCAGGAAGAACCTACATCTCTTGACTTAAAACCATGAAAGATTGTTTCCAGAGCGTACCTGTATAGCGTTTCCCTCTCCAAAAGATTGCTGTCATCAATGATCCATCAATGGCGATCAATTAAAAGAATTTGTAAAGTCACAAACTTCTGAATGAGGTGTGGAACAAAGATGTACAATTGTTCGGTTCTTGCAGTTTATGGTCAACTTTATGGCTGACCCTTCTTTGATCATTTTTTTTTAGGCTACATATGACTGATCAGGGTGTATTCTGCTTCTAATGAGAAAGGCCTCTATGGCATTCTGTGTTCTGCAGTTCGTTGTGTTTTATGTACCTTTTTCTGTTGGCCCAAGGCAAAGCGGATTCTCCAGGCTTTCACTACGGTGGCATGTGCGCCACATCTTGTAGATTGATTCAAGTAATTTCCTGGTTCCAGTCTTAGCCCATGTTTTACGGGTCTTTTAGAGTAGTTGGTTAGTATAATCCTTTTTTTTTTCTTTTTTTTTTCTTTTTTTTTTGCGTCTCTCCGCTGTAATGATGTGTTCTTTTGAATATAAAAGTTGGAGATTTCTTTTTTTATTTTTTAAATTTTTTTTTTTTTAAATTTTTTATTATTTTTTTTAATTTTTTTTTTTTAGTAATCTCAGGTATGGATGGATACCTTGAATCCCACTTTGTTACCCCTGCAGTTTGGGGTTGGGTGTTTCTTTAGGTTGTGGAAGTATAGGTTTCCTTTCTTCCTTCCTCTGCTCTTTACCTCGTTTTGCTTTTGTGAAATCTCATTCGTGGCCCATTACAAAGCACCTAGCATATTCTTTTCAGCATGTTCTTGCACAGCAAGGTGCTTAGCACATTCTTCAACCGAAAAGTGTGCTAGGCATATTCCTCAAGTGAAGAATAAGCAGAGTACTTTGCTGTGTCAGGTTGTGATGTTAAAAAAACCGGGAAATAAGAAGATAATTCAGCCATGGAGCGAAGGGTTAAAAATAGCATACACAACCTCAACAAAAGCCTAACCAAAATTTTTGTTGGCCCTTCGCGACCTCGCCTCCAAACTGCCCCCCCGCTCCTCCCTCCTTTTCTTTGTCTCGTTCTCCGCCATTCCGTCCTTCTTTTTCCTCATTCGTTCATTACCTCTCTCCTTCCGCCTCCCCCCCCCCCACTCCAATCTTTCTAGCTGTCTCTGGTTTTGTCCCCTTTTCATTGAGTCTCTTTCATGCCTTTTCCTTTATTTTTTTTTTCTTTTCATTTTTTCTTTTTTTTTTTTTTTTTTTCCAATTCAGAATGACAAAATAAATTGTCTTCATCGTCATTGTAATGTAGCATGTAATGATTCCCTGTTTAATTCTTTTTAATGAGAAAGTCACGTTTCTTTCCGTATGTGTGAGTGTGTGCGTGCATGCGTGCACATGTGTGTGTGTGTGTGTGTGTGTGCGTGTGTGTGTGTGTGTGTGTGTGTGTGTGTGTACGCGCTTGGAGAGAGGGTCGGAATATGAGGGATGCATGGAGGGGATAGATACTAACGGGTCAGAACAAACCGCAGCAGACAACTATGATGTCAGAAGAAGACAAGAGTTAAGTATGCTAATTCACTGAATGACTTCTGCTGTTGTTTTGAGCGAGACGACCTGAATGAAAAGCTGTTGTCTGTCACAGAAGATCTTCGTAATAAACAAGTAACAGATGAAGGGAACAATGACTTTGAGATCCGCAGCTCTGTTGTTGAGCCCATCTTTAGAAAACCGAAAGTGAACAAAGCTGTTGGACCAGATCGGATCTGTGGAAGGCTCTTACGCAACTGTGCAGCTCAACTGTCTTATGTCTTTAGTATGTTATTTTCATGATCACTCCGAGTTTGTGCTGTCCCCTCTCTTTGGAAAAGCTCGATCATCTCTCCTGTACCCAAATCAAGAAATCCCAAAGAACTGAAAGACGTTCGGTCCGTAGCATTGACCTCAATAGTCATGAAATGTTTTGAGCGAGCTGTTTTGCACAGGTTACTTACCAAGACACAAAATGCACAGGACCACACCCAATTTGCATACAAGCAAGACAGATCCACTGATGATGCAACACTCACCCTTCTTCACAACGCATATACCCACTTAGACAAGCCACGTTCATTTGTACGCATTCTATTTATTGACTTCTCTTCTGCTTTCAATACTATTCAGCCTCATCTCATAGCTCTCAAACTTCTTAAACTTGATGTCAGTCCTAAGCTTATTCTCTGGATCATAGATTCCTGGTCAAAAGATACCAGACTGCTTTCAACGCTGTTTTCTGACTCTTGCTCTACATCTACCGGTTCTCCTCAAGGTACAGTTCTTTCCCCTGTCCTCTTCACTCTTTATACGAATGACTGTTCTGGAAATGATCTAACCCCTGTCATCAAATACTCAGATGATACAGCCATTCAAGACCTCTCCAACTCGCACACAACATTCATTGAGCAAGCTGAACTGTTCACAACCTGGTGCAAAGAAAACTATCTTGACCTTAATGTTAAAAAGACTGAAGAGATGATCATGGATTTCCGAAGAAACCCCAGAGCAATCCATGATCTTTTCATTAATGGTTGTAAAGTTGAGTGTGTGAATGAGTATAAGTACTCAGAACAAGAATTGATGGCAAGCTCACTTTTGATACAAACTCGCAAGCAATAACAAAAAATTGTCAGTCACACTTATACTGTCTTCGAATGCTCAGATCTATCAGAGTGAATGGAAAGATTTTAGAAAACTTTTATAGATGTTTCATTGAGTCTGTTTTGATGTTTGGATTGGTATGCAGGTCTGAGTGTGAAGAACAGAAATGTACTGGAACGAGTGGTGGGAGTGTGTGGAAAGGTGGTAGGTGAGCGTCAGAGAGAGATGAACGAACTGTATGCATGCCAAGCAGTGCGCAAAGCGAGGGTAATTGTGAATGACAGGACGCACGTGTTGGCCAAATACTTTGAGCTGTTACCATCAGGCAGGCGATACCGCACCCAAAGACTTACCACGAAGAGAGCGAGGCTGTCACTTGTGCCAAGAGCGATTGAACTAATGAATGAGAGACATAGTTAGAAGACTAGGTGAACGCATGGATGCTGAATGTGTAGTGTGTGTGTATTATAAGTATGTGCATGAGTGTGACTGTGTCTGTGCATGCGTATGCGTGTGCGCGTGCGTGGGGGGGGGTGGGGAGGAGGTGTGTGTGTGTGTGTGTGTGTGTGTGTGCGTACTGATGAAATTTCTTGTACTTGTGTATATAATACTTATCATAATCAGTATAATCATTATTACATGCATCGTTTTATTTGTGCTTAACTGTGTCCATATTGTTATTGACCCAAATCTGTGAAGACTTTTAGTGCTGATCAGGCAACAAATTTCTCTTTTAAGAGATAATAAAGTATAGTGAATTGAATTGAACTGAATTGAATTGAAAGCGCAGTCAAATTCTATTACCTTCTGGGAAATGGGAGAGGTGAAGGGAATGGGGGTGGGGAGGTGGTGGTGGGGGGTGGGGGTGGGGGGGATGGCTGAGGAATGTGGAGG
>CM065717.1:55234096-55244096 GCA_033310375.1 Conus canariensis
TGTAACAGAAGTTTTTATGGTTGGTTTAAAGTACGGCAGTGACTGACCTGCTTTAATGGACGCAGGAAGCGAGTTCCGCAGGGTTACAAAAAATGCAAAGCTAGATTTTAATACATCGATGCGGACACATGGTAAAAAAAGGTTATATGTGTTATAACAATTTGTCACCATTTCTACACTCAGCGAGATAGGGTGGTGCCATATTTGTATGGACTTTGAACATCAATACCATGCTGTTAAGTTTACTAGGCTTGGTAGAGGTAATATGTTCATTTTGGTCACCTTTTTCCGTCGTAGATAAAGAATTGTCGTGTGGAATCAGCTTAGCTCTACATCCGTGCATAGAGTTAATTTTTCTTACATAATTATTATTAGCACCAGTCCGGACTGTAAATGCATAACTAATATGAAAAAAAAAGCAATGGTCTTTAAAGATTACTTCCGGACAAATATCACAGGAATGTGATGCACTCTGTAAATAGGGGAAAAAAAACAACAACAGGAAATCGAAAAGTTCACCCCCTTCCCCCCCCCCCCCCCCCAAAAAAAAAAAAAAAGTAAAAGGCTGCCCTTTACACACACACACACACACACACACACACACACACACACACACACACACACACACACACACACTCCACCACCATCACCACCACCACCACCACCACGACGAAAACTTTCTTTTAAAAGGTTACACTTTGATTCCCATAACTCCCCCTCCGGAGCCAAATTCAATAGGGGTAGGATGGAGGTACCTTATAATCCTGAGGGCTCAGGGGGTGTCCACGAAAAGGTCCCTACTCACATATTTCATTTGCGACTTGCTCTCAGCTAGACTACAAAGAAGAGTTCTCCATGTAACTCTAGCAAAACCAAAGGGAGAAGGGGTTACTGGGAAAAAAATCCAAATTACAGAAAACATGACCTCAGCCAACCGGTGCCAATAACAAATCCTTTTTCACATAGTTACCAGAAAAGCAAGCCGTACCAATAACAAATCCTTTTTCACATAGTTACCAGAAAGCAAGCGGTACCAATAACAAATCCTTTTTCACATAGTTACTAGGAAAGCAAGCGGTACCAATAACAAATCCTTTTTCACATAGTTACCAGAAAAGCAAGCAGTGCCAATAACAAATCCTTTTTCACATAGTTACCAGAAAAGCAAGCGGTACCAATAACAAATCCTTTTTCACATAGTTACCAGAAAAGCAAGTGGTACCAATAACAAATCCTTTTTCACATAGTTACTAGAAAAGCAAGCGGTACCAATAACAAATCCTTTTTCACACAGTTACCAGAAAAGCAAGCGGTACCAATAACAAATCCTTTTTCACATAGTTACCAGAAAGCAAGTGGTACCAATAACAAATCCTTTTTCACACAGTTACCAGAAAAGCAAGTGGTACCAATAACAAATCCTTTTTCACATAGTTACCAGAAAAGCAGTGGTACCAATAACAAATCCTTTTTCACATAGTTACTAGAAAAGCAAGTGGTACCAATAACAAATCCTTTTTCACACAGTTACCAGAAAAGCAGTGGTATCAATAACAAATCCTTTTCCACATAGTTACCAGAAAAGCAAGCGGGACGGCACAGGTCCTAACAGACAAAGATTTTGTGGCTTGATTTTTATGTCCGATTTCCTCGGTTCACCCTCAAAGGGAAAAAGTTCAGTTATCACAACAGTCTCATAGTCTCACCTACTGCAGGCAGGGGAGAGAACACGGAGAGACTAATGAGCCAAAAGGGGGACAAGTCACGCAGTGCAGATTGGGGATGGTTTCAGATCCCCATCAAGTTCTTTTTCCTCTCGACAAACTTCTTCTTGCTGTGTTACACACCTATATTACAGGCTTCGCTGTCACAGCAAAGACGTGCCGCTCCACGCTGATCCTTCATAACCTGCGCATCCGGAGTGGCCAGACATACAGATAACATCCCTTGGCAGACGATCTGGGTGAGGTCAGAGAAGGCTGGGGTTCAGAGGTGCGGAGGGGGGGGGGGGGGGGGGGGGGAGGGAGGGAGGGGGGAGGAAGGACCATCCCTCCAGCAGGTGTTATTGTTCGTCCGTCGAATCGACGAGGACCACTTCAGTCGTCTAGGGGTTGGGGGGATGGTGGTGGTGGTGGTGGTGAGATGATTTGTGCGTACGCAGGTGGCTGATCAAGCCGATGCGTGCAAACCTGCCCTTGATCGCTGGCGCGGGCTTTCCTTGCCTGTCTCTTTGGTTGCGCTGCAGCTGTCCTCCTTTCTTCACATAAACTGGCACCTTTGTGGATAGAGCAGCGCCATCTCGCTTGATCCATAGCAGTTTGTTCCAATGTGTCAGGGTTGATGTTAAACGCTTTCAAGGATATTTTGAGAGTGTCTTTAAAGCGTTTCTTCTGACCTCCATGGGAACGCTTTCCTTGTTGCAGTTCACCATTGAAGAGTCTCTTGGGTTGCCGGTGGTCTGGCATGCGAGCTGCATGACCTGCCCATCGAAGCTGAGACAGCATCAGGATGGTGTGGATGCTCGGCAGGCCTGCTTGGTGGAGCACCTCTGTGTCTGGGATTTTGTCCTGCCATTTTGTGTTTAACAATCTTTTTAGGCAGGTTGTGTGGAAATGATTCAGCTTCCTGGCACGTTTCACATGCATAGAGGAATGTGGGGAGAACAACTGTTCTGTACACGTTCAGCTTGGTCTCGAGACTGGTGCCTCCAGCAAGTACGGAGACGGGGGAAGGGTCTAAGCAAATAAGTGTGTGTGTGTGTGTGTGTGTGTGTGTGTGTGTGTGTGTGTGTGTGTGTGTGTGTGTGTGTGTTCCAGTAAACACCTCATTTGTGGACAGGAAGTTAATGTGTGAGGAGTGTACAAGTAAATTACCCTGTGCGCCGGAGGAGGGTTTCAAACATTGCTTTGTTTCCTTTTTTCCCTACCTGCGACTGGAAGTATTATCTAAGCGCAGCCATCAAGTTGTAATATTTCCGTGCGACACCCTCCGGAATACTTAATCCGTTCAGTTACCATGAACGGTGTTTATTATTCTGAGGCCAGTTCCACGATTGCTGTGATTTTGTGAATGCCATCATGCGTCACATCGCAGTTGCAAGTGCATGTGAGAACTGAAACGATTTATTGGTTTTAAATTGTATGTGATGATTGTGCAATCAAACTTGTGTTTGGAGTCCTCCTGTTTGTCTGAGTGGTTGCCAACTGGTGTTAATTCTGTCTGTGTCCTCTTTCTCGCTGTCCACATTGCCTTATCCTTGCATGCATGGCACACACCCCGGCAGATTGTCTGTGTCCTCTTTCTCGCTGTCCACATTGCCTTACCCTTGCACACACACCGGCAGACTGTCTGTGTCCTCTTTCTTGCTGTCCACATTGCCTTACCCTTGCACACACACCGGCAGACTGTCTGTGTCCTCTTTCTTGCTGTCCACATTGCCTTACCCTTGCACACACCCCGGCAGACTGTCTGTGTCCTCTTTCTTGCTGTCCACATTGCCTTACCCTTGCACACACCCCGGCAGACTGTCTGTGTCCTCTTTCTTGCTGTCCACATTGCCTTACCCTTGCACACACCCCGGCAGACTGTCTGTGTCCTCTTTCTTGCTGTCCACATTGCCTTACCCTTGCACACACCCCGGCAGACTGTCTGTGTCCTCTTTCTCGCTGTCCACATTGCCTTACCCTTGCACACACCCCGGCAGACTGTCTGTGTCCTCTTTCTTGCTGTCCACATTGCCTTACCCTTGCACACACCCCGGCAGACTGTCTGTGTCCTCTTTCTTGCTGTCCACATTGCCTTACCCTTGCACACACCCCGGCAGACTGTCTGTGTCCTCTTTCTTGCTGTCCACATTGCCTTACCCTTGCACACACCCCGGCAGACTGTCTGTGTCCTCTTTCTTGCTGTCCACATTGCCTTACCCTTGCACACATCCCGGCAGACTGTCTGTGTCCTCTTTCTCGCTGTCCACATTGCCTTACCCTTGCACACACCCCGGCAGACTGTCTGTGTCCTCTTTCTTGCTGTCCACATTGCCTTACCCTTGCACACACACCGGCAGACTGTCTGTGTCCTCTTTCTTGCTGTCCACATTGCCTTACCCTTGCACACACCCCGGCAGACTGTCTGTGTCCTCTTTCTTGCTGTCCACATTGCCTTACCCTTGCACACACCCCGGCAGACTGTCTGTGTCTCTTTCTCGCTGTCCACATTGCCTTACCCTTGCACACACCCCGGCAGACGGTCTGTGTCCTCTTTCTTGCTGTCCACATTGCCTTACCCTTGCACACACCCCGGCAGACTGTCTGTGTCCTCTTTCTCGCTGTCCACATTGCCTTACCCTTGCACACACCCCGGCAGACTGTCTGTGTCCTCTTTCTCGCTGTCCACATTGCCTTACCCTTGCACACACACCGGCAGACGGTCTGTGTTCTCTTTCTTGCTGTCCACATTGCCTTATCCTTGCATGCATGGCGCACACCCCGGCAGACTGTCTGCTACACCTGATGTCCTTCCGATCTGAAATGAGTGTTTTGAATTTCATTGAGTCAATCCTAAATTCAATTTCATACAAATTTTGTGTACATTGGACACTGAATTGAAATGTCCAGATTCGTAAAGGGTAACAGCAGATCGTATGCTTGTCTACATAGTCTAGACATAGGCAAATTATTAAACGTTTATCCGGTTTTGTATGAGATATTTATGTACGGAGGTATACAGATATTTTATTGTGGTACATGTGTGCGCACTGATTCAGTTTGCGTACATTCTAAATCCAAGCCCAATTTTTGTTGTTGTTGTACAGGTCCGGATGGGTTCAATTCGTGATTCAAACAGTTTCCCAAAGTAGCTTGAATCTAGCTTTTTTTTTTCTCTTTCTTTTCTTTGAGTTTTAACATTTGATGAAAACCTGTCCTCCCTTTTCCACAAGCTTTGGACAAAGCCATCAAGCCACACTAATTAATACTCACTTTATTATGGAAAGCATCCAAGGATCTTCTTATCAATCTGTTACTTTAGCCCTTTCATATCCTTAAACCCACTTTTCCCAACTTGCATAAGTGCCCACTCGGTCTAAATACAATTATACTTTTTTTTTCAAGGTCAGCAGTCAAACGCTACCGATCAGTTATTTCCCCCTAGGGCTATTGAGTTTTACAGCTCAAGAACTCAATCATGTTTCAGACGAGCATCGATAGTCTATAACAACACAGCACATGTTTACAGCACCAGGAACAGCTGAATACATGCTTTCCTGATCTAGACAAACCACTGACTAGTTCTCTGACAAAGAATGAAAACAAGGGAAGGCTCTAGCAGGCACCCTTGGTCTACACATCTTGGACAATCAAAACAATCATCATGGCATTTATCGCGGACACAAGCCAACATATCATCATGAATACCTCCAAGGCATAATTAGTTTATCTTAAACTCCACTTTATTTTAAAATTACCCAAATCAGGTTTTTATACATAGAATCAAACACCTGAAGGCAACAGGAGCACAACAAAGTTTTACTTTTTTTTTTTTCTCTAAAACTTATTAATAATGATTGCGTGTGATGTAAAAATAGATCAACTGTGTTACATTCTGCCCCCAAACCAGCTTGCTCTTCAAATTATCTCCTGTTTTTCTCCAGTCCATTTCGTATTTCATTAATAGGCTACAAGAGCATAATATACCTTGCTTTCAAGTTTTGTCAAGATCACACACTGTAACATTTAACAGACTGATCTGATCTACGTCTCCTTTCGTGTCCAACATTATGTAGAAAAAGTCTGATACGTTTATATCATATATTACATTTGCAGCCATGTGGGAAGACGTACGTAAAATTACCACCAACGTCACCAATAATAACAGCTATAAACTATAGCACAGATCAACCGCATCCTTCGACCTAAAAAAACAACAACAACAAACAAAACAAAACAACACACACACCTATTCATTTTGTTGCCTATTACATAAGCTTTCCCCATTTTAATGATATGTGATAATCAGCAAAAAAAAAATTAGCAGTGCTTTAGAGAGAGAGCGAGCGAGCGAGCGAGCGAGCGAGCGAGAGAGAGAGAGAGAGAGAGAGAGAGAGAGAGAGACTGACACTGACGCTGACACTGACACTGACACAATTTTTGTTGCCATTAGCAAGTAAGCCCTGTTGGCAAGGGGGGGGGGGGGGGTTACAACTACTGCATAAGAGACAGCGATAAAGACATGGAATGTAAAGAAAAAGAACTCATACAAATTACAATTCAACAAATATTTCAAATTTCCAATGGACAACGTCCTGAGAGAGAGAGAGAGAGAGAGAGAGAGAGAGAGGTGATATTTTTAGCCCAGTCGCAAACAGAAAGAAAAGCATCCTTTGACAATTGACGTATGTGATTTGCTGCTGGTTTGCGTAGTCTTGTTTGCCATCACCTCCCAGTCCCCCCCCCTTCCTCATGCAGTCTGCCCACCCGATCCTTCGTGGGTAGACATAAGCATGGGGTCATTTTTCCCCGGAAAAATAAATTCAGTTACTGCTTCGCCCCTGACATCTATCCGTAATTTGTTGGGGCCAGAGAACTGCTGTCGGTCTTTCTTGATTTGTTTGCTTATACTGTTGTGAATAATGGCAACAAACCTAAGGCGCATATACAGAGAGACACAGACAAGCATACAAACACTGTTACACTGATACACACAGACACAGACAGACAGACTCGTGCACACACGCACACACACACATTCACAGAGAGAGAGAGAGAGAGAGAGAGAGAGAGAGAGAGAGAGAGAGAGAGAGAGAGAGAGAGAGACTCGAAACTCGAAATCTTTAATGAGGGTGAATAGATAAGCTGGAAGCTTTTTTACACTATGCCCTCAAAATAACAATAAACAAAAAGGAACAATTATATCGATTTGACAAAATCAAACACAGCAATAAGAAAAACTTAAAAAAAAAAAAATAGTAAGCAATCTCATTATAACATATTGCACGCACACACACACACACACACACACACACACACACACACACACGCACGCACGCACGCACGCACGCACGCACGCACGCACACACACACACACACACCCATACACACACACAAAACTGGACATACGTAAACATCACATAGGCATACATAAACATTTCATAAGTCAGTCATGTCATATGGCTTATAGCCCAGCCGACCACGAAGGCCATCTCAGGGCTGCAACAACTTGTTTGTGTCAAAAGGAACATCAAACTTGGGAGAATATACAGTTAAGTGAAACATAATTTACAAATGGTCTATGAGGTATTTGAAATATGCTTTTTTTTTTTAAAACGCTGTTAAACTATTTTTCTGTTTAAAGGTGTAGGGATTTCATTCCATAATTTACTCCCAGAGTAAGTAAGGGATGACTTGAAAAGATCAGTTCGTGGTCGAGGGGTGTATAGGATATTTTTTGCCTCGAATTTTGATTAATGGAAATTTGTCATGAAGATAAGGTGGCGCAAGATTATTAATAATTTTATACATAAAGACAGCTTTATTAAAGCAACATTTTAGATCGAATAGAAGAATGTTAAGATCTTTATAATCACTAGCTTGTAGAGAAGATTTCAAGCGTATCAGCTTAATAGCGCGTCTGTACATGCTTTCTAGTGGCTTTAAGCAATTACGATTTCAAGAGTATCAGCTTAATAGCGCGTCTGTACATGCTTTCTAGTGGCTTTAAGCAATTTTTGCTGGCTAAATCCCAGCATGGAGAGAGAGAGAGAGAGAGAGAGAGAGAGAGAGAGAGAGAGAGAGAGAGAGAGAGAGAGAGAGAGAGAGAGAACAGACCGACAGAGAGAGAGGAGAGAGAGAGAGAGAGAGAGAGAGAGAGAGAGAGAGAGAGAGAGAGAGAGAGAGAGAGAGACAGACAGACAGACAGACATACAGACAGAGAGAGAGAGAGAACAGGCCGACAGGCAGGCCGGCTGACTCATCCCTTCACTATGCACAAAGAGGAGCGTCCTAATAGTCCGCTAGTTTCCGCCCGGTGAAGACTGCCAGAGGAGGGAGACCTGAAGTAGGAAACGACGTCCTCGTATCAAGGAAGTGTTGCAGAACCTGACAGTCCTGTTAACGAGGTGAAGACCGTTGCTGCACCTTCCTTCCTTCCGTCTTTCCTTCCTTCCTAACCTATGCTTTTCACCATCTTTATCCCCCCCCCCTCCCCCGGCTCCCAAGATCCCTTCCCCGTCTTTCCTGTTCTTCTCTCAAAGTGCCTGCCAAGTGGTGTGCGCGCACCTCAGTGTTCACAGAAGGTGTTCTCCATCGGACCCAACTCCCTGTCAAGAAATCCACAGCATCCCCTCCCGTCCAAGCGCATGAAACGAACCCTGTCCTATGTATCCACGCTTCTCTCCCTTATAGACATCTGCTCTCCTAGGCATCCATGCCTCTCTCTCTCTCTCTCTCTCCTCTCTCTCTCTCTCTCTCTCTCTCTCTTCTGCATCCCTCCGTATGTCTCTATCATGCATCCATACCTCTCTGCCTAGTATCAGCCCACTCTCCTATAATTCCATAGTCTCTTCCTTGCTTCTGTCTGCCTTCTTGTGTGCATCCACACCTCTCTCCTTCGCATCCAACCCACCAATTCAGCCTGACACCCACCTCTCCATCCGTTCTCTCCTGCATCCACCTGCTCTTTACGTTGCATTCACCTGCGGTCCAGTGCATCCGTCCCTTTCTCCCTCGCAATGTCTGCTTTCTTGTGCATTCATACCCTTGCATAAGTCTTGCCTTTCTTGTGCATTCTCATCCCTGGCATATGTCTGCTTTCTTGTCATTCATACCTATTCCATCCATGCACTCATTCCCCTTCCCTTTGTACATATTTACTTCTCTGTGTACCCGTATCTCTCATCCCCGAATCCATCAGCTCTCCTAAGCAGGTCTCTCTCTCCTGTATCCGACCTCTCTTACACCTCCTCATCCTCTCCCTCATGTATCCATTGCTTATCATTAGCATGCGAAGTTATTCCTCAAGCTATTCATCACTGCTCAAACGATTGTATGGCTCCCTACCCACATGCAATCATAACTCTCTCACATACATCTGATTCACTCATCCTATGGATCCGTATCCTCTCCCCATGCATCATATACCTCCGTCACATACATTCCATCCATCTCTCAAGCATCCATGACGCTCCCGTGCATCACACCACTTTCTCATACCATACACATCTTTCCCACATATTTTTCCATGGCAGCAACCTGCGCCACAATGCATCCATACCATTCTTCTATGCCATTCACCAACTCTTTTTGCATTCAATACCTCTGTCCCATGCATCCATACTTCTCCTATGCATCCGTACCTGTGTCCCAATCATCCATATCTGTGTCCCATACATTCCATATCTGTGTCTACATCCGTACTGTGTCCCATACATCCATACCTTGTCCCATACATCCATATCTGTGTCCCATACATCCTACATGTGTCCCATACATCCATACCTGTGTCCCATACATCCATACCTGTGTCCCATGCATCCTTGCCACTCTCACATGCGTCGCTACCCAGGGCTCCGTGCAGGGTCCTGTGCTTGTAATTTACACAGTTCCTCTCACTAGTCCTACAGAGAAACATTCTGTCCGTCACGAAATAACATTTGCGCTCAGTACACGTCTCCATTTCTCTGAACTACCTCAAACTGACACAGAACCAGCCGAGACACTTCACGGAGTCTTTAACGAGTCCAGATGTGGTCGAAACAGAATAAACTGAAACTCCGTCACAATAAAACAGAGTCTTTTCCGATTCTCAACTCTTCCAACAATTCTTTTTCACTACCAACATCGACATTGAGTTTACTCACGCAGCGCGCAGCCTAGGTTTCCTTTTAGACAATGATCTGACATTGAAGCAGTTTTATTAAGAAAACATGTAATGTGCCATACATGGAAATCAGACTCTCAGTTCCATCCGTCGGTGATGCTACCAAATAACGAGTGATCTCATCCATCCT
>CM065717.1:55249096-55261596 GCA_033310375.1 Conus canariensis
TACATCAAACGACTTCATAGGCGATACATGCTGCTTGTATGATGTGAGGGAGAACAACAAGAAACTAAATGGTCACACCAGAACCTTAAAAGGGCTGTATGCATTTTAATGAATACATCATCGTTGTACACAATCTCTCGTCGTCGTCGTCGTCGTCGTCGTCATCATCATCGTCATCATCATCATCATCGTAATCGTCACCACCACCACCATCATCAACATCATCATCACATCGTCGTCGTCGTCGTCCTCCTCCCCCTCATCATCATCATTATTAACGTCGTCGCCCTAGGTCCAAAGGTCACCGGGATGTGGTAACCGATGTATGGGTCCTCAACCATGTGCACAGCTGCCTGACGTTGTCCTCAGTGACGCTGACCAGGGGTCAGATGGTTGTGACCAGCCAGTCCACTCCTTCACCTTGTTTCCCCGGGACTTCTTCAGTCCATTTTGAGGACTCTCACCTTTGTCTAACCACTAAAGGATAGCCTTGGACAGACGCAGATACTGACAGGTGACCTCCAGCGAAAAATTTAGGCGCTCGAGAGTGAATCTTTCAGACGGGTTCTTAGAAATTTCATTTCAACCTTGATACAAAAGGCTCTATTCATCCTGTTATGGATGTGAACACAACAAAGCTTTTCTCGCACTATTTCGGTCATAGCGCAACAAGGTTTTCTTTTGTTTTCAGAAAATGGAAAGCATAGAATTCAGATGTTACCAGGGGCTACTGAGCTATTTTTAATACTGTTTGCTGATGACTTTGTTCTTCTCGCAGGTACGCCTGTTGGTTTGCAGAACCAACTGGGCCCTTTGAAAAAAGGTATCAGATAGATTGCAACTGATAGTGAATCTGAGTAAGACTAATATAATGGTTTTTAGAAATGGTGGGCATTTAGGACAACATGAAAGATGGTTTTACGGCAGAGCTGGCTGAGGTTAAAGTGACTAATAGTTACAAATATCTAGGAATGTTCTTCACAACGAAGTTAAGCTTGAATAAATGCTGGCTGGAAATGTGTAGGAAAGGAAAGACAGGAGTCATATATATGTTACAGTACATTTATCAAATCAGGAAATTTATAAATTTCCTAAACATTTCAGTAAATTTATAAAGTTACTGTTTCACTCAGGAAATTTACAAATTTCCTAAAAAGTCTAGGAAATTTATAAATTTCCTGGTTTTAAAGGCCAGAAAATTTATAAATTTACTGAAACCTTGCACACCACAGACGAGGCTTCCATGACATCGAGATTTACACATGAGTTTTGCTTTGAAGGATTTGCACTTGTTTGTTTGCTCAACACACACAGGGGATACAGGGGATGAGAGAGAGAGAGAGAGAGAGAGAGAGAGAGAGAGAGAGAGAGAGAGGGAGAGAGAGAGAGAGAGAGAGAGAGAGAGAGAGAGAGAGAGAGAGAGAGAGAGGGGTTGTGCAAGTAATGAAGATTATTTTATTTATAAAACTTGTAATTGAAAAGCACACACGATGATATGAGAGAGAGAGAGAGAGAGAGAGAGAGAGAGAGAGAGAGAGAGAGAGAGAGAGAGAGACAGACAGACAGACAGACAGAGTGAAGTATAAACCTTACATTCCCACCACCCCTCTCTTTATCTCTCTCTGAGAGCCCAAGCCAGCCCAGAAATGTGAACAGTGCTTAGACAAGAGGGATCGTATATTTCACGTCCGAGGTGTCAGTCAACCCCATGCAGTATTTCCCAGTGCCCAACAAAACCACACAAACCACAAAGGGAAGTTGCTTACCACGTCCACGAAGTTTGAGAGAGTGCCGTTATAAAAAAAAAGAAAACAGCAGTGTCAGATCGCTTGTCGCATTTATAATGACAAAGGCTCTAGACAGATAGATAAATAGACAGATAGATAGATAGATAGATAGACAGAGAGAGAGAGAGAGAGAGAGAGAGAGAGAGAGAGAGACAGAGACAGAGAGAGAGAGAGAGAGAGAGAGAGAGAGAGAGAGAGAGAGAAATATCTGTGGTGATTTACAGTGAAAAAGAGGATCAGATGCTTACTTTCTGAGAAGATGATATTCCCTTTGGCTTCTTGATGCATCCTTGCCAGCAGCACATTTAACATCGTGTAGAATCTTGCTGTACTCTGATTTCGGGAACAGACTGTAACTTTTGGCTTGATACTGTTTGAACAGTTCCTCTGTAAACTATTTTTCACAATCACTTGTCATTGCGTTTGACCCAAACACCTCATAGCAAACTGAATTTCTTTGCCACGAAAAAGCCTCACACCCGAGTTGTCCTCTCACTGGTGAAGTGGGTTCACTTTTCAAGATAACACATATCAGTATTGCAGTAAGTTTGACAAATTTACTGAAAGTACTTTCAGTTTTCAGTAAATTCATTTAAAAAATGCTTTCAAAACTCAGGAAATTTATAAATTTCCTAATTTTTTCAGGAAATTTGTAAATTTCCTGAGTGAAACAGTAACTTTATAAATTTACTGAAATGTTCAGGAAATTTATGAATTTCCTGATTTGATAAATTTACTGTAACATATATACTGAGAACAATGCAAAGATTGAATTCAGCAGACGGGTCTTTGTTTTGGAAATTGTTCAATACCCAGATACAACAAATTCTGACATACGCTTCAGAGGTATGGGGTCTGTTCGATAACACCCATATGGAAAAAGTTCACAGGTATGCAGTAAAGCGTATTTTGTATGTACCATTACATGCATCGAACAAAATGGTTTATGGTGACAGTGGACTATCGTCCTTTATTTATAGGAACGTATGCTAAAAGCAGTTAAATACTGATTAAGATTAGTTCAATTGTATACCACCAAAATCTGCAGTCAAGCGTATACAGTATAGAATGCTCTTGCTACAATATGACTAGGGAAAATTTAGTTGGGTTTCTTGTGTAGGGAAAAGACTGACAGAAAATGGTTTTGGTACCGTTTGTCTTTGTCAGAGAGTAGGAAATGCTGCACAGTTTATTTCAGAGTTTAAGGATCGTTTGATTCGTTCCTGCAGACAAAACTGACATTTCAGCATGGATGGAAACGCCAAATACGGATGGCATCTTTCATTTAAGAGTAATTTAGAAATGGTGAAAATATTTCAAGATTATTACACATAAATGGCATAAATACAACTCAACAAAATTCCTAAGTAGAACACTGGGCCTCAACGTAAAAAAAAGGTTCGAATTATCAGATAATAAAGCATGCCCCATGTGTGTGTGTGTGTGTGTGTGTGTGTGTGTGTGTGTGTGTGTGTGTGTGTGTGTGTGTGTGTGTGTGTGGAGAGAAACAACGATGAAGATGAAGCACATTTTGTTTTTTAATTGTCCTGCTTATGCACATATTCGCAGTAGATGCAACATTTTAAATGAGCCAGCTGCACAGAGAAAAGATCTCATCGCAATTCTATCCAGTTGCAACGAAATCCCCCCCCCCCCCCCCTATATCATTTGCAAAATATATAGCAGAAGCCAGTGATTTTCGGAGAAAGAATATCACGATCTGTTGAGTTAGAATTTTGTGACGATAGTAGAATCCACATTCTACACTTCTTCTGTATTTTTCATAGCTTGATGGTTGAAGAAAATGGATTAGTGTGGTGCGCAGACTTGTGTGTGTGTGTGTGTGTGTGTGTGTGTGTGTGTGTGTGTGTGTGTGTGTGTGTGTGTGTGTGCGCGCGTGCGTGCGTGCGTGCGTGCGTGTGTGTGTGTGTGTGTGTGTGTGTGTTTTGTGTGTGTGTGCGCGCGTGCGTGCGTGCGTGCGGATGTGCGTGCTTGCGTGCGGATGTATGTGCGTACGCGCGTTGTGTGTTCGAATGTGTGTGTGTGTGTGTGTGTGTGTGTGTGTGTGTGTGTGTGTGTGTGCGCGCGCGCGCGCGTGCGTGCGTGCGAGTGTGCGTGCTTGCGTTCGGATGTGCGTGCGTACGCGCGTTGTGTGTTCGGATGTGTGTGTGTGTGTGTGTGTGTGTGTGTGTGTGTGTGTGTGTGTGTGTGTATGTGTGTGTATGTGTGTGTATGTGTATGTATGTGTGTGCGTGCGTGTGCGTGCGTGCGTCCGTGCGTGCGTGCGTGCGTACGTGCGTGCGTGTGTGTGTGCGCGTGTGTGTGTGTGCACGCGCGTGCGCGCGTGCGGTGTGCGTGCGTATGTGCGTTGTGTGTTCAAATGTATGTGTGTGTGTGTTGCGGAGGAGAGACGTTGTCCATTGCAAATTTGAAATATTTGTTGAATTGTATGAGTTCTTTTTCGTTACATTTCATGTCTTTATCGCTGTCTCTTAATGCAGTAATTGTAACCACCCTTGCCTTACAGGGATTACTTGATAATGGCAATAAAAATCGTGTCAGTGTCAGCGTCAGTGTCTCTCTCTCTCCCCCTCTCTGTTTCTCTCTCTCTCTCTTACACACACACACACACACACACACACACACACACACACACACACACACTCACACACACACACACACACTTATGCACACACACACACACACACACACACACACACACACACACACACACACACACACACACACACGCATGCATGCACATTCACACAGTGTGTACAAATACATGCACACACATATACTTGCAAAAACGCACCATCTCCTTCAGGGTGTCTGGCCAAAAGAAATATTCTCTCTTTTCTGTTGTTTGGTATTCTGCTGCTGCTATTGTTTGGATATTTTGGGTCTGGGGATGGATGGATTCGGATGGCAACGGAAGGGATGTTTGCTGAGGGGTTGTGAGGAAGGGACAGGCCGCCGATTATTAACCATGAAGAAAAGGGGAGGTAATAATAGGACTGTGGCCAGAATGAATGGCACGTAATTGGTTTGCTCCGCACGTCTTAGCTTTAACACGATTGTTTTTTGGAAGGCAAAGAATCGTGAAGGCTTTGAAGCAGATTTTGCTCTCTTTCTGTCTCTGTCTCTGTCTGTCTGTCTGTCTGTCTGTCTTCTCTCTCGTCTCTCTCTCTCTCTCTCTCTGAGTACGCGTGCATAGGTAAGTGCCTGCGTACGTGCACTTAGGCTTAAATGCATGTACATTAAAAAGAAATTGACGTCTCTGTCTCTGTCTGTCTGTCTGTCTCTCTAAGCGTCTTCTTGCTTATCTGTCACCCTTGAGAATAGACTCTCTGTCTGTCTGTCTGTCTGTCTGTCTGTCTGTCCTCTCTCTCTCTCTCTCTCTCTCTCTCTCTCTCTCTCTCTCTCCTCTCTCCTCTCTCTCTCTCTCTCTCTCCTTCTCTGTACGCGTGCATACATGTGTGCCTGCGTGAGTGCACTCAGGCATAAATGCACGTACATTAAAAAAAAAAAATTGGTGTGTCTGTGTCTGTGTCTGTCTAGCTGTCTGTCTGTCTATCTGTCTGTCTGTCTCAGTCTCTCTAAGCATCTTCTTGCTCATCTGTTTGTTACCCTTGGGAATAAAGACTCTCTCTCTCCTCTGTTTTTTGTGTGATTGTGATTTGGAGTTGTGTGTGTGTGTGTGTGTGTGTGTGTGGAGAGAGAGAGAGAGAGAGAGAGAGAGAGAGAGAGAGAGAGAGAGAGAGAGAGAGAGCAGAGACAGAGACAGATAGAGAGCCCCCCCCCCCCCCCACACACACACACAGACAAACACACAGTTTAGGAGAACATACGCTCCCCCTCCCCCCCCCCCCTCCGGCCCTTATGTTACTGATCTGTATACGGGGCGCTGCACACAACGTGTGGCGAGAAGTGGACAGCAGTCACAGGGGATTTCTCCAAGGACGTCTCCGCTCCAGGGTCTTTTGGAACTCTAGGGTGAACGCTCTGCAAAGACAGATAAGGATGGAGAGGACCAGAGAGGGACGGAGGTAGGGGAGGGAGGGTAAGGTAAGGTAATGTTGCTTATAGCCCAGCCGACCACAAAGGGCCATATCAGGGCTGTCACCACGTTGAAGTCAACTCACAAATCATTCATTCACACAAACACTTTAGAAAATACATCTTCTAAAAACCACACCCGAAACTTGGTTGAAAATTTTTCAACTGTAAAAATCTCAGATCCGATGAAAAATGTTAATCTCTTTCAAGAATTCAAAGATCACATCAGGTGGAACATCTCTAGAACAAGGTTTTCATGGAATCTGCTGTAAAATGTTTCTGTCTCACATCATGCAAGTCCCAACACTCTAAAAGAATATGGGAAGGGAGGAGGTGGGGGGGGGGGGGGAGAGGAGGGCGGATAGTAGAGAAACGCAGGAAGAAGGGAAAGGAAAAGGTGGCAGGCGGGGACATCAACGGACAAAACCAATCAGGAAAGCGTGGTAGGTAAAAAAAAGAAAAAAAAAAAAAGAAAAATCGAACTAGCATCCCACACACTTTACCCTCTCTCTCTCTCTCTCTCTCTCTCTCTCTCTCTCTCTCTCTCTCTCTCTCTCTCTCCCTCAAATTGCCATGGAGTTCCTACTGCGGGTTTCATCCACCGTCACGCATGTCGCCCTCAACCAGAGGATCCAAGCAGACAGACAGCTAGGACCTCCCCCTCTTGGGAGGATTGCCCGGGGGGTAGAGATCCGACTTCACTGGCAGGGTGGCTGTTATGTTTTCTCTTGACTGAGAAAGCATGGTGCGTAGTTGCGCGCGCGCGCGTGTGTGTATGTGTGTGTGTGTGTGTGTGTGTGTGTGTGTGTGTGTGTGTGTGTGTGTGTGTGTGTGTGTGAGGTGTGTGTGTGTGTGTGTGTGTGTGTGTGTGTGTGTGGTGTGTGTGTGTGTACGCGCGCGAGCGAATGCGCTTGTGTGTGTGTGTGTGCACATGTTGTGTGTGTGTGTGTGTGTGTGTGTGTGTGTGTGTGTGTGTGTGTGTGTTGGGGTTGGGTGGCGGTGGGGATGCCGTGGGGGCAAAGTTTCTGGACGTTTAGGAGAGTTCTGTACAGTAGAGCGTCGCGGAGATAACTATCGGCAATTTTGGAGATAACTATTCGGGTAAGTTTAAGTTTGAAAGTTGTCAGTGTTAACACCCTGAAGGAGAGAGAGAGAGAGAGAGAGAGAGAGAGAGAGAGAGAGAGAGAGAGAGAGAGCAGAGACAGAGACAGAGACAGAGACAGAGAGGCAGACAGACGGAAAAACAGACAGATAACACACACACAGAGACAGAGAAAGAGAGACAGCGAGAGACAGAGAGAGAGGAGAGAGAAGAGAGAGAGAGAGAGAGAGAGAGAGAGAGAAAGAAAGAAAGAGAGAGAGTGAGAGCACTCTGCAGCCAGAACACACGTCTCGCAAGAGCCTGTGGTTACAGAACTGGCAGAATAAACTTTACACTGAAAACAAAACAATCAGATTAAAAAAAAAAAGGCTGAGCCGCGGATGGGTGTTGTTAGAAATCGTTGTCCTCAATGTCCACCTGAATGTAGGTCCCAGGAATATATCACAACGGACGCATGAACACTCCGAAATCTCTACAGCTCTCTGTTCTCAATAAAGAGCCACTAGAAAGTACTATACTGACCAGTCCAGTCCTCAATGTTGTCCATCCAGTAACTGTGGCACGTGCAACCTCCACTCCACAGGGGCGTTAAGACAGGGAGTGAAGGCCAGAGTTATGCCCCCTGTAGGGAAAAACTTACAGTCTAAAGATGACAACGACAGGTTCTAGTCTGGATATCTTTAGAAATCATAGAGTGAGTGAGCGAGTGAGTGAGTGAGTGAGTTCTTTAATGTAGAATCTGCTCACACTTGGTGATATTCGACTTTAAAAAAGAAAAAAAAAAAAGGAGCGAGGGGAAGGGGAGCGTTTATAAAACCCTTATTTGATGCATGGAAAGCACTTTTGCTGTTTGCAAATTTCTTGGTTTGTGGGTTATTGTTTTGATAGAATCATGTACAGTCACACATCCACGTTCGATTATCTATATAATGAAGTTAATATTGAACATGAAAAAGAATATGGTCCACTGAAGAAAGGTTGAACAATCGCATGCTCCATTTTGGGGAAATTTGGTTTTCCACGAACACAGTCGAAGCTTGTATATTAAAGATGACAAATTTCGTGGACATGATAAGATTTCATAGTTCTCTGGAAGGTGTTCACTGTTCATGCATTTTTCCAATAACGAATTAATTTCTTAGATATCAAGTTTTAATTCACTTGAGAGAAATCATAGATAGATTTGTTCTTTAAAATACTATTTTTCTTTCTTTCCCTTACTTTCATCCACATGACATCGCTGAGAAATGCAGCGTTTAACAAATTCCATACTCCATGTTGTCATTTTTTTTTATGTAAAGCACACATTAACGTCACTTTTGCCGTACTTTGCTTTTTGTGCCATGAATATTCTGCTTCAGGTTATTAACTTTTGCTCCGAGTTTTCAGAATACTGATAAGTTATAAAAAATGTCTGTTTATGAAAAAGTTTCATTGAAATCGACACACTAAAAACTTTTACAAAGACTTTGAAGTTATGGATAGTTGTTTTCTTATTCTTTTATGAAAGATACTCTGAAACAACAACAACAACAACAACAACAACAACAACAACAACACAGCGGACAACAAAAACCACCACCATCGACACTGCAATAAGTAAAGCAAAGTGTGTTCTGTGTTGATTTTTGGTTATTGTGGCAAAGTTTCAAAGAAAAACTTATAGATCACCTGATGCAACCCCGTCTAAAATGACAGACAATCTCATTTAGTGATCATGAATTGAAATGCTTTTTTCTTTGACTTAATTCACCTGTCTCATTATTGATATCTTTAAGTGAATAATGTATAATGCGCTTTTGATTTCCCATCAACGTTTTTCACTCATTAAAAACGATTGCCAAGGAAAGTGTCAAAAGTATGCTGATGACATTCACGTTCACGTGGTATTCACGTTCACATAGTATTTGCTATTCACATTTCTATGGGAGATTAAAAAAAAAAAGAAATCTGTCTCTACCACAGTGTCTGTCATGGTGTCATTTTCCGATACTTCTTCACGTGTCTCCAATGCTCTCTCTCTAAGTTTCGCTGCCCCCGTCAGTGTCTTTGTCTGCCTGCCTCTTCATCCCTCTGTCTGTCTCTCTCTTTGTTCCTCTGTCTAACTCTCTCTTTGTTCCTCTGTCTGACTCTTTCTCCCTCTGTCTGACTCTCTCTTTCTCCCTCTGTCTGACTCTCTCTTTCTCCCTCTGTCTGACTCTCTCTTTCTCCCTCTGTCTGACTGTCTCTTTGTCCCTCTGTCTGACTGTCTCTTTGTTCCCCTGTCAGTGTCTTTGTCTGCTTGCCTCTTCATCCCTCTGTCTGATCTCTCTCTTCATCCCTCTGTCTGACTCTCTCTCTTTCTCCCTCTGTCTGACTCTCTCTCTTTCTCCCTCTGTCTGACTCTCTCTCTTTCTCCCTCTGTCTGACTCTCTCTCTTTCTCCCTCTGTCTGACTCTCTCTCTTTCTCCCTCTGTCTGTCAATATTACAGACATAGGGACTCTTGATATTGATAAGCATATTAAAAGTTATCTGACAAGATTCAGATTCGGAATCACGGATATCAAAGTACATCAGCACTGATGTACAACACACTGGTATGCTGTGTCCCTTATGCAAAGAGGCAAATGAAGATAAGTTACACTTTTTACTTTGTTGTTCTGCACTTCAGGATTTACGGCGTGAACATATTCCAAGGAAATTTTTTATGAAGACCCTCGTTCATTTTGAGCTGCTTTACTTTTGGCAAATCAAAGTGAAGGAGTGTTAAAGAGCATTTGCATGTACTTATACAAAGCCTTTAAGTTGCGCAGTTGAATGAACTTAGCTGTTACAGTTACTGTGTATATTGGATAAGCTTCTCTGTCAGCTACGTGTTGTCAGACGATTTAAGATTGCCGTGTTGTATGAATGATGATTCTTATACTGTACCCCCATCAAAAGGGGCCATGGCCTATACTGTGTTTATATTGTCGGAGGTCAAAGCTTTCTCAGTTTTGAATCAAGGAACCTGCGTCATGAGCAGCAGGCCATGGAATACTAAATGAATCTATGGCCTAAAGTCGTCTGTGGCGAAACGACCGTATAATGGCAGGGGCTTTATATCAGTCGGATGACAGGCAGTTGACATCCCTGTGTAATGAATCGGCTAATCTGAAAATATGATCGTTGAGAGAGTCGGCGAACGACATGGGGATACAATGGGATCTTCTTTCTTTTTCAAGTAGTCTGCGACGTCTTTAAAAGCTCACTTTAATAATAGGACATCTGTAAATAATGCTGTATTTCTATGCTTTTTAAAATCTGCATCCCTTTTCGCAGCTTTCAGTGCATCTCTGAGGGGAAGGGCAATAATAATGTCCTGGATTAGCTACTTAGAAAGTAAAAGTTAACAAGAAAGATCTTGTTTCGAAAGCACATTAAAAAAATTTTGGATAGATGTAATCCAGGACATAGAAAAGAGAAATGAACTTATATCTTAAAAGCATTTTTCATCTAAATTGAATTTCTGGAAGGAGCACCATTGTACAGTTGTAGGGACCTTATTATGTGGTGTGGAAGCTCGCAAGATCATGTACACATGATTGAAAAGTGCCGAAGATGTTTTGTTACACACCTACATTGGATACCGTGCCTTTGTTATTCGTATAGACGTCTGCAGGGGCGGATCAAGGGGTTCATGAGGTTCTAGACACCCCTTCTAAAAAAAAAAGGGATTCACGAATGCGTAGTGGATAGATACTTATTATCTGACAGGAGCGCGCCCCCAATGCACCTTGCAGACTGCGGTGAAAGGTCCACCTCCTCCCCATTTTTTTGCAAATTGGCATATCCCCCACCCGCTCCCCGTTCTGACAAAAATCTGTGTCTTGTTCCGCCCTCCATGTCACCCCAATTTTTCCAAAATCTATATATTGTACACCCGCCGGCTATTACAACCTCTCCACCTTGTTTCTCTTCTCTCCTCTGTCCCTCTCCACTCTCCCCTTTCTTCTCCACCCCCCACCTCCCCCCATTAAGAAATTTCGCTGTTAGTGCAACCTGTCCTCAGTTTGGGAACTCACTTACCCCTCAATCATTGTCGTCTGATCCGCCCCTGGTGTCAAGAAAGCAATGTGAAAGAAATTGCCGTGACGACTCAGGTTGGAGTACGACTAAACTGATTTAAGCCAAGGAGCGTGGTGGTTGCATCCTCGGCTGGCTGCCTGTAACAGATCGATATCAACATCAAGGAGAATGACATTCTGCTTATCGTTTTTGTATATCACCCATCATCAGCGCAAACTTACTATACCAAGGAAGAGAGGCGTCAGGATTCTTATATGTATATGCAGCCAGAAGAGAGGCTGGAATAGGCTTCACTTGAACCCACAGACATTCTACGTCCAAGCTCATGACGCCCCTCAGTACAATGAACGATGCTTTGATGAATGGTATAGTCTTAGAAAAGTAGTTAAGGACTCAGAATCAAAAACTTACTTGAAGGATATTTCGACAGGGTCGCCCTGTCTTCATCAGCTCACTGTTGCTGTTGTAGCAGCGAGGCCTGGTGGGGCGACTGTTGTGTGGGGTGAACGGTTGTCAGGATCTGATTGTAGATAGGGGGAAGTTCAAAGCCTTGATCTCTGTTCAGGCTGGGGCGTCTGGACTTGAATTGGATGGCTTCTTTAACTTTTCTTTTTTCAAAACGGGTGCGCACCACGCTAAATAAAGTTGTATCTAGATAATTATGATGAATCTTCAACGGTGAACGGGAATCAAGGCGAATTTCGCCGAGACGAGGGGTATGAGTGGGGGTGGGGGTCATTTAGAAACAGACAACTATCATGAATGATGTAAGACAGATGATAAACGTTTAGGTGACCAATACGCAATCCAGTATTATGCATAGTCACATCACAATATTCCGCAGCTTTGACCATAACAAGACTTGTGGCTTTGATAGCACATCGGACAATACAGGGCAAATAAGCCATAAGTATACATTTTAGTCTCAAAACGGAGTAACTGAGGGCGGAAATTGAAGCATAATTTAGAAAGAGAGAGGGTTAGTTACCGCCACGGACATAGACAAACAAAGTACAGGACAAGACACGATGCATTTCGACCACTTGCCGAATATGAGGATAAGTGGTTTCCTGTTCTTCGTTTTCACTGTCCTAAATGTTATTTGTTTTTGCCTGAAAAAGACCCAAGAGGTCGAAATGCATTGTGTCTTGTCCTGTACTTTGTCTATGTCCTTGGCGGTAATTAACCCCCTCTCTTTCTAAATTTTGCTTCATAAGTATACATCATAAGTAAATGAGGTGTATACTGCTGTGTTAGTACAAAGGAAAACTCATTAGCTTAAAAAAAAAAAACAAACAGCAAAAACTGATGTTATTAGTCCCCCAGATATCAGACAACACGCCTTATTCAGATCACATGCAAACACGAACTGAGCGTTTATTAGAAGATTGTGCTGCCTCTCTCTCTCTCTCTCTCTCTCTCTCTCTCTCTCTGTTCCTTTGTCACCTTGTGTTTTTACATCTTTTATTTTTGCCTTTTATCATAATTATCAGCTTCTGTTGTC
>CM065717.1:55269096-55271596 GCA_033310375.1 Conus canariensis
GTCAGATGGGTCACAGCCTTTTAGACGTTTTTGTGTAGAAATAGGTAAAAACCTAATTATGATGAAAGGTAGTGTCCAGCAATGCGGAAAATGTAATTAGCAAAGTATAAACAAGGAAGATAAACGTTGCCCTCATGGTAAAACAGTTCATGCGCATAACTTCCAAAATAACGGTGCTTCGTCCTTGTAAGCAATACCATTGTAACACAATTGTCAGAAAACAAACTTGATGCTGCATATCAGCCTGGATTTAGATACAAAAAAAAAAGTCAAGTGTGACTCAACTACTGGATGTAATGGCAGATCTTTGTCAACTACTGGGTGAGGCTTCTCTACCCTGACTTTCAGGAGCCACTTGACTAAGTATTCCAAGAAACATTGCTGAGGAAACTAGCAGTCTGGAGAATCGACAGTGGCATGCCAAACTAGACCAGGCCTGTTTAGATGGGGAGGACATAGGAAGTAGACATACATGATACATGGATGGTGGTGTATTATTTCGACGGGAACTCCCCACCCCACCCCACCCCCCTTTCAGCTGGGTGGAGCTACCACATTTTCGTGCGGAGACATTGGATGTGGCGGGAGTTACACACTGCCACGTTTACACACCTCACCCTCTGTGTCTTTAAACTATATCACGAAAGCCTTTGGCGCAAATTCTTTCAGAAAAAAAGTTTGTCTGACCGACTATGACGATCTTCTCACAGAGAAACATGTTCTAACAATGTTGGTATTTACATGGCATTAAACGTATACATTTTACAGCAGTCTCCATAAGCATATTGTTTAGGAATGTTCCACCAGATGCCATTGTTTGGTTCCTAATACGAATGGATAGTTTTCATTCAGTCTGAGATTTTGTGGAAAATGGATATAATTTTCAGGTATTTTGGGTATGCTTGAAATGAACTCGAATACTGATGTCAAATTTTGATTTTTTTTATAATCATTAAATATAATCAGTTTTGACTTTAAGACAGTCCAGATATAGACCTCTGTGGCTGGATGAGCTCTAAACAACATAAACTGAATTAAAACTAACATTCGGGCCCAGTTGCAAAGAGTGGCGACTGCGGGCGGAAATCTTAACAAATGTGAAAAATTACTGATAAAGATCCGCCGAAAAACGCTGAATAAGTGATTGCTTACTCATCTTCGTTGTCCTGAGTGTTGTGTATCTTGCCTGAAGAAGACCTAAGAGGTCGAAACGCGTCGTGTTTTGTCTTGTGTGATTCGTTTGTCAACGTTTTTCGGCGGATTTTTATCAATAATTTTTCGAATTAACATCGAGTTGCACTCACTGACTGTTGTCCTGTTTTCTGTTGATTCGCCGCTGCGCGTCTCTGTGCCCTTTGTCCAGTGAAGACTTGGGCGGGGCAGGAGGAGCATGGAAAGACTTCCTTTGGTAGCCCCTCACCCAGTACACAAGCTTCTTCTAGTATAATACTACAGTTCATCTTACAGCGGTGTCTATTCCCATGAAGTTAATAGCATTTCAATATTTTTCTGCAGCTAATCTGACCTTGATTTTTGACAGAAAGAAGCTCTTGCACGGATGGGAAGGAGGGGGGGGGGGGGGGCGTTGGGGGGGGGGGGGAGGAGGGGAGGGCATGAAGAGGGGGTGGTGGGAGAGGGGGTCCGAAAAGCAGTGTTTCCAGGAGGATGTCTGTTTCGCTGCTTCATGAGGAACTGGACGGGTCTCAGTGCTGTGAACTGTGTCAGCATAAAGGAGAAGGTCGGCTGGTGGTGGGCGGGCGGCTCACCTGTGAGGATCATCTGCCGCCGAAATACAGCTCCACCTCGGATTTTCCTTGACAGGGGGTTGGTTGGTAGTCGTTGCCAGTCTTAGATATCACAGTAGGTTTCCCTAGGCCTTTGATTGGGTATGCAGACAAGATTATTTCTCGTAACACCGAATCTACCATGCTTTCCATAATTCATCGGGAAAAAAAAAACATTTTTGGACAGTTTTCTTGGGATGACAGACAAGATTTGAGGAGCGCTGATGTGAAGTGTGTCTTGTACTGTATGAATCAAGACAACTTACTCTGAGAGAGAGAGAGAGAGAGAGAAGAGAGAGAGAGAGAGAGCACATCAGTCTGTCTCACCGATGCTGTTTAAGCCCACCGGTTTAGTGAGCACAACCAGTGGCATAAGTTGATCTGGCATATGGACAGCGACTTCACTCCATTTATCCATGTTTGTGTCCAGACAGTCTGCATCAGAGCGTGGAGAGCAGCTGAAACAGATATCCTTATCGGGTCAGTCTTGAAAGAACTCTGCGACCGTACATCTGAACGCGATTTGGTATAACAACTGTGATGACGGTGAACGAGCGTGATGTGTTTTGCTTAATCCTTTACATGGTCAAAGTGAACAGCAGGGGTTTGAAGTGTCCGCGTGGAGCTAGGAAGAAACGGAGTTGGAGAAAGGGGTGGGGGTGGAGGTGGGCAAGAAGGGGATGTGGAATGGGAACTGGCTTTCAGAAAAAAAAAAC
>CM065717.1:55284096-55286596 GCA_033310375.1 Conus canariensis
GAGACAGAGGATGAACTGTCTGACGTTCTAACTGTTGCAGAAATGTAAAAAAAAAAACAAAAAACCCAGGAAAATGTAGTAGGACAAATCATGAATTGCCAAAGTTGCAAGTTTTTGCGGAAAACCCCAAAATACACTAAGGAACTGTAGTAAGGCAGTGTGTGAACTGTTTAACGTTGTCATTAATGCACAAAGCCTGAACTGTACCTGGAAACTGGTCAGCGAGAGCATGAAATACAGGAACTAAAGAACCAATCACCAGGCATTCATTTGTATGATACACAGATGAGAATCATTGATATATCAATACCATTTGCAAAATGATGTAGACTTCCCTTGCTAATGATGAAAAACTGAATCTATCTGAAAAATCATCCATGTTTATCTCTGAATTAGAATCCTTTGAAACTGATGTCACTATGAATGAGCAGTTCTGTCGAAATTTATGGTCCCCCCCCCCCCCACCGCCCCTCCCTTCCCACCGTGAGGACGTCAGAAGGGAGAGTGAGTAGGTGGATAGGTGTGAGGGACAGTGCGGGGTGCGGCGATGTGTATGGTGTATGCGTGTATGGGATGTGTCTTACAGTATAAATTGTATTTTGTCCTTCCAGAAAGTCTGTGGCACCACTAGCTTTTTTTCTTTCACTCTAATTTACAGTTAGAAAAAAAAAATTAACAATCTTTCTTAACTGCCGCTCACTGCTTCTCTATCTCTGTAACCCATTTGCCTGCTTTTGATCCAAAAAAACTTTTGCTTTTTTTTTTCTTTCTAATATTACGATTTACAACATCTCACTTATGTATATTACCTTAGGAATGAGCCAATATAAGCTTGTTTAAAAAACAGATATCATACTTGTCGCACTGAAATGTTTTACAATGATATCTATAAAGGCTTTGGTAAACAGATTGTGGTAAAAGTATAAATGGTTTGGCTGGATACCCCCCCCCCCCCCTCAGTATATCGATGTCTGAAACGTATATATCATAATTTTTTTTATAGTTGTGTATACTGCATAGGTGCATGCATGTATGTGCAGTTTACCCATGACAGACTCTGGTGGACAGTTGTCACGTGGCAATAATCTTGAAAGAGTCATGTATGGTTTGCTGGGTGATTTTCCCACAAAGGTTCGTGCTTAAAGGGTTCAAATCACTCCTCCTTTTCTGTAATGTAACCGAAACTGTGTGAAATCATTTACATGTCTGTTCCTGTTCACGGGCTGTCATGGCGGGTTGGACCAATCGTGCTTCAGCAACGATGAAAGATCCAGCAAATTCAATAGCTTTCAAGGTATTGTTTTGTTGACTGAGCTTCTTGAGAGCTACTTGAATTCAAGGTTAAAATGCTTACACAGTGAGATCTTGAAGAAAAATCTCTGTAGTTTGCCATACTGATATTTGATACATAATCTTTTTTTTTTTTTGTCAGCTGTAAAAGATAAAGAATGGAACACAAAGGAAAAGGCGTGAAGATAGAAAGAAAGGAAAGAAAGAAAAGAAAAAGGAAAGAAGCCATTGTAGTGGAATTACTCTGTCTCTTGCGAAAGATTCTCAAAAAAAAAAAAAGAAAAAAAAGAAAAAAAGAAGAAAAAAAAAGCGAAACACAGTAACCTTTGACGCTGCTGTCATCTGTCTGTCTGTCTGTCTGTCTGTCTGTGTCTCTCTCTCTCTCTCTCTCTCTCTCTCTCTCTCTCTCTCTCTCTCTCCGTGACTATCTTGGTTTCTCGGTTTCTCTGTGTCTCGCTGTCTCTGTCTCTTTCAGTCCTTGTCTCTGTCTGTCTGTCTGCCTGTCTGCCTGTCTGTCTGTCTGTCTGTCTGTCTGTCTGTCTGTCTGTCTGTCTCATTCACCCGCTTCTTCTTCCTGTCTTAAGAAGAAGCCGCCAATAATGGAAGTGGGGTGTTTGATTGTCGTCTGCTACGATCATGAGGAATGTAGGTTAGCACTTGAAACCTACTTCACACCGACCAAACATCAAAGGGATAGACATACTGAGCTTATGAAATAAACTTAATGTAGTTTTCGAAAATAACGAATTCGAATTATGCCACGTCGATGTCTGGTGCAAGCTGTTGCTGCGGTTCGGCCGGTCTGAACAATGAAATGTGACCGACACTGATGTGAAATGTGTCACCCGCCTTGGCAAGGAAGCCTTACCCTCGGCATCGTCTTTCACGTTTCAGTTTCAGGGTGTGAGACTTCCGCAACAAACGAATCGATTGACATCAGTGTGAATTCTCTGTCTGTCTCTGTCTCTCTCTGTCTCTCTCCCTCTCTCTCTCGTATAGACACACACACACACAACATACATGCGCACATACAACAAAGACACACACACACACACACACACACACACACACACACACACACACACACACACACACGTACTCTCGAGCGTGCGCACGCACGCACGCACGCACACACACACACACACGCGCGCGCGCACACACAGACACACACACACACACACACACACACAGACACACACACACGAGTCAG
>CM065717.1:55291596-55294096 GCA_033310375.1 Conus canariensis
TTAAAACCCCACAATCCTCCTTCCAATATGATAGTTAAAACACCACAGTCTCCACAGTCCTCCCTCCAATATGATAATTAAAACACCACAGTCTCCACAGTCCTCCCTTCAGTATGATAATTAAAACACCACAGTTTCCACAATCCTGCCTCCAATATAATAATTAAAACACCACAGAAAGAAATTATTTGCCACCCAGTGAAATCACCAATCTGATGAAATGATATAAAACAATTTGCATTTAGAGTAAAACGCGAGTACTCGCGCCCCAAGCGCGTGCGAGCATGCATGATTACGTGTGTGTGTGCATGCGCACGTTTGTGTGTATGTGAACGCGTGCGTGTGTGTGGGTCAACTTTGTAAACAAGAACATGACATAGGAAATTGCACAAGCCAACGATTTCTTCCTTCCATGTTCTGTTTTCCCATAAAACCAATACAACCAACAAACGCTAATCTGAATCATTAACAACTTTTTTTCTTTCAAAATAACCCAATCCTTGTGGGTGAGAATTCCTTTTTAACAGATGGGCAAACAGACAGCCAGCCCGCCAGCCACACAGTCAAACAGACAGCCAGCCAGCCACACACAGTCTCACAAACACACAGACAGACACATACACAGACACAGACACACACAACACACACACACACACACACACACACACACACACACACACACACACACACACACACACACACACGCACGCACACACACACATGCACTTGCGGTCGCCATTCAGTATGAATCTTTATTTTTCATTTGATTAAAACACAGTGACAGACAGATTCAGACAGAAAGACAGACACGAGTGATTGTTTAGTAATCCAGTCATTTCTTACTGCCTCCCTTCCATCTCTGCCCCTCTGTCCTCTTGTCCCATCCAGGAGCTTCTTTCCGCCAAAGATAAACTGCTTGCATCGTAATTGAAAACATCAACAGTACCTTGAAATGCCAAAGGGGCCTACAAGCTAGTTGTTAGATTTCAGTGAATCAGTAGTAGTCTTCATATCTGACCGAAAGAAGCTCCAAGTATGAAATGTTCAGTGTGGGGAGGAGTTGGAGAGGAGGGGAAGGAATTGGGGGTTGGGGGTGGGGGTGGGGGTGTAGGGAGGAGGGGGGACAGCGGGGTGGGGGTGGATGGGACAGCTAGGGGAGGTCTTCTTTGCGATTGACTTTTCTCGTGAAAAATCACGGTCTTGTTTCTTCGTGAGAGGAGAAATTATTGGTTTGCTCACTGATTGATTGGTCTGTAATCTGTTGGAAAGGCAGCTTCTGAAGAGAGAGAGGAGAGAGAGAGAGAGAGAGAGAGAGAGAGAGAGAGAGAGAGAGAGAGAAGAGAGAGAGAGAGGCCTCAGGGCAGAAACCTGGCATGCCTTTTTTTTTTTCTTTTTTTTTTCTCTTCCGTGTACGCAGGCTGATACTCATGCTAACACTCGCTGTATAGACAGGCAAGGATGAATCCCATCTATCTAACAAAGGGAGTGGAATTTTTTGTGTATGACCTTTTTTTTATCCCGCCATTAAGGCAGCCATACTCCAGCTTCGGGGAAAGTGCATGCTGTGTGTAATGTGTCATCCATACCAACGGCCAAACTGGCCTCTTTCGAAAGTTGGTGATGGTATTTTACGTATGTGCAATATGTTATACGTGCGTTCACACACGGAACCTCGGTTTATAGTCTCATTTGAAGGACTGTATGGGAAATGAAGTCAGAAACAATGTTAACTCCGAGGGAAAAATCTCCCTGTACCGAAACGACCCGGCGGAGATTCGAACCCGCAACCCCAGGATCACCAAGATTACGAGTCCGGCGCTCTACCACTGAGCTATTCCAGCCTATTGAAGGGCTAGAGGTTAAAAAAAACTTGTTTTTTACGTTAAGCCATCGTTTTTCCCCCACGTACTGAAATGGTGACCTTATCTATGTTCAGAGAGTTGTCAATTGTTTTTTTTTTCTCTCATGTAACTTTTATTGCTGTGTTGAAAAATTATAACTGTCATGAACATAATTATCTTCGAACTAACGCTGCTTGTGGTACCTATTCATCAGGCACACATGCAAACATCAGGCAGAACAAAGAAATGAACTTCACTGAAAAAGAATGTTTAAAGCGAGATACTCCCAGATTACACACGCATGCTGGGTAACATTGTCTTAAGACTGGCATCGTCTTTTGACTGGAATGTTATCACACAGAATGCGTAAAGAAGCAGGAACAGGAACAGTCAACCTCAGTATCGCCGATGTCTTAAGAATATGGTTTAGCCGAGTGACATCCTTTGAGAAACAAATAAAACAGATTCAATACGAGTGCACGTGTGAGTGTATGTATATATGTCAGCGCACCTGTTGATGGAGGTTTGTTAGGTGTTTACATGTGCTGCAGCTTGAAAGAATGCGTGTGTTTAGGCTACTGTTGGAACGATGGGGTAAGAGACACTCAACCACACACACACACACACACACACACACACACACACACACACACACACAC
>CM065717.1:55296596-55344096 GCA_033310375.1 Conus canariensis
GATTAGAAGACATGCATTCGGACAAAAAGAATGACCTGATTGCTCTGGCAAACGAAATCAAATTTGCTCCAACATGATTAAGCTCCAGCCACAAATGCCGAACGAATGACGTTTTCCCTTAACACCAAACCCTCCCTGACTTTCTGCAGACAGCCTTCCAGCGGCATCTGACGTGTCTTTCTTCCAATTAGTGAAAATGGGCACACAATGAAATTTCCGTCCTGGGTACACACACACACACACACACACACACACCACACACACACACAAGCGCGAGCACGCATTCTTTCACGTGTATACAATCCTGCATATGAATACGCACTGTGCATTTGTATCTATGTACTGTGAACACTGTGTATTGTACTGAAGCTAAAAGCAAATTTATTGCTACCCAAATTCAGAAAGAAATAAAATCTTCCTCAGTCTCTCTCTCCTCTCTCTCTCTCTCTCTCTCTCTCTCTCTCTCTCTCTCTCTCACAAACACACACACCAGCTCTTATTTGTTTGATATGAATAAATAGTGTTTTGTTTTATATACAGTCTTTTACGAATTTTGAAATGATGTTCCTAGATGCGTGTTACTTATGCGTAAAATCGGAAGACTATGTTAGTGTTTTAATTCTTTTTTTCCCGTGTTTTTTTCTCTTCATTGCTTGCTTATTCTCCAGTTAAGTTAATGCTGCACACGGTAGTTTGTGACAGATCTGTATGCAACGAAGACTGGAAATCTCTATTTTACGCTATTCTACAGGCGGGATTCCATATTATGATTCTTATGCTGAATGTGGTGTATATTAACTTTCTGTAACAGTCCATCAGTTTCATGTTGTCACATTGACGGACTATTTATATTTTATTGTTGTAATACTTTAGTGTGTGCATTTTGGAATGAGCAACATCCTTTAAAAAATGTGAGATGAAAAAAAAAGAAATAAAGAAGGATAAATATTTGGATAAAAAAAAAATGAAGCGAGAAAGAAAACAATTCATGCATGCTGCATCATATTATCACGTCAAGCTGACAATGCAAGTTTTCAGTATATACGAGCTGTTGGTTTTAGAAAAAAAAAAAAAGGAATCGCGACCACACTGCCTGACAGAAATAGGTGTCTGGGACTAACCTTTCATCTTGAGAGGTGCACATACAGTAACTGCCAAAATGGCAGAGACAGAGGCGGTACGTTAATCAAAGTCAGGCGATTTCTGAGCGCCGCCCAATGGCAGAAGACTGAACCAATAGAAAAAAGGCGGAAGTGGTCACGAGAAGGGGGTGGGGATGGGGGGGAGGGTAGGGAGGGGGTGAGGGCTGGCGGTGACAGTAAGTGGAGAAAGGGGAAATAATATGGACTGTAAGCGTTCAACGCGGTGAAAACCTGATAAGTTGTCTGCTGGTGTTAGTGCTCACTGCTACCTACACCTTCTGTGCTTGTCATCAGGTAGTTTTTTGTCAGATTTGCTTGTACATACACTACCCCCCCCTTCCCACCTTCCCTGGGCCTTTCATTCTGCTGTCCATGTATTTATCATATGTGAGTCAAATGTAAGCAGACTGCCTCTCTTGCTTACGCATATAGATAAACAAAAGTTGTCTGCAGAAAAAAAGTAGCCTTTAAAGCAAAGCGGACTAAAAACAAATTAAAAAACAAAAACAACACAAGAACAACATGTTAAAATTAGAACATCTGAAATATAAAAAATGACAAAACTACCAGTGACAATGAAGCATGACTCTGACGAGCTGACATAAACAGTACCAGAATAAAACAAAAACAGACTAGAATAACACCGAAATTCGTCCACTTTGTCAAACTCTTAAAGACAGTGTCGTTAACAGTTCTCAACGAGTCCCCAGCGCACCACCAACTCCAAATGGTCTGAACATGCAGTTCCTCGACAGACGGAACTCCAAAGGTTCTCTGCAATTCATCACAAGGATGTTTACACATCTGAAGGAGTCACGTAGGCTGACATATACATTCATGTTTACAAATAAAAGGGACAGAAATGAAAAGAAAAAAAAAGAAAAAAAAAAAAAAGAAAAAGAAAAAGAAAAAAAGAGGTTAAATACTCTGATCACTCCAATTTCCTATACGGCTTGTTTCCCTTTAACATTCACTACATTTTTAGTGCAAATACAATAAACGTCGTCTTTGCGGGACTGAGGTCAGGAAGAAAATATTTCCTAAGTACGTTCACTCATTATTTACACACACACGCACGCACGCACGCACGCACGCACGCACGCACGCACGCACGCACGCACGCACGACACCACACACACACACACACACACACACACACACACACACACTCACACACACACCACGTACCAATTCTTTCATTTCTAGTTTTCTGAAAAATGAAAACGCGTTTCACTTCGAAAAAGTTTCTTGAGTTCAACAGATTAAAAGTACGAGAGAGAGAGAGAGAGAGAGAGAGAGAGAGAGAGAGAGAGAGAGAGAGAGAGGAGAGAGAGAGAGAGAGAGAGAGAGAGAGTAGTCTTTGATGTCGTCATTTCTTTAACATGAATGGAAGAAATGTCAAAATGGCTCCGGTTTATTTCGTCTAGGGATTAAGAGAAGGTACTCTCTCTCTCTCTCTCTTCTCTCTCTCTCTGATGTGTGTATTTGCTCGCTCGCGCCTTCGTGTGTGTGTGTGTGTGTGTGTGTGTGTGTGTGTGTGTGTGTGTGTGTGTGTGTGTGTGTGTGCGTGCGTGCGTGCGTGCGTGGTGTGTGTGTGTGTGTGTGTGTGTGTGTGTGTGTGTGTGTGTGTACGCGCGCGCGCACGCGTCCCTCTCTGTCTCTGTGCGTGCGTGCGTGCGTGCGAATCCACATGCATTTCTTTGGAAGAACGAAAAGCTGGGAGAAAAGGGTACAACAAGGCAAAGGAAGACACAGGCGTTACAGGAATGACAGAAACTTGGAAACTTTGACCATGTCTTCTTCTTCTTCTTCTTCTTCTTTTTTTCTTTTGTTCAAATTACTTTTTGGTAGGCGCAAGGAAGCATCAGTCATCTTTCATCTTAAAAGCTTTTCTCTGCTTTGACTCTCTCCTTCTCCTTCTTCTTCTTCTTCTTCTTCTTCCTTCCTACTCTTTTCCCTTCTCTATCTGTTGTCTTTGATCTCTCTCTCTCTCTCTCTCTCTCTCTCTCTCTCTCTCTCTCTCTCTCTCCTTCACGCTCTCTCTCTCTCACTCTCTCTCTGTGCCTGTCTCTCCTTCACCCCTCTCTCCTCTCTCTCTCTCTCTTCTCTCTCTCTTCTCTCTCTCTCTCTCTCTCTCTACACACACAGACACATAAAGATACACACACACAGACAGACGAACACAGTCTGTCTCTCTGGCTGCGTGTCGCATATTTCTTGTCTCAGGTCATCGCCTTTTTTGTTATTATCTCCCTCATTTACCACGTCTCTGTGTTTTGTCTTCCACCTCTGGTCTGTCTGTTTGTCAGCCCGCCTATCTGTCTGTCAGTCTGTTTTGCATCTTTTTCGTTTTGTTGTCGTCGTGTCTTTGTTGACAGTCTGTGCAGGCTTTCCTGTCTGTCTCTCCTGCCTTTCAGCACACATCATAGCAGTAATAACACAGTGAAGACCCTGTGATGTCCACACCCTTTCGTCCTCTGGAGCAGTGTTTAGTTCCTCTGGGTCTGCTTGATGATCCGCTATGTCATTAAGGTGTGGGTTTTTTTGTTTTTGTTTTCACTGTGCGTGAGATGTCATCTGCCTTCTCTTGTCAACAAGAAAAGAGTATATTAAAGTTTTTTTTGTAGAGAAATACCTTTCATCTCTAAGTTCGGGTCACACACACACACACACACACACACACACACACACACACACACACACACACACACACACACACACACACACACAGAGAGAGAGAGAGAGAGAGAGAGAGAGAGGGAGGGAGCACAGTTTGGCAGCAGATACAAACAGGGCCCAAGGTAGCTTCAATCCACTCTCCTATTTCATCGTAGTGAGATAAAACCTCGCCCGGCATTTTTTTGTCTTCACAAACAAAAAAAAAAAAAAATGAAAAGGACAGGGCAAGGGAGATAAAGGGAGACCGGGAAAGGTGGTGAAGGGTGTGTGTGTGTGTGTGTGTGTGTGTGTGTGTGTGTGTGTGTGTGTGTGTGTGTGTGGTGTGTGTGTTGCCAGAGGAGCGAGAGTCAAGCAAAGGGAAGAGACTCATGGTGGGGATGGAGAAGGGAGAGGAAAGGGGAGGAAGAGGGCAGCGGTTTCGCGGGGAGTCGTGGGAAGGTTGAAGGTAAGGGGCAGGAAGGTGGTGATGAGGGAGAAGGGTGATGGGGATGGAGGAATGATCATTACACGTACACACCTACATGGGAAGGTGTGATCACCGAATGTGCCAGTGCGTGAGTGCTTTTAGATAAACTTTCACTCGCTTTATAGACATGCACTCGCAGACAAACGTCGGGAAAGGTGTTGCATGAGAGAGAGAGAGAGAGAGAGAGAGAGAGAGAGAGAGAGAGAGAGAGAGAGAGAGAGAGAGAGAGAGAGAGAACGAACGAACGAACGAACGAACGAATTGAGAGAGAGAGAGAGAGAGAGAGAGAGAGAGAGAGAGAGAGAGAGAGAGAGAGAGAGAGAGAGAGAGAGATTTATAGACATGCACTCGCAGACAAACGTCGGGAAAGGAGTTGCATATGAGAGAGAGAGAGAGAGAGAGAGAGAGAGAGAGAGAGAGGAGAGGAGAGAGAGAGAGAGAGAGAGAGAGAGAGAGAGAGAGAGAGTGGCATGAAAAGAACGAAGCGTTACATTCTTTTCCGTCCCTTCGGTAATAAACCTCTCCGCTTTCTCTGGTACCTGACGGGACTTTTCCCAACCTTTCACAGTTTGCATGCAAATCTTTACAGCGCCCTTTTCACTGCAGTAGTTTCCTTTCCCGTGTTTACAACATCTGATCGCTGAACCTAGTTCTAAGCTTCAGTCTGTATTTAGAACTGCCTAGTTAATTCTGTTTAGTCTGCCGCTCTCTTTCTGCTAGTTAAGTCGCTCGTATGACCCTGCAGAGTTACACCGGGGTGTGTTTTTTCGCCACGCACGCAGTGAAGCAATTTTATACTTTCGGAAGAGAAGGCCAGTTAGGCCGTTGGTATGGATGACATAGCATGCACCCTGCATGAGAAATGGAAAGAATGAAGGAAGTAAGGAAACTGAGAGAACGAATTGAACGATGTTGACTGGATGACACGGGAAACGACTGAATGAAGCACCAGCTGGCAGCTCTTCAGCCGGCACTACCCAGGTAGGCAGCCCGTTGTGTAAAAGAGTGTGGATTGTAAAGCGCTTAGAGCTTGGTCTCTAGCTGAGGATAGGCGCTATGTAAGTATTCATAATAATAATGGTGAGCATTTACTCTGCTACACAAAGAACAAGATGGGCATTTCATAATACTTGATTTGTTTGTTTTGTTTCTTAGCAACAAAGATAGGATCCTCATTTCCAATACCAGTGTGAAGAAATATAAATCATTGAAAAGGTTTCTTTGTTACAGAAATTCATAAATACTGAAAATGACTGTTTCAAAATTACATAAATGTTTGCCTTTGAGCAAGCACTTTAAGGCACACACGAATGCAATTCACGTTAAAAAAAAAAGCATCTGCTCTCTTTTACATATAACATGAGAACATTCACCTTAAAACTCCACTACACTCCTAAACTAACAGCCGCATGTCAATTTCTTATCTCCCATTCTCTAGAATTTCTCTTACATCTTTTCTTTCCTTTGTGTGAAACCGTCATTAAAAAGAAGATGACGAAACTTATTGTTAACACCTGTGAACTAGAACCATTTCCTGCATCTTTCTCAGCCACTGTCATGACCTGCACCTGGCTCACTCCGGCACCATCGACAATAACTCTCTGTCCACCGATTCTTTTCCATCCTCTTTCAGATCTGCCATTGTCCAGTCTCTCTTGAAAAAACCCACTCTTGATTGTAAACCTGTTAAGAAGGAAGACCTGTTCAGTATCTTCCTTTCCTTGCCAAGTTGCTGAAAAATGTGTTCTTTTTAATTCGTGACTCTGAAAATGTAAAGAATGAAGGCCTGTTCCGTATTTTCCTTTCTTTGCCACAGTTGATGAAAAGTTGTTCTTGTTCAGCTGAAGGACCAACTTCATAGCAACACCATCGTCTACCGCCTTCAGTCTGGTTACCGTGCTGCTATAGCAGCGAAACTGCTTACTTTAAAATCGGCAACGACTTACCGACTTTTCTCGACAACGTTTCGCTTCTATATGTCTGCCAGGCCTTTGCAGTTTTGGGGAAGTATCGACCCGATCAGTTCAGAGAATCAGTTCCTCCGTTCTGCTTGAAAAACTCAGTCGGGTTCTCTGTTACCGTCCTTCAGTGTGGTGTTATTCCAGCACCGCTGATCGTCTCCGAATCGTTCCTGCCAATGGTTCTCTTCAAGTCTAGCTCAATCAATGTTCAGTGTGCCCCAGGCCTAGTCCTTGGGCTTGTTCCTTAAATTTTGTACACTTTTCCTCTCCGCCATTGTAAATCAGTATTCTCTCCTTCATCACACTTTCGCCGACCACGTCGTTATGTTTCTGGACCTGTCTCTGATCTATTGACAATGACTAAAAACAGGTGTATCTAAACTAAAACAGAAAAGGCCAAATGACGGGACAACAAATTCAAAATGAAAAGACGAAACTAAAATGACGTTGACTCCTTACTAAAAGTACTTGACTGATCACCTCTATGATCTCACTGACTCATCAGTCTCTCTCTCATCTGCTGTTTACAACTTTGGTGTACACTTGGTAAAAGTTTAAAATTTCTGTTATCATGTTTACATACTATGTTGTGTTACATTTATGGCACAAACTTTATTGACGAGGACATAAAGGAATCGCTATGGTGTTGACGTAATTCCAGGAGGAACGTGACTACCATTATTTATATTTCATCGTGGAAGTATTTACTTTCTTACACAATGAAATAAAAGAAATTTACTCTTGGCCGTTGTTTCAAACATAATCTTAGTTTATTCAACCTTTTTTTTTTTTATTACAGTGGTATATACATAGCATTGCCTAAAACAATGCCAGGATTGCATGTTACGGCTGTATGGTGGGGCCATGTCCTGACCGTTTTCTTCAGGTCCTGACAACCAGAGCTCTCAACTGGAGATCATGGTACCAGGATGGAAAGGACGGCCTAAAATGATCTGTCACCAAGCAGAGAACAGGGAACTTCATCTCCTACACATCCTCAGCATCTGGAGCGACACCACAGGACGGGAGGAGAAAACACACGACAGTGGACGGTCTGATTGCCCTGACAGCTCCACGCGTGCTGCGACTGAAAGAATGAGATCTCTAAAGACTCAGGCGCCGTGGTACAGTGGTGGGTGCTGGGAGGCCGTGGGTTCGAGTCCCATCACAGCCAGTGAATTGTGGAATTTTTCGGCCTCATCCAGCTCCTCCCCAGAGCTGAGTGTGCTTGGGTTCAAATGGGAAGACTGGAGCCACACAGGGCACTTTCATTCTCTTAACGAATGCGTTTCTGAGAGCGTTGCTCAAACTTCCTGACCAGTGATGTAAAAGTCTGTATTTCTCAGGCATATTAACGTCGGGATATGTGGAATACATACCTGTAAACCAATCTTAGAAAAATGTGGTCTATTTGGATTTACTCTTGGGCCAATCATTCCAAAAACAGACGGGGAAGATGAAAAGGATATGGTGACAAAACGTAATAGACACTAAGAAAAAATAACTTGCACTCTTGAGATGTCTGTAACATGGTTGCCCTAACAAAATAATTAATTAAGAACTGACTGTTACTGTTTCTTTTATTCATGATGCTAATTTAGTGTTACATGATTTACATGTATATGTCATCAGGATATCTTTTTCTGATGATCGTTTACTGTATTACACAAGCTGTAATGTTTTGATTGAAAATATAAACTCAAATGAAAAGAGAAAATACCCAAGTAACACACACACACACACACACACGACACACCACACACACACACGCACACACACCACACACACACACACGCACACGCACGCACACACACACACACACACACACACACACACACACACACACACACACACACACATTGTTACACTTTTTATCAAATAGGGAATGAGAAAATAATGAACACAATAAAATCACAAAGCACTACAGTAACACATCATCCCTCTCAAGCAACACAGCAACGTATTTCCATGACATTGAAATTCCTCTCTGCCGTCAAAGAGCTTTAGCCAAGGATTCGCTTCCAGTATTTCCATTTCACATTAATACTTAATATACATGCAGACGGGGAGAGAAAGGGAATCCTTTTCGTTTAACAATCAGCATATAATATTTTTTTTTTACCTTAAAGGCTACACATCTACGCCTCTAAAAGAATAACATTTTGTCCCTTTCATTTCAAAGGAAACTTTGTTGCACGCGCGCGCGCGCGCGCGCGCGCCACACACACACACACCACACACACACACACACACACACACACACACACACACACACACCAGTCAACAAACACACACACATGCACATACACATGGTGCCCACTCTCTCTCTGTGTCTCCGTCTCTCTCTCTCTCTCTCTCTCTCTCTCTCTCTCACACACACACACACACACACACACGCACACACACACACACACACACACACACACACACACACACACACACACACACACACATACACACACGCACGCATAGACATACACATGGAGCTATGTAAACATTTTGAACCCCCACAGCCCCTCCATCCCCTTGTGGGCGCCGCTGTGGGCACGTCAAATGCCATCAGACACGTTAGCCGAGCATTTGCGTGTCTACTGCTATCTACACTATTGCTGGACTGATTCAATCACTGCCAGACAGGGCTGTTTGCAGCGGGGCGGAGGTGGAGAAATGTGGAATAGCGGGAAACGGGGGAGGGCGGTGAGGGGAATGTGTGCATGTATGTGTGTGTATGTGCACTTGCTTACTTGCTTGTGTGAATGCGTCTCTCTCCTCTCTCTCTCTCTCTCTCTCTGTTGTAAATACATCTCTCTCTCTCTCTCTCCCTCCCTCCCTCTCTCTCTCTCTCTGCCTGCCTGCCCGTCTGCCTACCTGCCTGCCTGTCTGTCTGTCTGTCTGTCTACCTGTCTGTCTCTCTTTCTTTCCCTGTGTGTGTGTGTGTGTGTGTGTGTGTGTGTGTGTGTGTGTGTGTGTGTGTGTGTGTGTGTGTGAAACATTTGATTAATAGTTCTATACTATTTCCCACTGCCTGTCTTTTTTTTTTTATAAGCTGTTTATTGTAAATTGAAAGAAAATGTGTCAGTCTTACGTAAGTAAAGACGCCAGGTTCGTCCAGTGACAGTCCCCCCTAGACTTGCGGATACAGACCACCCGGGGAAGAACTCACCACGAGCGTGGGGTGGAGATGAAATCAATGCTGAGGTCATCACGAAGCAGGGCACCAAGGACCACAGACTTTGAGACTTCTTCTCTCTTCTGATGATGATCACTAAGGCTGTGGATGATGATGAAGATGATGCCACAGAGTTCCCTTCTGGTCTGAAACTATACACGAGGGATACATTCTCCACTTACTTACATCAAATACCTCAGCATCATCTAGGCCCCACAGTTCAGATGTTCGCAAGCTCTTTTTTTTTTTTTTCAGCTGGACACTGTCAAGAGAAACGCCCTAGGAATGGCAGCCATTCATCGCAGAACTGTGTTGTTGAGACTGTTTGCTTTGCAGGATTGGATGGAAGCGAACGATTCAAGTTTCTCCCATTAGACATGCACGAAAGTGAAAGTTCAAAGATACACGACGCCATGTTAAGTGGTGAAACACTTGAAAGAGAGAGAGAGAGAGAGAGAGAGAGAGAGAGAGAGAGAGAGAGAGAGGAGAGAGAGAGATTTTGCAAATATAATAGCAATCTTCTGAGTCTGATTTTCAGATCATGCCTGCATACATTTCTTGATTTAGTTAATGATTATCTTGGCAAAAAGCAATTAACAATCAATCACTGATTAGTTAATTGATCTGAATGACTGTTAGTCATACATATTCACAAATTCAGATTTAGATCTGAGACTAGACGCAATCCACGTTTAGTACAAAGGTTCACATTCGTCATGAAATAAAACTATTTTGGACGCACACCTCCAAAAGAAATGGAACGACAAACAGTTTTCTCCCTTTCCCCCAGGGCGCTAACTGTACATTGAGCCTGAGGAAGAAGAACAGTATCCTGTGTCACTGACAGGCGGGAGATAACTGGGGAGATCGTCTCACATGACCTGCTACCGTCATAGCTGCACGGATGGCGTGCTAGTGATGGACCACTTTTATTGATATGTGACACGTTCAGAGAGAGAGAGAGAGAGAGAGAGAGAGAGAGAGAGAGAGAGAGAGAGAGAGAGAGAGAGAGAATCCTGTCGCTTTCTTTCTTGAAATCAGTACATCAGACAGAACATAAAGATTCACCCTTCATGCAGTAATGGTACTTTAGTGCCTTGGTGTCATAAATACAACGGATTTTTGAATGCGCATCACAAAAACAGTTTGACTGGAGCTTCTTCTTTTCCAGTTATAGCAGCTTTCCCCCTTGAAATATCGTCATTATAATCATCATCAATGTCGAGGTTTTCGTTATCATTATCATTGTCACCGTTATTTTCTTCTTGTGCATATACTTCTTCTTCTTTATGTTAGTCGTGTACTTCCATGTAAGATGTACAAACCAGTTCAAGGTATCACCAAAAAGTAGGGAGAGGGGACCCTATAGTCTGCATGCTTTTTTTTGTAGTTTTACATATCGTGCTTTATCAGCAATTACAAATAAATAAATTGGCTCTGGCTCCCAAATGCAACAGAGAAACGAACCAAGAAGCAAATGTACCACAAATGCATCGAAAACCGTTTTTACTCACACACACACACACACACCCACCCACCCACACATACACACACACACACACACACACACACACACACACACACACACACACACACACACACACACACACACACACACAAATCAAATCCTTAAAGATTGAGCGACGCCGTTCCTACACCGGGCATGCTCTTACAAAGACGTAAAGTTTATACTTCTAAACACATTTTACACTGGAAGTTGATAAAAAAAAAGTTGATTTGAAAATACCTCAACTTGAAGCGTAGAAATGAAGCTCAGTTGACAGGGATTTCCAAGAAACAATGTTGGTTCAACTCGGACATACCGTGGAGACGGCAGAGGATAGGCTGGTGTGGAGACGGCAGAGGATAGGCTGGTGTGGAGACGGCAGAGGATAGGCTGGTGTCACATCTATGAAAAATTAAAGTACACATACTTCCACACAAAAAAACGTATGCCCACAAGACAAAAGCCCACATGATGAAGGTCTACACAGTCAGTCTGACAATCAGTCAATCAATCAATAAGAAACAAAGTGTCCTGTTGTTCATGAAGACAGGTCTCTCATGTCATGATTCCCTTTCATCGTGCCATCTTGAAACTTGTTCCAGTGACAAACGTTAACAGAGGTCAAAGAGCTAATTTTGATAGTAAGTCAATGATACATTTTTTTTAAAAACAAAATACATAAGTTCTACATACTAATGAGTAACATCTAGATCTGCATAAAAAAACGAAAGTCTGCATTTGTTTCCAACTTTGAGCCATATTATTACTGTATCGAGCCTCTACACTCTGCTACTAAGCCCAGTGAAGGTACAACGAGGGTACTCAATCTAGGAACAAGGGGCAATTTTAAAAAGTCATCACCAGTTCACAAAACCTCACTGGAACTGCTCGCCGATGAACGGGGTGGAAAAAAAATCCACCTGCCATGAAAATCTGGACAATAAACTGCTTTTTCTGTAATTTTGAAGCTAGAGCATTTTGATTACTGCCAAGATGAAAGTGAAAATACCGGTACTCGAAAAAAATGTGAAGTTGAATAATTTTCTCTAACATTGTACGATACAAGCCACGTCATGTGGCCTGCATACAGCTTTGTCGTATTGATCTAACCGGCGCCGAGCTAACCCTGTTGCCCTCTAAATTCTAAGCGAGCGAGGAGTTGCTCAGTTTTGCAACATGCCCAATATAGTCTGCCCCTCTCTTACCTCAAAAGTTGAAAACTAAAAGAACACACACACACACACACACACACACACACACACACACACACACACACACACACCACACACACGCACGCACACATATACTGAGAGAGAGAGAGAGAGAGAGAGAGAGAGAGAGAGAGAGAGAGAGAGAGAGAGCAAAAACGCCGAGAAAATAGATAAAAAAAGAAAAAAAAGAAAGTTTCCTTGCTTTCATAGTGATTCCTTTCTTTCTTTTCTTCTTTTCTTCCTTATTTTTTCTTCGCCCGTTTCCTTTTTTCTCCTTTTTCTTTGTTTTCCCTCTATCCTTTTTTTCTGGTCTTTTTTGAAAGCTTTTTTTTCCGTTCCCCTCTTGGTGTGTTAAAAATAGCCTACATAGATGCACTGATGCACACACTGTTAGGCTTTCTTACATGGAACGCTTCGTCGCTTACCTCTCATGCTTCATACATATCGATTGAACCACTATTACATTTTTGGTAAGGGTTAGTTTACATTCTTTGTTCGACAGAAGCGATATTTGCCCAGTTTGAACAGCAGCCGTGAGAGTTGCAATCTAGTTCAAAATGGGTTTGACACGAGCTTCGTTTCTTTCAGGGGTCAAATAATTTTGCTTTCCCTGGCATATCAGATTTTAGTTGAGTTATTGCCCTCAATGTTTTTTCCTCAACTGCAATGCCATTATCGTTGCGTAAAAAAAATAGCAGTCTGCATCTTTTGGGCACTGATGAAGTCCATTAACAAACTCGTCTGATGTCATTACTGTATCATTTTAACTGTTTTTTTAGTTGACACTTACGTAAAATACTTTTTAGTTCCGTTTTTACATCCACACCAGCTTCCAAAATTAACAGGACCCGAGTTCCATTTAGTCTGTTAAAGAACGCACCGTCTGCACAAAATGTTTAAAGAAAAAATAGCGTGTCAATTTTTAAGATGCCCCCTAAAGACAGTTTCTCTCATGACGGTCAACATTGCACATTCCGAACCAGTCTGTGAAAAGGTTATTTTTCCACACTAAACTGGTGTAGTCGAGTGACAGGTAATTGAAGAAGTCAGAGTCAGTGTTGAATTGATACAGCCCACACAGCCCACAGTGTTGAATTGATACAGCCCACACAGCCCACAGTGTTGAATTGATACAGCCCCACGGTGTTGGATTGATACAGCCCACAGTGTTGGATTGATACAGCCCACAGTGTTGAATTGATACAGCCCAAAGTGGTGAATTGATACAGCCCACAGTGTTGAATTCAAACAGCCCACAGTGGTGAATTGATACAGCCCACAGTGTTGAATTGATACAGCCCACAGTGTTGAACTGATACAGCCCGCAGTGTTGAACTGATACAGCCCACAGTGGTGAATTGATACAGCCCACAGTGTTGAATTGATACAGCCCACACAGCCCACAGTGTTGAATTGATACAGCCCACAGTGTTGAATTGATACAGCCCACAGTGTTGAATTCAAACAGCCCACAGTGTTGAATTGATACAGCCCACAGTGTTGAATTCAAACAGCCCACAGTGGTGAATTGATACAGCCCACAGTGTTGAATTGATACAGCCCACAGTGTTGAATTGATACAGCCCACAGTGTTGAATTGATACAGCCCACAGTGTTGAATTGATATAGCCCACAGTGTTGAATTGATACAGCCCACACAGCCCACAGTGTTGAATTGATACAGCCCACAGTGTTGAATTGATACAGCCCACAGTGTTGAATTGATACAGCCCACAGTGGTGAATTGATACAGCCCACAGTGTTGAATTGATACAGCCCACAGTGTTGAATTGATACAGCCCACAGTGTTGAATTGACACGGCCCACACTGTTGAATTGATACAGCCCACAGTGTTGAATTGACACGGCCCACAGTGTTGAATTGATACAGCCCACAGTGTTGAATTCAAACAGCCCACAGTGTTGAATTGATACAGCCCACAGTGTTGAATTGATACAGCCCACAGTGTTGAATTGACACGGCCCACAGTGTTGAATTGATACAGCCCACACAGCCCACAGTGTTGAATTGATACAGCCCACAGTGTTGAATTGATACAGCCCACACAGCCCACAGTGTTGAATTGATACAGCCCACACAGCCCACAGTGTTGAATTGATACAGGTCCAGTGTTGAATTGATACAGCCCACAGTGTTGAATTGATACAGCCCACACAGCCCACAGTGATGAATTGATACAGCCCACAGTGTTGAATTGATACAGCCCACACAGCCCACGGTGGTGAATTGATACAGCCCACACAGCCCACAGTGGTGAATTGATACAGTCCACAGTGTTGAATTGATACAGCCCAGTGTTGAAATTGATACAGCCCACAGTGTTGAATTGATACAGCCGCCAGTGTTGAATTGATACAGCCCAGTGTTGAATTGATACAGCCCACAGTGGTGAATTGATACAGCCCCACAGTGTTGAATTGATACAGCCCACAGTGGTGAATTGATACAGCCCACAGTGTTGAATTGACACGGCCCACAGTGTTGAATTGATACAGCCCACAGTGTTGAACTGATACAGCCCACAGTGTTGAAATTGATACAGCCCACAGTGTTGAAATTGATACAGCCCACAGTGTTGAATTGATACAGTCCACAGTGTTGGATTGATACAGCCCAGTGTTGAAATTGATACAGCCCACAGTGTTGAATTGATACAGCCCAAAGTGGTGAATTGATACAGCCCAGTGTTGAATTGATACAGCCCACAGTGGTGAATTGATACAGCCCCACAGTGTTGAATTGATACAGCCCACAGTGTTGAATTGATACAGCCCACAGTGTTGAATTGATACAGCCCACACAGCCCACAGTGTTGAATTGATACAGCCTACAGTGTTGAAATTGATACAGCCCACAGTGTTGAATTGATACAGCCCACAGTGTGAAATTGATACAGCCCACAGTGTTGAATTGATACAGTCCACAGTGTTGGATTGATACAGCCCACAGTGTTGAACTGATACAGCCCACAGTGTTGAATTGATACAGCCCACAGTGTTGAAATTGATACAGCCCACAGTGTTGAAATTGATACAGCCCACAGTGTTGAATTGATACAGCCCACAGTGTTGGATTGATACAGCCCACAGTGTTGAACTGATACAGCCCACAGTGTTGAAATTGATACAGCCCACAGTGTTGAAATTGATACAGCCCACAGTGTTGAAATTGATACAGCCCACAGTGTTGAATTGATACAGTCCACAGTGTTGAAATTGATACAGCCCACAGTGTTGAAATTGAAACAACCCTCAGTGTTGAAATTGATACAGCCCACAGTGTTGAAATTGATACAGCCCACAGTGGTGAATTGATACAGTCCACAGTGTTAGATTGATACAGCCCACAGTGTTGAATTGATATAGCCCACAGTGTTGAATTGATACAGCCCACAGTGTTGAAATTGATACAGCCCACAGTGGTGAATTGATACAGCCCACAGTGTTGAAATTGATACAGCCCACAGTGTTGAAATTGATACAGCCCACAGTGTTGAAATTGATACAGCCCACAGTGTTGAATTGAAACAGCCCACAGTGTTGAAATTGATACAGCCCACAGTGTTGAAATTGATACAGCCCACAGTGTTGAAATTGATACAGCCCACAGTGTTGAATTGATACAGCCCACAGTGTTGAAATTGATACAGCCCACAGTGTTGAATTGAAACAACCCTCAGTGTTGAAATTGATACAGCCCACAGTGTTGAAATTGATACAGCCCACAGTGGTGAATTGATACAGTCCACAGTGTTAGATTGATACAGCCCACAGTGTTGAATTGATATAGCCCACAGTGTTAATTGATACAGCCCACAGTGTTGAATTGATACAGCCCACAGTGTTGAAATTGATACAGCCCACAGTGGTGAATTGATACAGCCCACAGTGTTGAAATTGATACAGCCCACAGTGTTGAAATTGATACAGCCCACAGTGGTGAATTGATACAGCCCACAGTGTTGAAATTGATACAGCCCACAGTGTTGAATTGAAACAGCCCGCCACACTGTGCCTTTCAGAGCTGTCACCACGTCAACAAGAAAAAGGGAAGTCATCCCAGTTGTCGGAAAGAAAAAAAAAAGACCCAGAATATGCACAAAAAAAAACAAATACAAAAAAAAAACACATTGACTACAGAATGAGTGTATAACGTGCATCATGTGATCCCCTGTGTTGTTGTTGTTGTTGTTGTTGTTGTTGTTGCTGTTGTTATTTTGGTACAACACGGTTAAAGATGAATTGTGGTGATCGGATTATAATAATCTATAGTCTACAGCATGCGCGCGCGTGCGCGCGCGCAAGTGTGTGTGTGTGTGTGTGTGTGTGTGTGTGTGTGTGTGTGTGTGTGTGTGTGTGTGTGTGTGTGTGTGTATACAGGTCGGTTTTCCACTTTCATGGCGTCTCTTGAGCACTCAGTACCACAGAATCCGTGGGAAAAAACTCGCGACAACTCTGCAAAACGAAATCAAATGAAAGGGAATGAATGGGAAAGGGCAAGTTACTCACATGACCGTATTCTGCATAACTGGTCCACAGACAGATCCACCATTTTGTTCTCGGATAATCACAGACTAGCTGTCGCCGGCCAAAGGGGGAAATCACAGGATTTACGTCTCGCCGCTCCGCGACATTCTGGCGAGATTTTCCTGTCGAGGTTTACGCTGGCACTGAATCGATAGTGCAGACACACTACTTTAGTAAACAGGAATAAGATACTGATTTTCATGCTTTTTGCATTTTCTCGTCTGGGTCCGAAATCGTGTGCTGATAGAAACGAGGAAATGAAGCAATGAAACGGTGAGAGGAACTGTGAAAATCTTGGAGCAGACAGTTGGGAAACAGCGAAGAGATATGTCCTGTTTTCCTTCATCAAAATAATAACAGCACAGTGTTTCAGTTGCAAACTACTTGATTCATTGGGTCGTCCTGTTAGGGCCATCACCAATAGGGCACAGGACCATTTTCTTCGAGCTGCCGATTGGTGTATGCAGACAGAGGGTGACTGGATCCTAACCTCAGTAAGGCTAAATGACACATGCTCTGATGTGGTTGCTCTTAACTCTTTTAGAGTACACTGAAAATGTCTTATAGGTCGGCTGGGCTTGACTTCTTAATTTGCGTTAATTCCATTCGTATTCGAGGTAGGCTTTGGACACCCATTTTTCATTGTGTTAAATGTAAGTTCGTCGACACCCATTTTTCATTGTGTTAAATGTACGTTCGTCGACACCCATTTTTCATTGTGTTGAATGTAAGTATGTGGACACCCATTTTTCATTGTGTTGAATGTAAGTATGTGGACACCCATTTTTCATTGTGTTGAATGTAAGTATGTGGACACCCATTTTTCATTGTGTTGAATGTAAGTATGTGGACACCCGTTTTTCATTGTGTTGAATGTAAGTATGTCGACACCCATTTTTCATTGTGTTGAATGTAAGTATGTGGACACCCGTTTTTCATTGTGTTGAATGTAAGTATGTGGACGCCCATTTTTCATTGTGTTGAATGTAAGTATGTGGACGCCCATTTTTCATTGTGTTGAATGTAAGTTCGTCGACACCGATTCTTCATTGTGTTGAATGTAAGTATGTGGACACCCATTTTTCGTTGTGTTGAATGTAAGTTCGTCGACACCCATTTTTCATTGTGTTGAATGTCAGCTTGTCAACAAATTCATAGCAAGATACTATACGAGTTTCTTTCTACTGATGCATGGGTAAACCATTGACTTCCGGGAATAGGCCGGAGGACGTCCGGGAAAGACCGGAGGACACTGGGAAAGACCAGAACCAAGGGCTCTGTGGGCTGGCTCCCCACTTTGCCTTAAACATGTGGCTACTAAAAATAAAAGGAAAAGATGCTCCCAGGATTCACCGAAAGGGGGAGAGAATGATGAATCCATCGGTGCTCAACCAATCATGACTGCAAATCCCAAACGGACTATGAACATGGACCAAATGGAATATCCATGTGTCTGTGGAAAGCGTTTCGCTACCACCCGTGGCATGAAGATCCACAGAACAAAGATGGGATGTGTGAAGACTCATCTGAATGAGCAGCAGCGCACTGCATCAGCAGATAAGACGTCGGAAGACCAAGGCCAGGATTTAAACCACAGTGCCAAGGACATCCACGCTGTTGGTTCGGATGAGGAATTTGCACAGGCCCTCGATGCCAGGCGCCTGAAACTCAACCTGCCACGAGCAAACGAAACTGAAGATTGGGAGAAACTGGATGCAAAAATCGTCCAAAGACTCGATGCACTGATAGGGAAAAGCACCCTGGAACACAAACTAGCCACATATGGGGACATTGTGTATGCCACATGTAGAGACGCCTATGGAGCAAAACTACCCAAAGAGAAAACACCTCCAAAGAAATCCAGACGCCAAGAAAAGATGGACAAGATCAGGGTCCAAAAGAAAAACCTCAAGATGCAAATGAAGACCGCACTGCCAGCTGAAAAACAAGGCTTGGAAAAACTGTGGAAAGACTTGAAAGAAAAACACAGTGCCCTCAGCAAAGCGGAATCTGCGAGGAAGAGGAAGAGCAAAAAGAAGAAGACACAAGAGCGCTTCTTCAGAGACCCCTTCCAGTTTGCCAGAACACTGTTGAGCAGCCAAAATCTGGGACCCTAAGTGTGGACAAAGGAGTTCTTGAGCAGCATCTGAGGAAAACATACTCTGACCCACAGAGCAAAGCACCACTCGACATTCAAGGTCTGGTGTGGCCAACCAACCCTGAGGAACAGTTCAATGGCAAGCCTCCAACGTTGGCGGAAATCAAGAAGGTGGTCGACAAAGCCAGAGCCAAATCATCACCAGGGCCAAACGGAATACCTTACCAGCTTTACAAGAAATGTCCCAAGGTGCTGGAGTGGCTCCACAGGCTGCTGCGATCGGCTTGGAGAAACCAGAAGATCAGCGGCCAGTGGATGACGGCAGATGGTGTGTACATCCCCAAAGAGCAAAACTCAAGTGACATTAGCCAGTTCAGGCCAATATCACTACTGAACGTCGAAGGGAAAATCTTCTTCTCTGTCATGGCAGCAAGGCTGACCAAGTACCTGATGGAAAACAAGTACTTGGATGTGTCAGTCCAGAAAGGTGGCATCCCAGGCGTGGCGGGCTGTGTAGAACACGCCACAATGATCTGGGACGCAATCCAAAAAGCAAAAACAGAAAAGAGAGACCTGGACGTAGTGTGGCTTGATCTGGCAAACGCATATGGATCTGTACCCCATGAGATGATACAGTTGGCTCTTGAGATGTACCATGTGCCAAAGAACATCCGCGACATGCTCAAGAAGTACTTCAATGGCTTCTCAATGCGGTTCTCTACCAAGGAGTACACAACAGACTGGATCAACTTGGAAGTGGGTATTGCAATGGGCTGTGCAATTTCCCCAATACTGTTCGTGCTGGCAATGGAACTCATCTTGAAAGCAGCAACAAACAACGCGAGACAAACAGACCTTGGCGATGGATACAAGATGCCTCCTCTCAAGGCCTTCATGGATGACACTACAGTGATTTCATCCAGAGAAGACGAGACACGTCATGTGCTGGAGAGGCTGGACGACATAGTTGCCTCATCCAGAATGAAGTTCAAGCCAAAGAAATCACGGAGTCTCTCACTGAGGAAAGGAAAAGTGGCCGGATCTGTGGTCTTCAGTGTTGCCAACCAGGCCATTCCAACAGTCACAGAAGAACCAGTCAAGAGCCTTGGAAGATGGTATGATGATACGCTGAAAGACACACAAAGAGCAAAAGAAACCAAGCAGATGGCGGAGGAAGGCTTGGAGACCATTGACCAGTGTGGGCTCCCTGGCAAATACAAGGTCTGGTGTCTGCAGTTCATGCTGATACCAAAGCTGCTATGGCCTCTGATGATATACGACATCTGCACCAGCATAGTGGAGGCAATGGAAGCTAAAATCAACAAGTTCACAAGGAAATGGCTTGGTGTCCCACCCTGTCTGACTGACATAGCGCTGTACTGTCGCCAAGCAAAGCTGAAACTACCCCTGAAATCCATCCTGGAGGAATACAAAGCAGGGAAGATCAGACTTCAAAGCATGCTGGAGGACTCAGGAGACAAGGTGATAGAAGCAATTAAGCCCCAGCTGAAGACAGGCAGAAAATGGAAAGTTCAAGAGGCGATGGATTCTGCAAAAGAAAGTCTCAAGATCAGAGAAATAACAGGACACACACAGACCAACAGACAGGGACTGGGGGTGACCAAAACTGAATGGTGGTCAAAGGCCAAAGGAAAAGCCAAAAGAGACATGATGATTCAGGAGATGAGAAAAGAAGAAGACCAAAAAAGACTCCAAAAAGCAGTCCAGCAGAGCCAGCAAGGGCAATGGACAACGTGGGAGAATGCACTCCAAAGAAGTCTCACTTGGAATGACATTTGGCACATGGCCCCTCTCAGGATCAGCTTCATTCTCAGATCTGCATATGACCTTCTGCCCTCAAATGCAAACCTGGTGAAGTGGGGGAAAACAGACGATCCTGCATGCCCCCTCTGCCATGAAAAACAAACAGTGGAGCATGTCCTAAGCTCATGTAAAGTAGCCCTGGCTCAAGGAAGGTACACATGGAGGCACAACCAAGTGCTCAAAGAAATTGTACAAGTAGTCTGGGCTAGTACCAACACCACAAAAGGGAAAATCAGGACTCCAAAAGCACCCGCAACATTCTTCACGGCAGGAGGCAGCAAATCATGGCCAAGAACAACAGTGCCACTCGAAACATGCAGGCAGAGTCTGCTGGACGGGGCAGATGACTGGGAGTGCACTGCAGACCTCCCAGAATGGAAGAGTCACCCAGAGATCATCAGCAAGAGTGGCATGAGACCAGACATAGTAGTCCACTCTAAGTCAACCAAGCAGCTGATCATGATCGAGCTCACGGTGCCATATGAGAACAGAATGGAGGCAGCTCAAATCTACAAGACTGAAAAGTATGCTGATCTGGCAAACAGCCTGAGGAGAGAAGGCTATCAGGTCAAAGTCCTCACTGCAGAAATTGGAGCTAGGGGGTTTGTAGGAACGTCTGCATACAGCCTCATGAAACAGCTCTCAGTTGCAGGGAAGGAAAAAACCAGAGCCCTGAAAGCAATGGCAGAAGCGGCAGAGAGGTGTTCAAGCTGGATCTGGTCAAGGAGGAACAAAAGTGAACTTCATAAGGCTTAATTTCCCTACAAATATCAGGTGTCCCTGTGGCTCAGTGGTTAAAGCGCGAGTCATTAAGTGGAAAATGAGCATGTCCAGAGGGTCATGGGTTCGAATCCCAGCCATGGCTCGTCCCAAGATGGGAAAAAAAGGGGCAGCAGAGGGACATCCGGAGTCATGAACCGGGTGTGGCCCAACCCCCCTAGAGTGTCAGGAGATAAGGGCCGAAACACTTGCTTGAAGGGGGCTTCTCTTCTGAGGACTCTCTGCTGCCACGCTCTCCACGAGTTTCTTTCTACTACATTTCAAGATTATCATTTTCTTAATTCGACATTCTTTTTGAAACTGATGACCTCTATCAACGCTTGATTTACTTTTAGACGGAGAAAACTTAGATGCTCAAAACATTACAATGATTTTAGTCAGGTTGATAGTATGTAGGAGGCTTTAAGAAACGGAAAGCTTTTAAGAAAACAACTGTACCGCTTTTAAGCTTTCAGATATGGACATTTCAACAGAAAAGCAATAGCAAACAGGCTTCAGAACCTTTACTGAAAGGAAGGCGGTAAGGAAAGGAAACAGCAATGGTAATTGGAAGACTTTTACTGAAAGGAAGCCTTTAAAGAAATGAAATAACAGACAGCATTTCAAGAAAGTAACCTTTTAAGGAAGGATATGACACCCACATTCTAGAAGTCTTTGTTGTAGCAAAGTTTTTCAAAAATGAAATAGCAAATGGCCTTTGGGATTTTTTTTAATCAAAGGAAGCCTTTTACAAGAGGAAGTGACAAATGGCCTTTGGAAGACTTTTAACTGACGAAAGCCTTCACAGAAAGAAACTGACAAATGGTCTTTGGAAGATTTTTTTATCCAATGGAAACTTCTTAATCCAGGTCTTAGAAGTCTTTGTTGAAACGAAGCCTTTGAACACAGAAAATACCAGATGACCTTACGAAGACGTTTAATCAAAGGAAATCTTTTTAGAAAAAAAAAGTTAAAACAAAGGACAATGGAGGACGTTTAACCGAAGGAAGTCGTTTTAGAAAGGAAATAACAAATGATCTTTGGAAGATATCAACCAAAGGAGAATGGAAATAACCAATGGACTTTGGAAGACATTTAACCATAGGAGGCCTTTTCAGAATGGAAATAACCAATGGACTTTGGAAGACATTTAACCAAAGGAAGCCGTTTTACAAAAGGAACAATAACCAGAATGGCTGCCCGCCTGGCTGGCTTTGTTGGTCAGAGTACCGAGTTCATAATTACATATTTCGAGCTCGGAACACGCCACTGTTCGTCATAAAAATTGCCACAGTTGCTGCCCATCTTGTCGTTCTAATGGTACATATAGTGTACACTAAGCCTCTTTCTCCCACTCTACTAGAACGATTATCCCCGTCTGCTTTATCACCTTCAATGGATGTGGACGTTCAACCTGAACGTCATTAACGGACCAGTCTTTAAAGAAAGGTAGTGTTTTACGGAACAAAACAAAAGACAACCTTTCTTAGACCAAGGCATTCTAAGGACAAAACGCAAACACAGCAAACTGCATTTTAAACCCTTTTTTAATGGAAAGAACCCTTTAACGAAAGGAAATAGCAAAGAACACTAAGAAAATTCCAAAGAGAGGATTTCAAAATGCCAACACAAAACCAGAACAGTCAAATGACTAATTTACCAATTGTTCCAGTCCTGATAGACAGCAATGCCTTCACGTTCACTCGGGTCAGACGTCTATACCAGGCCATTCCAAGTCGGCGGTCATTCAGCCTCCATGACCCAGTCCCTCAACACCCACTTCCCCGTCCCTTACTCTTCTAGCATCCTTTAGTTCAAACCACAGACATTTTCTTGAGGCTGCGGACTAATGGCTCACGACAGCTTCCCAGAAATGTACATTGAAAACCAAAAATGGCAGTGGACTGAAAATATAAAGACGCTAAATTGCTCCTTGAAAGATTTGAAATGTCGTTAACTTATCGCCTCTGAGGAAAAGAAAACAAAGGTGAAAAAAAAAACCCCAAAGGAAACAAAACATACAAAACAAAACGAAAGAAACCAGAAAGTTGGAAATGATGAGAAAAAGAAAAGAAAGAGAAAGACCGGGGGGAAAATACCACAACGAAAATCAGTCTGTTTTATAGCCATGTTTCTACCTGATTTGTCATTCGTTTTTATGCTGGAACCGTTTCTTATTTCTAGCCAATGTATTTTCTGAAATCTGTCTCTGTACCCTTGCTCTTGCCCCTTCCCGCCTTCTTCTAGTGGCTTCAGGCATTCACTTTTAGACGTACGCAGTTCATTGATGACATATTAACTTTTTTTCTTTCCTGTCTTTCATTCTTTTTTTTTTCCATATTTTCTTTCTTCTTTAATCTCTTGCTTCCCCCAACCCCCACCCCGTCCCCCCTCTCTCTTTCATCTGCTTGACTCTTCCTTCGTTGATTCTCTCCCCTTATCTCTCTGCGTCTCTATGTCTCTGTCTATGTGTCTGTCTGTCTCTCTTTACCTCTGTCTGTCTGTCCGTCTGTCTGTCTGTCTGTCCGTCTCTCTCTCTTTCTCTCTCTCTTTCCTTTCTGTTTGTCTGTCCGTCCGTCCGTCCGCCTGTCTGTCTGTCTTTCTGTATGTCTCTCTCTCTCTCTCTCTCTCTCTCTCTCTCTCTCTCTCTCTCTCTCTCTCTCTGTGACTTGTATGTCAGAGACAAAGACCGAGATGTCTTGACAAGAGATTGATCACCTTTTCCCGAAGGATTTCCCTTCCTCCTTCATCTCTGTGGAGCTTTAAGATGCTGACTTTGACCAACTTCTCTGATTTCTTCATAGCCATCAATCCGCTCACCGCGTCCTGTCCCCTCTCCTTCATGCTTGAACAAATCACAATGTTCCAGAGCGCAGTGGCGCAAAAAATGATCACACACCGTGTCTACTGGTGTGGCATTAAGGAATACCCCCCTTCCTCCCCCTCACTTCCTTCCCCGGCTCCTCTCTCCTGATTCTGGCTATATTTTCGATGGCCTACCATAATCCTAGATTTACCCCCCTTGGAGACAGTCTCAACGCTTTATGAATAGATCTCTCTCTCTCTCTCTCTCTCTCTCTCTCTCTCTCTCTCTCTCTCTCTCTCTCTCTCTCTGTTTTGTGATCGTATAAACGGGTCATCACGCAATTGCAAACATCTGACTGTACATTCAATTTGAAACACATATAAAAAGAAAAAAAAAAAGATTAGAAAGAGAGGGGGTTAATCACCGCCAAGTTCACAGACAAACAAAGAACAGGACAAAACACAATGCATTTCGACCTCTTGGGTCTTCTTCAAGCAAAAACAAATGACATTTAGGACGGTGAAAATGAAGAACGAGAAACCACGTATCTTCTCATATTCGGCGCAAAATCAAAATGCGTGAAATAACTAGTTTTGGTGCATACTGATAGTAGAATACAAACAGGGAGGAATGAAATGTGGTTAACTACTAAGGCCTGTTCCTTTTCCGTTGTCAATAAAGAATCATCTGTCATCTTGTCAGTCTTCTTGTCTCACGTCTCTCAATCCTCTGTCTCAGTCTCGTTGATGATAACTTTGGACTTTTATTTAATTGACCAAAGTTGTATTCTCTTCCTGTCCCACTTCTTGGACATGTTGTATCGTCTGTACCATGCTAAAACACAAATCAGAACCTCAAGTTACAGCGTGCTGGTTGTTGTTGCTGTTGTTGTTGTTGCTGTTGTTGTCATTTTCTAACCAAAGAGTGGTTAATATTATGCAGGTAAACAGTACTGGAGAGTACCTGGAGATAATTCTTGAGGTTCTCGGAGATAATCTTTGAGGTACTTGGAGATACTCCTTGCTGGTTGCTACCAAAAGGGAGACCAATGCAGCCGTTAGGTAAGGCTTGGCGGTTTCTACCAAAAGGGAGTGACCAACATGAGTTAAGCCATGATGGTTGCTACCAACAGAATGACCAATAGTCATGCGGTAAACCTTGATGGTGTGTGTGTGTGTGTGTTGTGTGTGTGTGTGTGTGTGTGTGTGTGTGTGTGTGTGTGTGTGTGTGTGTGTGTGTGTTTGACCAAAAGTGTAACTAATAGCCTTGAGGTAGTCCTCGATGGTTTCTATTAAAAGAGTGACCAACCAGCCGCCGTGGCGAAGTGGTTAGCGTCGCGGACTCCCGACTGGGAGGTCGTGGGTTCGAATCCCATCAGAGTCATGTGGGTTTTTCTGCCCCGACCGGCTCCTACCCAGAGTTGAGTTTGCTGCAGACTCAGTTGGGAAGACTGGGACCACACAGTCGAGTTTCATCCACTTAATGGATGCGTTTCTGAGAGTGTTGCTCAAATTTCCTGACCAACACTGCAGGTGCCTGTATCTCTCGGGCCTGGTTGACGCCGGGATATATTATGAAAGGAAGCGTAGAGTACAGCCCTGTCATGTAGTCTCAGACCGAAATGGAAATCCGTAGCATCATCTTAATCATCCTCATTCTCATCGATCAGCATAAAAAAATGTCTCAAATTCTGTGGCCCTTCATGCCCTGCTCTCATGGTGACCTCAATTTCGATGTCCTCTCCACTTCTGTGGTCTTGGTTTGGTTCCGTCGGGGTCACCGGTATCGGCGAGTCCACGGGGGCTGTCGATGGACGGACGTAGTGGCGCCCTCCGGAGAGAGAGCTCACTCACGCCGGCTCCGCGACTAAGCAATTATTGTCGTCAGTAGGGGGCTTAGTAGGTGGTGTCCTGCGTATGTTAGATCAGAACAGGTGCCACTGAACACCACCGAGGTGACTCGGCAGCAGTGCAGTGTCTCCTCCGCTGGGTTGCCTCTTGACGACTTGACATTGACTGCTCCCTGTGGATTGTCGGTGCCGGGGCTGCGGCGGGGCCGACCAGGCTGTGGTTGTGGACGGGGTGTCGGAATGAGCGGCGTGAGTGCACTGCCTCTGAGGTGGCGCAGAGGTTGGGACAGCAAAAAAAAAAAAAAAAAAAAAAGAGTGACCAATATCCTGCAGAGGAGCCACATTAGTTTTTACGAAAATGGTGACTAGGATATAGAGTCGAACTTTCTGATATTTGTTCTAAGAGTGACGTAAAAGATGGAATTAAGAGTTGCTGGATTTTAGGAAAGAGCTGCAGCTAACTTGAATGTAAATTTGTTGTTGTTGTTGTTTTTCTTCTTCTTCTTCTTCTTCTTCTTCTCGGTATTATTGTACATCATTGTTTACCAGGGCAGTGGCTGATGGCCTGAAGGTAAGCAAAACTATTTTACATCCAAAGAGGAATGACTAAATTGGAGATAACTTGCACGGCGTTTGTCCAAGACGGACTAATATTTGCAGGTAATCCATTTTTTTTTTCTCTCCCGAGAGTGACTGGTGACTTGCACATAAATCCTGTTTGTTTGTTTTTTTCGAAGAGTGCTTGTGGAGGTAAGCAGAGGTGTTCCTTGTTAATAAAGATATCTTTTATCTGGAGGGAACCAGCATGTTTCTTTCCCCTTGAAAGCTGAATTATACCCTCGAGGGAAGTTGAACGATTTTTGTTCAAAGACGAAATAATGCGGAAGAAATTTGGTTGCTATTTTTATACTTTTTTAAGACAGTGTAGAAGACATGGGGCTGAACAGTGTTCCAGACACTTCAAGCTCAAAGAGAAAAAAAAAAAAACTTGTAGAAAACAAAAGTTCATATCACATACTTTAATTTTGGGAAATGTTATTTCTTAGAAGAAACGCAAGCAAAGAGAGAAATTATATGCAATCGTATAGGTGGAGACAAATATCAACGTCTTGTTTTGAATTCATCGATGCGACAAAATAAATGAGTGTTTGCCTTTATTTCCTTTTTTTTTAATATTCAGAGAATTAGACCGATTCGCCTCTTGAGATTAGGATTAAGTTTTCCGTCTTCCTTCCTCCGTCCCTTTGTTCTTTCCTCTCTCATTGCTCGTTTGTTCACTCACTCACGCTGTAGTGTCGGAAGGAGCTGACAAATCATCTTCCTATTCGCTCACTGGCCGTGAAGAAACGATGTGCATTATTATTTCCTCGCCTGATTTGAGCATTTTCTGATGGAGCCGAGAGAAGAAAAAGAAGAAGAAGAAGAAGAAGAAGAAGAGAGAAGAAGAAGAAGAAGAAGAAGAAGAAGAAAGAAGAAGAAGAAGAGAAGAAGAAGAGAAGAAGAAGAGAGAAGAAGAAGAAGAAGAAGAAGGAGGAGGAGGAGAAGAAGAAGAGGAAGAAGAAGAAGAAGGAGGAGGAGAAGAGAAGAAGAAGAAGGAGAAGAGAGGAGGAGAGAAGAAGAAGAAGAAGAAGAAGAAGAAAGACGATGAGGAGGTCGTGGAAGAGGAGGAGGAGGAGAAGATAGGAGAGGAGGAGGAGAAGAAGAAGAGGAAGCAGGCTGAAGTGAAATAATGGAAAAAGGGAGAAAGACACGAAAGAGAAGACAGCTAATCAAGGCCTTTGAATAATCTAGGTGGGAAAAAAAAAACACTTTAAAGGTGCTTTACATTCTTTTGACGCAATCATGCAGAGAGAGAGAGAGAGAGAGAGAGAGAGAGAGAGAGAGAGAGAGAGAGAGAGAGAGAGAGAACATCCTGAGCCGATAAATTCGTGTATTGTGAGTCTGGCATCAATAGATATCATTGCCTGTTCCCTTTGTCATGACACAGCTACAGCAACAACAACAACAACAGCAGCAGCAGCAGCAGCAGCAACAACTACTACTACTACTGCTGTTGCTGCTGCTGCTACTACTACTACTTCTACTACTACTACGTCTACTATGCTGCTTCTACCTTTACCACTCCATTTCTTCTTCCCTCTTCTCATATTTCTCCCCTTTCTCCTTCCAACCCCCCCCCCCCCTTCCCATTTATACTTCAACAAGTGTTACTGATGCTACTGTTGCCATCACCGCTACTATCAAGGGTAATACTCCTGCTGCCGCCACAGCTACTATTCCTCCTTCTATTACTGCTGCTGCTGCTCCTTTTGCTTCTCTTTCTACTGCGGCTTCGACGTCTCCTGCAGCTGCCGCTGCTGTGGCTCCTGCTGCTACCGAATCGAATCACTACCACGGTGCAACAACATCAACGATAATATTAAAGGCAGTAACGTGTGTGTGTCTCTGCATTGAAGACTGGTGTATTTGTACATATCCATCACAGAAACGAGCTATTAGTAGCGTTTGCAAACACTTGGTATCTTTGTAGATATCCATCAAAGATATTTGTAGATATCCATCAAAGATATGTGTACATATCCATCAAAGATATTATCTATTGGTAGCGTTTGGAAACACTAGGTATACTTGTGCATATCCATCAAAGATATGAGCTATTGGTCACGTTTGGAAACACTTGGTATATTTGTACACATCCATCAAAGATATTTGTACATATCCATCAAAGATATGAGCTATTGGTAGCGTTTGAAAAACACTTGGTATATTTGTACATATCCATCAAAGATATTTGTACATATCCATCAAAGATATGAGCTATTGGTAGCGTTTGAAAACACTTGATATAATTGTACATATCCATCAAAGATATTTGTACATATCCATAAAAAATATTTGTACATATCCATCAAAGATATGAGCTGTTGGTAGCGTTTGAAAACATCTGGCATACTTGTGCATACCCATCAAAGATATGACTGTTGGTAGCGTTTGGAAGCACTTGGTATATTTGTACATATCCATCAAAGATATTTGTACATATCCATCAAAGATATTTGAACATATCCATCAAAGAAATGAGCTATTGGTATCGTTTGGAAACACTTGGTATCTTTGTACATATCCATCAAAGATATGAGCTAGTGGCAGCGTTGGAAACAGATCGTCTGGCACGAGGAATTGGCAGAAGGACTGACGATCGATTATATGTCAACTTCCATTGTTCACTGCCTTTGAGGTTTTAGAGCCAAATGACCCACGGTTAGTGACCGTATGACGATGGTATTGTTCATGTATTTATATCACTTCCAGAACTCCACGGGGGATTGCCTCTGTTTCCGTCCACCATACCCCAGACCTGCCTGCGTATATATATATATATATATATGATATATATATATATTATATTTGTGTGTGTGTGTGTGTGTGTGTGTGGGGTGTGTGTGTGTGTGTGTGTGAGAGAGAGAGAGAGAGAGAGAGAGAGAGAGAGAGAGAGAGAGAGAGAGAGAGAGAGAGAGAGAGAGAGAGAGATGCATACGTCTGAAAATAAACTCATTAATCTTTCTCCTTTTCGTCGTACTCTTCACTGTCTTTCCTTTTCCTTTTTTTTCAGATTCTTTTTGTTTTGCCCCTTATCTTTCCTCTTTTTTTTTTTTTTAACCTTCAACTTTTTTTCTTTTTCTTTTTCTTTTTTGCTTTAGGCTGAAGACGGAAAGGGACGATGGAGATGAAGGTACAGAGTTTTATTATTGAAACAATAATGTCGTGTCTGGTATGATGGTGGGCCTTGTGTGGTGGGTTTTGGCATGTGTAAACTGAAGATAAAGGACTGCGCACACGCTCGCGTGGATGTGTGTGTGTGTGTGTGTGGTGTGTGTGTGTGTGAGAAGAGAGAGAGAGAGGAGAGAGTGGTATGGTGCGTGCGAACGGTGTGTGTGTGTGTGTGTGTGTGTGTGTGTGTGTGTGTGTGTGTGTGTGTGTGTGGTGTGTGTGTGTGTGTGTGTGTGTGTGTGTGGTGAGAGAGAGAGTATGCGTGCGTGCGTGCGTGACGTGTGTGTGTGTGTGTGTGTGTGTGTGTGTGTGTGTGTGTGGTGTGTGTGTGTGTGTTGTTGTGTGTGTGTACATCTCTCTCTCTCTTTCTTCTCTCTCTCTGTTGCTACTCTCTCTGTTGCTTCTTTCTTGTTGCTTCTCTCTGTCTCTTCTCTCTCGTCTCTGTTCTTCTCTCTCTCTCTCGTGTGTGCTTGCATGCGTGCGCGCGTGGTTACATGTATGTATGTGTGTGTGAAGGGGAGGGTGTGTGGGTACGTGTGTGCGTGCACGTGTGTTTGCTGTGCATGCTTGCAAATAAAAATGTGTTTCCTAATAGCTTCTATGTAAGACAGTCTTTGCAGGCACAGATCATATAAGGAAAGCCTGCTGTACTATAATCATTACTGTTAAGACTGTAGAAGTCTAGGACCCTTATACATCGTATCTTCTCAACAGGTCTATGGAAAACCGTACAAAATCTTACCAACCAGAATGTGTATTACAAGCTACCCACAGATAAGTTCGAAATGCCGTCAAGTTGTTCACTGTGTTCTCTGTCTGTCTGTCTGTCTGACTGTCTATCTGTCTGTCTGTCTCTGAGTTCCAGGAGCTGCCATGCAACACTGGAGACAGGGTGCCAGCGATTCAACACAATGTCACCGTAGAGTGTACCTCGGTGAAACAGACAGCATGTGGTATGTGCACATGTGCCTGTGTGTTTGTGAGTAGGAAAGCAGAGAACGTCATGAATAAAACCTAAGGAAAAACAATACGACTGTGTTCACCTCAGATCGCTTTATCTCCTTGACAGCGATAAATCTCTCTCTCTCTCTCTCTCTCTCTCTCTCTCTCTCTCTCTCTCTCTCTCTCTGTTTTGTCTGCCTGCCTGCCTGCCTGCCCGTCTGTCTGTCTCTGTCTGTCTGTCTGTCTCTGTTTGTCTGTCTGTCTGTCTCTGTCTGTCTGTCTGTCTCTCTCTGTAATAAAGAAGATGGTACAATAACTGAAAGCATAAAGGAAAACGACACAGCTGTTCTAAGCCCAGTTCAGGTCTCCCCCCTCGACTTGCCAATGATAAATGGCTCTCTCTCTCTCTGTGGCCGCTGTGTGTGTATGTGTGTGTGTGTGTGTGTGTGTGTGTGTGTGTGTGTGTGTGTGTGTGTGTGTGTGTGTGTGATGTGTGTGTGTGTGTGTGTGGTGTGTGTGTGTGTGTGTGTGTGTGTGTGTGGTATGTGTGTGCTGTGTGTGTATGTGTGTGTGTGTGTGTGTGTGTGTGTGTGTGTGTGATGTGTGTGTGAGAGAGAGAGAGAGAGAGAGAGAGAGAGAGAGAGGTAGGTGCACAAATGCTATTCTGTGTTTTAAACATGTGAGCTACTTTCACTTCTACGCAAAAAGTTAAAAAGGGCAAGGACTCTTTGTGTCGTATCTTAGGCTTTCTCAAGTTATCGCTCTTAAATATTCGCCAGCATAGGCCATAAATGGCTTCACTTTGGAATTCGCTTCTAGGACAGGCTCAGCCACAAATGGTCTCTCCTTTTGGACACAAGACGGCGTTCTGCACGCACGCTTTGATTTGGATTTCCCCGAAGCTTCGATGCTCGAACGTCAGTTGGCACTGGGTAATAAGAAGGGAACCAGAGTATCAGAATGAACACGTTTATCGCCGCGTGGAGAATAGGAAAAGCTGTCGCATCCATCACCCACGTCTCATTCTCACCCTCTTCTGATTTCTCTGTTCCCGCTGCCCCCCCCCCCCCCCCATAGGCTCCTTACTTCCTCTTCATCTCTCTCTCCCCTCTCCCTACACATCTTCCTGTTGCATGTCCTGATGCGCTTGCTTTGAAATGTGACTGTGCGTTCCAGGAGAAACGTACGTGCTTCCCTGCAAACTCCCGTGGCTGTTGATAATAGCAGGAGGCAAGATGGGTCGTGTGTTTGTTCGTGCTGGTGAGTGAATTGTACTGATTTCTGGGCTGTTTTCATCTGCAGGAAAGCAATGTCCAACTCTCAGGCTGTTTTGATCCTCTCTAAACTTTGTTGGTTCCCGTGGAAGGAGTGCACCAGCGAGCGTCCATGTACTCTCTCTCTCTCTCTTTTTTCTTTCTGCTCTCTCTCTCTCTCTCTACTCTTCACACACACACACACACACACACACACACACACACACACACACACACACACTCACTCAGAGAGAGAGAGAGAGAGAGAGAGAGAGAGAGAGAGAGAGAAGAGAGAGAGAGATAGAGAGAGAGAGAGAGAGAGAGAAAGAAAGAGGGAGGGAGGGGAGGGAGAACGCAGAGAATGTTTATAAATGAAAAGACAAAGGAAAGGAAAACAACCGTGTTCAGCTTGGATCAATTGCTTCCCTTGACTTGGCAACGATGAATTAGTTCCCTTCACGGTCATGTGCCGATTTCTCCCTACTCATCTTACCATGCTGTATCCTCACCCCCTTTCCTCTCCATTCACCTCCCGCATCCCTTCACTCACTACCCCCCTTCCAGATCCGACATCTTTCTTTTCCCGCCGATAAAAAAGTTAAACAACCCATCACAATACAATGTGATACGATGCAATGCAAAACAATACACAAAAACGCAACGCAGTAAGTCTTTCGTTATCGTTGACATCCCAAACGATATCCAATAGTAAATATTTGATAAACGATATGATTTCATAGTGTAGTATCTACCCAAGGTGTGTTGATATTACTTAAATTTCTTTCACGATGATAATTGTTATGGTTGTATTATGAACCACAGAATCAATCGAAAGTGTAATTCTTTTAGCTTGAATTTCCTTCACATCTTGTGAAGTTTTGTATGAGATTCAAGTATGATTGATGTTGATTGAAAAACAAAATCACACATTGAGATTTTTTTACGCTGGAAAAGTTCAAACAATTTTCAAACTCCCCTCCCAACGAGGTTTGGATAGAAACGAAACGCTTTCAGATAATTTTCATTTTGAGTGTGCTAAAACCACATTTCAGTTTTAAAACTGCATTTGCATATCAATGTTGAAATTGATAACACATTGTGTACTTTTGCCTGGGCCCAAAGATGTCACCTAACAAACTCACACATTGAGAGAGAGAGAGAGAGAGAGAGAGAGAGAGAGAGAGAGAGAGAGAGAGAGAGAGAGAAGAGAGAGAGATAGAGAGAGAGAATGTGTGGTACGCACGTATGCCTTTTTCACTCCTATGTGATAAGTCAAAATGTGAGGACTCTCTGGGTTGTATCTTGGGCTCTCTCGAGTTATCGCTCTTAAATATTCGCCGGCACCGGACATTAACGGCTTCACTTTGGAATTCCCTTCCAGGAAGGCCTCAACCACAAATGTTCTGTCTTTTGGACACACAATGGCTGCTGCACACTTTGATTTGAATTTCTTCAATGCTCAAACGTCAGTTGGGGTACCTGGTAATAAGAAGCGTCGCGGAGCACAAGGATGAATTGACGATGAACACGTTCATATCGCCGCGCGGGGAACAGGGAAGGCTGTCCCACTCACTCTGTGCTCATGCCTTCCCTCCCTCTCTCTCCTTCACTCTCCGTACCCGAAACCCCCCCCCCCCCCCCCCATCCCCCGGCCTCTCCACTTCCTCCGCCCATCCCCTCTCCCTTCTTGCCAAACATCTCCTCCGTCCTGATGTGCTTTGCTTGGCGGATCAGGAATGTGATTGTGCGTTCCGGAAGTGACGTGATTTCCTGGAAACTTCTGTAACTGCTTATAATGGCACTAGGCAAGATTGTTTGTTTGTCTGTTTGTTTGTGCTGGTCAATAAGATCTTCTGATTTCTGGGCTGTTTCTAATCTGCAGGAAAGCAATGTCTGATTCTGAGGCTATTTCGGTTCCCTCTAAGCATTGTTCTGGTGGAGAAGTGTACCAGCTCGTGTCTATACTCTCTCTCTATCTCTCTCTCTCTCTCTCTCTCTCTCTCTACGACAGAGACGATAGATGACACACCACATCTCTCTCTCTCTTCACATACATGCAACATACACACACACACACAACACACACACACACACACACACACACACACACACACACACAACAGAGAGAGAGAGAGAGAGAGAGAGAGAGAGAGAGAGAGAGAGAGAGAGAGAGAGAGAGAGAGAGAGATTTACAGAAAACACGTCAAAAAGGGAAAAGGCAAAATAAGAACTATAAACAAACGTGGAAGACTTTCTGTCAGATGAATTATGAACACTGAAGCATTGATGAAAAACAAAGAATGGTATGACAGGTTATTCAAAATTCAGAAGAAATACAGTGGTGAGAGCCGTGTATAGCAGAGCAGTCATTGTTGGCCCTCATGCCAGTGATCGAAAACTACAGCCAACACGACAGAACACAAAACAACACAACATAACGGATTCTTCCGTTCTTTGAATACGTCCTAGTACCAGCTAGATCCCAGGGATGCCAACAGCCGCAGTACTGGTCAGGAAACGTGAGTGAACAACGCTTTTAGAGAGGTATTCATCAACAGAACTTTGAGAGAGGGTTTCAGAACGTTGAACTGACCTCATAACATTTCCAATCTGATAGGAGCGGCTAGAGCTGAGCCCACCCCCCCTCTTTCCCCCCCACACACACACACGCACGCACACACACACACACACACACGCACACACACACACACACACACACACACACACACACACACACACACACACACACACACACACACCAATCAATGCCTCTATGGGAACCCAACCCACCACTTTGTATCAAATCAAGTGCATCATCAGTGCATCAGAGCCGGGCTAACAACATTCACCTTAGTCGGAAAGCTTGTTCCCTGTGTTACATAATCTGCACCCAGGGGGTCTGAACTGAATTGTCTGCAATGGCAGTGTTATGATGCAAGCTGTGCCTGAGGTCTGCACTAAACCCTTTGCTATGTCTATGTGTGACACACGCTAGCAGACCTGGAGGCCTTGCGTTCAAGTGTTTTTTCATGTCGGTGTTTCATACCGCTGCACCATCAGACTCACATGAAACTGTTGGTATGTCAAGTGCTGTTGCATAAGCTTCACCCTTACGCCTGCATTCAATTGTGATGTCCGGATTAGGTACCAGCTATATCCTGCGGCTTTTATTAAATTGTGTTATCAGTGACAAGGATTTACATCAAACTGTTATGCCAGTACGTAATACAAAATGGACCCTGATTTCTGCATTTAACTGTTTGCAATGTCAGGGTGTAATATAAATGGACCCTGATTTCTGCATGATGTTTGTAATGTCAGGGTGAATACAAGCTGGACCCTGATTTCTGCATGAACTGTTTGTAATGTCAGGGTGTAATACAAGTGGACCCTGATTTCTGCATGAACTGTTTGAATGTCAGGGTGTAATACAAGACCGGAACCAACTGATTTCTTTCATGAACTGTTTGTATAATGTACAGGGTGGTAATACAAGATGGACCCTGATTTCTGCATTAACTGTTTGTAATGTCAGGGTGTAATACAAGTGGACCCTGATTTCTGCATGAACTGTTTGTAATGTCAGTGGTATACAAGATGGACCCTGATTTCTGCATTAACTGTTTGCAATGTCAGGGTGTAATACAAGCTGGACCCTGATTTCTGCATAACTGTTTGCAATGTCAGGTGTGAATAACAAGCTGGACCCTGATTTCTGCATTAACTGTTTGCTATGTCAGGGTGTAATACAAGCGACCCATTTTTGCATGAACTGTTTTTATGTCAGTGTTTGTACTGAAGCTGCTTTATGTTTCAGTGTCTAGTGCAAGCTACACCCTGAGGTCTGCATTAACTGTTTGTTTTGTCAGTGCGTGATACGAAAGGCACTCTTCGTTCTGCATTAAACTGTTTTTTTTTGTCAGTGTTTGATAGAAGATGGGCTTTAAGGTATTCGTTAAACAGTTTGTTTTGTCAGTGGTTGATAAAAGCTAGAGAGTAAGAATATAAGAAAGATAACGAAAAAAAACCCGCTGAAAACAACAATAGTGGTTTTTTTTTAATGAAGAAAAGCATTTTATATTTCACCACCTATTCCCCTCAGCCCACATCTACCTCCACCCCTTCACCTCCACCCCCGCCTCCAATAATACAAAAATAGGAAAACAAAGTGAAAAAAAAGAAAAGGCGTCACATGACCTGCACACAACAAAGCCTCCCGCGATTATCCCGCCAATCACACCAAACAAAACAGACGAAACATAAAATCATAACCATCCTGACCCCACCCCCTCCCTGAAAACAACAACAAAAAAAACAGCAGCAGCAGCAGCAACAACAACAACAACAGCAGCAACAACAACAACAACCAACATTCCAAACCGGCCAGACAGGCAACCAGGGATATGCACTCCATGAACAGACATTTCCTCGTGAGGATGTATATTCCGTACGTACCCCCCAGGGCAATGAAAAGAACGAAACCACCAAACAACACAACAAACAGTTCATCGCTCTACGTTGTTAGAGCCACGTTCTGCACCTCTCATCTGAAAACTGCGTGCTGAAAAGCAATTTTTGCTGCTTAGACAGTGTTTTTGTGTGAAACCGTTTCCAGCCATTTTCACTCGTTGGTTTTTATCTAAAAAGGAGCTGAGACTGACCATTCAGTTCCTGAGAATCTTGAGGAAATAACATGGTGAAAAATATTCAACCCAATAAAGTGTGGGGATGTTCATAACGAGAAAAAAGCTTGCATTATTGAGCAAATAAAGTACAGTCAATGACGACAAAGAAGAAACGTAATAAACTGGAGCAAGCAGCAGCAGCAGCAGCAGCAGCAGCAGCAGCAGCAGCAGCAGCACCACCACCACCACCACCACCACCAAGAAGAAGAAGAAGAAGAAGAAGAAGAAGAAGAAGAAGAAGAAGAAGAAGAAGAAGAAAAGAAGAAGAAGAAGAAGAAGAAGAAGAAGAAGAAGAAGAAGAAGAAGAAGAAGAAGAAGAAAGAAGAAGAAGAAGAAGAAGAAGAAGAAGAAGAAGAAGAAGAAAGAAGAAGAAGAAGAGAAGAAGAAGAGAAGAAGAAGAAAGAAGAAAAGACAAGAAAGAAAAAGAGAAAAATGGGAAGCAAAACAAGGATATGACAAACACGTAGATAAAGAACACACACACACACACACACACACACACACACACACACACACACACACACACACACACACACACAGAGGGTGATATCCATTTTTGCCAATCAACAGAATGCGTCCCACGGTCTTTGTTTTGCAATTTTGTCGTAATCCTCTAATCGAAGAACAGATCACAAAGACATCAGAATGATTTCAGGCCCATTGCTAATGCAATGCTCAATGACACCTCTGTCGTTTGCTGCAGTCCAGTCTGGGACACTGGCCGTCGGTTTGTCGATGGAGGTGAAGCTACGTTTGAATATGGCTTGCTGTGTAGTTTTCCCCTACAGCATAACGGCAATGAAAGAATGTGACGGCATCCGGTGAGAAAAGTAAAACGCGTATCATACCAACGCATAAAACAGCTCTGTATCTAAACAAAAAACACACTGTATCTACGCATACCCCCCCCCTCCACTGCACCTACCCAGAAAAAAATCTGTGATCACAACGCAAAGCATTATAGAAAAAGACATACTTTATCTCCACAGAAAAACAGACAGTATCTACAAGAAAAGCGTGATGTATCTTAACAAGGAAATCATACCTTACTGCATCTGCAGGGGAAAGCAGTCTGTATCTACACAGAAAAAACATTCTGTATGTACACACAGAAAAGCACTCTGGATTCACGGAGAAGGCATTCGGTGTCACCTAAGTAGAAAAGCATTTTATGCATATGCCCACTTGAGAGAGAGAGAGAGAGAGAGAGAGAGAGAGAGAGAGAGAGAGAGAGAGAGAGAGAGAGAGAGAGAGAGAGAGAGAGAGAGTTGGAAGCATGTGTAATATTTTACAAAATGTGCATTTTCCTTCATTTTTTCGAATCACTGTCATGCTCACGACGATCTGAGAAAATGTTGTCTATATTCAAAGTTTATTCCTTTTTTCTACATGGTCGTTCTTTAATTCATTTTGTAGACACAAGTTGCTGCGTGCCCTTCTTGTGACACTACACACATCAAATTGTTGTTAGCCCTTCCCTCTTCAACCCCTTCCCTCCCTTTTAAAAATACTTGTCCAGGTACTGACAACAACTTCTCTTTCTGTCTGTCTCTGTCTGTCTGTCTCTGTCTGTCTGTCTGTCTGTCTGTCTGTCTCTCTCTCTCTCTCTCTCTCTCTCTCTCTCTCTCTCTCTCTCTCTCTGTCTCATGGGAATATGTATAGAAAAACCTGAGTTGATATTTTCTAATACAATTTCATTGCAATACATTTTTTTTTATGTCAGCGATCTAACAAATGCGTGAAAATGAAAGGTAGAAGTAACTAATCCATAATTCTAAAAGTGATCAAGGCCTAATTTAAAATAAACAAAACAGGCAAGCATAATCATCATGTGTCCAGCTGTGCATACAGCATAAGCACCACACTGATGAAAACGTGATGCATAAGAAAACATACGAGTTAAAACGCCTCAAAGCAATAGTTTATCATATGCCCTTTTCACGAAAAACAACTGAATTTTAACAAACCTGTTCTGCTGAGCGAAATAAGTAGTGTGGGGAAATAAATGCAGGCAAAACAATTTCTCCATCGTGACAATAGCAAAGATTTTCGATTACAATGAGAGAGAGAGAGAGAGAGAGAGAGAGAGAGAGAGAGAGAGAGAGAGAGAGAGAGAGAGAGAGACAGACAGACAGACAGACAGACAGACAGGCAGGCAGACAGACAGACAGACAGAAAAACAGACAGACAGACAGAAAGACAGACAGACACAGACAGACAGACAGAGGTGGAGGAGGAGGAGGAGGAGGAGGAGGAGGAGGAGGAGGAGGAGGAGGAGGAACGGGGATGAATAAGAGGGTGTTAAAGTATAAAGATTAAATACTTATTTAGACGTTATCTTTCTCTTGTGGGGAAAAAAAAACGAAAAAAAACAACGTTGTTACGCTTGTCTGGATTTGACTTTGGTCTCCTGTGTGAAATGGTCAGTCGAGCCCAGCCTGGCTGGGTCTGTCCATCCATGGCATCTGACCCAGATATGCCTCCGCTCATCCAAATCATTGTTGAGTCTGTTAAGTCCTTTCTGTTGTAGACTTGGACAGACTGCCGCTCATATTTGCATTTCAAATGTTTGAGTTTGTATTTTGTATTCAGCTGTCTGTGAAAATGGTTTATAATTTGATTTACTTCTGCATAGACAGGGCAGGAGAGACACGAAGAAAGAGGAGAAAAGATTTGACACAGAAAACCCTGAATGACAAAAGTGTGAAAAAGAGATAGTGAATTAACGGAGAGAGAGAGAGAGAGAGAGACAGAGAGAGCGAGAGAGAGCGAGAGAGAGCGAGAGAGAGCGAGAGAGCGAGAGAGAGCGAGAGAGAGCGAGAGAGAGAGGCCAATAAAGAAAGATAAAGAAAGAAGGAAGGACAAGAAAGACGAGAGAAGAAGGCCCATGTACAGCCACAACAACAAAGCAAGCATTTGCATGTCTCCTCCACACGACATCAAGTTCATACAAGTGTCTGTTTCTTTATTGCTGGCATTCGTCATCCCCTACGGGGCCTCACCGTTCAGTCTTTATCCCGTTTCTTCTTCTTCTTCTTCATCATCATCATCATCATCATCATCATCATCATCATCATCATCATCATCATCATCATCTTCTTCTTCTTCTTCTCTTCGTCTTCTTCTTCTTCTTCTTCATCATCTTCTGTTTGTCTTTTACTTCTTCTTTTTCTTCTCTTGGTCTTTTACTTCTTCTTCTTCTTTTACTTCTTCTTCTGCATTTAAAACTTGCAGAAAAAGTAGAATAAACCATAGAGCTGATCATGGTGTTTTTTTCAAATTCTATTTTTGTAAAAATCATCTTGAATAGTATGTTATTGTACAGAGGGAACAAGTAGGACAGTGAGGAAGGTGAAGAGGAGTGGGGTGCTGTGTGGTAATTGAGGTGAAGGGGATAGGGGCGGTGGGGGTGGGGTGGGGTGGGGTGAGGGAGGTGAAAAGATAAATGCGGACAAGAAATATATAAAACACACCCGCACCCACAGTGATTCAAAGACTCAAAAGATTTTATATTTATCCTGTAGCTCCTCAAGGGCATAGCGGATGCAGACTGAAAAAAGGGGAAAGAAAAGAAAAGAAAAGAAAAACCCCATACAAACACATAATACATGTACCAGTGCCGTTCTATGTAACCTTAATGGCCAAGTGGCAAAAAAAAAAATTAAATGGCGTGACCTTACTTAACTGAATTTTTTTTTTTTTTTTTTTTTTTTTTTTAAACCGAAATCGAACACCTATTTGCCATCAGAAGGTAATCTGCAAAAATAATATTGACGAATGTCTTACCAGCGCATTTTCCAAGTGTGAACAGTGTTCATCAACCTGCATATCTGGGCCATCCCATGACAATATGAAGCTCGTCTCCTATCTCTCTTTTGACGAAGTTTCTCCAAAGGCGTTACTCGTGAACAAGTCCAAACCTCTTGCAAACTCAGTCAAAGGTTATGATGGTATATTGAAATTCTTTCACTGGATGTTTGGAACAATGAATATTATGCAACACACTAATACACGGAAGAGTGTGTGTGTGAGCGCCTGAATGCGAGCATGCACACACACACACACACGCACACACACACACACACACACACACACACACACACACACACACACACATACACACAGACTACACACACAGAGGCATTAATCACTCCCTCTCTCTCTCTTTATTTTGCGTCGTGCTGAGCGATTCAACAAATTCTGTAAAGTTGCTCGCAACTCGTATTCGTCAGTATGGCTGTTGATCTGATCTTCTGCATGGAACAAACATGACCCCCCCCCATTCCCCCTTCCCCTTCTGTTCTTCTCCCTAACCTAGGTATCCACCCCCCAGTCTCTCCGAAAAGAAAAGCGGCAAGCTTGCACATCTATACCAATATCTCTCCTGACACGGGCACGGAATAACAGCAGCAGTAGGGGGAACTTTCCACGCAGATTCATAATGATCTGGTCGACGGTTATGAGTACGGTTGTGGAATATAGAAGGAGAAGAAGAAGAAAAAAAGAAGAAGAAGGAACAGCGGGAGGAGTAGAAAGAGAAAGAGTAAAAGGAATACGAGGAGGAGGAGGAGGGGGAGGAGGAGAAGGAGGAGGAGGAGGAGGAGGAGGAGGAGGAAGAGGAAGAGGAAGATGAGCCTGTGCAGAAGGAAGAAAGGACGAAGGAAGAATAGAAAGAAGAAGAAGAGGAAAGGGAGGAAGAGAGAGAAGAGAGAGAGAGAGAGAGAGAGAGAGAGAGAGAGAGAGAGGGGCGATGAAGAAGAAGGAGAGGAGAAGACCAGGAGAAAGAACAGAAGGACGAAGACGAGGAGGAGAAAGGGTGGAAGGAGCAAGACAAGGAGAAGTAAGATGACAGACAATAGGAAGAGGGGAGGAGGATGACGAGAAGGTGGAGGAAGAGGAGGAGCAGTAAGAGGGTGAAGAGGAGGAGGAGGAGGAGGAGAAGGAAGTAAGGAGGAAAAGAGGGGAAGAGAAAGGGAGGAGGAGGAGGAGGAATAAGAGAACGAGAGGGAGGAAAACAGGAGGAAGAGGAGAAGTAAGAGGGCAAAGAGGGTGAGAGTGGAGGAGGAGGAGGAAGAGGAGGAAGAGGAAGAGGAATAGGGGATGGAGATAGAGGAGGAGGAGGAGGAGGAGGAGGAGGAGGAGGAGGGATTAAGATGACAGTGAGGAAGAAGCCTCGTCTCTCATGTCTGCTCCAGACCCGGAGGCAATCTCTGGCCTAAATCAGGGGGAAAAAACTCCCCATGAGGTTAAAACAACAACAAGAAGAAAATCCCCATTGAAGAATTTTTGCTGTTTATTGAACTAGAATATGCTTTTGATATTCCCATGAAAACCCTTCATCAAGATGTAATTCTGTGCCAACCTGTCACACACCAAGGCGTGTTTAAAAGAAGAGAGGGATGGAGAGGGTCTCTCAGACCGCACTTCGGAAGCATTTGGAGCTGTCTTTGAAAAACACGAAAAAAAGTGCCCCCCTCCCCCCTACCTATCCTCTTCGGCCCCCTCACTACTCCTCCTTCTTCACCTCTCCCTTTATCCCCGCGGGGTATATCTGTTATGAGGGCTTTTTTGGTCTGATTTATTCTTTCACCGTCCCTGTTGTAGAAATAACCGAGTTTCCAATACATCCGTTTTACACACACACACACACACACACACACACACCACAGCGCAATGGCTCATGCAGCAAACACCGTCAGAAAGATGAAGATTATGGGGGAAAAAACAACCATTACCTACAGAGAGAGAGAGAGAGAGAGAGAGAGAGGGGAGAGAGAGAGAGAGAGAGACGCAAGCGCGTTCGTGCTCGTGTGTGTGTGTGTGTGTGCACTGTGTGAATAAAACCAGGGCCAGATCTCTAATTTCCAGATATGGAGTGGGGCAAGCATCTGAATCAATTCCAGTTGAAATGCAGGTATGTCAAAGACAGGCTTGTGTTTGAAGGGAGAGTGGCATAAGAAGAAGTAATCCTTCTCCAGCGAAGGCTTTGTTGGTTTGTTGTTAATCCGAAGGGGAGGTCATCAGAACCAGCAGGTAACAGCTGTTTGGCCCTGTGGAAAGCTCACCAGGCTAACTACTGGATCTTGGTTACTCGCTGAAGTAACACCGCCGCATAAGCAAAACAGGAGCTCTCCAAAATCGACTAGATTTTTTTTTTGCATATGAAAAACATCTAAAAAAAAAATAACCCCAGTCTAGAAAACTCAAAGAAAGAATAGGAATTCTATGTAAAATGGTACAGTAAGATTTGTCTAAAAATCAAAACTTTTTCTAAAAAGTTAGAGTAAAAATTGTCTAAAAATCAAAAGGTGGAAATGTAAAATACATAGTATATGAGACCAGTTAGTGGAGATAAAAATGCACAAGGATAGAAATTCACTTTCTTTAAAAAAGAAAATCCCGATTTAAAAACGCTGGACACCGCCTCCCAAGCTTGAAGAACTTTGAAAGTTGATGCAGGTAATTCAAAAACAAGAAATGGTAATGAAACCGGGGACCAGATGTCATAACTATCCGGATAGGACGTGAAGCAGACATCGTAATCCACCTCGATTAAGATGCACAGCTTTATAAGACAGTCTTGTCTTTATGGGGATGAGGGTGTGAGAGGCAGTCCTACCCCAGCGAATGCTCTGTTAGGTTTACTGTTGCTCCAAGTCAGAGGTCGACAGGACCAGCAAGCGACAGACGTGTCGCTGCATGATGAGCTCATCAGGCAAGTTACTGAACTGTGGTTACTTGCAGATATGAAACACTTCCATGTAAGGAAACAAACGAACTCTTCAAAATCGTGTAGATCCTTCTGCTTTTGAGGTAGGTCTCTCCAAAATCCAAACAAGCGTGCTCATTGAATGGAACGACAAATATGAAAAATAAAACGGTGCACAAAAAATTTGTCTAAAAATCAGAAGGTAAAAAAATATAAAAGACAGTGTATAAGAGCCAATAACTGATGATAAATCACAAGGATTAAAACTCAATTTTAGACAACGTTTGACTTCACCCCACAAGCTTGAAAAGCTAACAATCTGATGCAGAATATGCAAACAGGAACGATAACAAACCTGGACCCAGGTTCCTTTAATTTCCAAATGAGGAGGAGTGAAGCCCGCATCAAAGTCTGCCCCAGTTAACATGCATAACGTTTAAAAGACGGTCTCACGTTGAAGGGGAAGTGGGCATGAGAAGTAATCCTTCTATCTTCTGCGGGTTTTATTATTCCTCCAAAGTGGATGTCTGTGGGATCAGCAAGCTGCCACTGTTTCGCTTTGTTAAACGGCTCAACAGGCTTGCTGCTGGATCGAGTAGATTCTGCTGCACATGGAAAAGTGTATGTAAAAAAGAATGTAGCCAGTGAACGGTGAACATGAATTTTGATGAAAATGGCAGACTAAAATTTGTCTGAAAATCAACAGTTGGAAATGTACAAGACACTGCCTATGGGGACCAGTAACTGGGGATAAATCTCTCTCTCTCGCTCTGTGTGTGTGTCTCTCTCTGTCTGTCTGTCTGTCTGTAACCACTTCCCCATGCCAACCAGCCCAACACCAGTAACCCATAAATTGGCCAGTGCTGAAACAATTCATTTCCACACCAGGAAACGATGACACAAAAGCGGTGAACACACAAACAACATCAAATCGTGTTGTGTGTGTGTGTGTGTGTGTGTGTGTGTGTGTGTGTGTGTGTGTGTGTGTGAAGCACACACACACACACACACACACACACACACACACACACACACACACACACACACACACACACCAAGTCATAAACATCTGTAGTAAGTAAAGCAGTAATCGTGAGAGATTCAGTCTGCTATCTCATCTGACATTGTGCAGTCAAAAGCATAGAACTGCCGTAGGAAAGGCACCATATGAGCTGACTCTGTTTTCCAGAAATCTTCTCAATGTATGTCCTGAGATCATACCATCGTTTGGTTGCTTTTTATTCTTGCTCTTACTTTCATTTAGATGTACGGATACTTCCTCCCTTGATATTCAAATCCGTGAGGTGGCCTATATTCAAGTCCGTGAGGTGGCCTATATTCAAGTCCGTGAGGTGGCCTATATTCAAATCCGTGAGGTGGTCTATATTCAAATCCGTGAGGTGGTCTATATTCAAATCCGTGAGGTGATCTATATTCAAATCCGAGAGGTGGGCTCGATCTCTTTGTTGAGGCAATTCTTTAGGTTCCTTATAACGTCTGATCGACCAATTGCAGTCCACTCAATAATCATAATGATAATGATAATATGACGATAATAATGATATTATGATAATAATAATGATAATAACAATAACAGTAATAATGATGATGATAATAATAATAACAACAACAACAGCAACAACAACAACAACAACGGATATTTATGGCGTTTGATGATAACAACAACAACAACAACAGCAACAACAACAACAACAACGGATATCTATGGCGTTTAACCTATGAACAATCCTAAGCGGTTGTTGCAGGGACCGTAGTCTAGTGGACAGAGCGTTTCCTCGCGGACTTGACAGCTGTGAGTTCGAACCATTCAGTGGGTAGGATGTTGACGGCTTGAAAGCCCTCTCCGTCCACCCAGCAGTAAACGAGTACCTGATTGAGGTCAGGGGAATTTCAAGAGGTGGAAGGAGAGCGGTTGGCCACATCTTCCACCGTGCCGTACACACACACACACGGTGAGCCTGTAAGAGTTCATCACACACACACACACACACCACACACACACACACACAACACACACACACCACACACACACACACACACACGCACACACGCATTCACGCACGCACGCACACACACAGACACACACACGCACACACACAGACGCATACACACATGCGCGCGCGCGCGCGACACACACACACACACACACACACACACACACACACGCACGCACGCACGCACGCACGCTCACACACATACATGTACACACGCGCACGCACACTTACACAAGCAGACACACATACTCCTTTCACACACACACACACACACACACGCACACAAGAGAGAGAGAGAGAGAGAGAGAGAGAGAGAGAGAGAGAGAGGGGGGGAGAGAGAGAAAGCATACTGTTGCAATACTAGGAGTTGTATACTATGAGTCTATAGTGAGGAAGAAAAAGAACTGGAGCGACAGAGAGAGAGAGAGAGAGAGAGAGAGAGAGAAGAGAGGAGAGAGAGAGAGAGAGAGAGAGAGAGAGAGAGAGAGAGAGAGAGATGAAGTTTGTTTCACGCAGAGGGCATTTGAAAGGAGAAAGAACGTGAACAAAAGACCTTGGAATGAAAACGAGGGATGTGAAGAAGTTGTAAACAAGCTGAGGATGGCCAGGCGCAGGGCAGGAATGTACGGCTGGGGAAGATCAGAAAGACATGAAAGACCGGACCGTTCAGAGACTTTGAAACTGAGCCAAGACTGTTCCTTGTCAGTTCGTTTCTCAACAGGAAATCAGAGAACCGCATGAAGCTGAGGAACTACATGAGAGCATTCAGAGCATAAGAAACTAGTTTGGCAGCATTGTGTCGTGTTTTGTGTTCCTGAATTTTTTTGTTTGTTTGGACAGCCAGCAAGAAGTTTTGGACAACCAGCAAGAAGTTTTGGACAAGGTTTTGGACAACCAGCAAGAAGTTTTGGACAAGGTTTTGGACAACCAGCAAGAAGTTTTGGACAATCAGCAAGAAGTTTTGGACAACCAGCAAGAAGTTTTGGACAAGGTTTTGGACAACCAGCAAGAATTTCTGGACAATCAGCAAGAAGTTTTGGACAACCAGCAAGAAGTTTTGGACAAGGTTTTGGACAACCAGCAAGAAGTTTTGGACAATCAGCAAGAAGTTTTGGACAACCAGCAAAAAAGTTTTGGACAATCAGCAAGAAGTTTTGGACAACCAGCAAGAAGTTTTGGACAACCAGCAAGACGTTTTAGACAAAGTTTTGGACGACCAGCAAGAAGTTTAGGACAAAGTTTTGGACAACCAGCACGAAGTTTTGGACAATCAGCAAGAAGTTTAGGACAACCAGCGAAGTTTTGGACGAAGTTTTAGCAAGAAGTTTTGGACAACCAGCAAGAAGTTTTGGACAACCAGCAAGAATTTCTGGACAATCAGCAAGAAGTTTTGGACAACCAGCGAGAAGTTTTGGACAAGGTTTTGGACAACCAGCAAGAAGTTTTGGACAATCAGCAAGAAGTTTTGGACAACCAGCAAAAAGTTTTGGACAATCAGCAAGAAGTTTTGGACAACCAGCAAGAAGTTTTGGACAACCAGCAAGACGTTTTAGACAAAGTTTTGGACGACCAGCAAGAAGTTTAGGACAAAGTGTTGGACAACCAGCACGAAGTTTTGGACAATCAGCAAGAAGTTTAGGACAACCAGCGAAGTTTTGGACGAAGTTTTAGCAAGAAGTTTTGGACAACCAGCAAGAAGTTTTGGACAAGCAGCAAGAAGTTTTGGACAAAGTTTTGGACAACCAGCAAGAAGTTTTGGACAACCAACAAGAAGTTTTGGACTACCAGCAAGAAGAGAGCCGCACTACTCTAGTCTCGAAAGAACGAAAGCGCAGACTTGAGCTTTGGCAACATCCTCCGATAGAACATACCGAGCAGAACTAATTCGACAGAGTTCTGATGATACAATGACAGACGGAGATGAATAAATGGGACCGTTGTCTGGCGGCACAAATCTTGAAACAAACTCAGACGACAGAAACTTTTTTGTGTGCAGTGAAGATCGTTTCTGTCGTGTCATTCATTCAACTATAGCTAACTGTATGTCATCCAGACTTCAACATCAGAAGTGCGTGACTGTATACGTCCCGAAAGTATAACGGTAGC
>CM065717.1:55349096-55376596 GCA_033310375.1 Conus canariensis
ACATGCAAATGTAGATGGCCAGGCAGACATGCAGACAGAATGACACACATGTCATATATTCCTCCTCCTAGACCTCCTCCTCCCTTCCCATTTCCAAGTTTTCACCAATTTTCTTTTTGCCTTCTTCTTCGTGCAGTCTTGCGATAGCTCTCAAAAAACACCTAAAGCAGAAATCTGAATATGACTGGAGACTGATGTTGCAGGTAAAACAAAAACAACATCAGTAAGTAACATTGAAGAACCGTCATGTAAATTGAAGAATGAAAGAGAAAGTGGGAGGGGTGACGAGAGAGAGAGAGAGAGAGAGAGAGAGAGAGAGAGAGAGAGAGAGAGAGAGACAGACAGAGAGAGAGAGAGAGGAGAGGAGAGAGAGACAGAGAGAGAGACAGAGAGAGAGAGAGAGACAGAGAGAGAGATGGAAAGGAGGTGGGATGCAGAGGGAGGAAGGTGAAGCACCGCCCTTGAAACGTGCTGGGGTCGACCAGAACTCGACGCCTTCCCATTCTGTCACTAAGAATAGAAATCCAACTTTAGTAAGAAATATGGCCCCTCATTCTTTTCCTCATCGCCACTCCCAACCCCCAACCCTCCACCACACACTTCTTGCTCCTCGACATCTTCCCACATCCCCACCCACATACACACCCCCACCCACTTCCCACATCACAACGGCATCTGTGGAACGGACTGGAGCAGGAAGGACTCAGCAAGAGAACAGACCTCAGGAAGAGACTCATGGATCCCCCGGGGGTACCTCTCAGTCAGCCCCTCCCGTCCTGCACTCCATCCTGGCACGCGGCCTTTCCCCAGCTGTCCTTTGAAGGAGACAGGTGATTGCCCTCTTACCCTCCCATTCTTTTTGTTGTGTGCGTGTTATCGCTGTGAATGGACGATACTTTCCTTGTGTGAATGTCTACTCCCTCCCCATTCCTCCATGAACACTCCCCCTCCCCCTCTTCCTCACCCACAGCTGAGGCTAATGAAGGGGTGTGCAGGGACTTTTTTCTTCATCGGTGGGGAGACAAAAAAGACAGCCAGAGAGACAGAATGATTTGGGAGACAGACATAAACAGAGACAGACTGACTTGGGAATAGATGGACAGAGAGACATAATGACTCGGGTGATGGATAGACAGAGAGATGGGATTACCTGGGGGACAGACACACAGAGAGTCAGAATGACTCGGGGGGTAGACAGACAAACAATGTGAGAAACAGAGTGACTCGGGTGAGAGACAGACAAAGACAGAATGATTTGAAGAATAGATAGACAGACAATATGAGAAACAGAGTGACCTGGGCGACAGACAGACAGAAAGACAGAATGACTCGAAGAATAGGCAGATAGACAATGTGAGAAACAGAATGATGTAGGTGATAGACAGACAGACAGACAGACAGACAGACAGACAGGAAGACAGAATGAAATGGGGGAAAAGACAGTAAAAGAGAGAGGTAGAATGACCGCGGGGGGGGGGGGGGGGGGGGGGGGGGCTGCAAGCGCGCGAGAGGAGGCTAAACGAGTTAAAGGATAAGCAGACAAGCAAACACAGAGAGGCAGAATGATAGCGTGCAGACAGGCAGGCATGAAGACAGACAGAGTAACTGGGGAACAGACATACAGACAAACACAAAGACTGAATGGCTCAGGGAAAAAACAGACAGGGAGGTAGAGACTCGGGGGATATACTGACAGGCATGCCAAGAGAGAATGACCTGGGGAATATGACAGCCAGGTATGCATGAAGAGATAAAATGTCTTGGTGGATAGACAAGCAGGCAGGAGAAACTACAATGACTTGGTGGACAGACAAGCAGACATAAAGACAAAGAACGACTTTGGGACAGACAAGCAGGTAAGAAGAGAGGGAATGGTGTGGTTCGCAGACAAGCAAGCTGAAGACAGAATGACTTGGGGGATAGACAAGAAGACATGAAGAGATAAATGGACTCGGGGAACAGACAAACGCAGTAGAGATGAAGGTATAGAAAGACTGGGGACAGACACGCAGACACGAAGAGATAGAATGGTCTGATGACAGACTTGCAGACATGAAGGGAGCGAATGACTTGAAGAACAAACAAGAAGACAGGAAGAAATAAAAATGACTCGGGTAACAGACAAGCAGAAATGAAGGTGTAGAAGGACTGGGGACAGACAAACAGGCAGGATCTAGGAAGCAATGGAATGACCTGGTGGACAGACATACATACATGAAGAAATGGAATGACCTGGTGGACAGACATATATACATGAAGAAATGGAATGACCTGGTGGACAGACATATATACATGAAGAAATGGAATGACCTGGTGGACAGACATATATACATGAAGAAATGGAATGACCTGGTGGACAGACCATACCATACATGAAGAAATGGAATGACCTGGTGGACAGACATACATACATGGAGAAATGGAATGACCTGGTGGACAGACATACATACATGAAGAAATGGAATGACCTGGTGGACAGACATACATACATGAAGAAATGGAATGACCTGGTGGACAGACATACATACATGGAAGAAATGGAATGACCTGGTGGACAGACATACATACATGAAGAAATGGAATGACCTGGTGGACAGACATACATACATGAAGAAATGGAATGACCTGGTGGACAGACATACATACATGAAGAAATGGAATGACCTGGTGGACAGACATACATACATGAAGAAATGGAATGACCTGGTGGACAGACATACATACATGAAGAAATGGAATGACCTGGTGGACAGACATACATACATGAAGAAATGGAATGACCTGGTGGACAGACATACATACATGAAGAAATGGAATGACCTGGTGGACAGACATACATACATGAAGAAATGGAATGACCTGGTGGACAGACATACATACATGAAGAAATGGAATGACCTGGTGGACAGACATACATACATGAAGAAATGGAATGACCTGGTGGACAGACATACATACATGGAGAAATGGAATGACCTGGTGGACAGACATACATACATGAAGAACGAATGGAATGACCTGGTGGACAGACATACATACATGAAGAAATGGAATGACCTGGTGGACAGACATACATACATGAAGAAATGGAATGACCTGGTGGACAGACATACATACATGGAGAAATGGAATGACCTGGTGGACAGACATACATACATGAAGAAATGGAATGACCTGGTGGACAGACATACATACATGGAGAAATGGAATGACCTGGTGGACAGACATACATACATGGAGAAATGGAATGACCTGGTGGACAGACATACATACATGAAGAAATGGAATGACCTGGTGGACAGACATACATACATGGAGAAATGGAATGACCTGGTGGACAGACATACATACATGGAGAAATGGAATGACCTGGTGGACAGACATACATACATGAGAGAAATGGAATGACCTGGTGGACAGACATACATACATGGAGAAATGGAATGACCTGGTGGACAGACATACATACATGAAGAAATGGAATGACCTGGTGGACAGACATACATACATGAAGAAATGGAATGACCTGGTGGACAGACATACATACATGAAGAAATGGAATGACCTGGTGGACAGACATACATACATGAAGAAATGGAATGACCTGGTGGGGTACGAAGGAACATACATACATGAAGAAATGGAATGACCTGGTGGACAGACATACATACATGAAGAAATGGAATGACCTGGTGGACAGACATACATACATGGAGAAATGGAATGACCTGGTGGACAGACATACATACATGAAGAAATGGAATGACCTGGTGGACAGACATACATACATGAAGAAATGGAATGACCTGGTGGACAGACATACATACATGAAGAAATGGAATGACCTGGTGGACAGACATACATACATGAAGAAATGGAATGACCTGGTGGACAGACATACATACATGAAGAAATGGAATGACCTGGTGGACAGACATACATACATGAAGAAATGGAATGACCTGGTGGACAGAGATACATACATGGAGAAATGGAATGACCTGGTGGACAGACATACATACATGAAGAAATGGAATGACCTGGTGGACAGACATACATACATGGAGAAATGGAATGACCTGGTGGACAGACATACATACATGAAGAAATGGAATGACCTGGTGGACAGACATACATACATGAAGAAATGGAATGACCTGGTGGACAGACATACATACATGGAGAAATGGAATGACCTGGTGGACAGACATACATACATGAAGAAATGGAATGACCTGGTGGACAGAGATACATACATGAAGAAATGGAATGACCTGGTGGACAGACATACATACATGAAGAAATGGAATGACCTGGTGGACAGAGATACATACATGAAGAAATGGAATGACCTGGTGGACAGACATACATACATGAAGAAATGGAATGACCTGGTGGACAGAGATACATATATGGAGAAATGGAATGACCTGGTGGACAGACATACATACATGAAGAAATGGAATGACCTGGTGGACAGACATACATACATGAAGAAATGGAATGACCTGGTGGACAGACATACATACATGAAGCAATGGAATGACCTGGTGGACAGACATACATACATGAAGAAATGGAATGACCTGGTGGACAGACATACATACATGAAGCAACTGAATGATCTGGTGGACAGACATACATACATGAAGAAATGGAATGACCTGGTGGACAGACATACATACATGAAGAAATGGAATGACCTGGTGGACAGACATACATACATGAAGAAATGGAATGACCTGGTGGACAGACATACATACATGAAGAAATGGAATGACCTGGTGGACAAACATACATACATGAAGAAATGGAATGACCTGGTGGACAGACATACATACATGAAGAAATGGAATGACCTGGTGGACAGACATACATACATGAAGCAACTGAATGATCTGGTGGACAGAGATACATACATGAAGAAATGGAATGACCTGGTGGACAGACACATACATGAAGCATTAATGGAATGACCCGGTGGACAGACATAAATGCATGAAGAACTGGAATGATTTGGTAGAGAGATAAACAGGCAGGAAGAAATGCAAAGACTTGGGAAAGGCAGAGAGAACAGATGACTCCTGAACAGACATGCAGGCATCCAGAGAGACACAAGAACCTGGAGAACATAGGCAGACAAGCAGAGAAATAAAATGACTTGTGGACACATACACAGGCATGTAGGGAGACAGAATCACTCGATGAATGAAGAGACATATAGAGACACAGAATGACATGGAGGATAGACATACAGGCATACAGACAAAATGACACGATGAGCACAGAGATGAAATGTCCTGATGAACGGATTGAGAGGCAAGCAAAGAGACAGAATGACTCTTGGATAGACAATACAGGTTTGCAGAAAGACAGGACGAAGGGCTTGATAAACTGTCCGATTTGCGAACAGACGTATAGAACGACTTAATGGATGGATAACCATAGAGAGAGAGAGGCAAGAATTATCACCCTTGCCCTGCTGTGCTATGTTTTCTCGGTTTTTCTATCTCATTTATTTATTCGTTCATTCATTCGCTTTTATGCATGTAATAATCTTTATTTATTATTTAATCATTAATGTTGAACAATCAATTTGCCTGTTTTAACATCTATTTTTTCTACTCCTGGTGTTCTATGGTCTGGCATATACTTGGTTGATGAAGGAAATAGACTCTACCTCAACCTCAGCCCTACACTGCCTCCCCCCTCCCCACCATTAAATTAGGCAATTTGTCTCTTGAATTTCTTGAATTTTGATTAACTATCAGCAGGATTGCAGAAGGCATGAACTGAAGAAATGAAAAAAAGAACCCCAAACCATAACGCAAGCGATGTGTATTGCTTCCATTTCATATTCATGCTTTCAGATGATTTTGAATATATGAACATGCAAATTTTCCTTAAATACTGTATTTTGCCACCAGTGACGGACGTCAAATGTACATAAAAAAACTGGTGCCTTTTTTAAAAAACTCACCTCCTACTGTAACAAACAAATAAATCTAGAGCATAACTCGCGTTGTTTACCACAAATTTTGATTACTGCTTAGCTAAATGTTGTCAAAAAGTAATATTCGGTCTATCATCTAGAAAATAGCAATGCTCTACTGCTTTTTTGTTTGTTTGTTTTTGTTGCTGTCTCTTTTAATTTTTTTTTTTTTTTTTTTTTTTTTTGCTGTCCCAACCTCTGGGTCACCTCAGAGGCAGTGCACCCACGCCGCTCATTCCGACACCCCGTCCACAGCCACAGCCCGGTCGGCCCCGCCGCAGCCCCGGCACCGGCAATCCACAGGGAGCAGTCTATGTCAAGTCGTCAAGAGGCAACCCACCGGAGGAGACACTGCACTGCTGCCGAGTCACTTCGGTGGTGTTCAGTGGCGCCTGTTCTGATCTAACATACGCAGGACACCACCTACTAAGCCCCCTACTGACGACAATAATTGCTTAGTCGCGGAGCCGGCGTGAGTGAGCTCTCCCTCTGGAGGGCGCCACCACGTCCGTCCAACGACAGCTCCCATGGACTCGCCGATACCGGTGACCCCGACGGAACCAAACCAAGGCCACAGACGTGGAGAGGACGTCGAAATTGAGGTCACCATGAGAGCAGGGCATGAAGGGCCACAGAATTTGAGACAGTTTTTTTTTATGCTGATCGATGAGAATGAGGATGATTAAGATGATGCTACGGATTTCCATTTAGGTCTGAGACTACATGACAGGGCTGTACTCTACGCTTCCTTTCATAATATATCCCGGCGTCAACCAGGCCCGAGAGATACAGGCACCTGCAGTGTTGGTCAGGAAATTTGAGCAACACTCTCAGAAACGCATCCACTAAGTGGATGAAACTCGACTGTGTGGTCCCAGTCTTCCCAACTGAGTCCGCAGCAACTCAACTCTGGGTAGGAGCCGGTCGGGGCAGAAAAACCCACATGACTTCTGATGGGATTCGAACCCACGACCTCCCAGCCGGGAGTCCGCGACGCTGACCACTTCGCCACGGCGGCTGGTGTCTCTTTTAATTACATTGGCAATACAAACAAACAAAACAAACAAAAACACATTAACTCTTTTGATTCTATCACCAGTCTTTACACTTTACATTTAAATGTAGATTGTCTTTTTTTTTTTACTACTTCCTGATTGATTCACAAACAAAAATGCACCCTCAAATTCGCCAAAGTGCCGTTTCCCTATGCTTTCAACGAGGCAGAAAGTTCCAGAGATTAGCATGAAAAAATGCTCCACATTGGTGTCCTGCTGTCAACAAGAAAAGAAACAAAGCACACACATGTTTGTGCACTTCATCAGATTTGTCACGAGAAGTCTGTGGGGCAGCCATGTCTACACAAAGCCAGGCCAGGACCTAATGTTCAATATTCGGAATAATTTGAATGCCAAGCCTTGTTCTAGCTCCATTTGTATTGCAGCTTAGTTCCCCAGACGTTAATTGAGATTCAAATGCATGTTTGTGTTCATTTCTTTTTTTTTTTTTTTTTTTTTTAGTATTATTTCGTTACTTGAAAGAAATTATGCTGAATTAAACTGGGAGCTTTTTGTGTCCGTTGCACATCCTTTGTTTCTTCAGCTTTTGCCTCAACGTATTTCTATTGTAAGAAACTAAAACAATCCTTTCTCATTTTGATTCCCTGGGAATGCATCTGGTGTACCAGTGAAAAATACTACGTGAAGCAGACTGAATTTGGACTGATTCCGTTTGGAACAAAAAAGAAAAACACATTAAAAATGAACACCCCCTTTATTTGTTTTTCTACATTTTGTTGCCAAATGTACTTTTTTTGCGAACGAATTTTGTTGCCAAATTAATTTTCTGAGTGATAGGTCTTCTTCATTTCGTTGAGAAACGGGACTAAACGTGGGATGGAATTTGTGTTCTAGGACCTGAACACTTCTTATGTCATTGATGTGTTTCTTCATGACCAGCGAATTGGATCAGAATACTAAACAGTTACAAAGTATGATACTGCTCTACTCCAGTTTTAAAGGGACAGAGATATGACAGACAGACTGACAGTCAGACAGATAGACAGACAGACAGACACACACACACACACACACACACACACACACACACACACGCATACACACACACAAAAACGCACACGCACTCAACACACACACATATATTTATGTACAAACACATATCTATGCATGCACACACACACACACACACACACACACACACACACACACACACACACACACATTCTCTCACTCACACACACACACACACACACACACTTGCATTAGCACACAGACACAGACACAAACACAGACAAACAGACAGACAGACAGACAGACAGACAGACAGACGCACACACACACACACACACACACACACACACACACACACACACACACTGGAAGAAAAGGAAAAACAACAAAAGCGGGATTAAAAAAAAATGTATGCACCACCAATATATGTGCCATCACCACCATGCCACTACCGTTTACATTCTGGACATCAACATTAACTACACTCAACCCTTTTGTCTGATAGTACATAAACTGAAAAAAAAGCATTAGCTGCCTTTGATCGGCTGCATTTTGTACCCTGAAATCAAGTCATTGTGATGGCCATTATTCCTGGACATTACTCTGGACACAAAGTAATCACCGTTACAAAGCGCGTGGCTCTGTAGCACGCTTCGACACAATAACCACAGAACCAGTGAAGCGTAACATTTACAGGTCTGGAACTGATGTCCTCGCCAGTCTGACAACTCTAGCATGCACAGGCTGACATTCAGAGTGAGTGGTGCTGAAACAGCAAGACAAACCTTTCAACTGCAGTGACGGTCACGCTCATGAACGGTCAGTGGACAGTACAGGACTGGTCAGAACGGGTCATAAGAAGCTTGTCATGGGCCATTGTTAGAAACGACGCAGACAATCTTTTCCATCAGTGTTAGGTTCATCATCCAGTAAGTCCATCGGCCGCTTCTCTTTCTTCTCCAGTATCTGGACAGGTGGAGTAGAGCAATTTACTTGTTGATAAAGCCTGGTTGCCTTTTTTAATTCATGGATGGACGTGCTACCTTTATTTTATCATGGTTGGACATGGTACAATCGTAACAACACGCACGCACACACATGCGCGCGCGCGCGTGCACACATACACACACACACACACGCACGCACGCACGCACACACACACACACACACATATACACACACACGCACGCACGCACGCACGCACACACACATATGCACACACACACACACACACACACACACACACACACACACACACACACCACACACACACACACACCTTTGCTCTCAAACGTATATGCTAGCATGCGTAAGTATGCACATAAATTCGCATTTTGTCAGATTTTTTTATGACAAAAAATGGCGTGTTCCACTATAATCCAGAACAGTCTAAGAGACTATCCTTCCTTCGTTGTTTAAAAGGTTAAAGTCCCATAGGCTAATGACCAACCAATGGGGTAGTTAGCTGCTAGACTTTGGCGTGTCAAGGACATATAGGATAATGACCAACCAAGGGAGTAGTTAGCTGCTACAGTTTAGCGTGTCAAGGACACATAGGCTAATGACCAATCAAGGGGGTAGTTAGCTGCTACAGTTTAGCGTGTCAAGGACACATAGGCTAATGACCAACCAAGGGGGTAGTTAGCTGCTAGAGTTTGGCGTGTCAAGGACACATAGGCTAATGACCAACCAAGGGGGTAGTTAGATGCTAGAGTTTAGCGTGTCAAGAACACATACGCTAATGACCAACCAAGGGGGTAGTTAGCTGCTAGAGTTTGCCGTGTCAAGGACACATACGCTAATGACCAACCAAGGGGGTAGTTAGCTGCTAGAGTTTGCCGTGTCAAGGACACAGCATGATGGAAAGTGGAACCCAACCTTCCCCTTCCACCGCACTAACTATCCCTGATCTGAACCAGGTGCCCGTTGACTGCTCAGCAGACAGACACGGTTTCCAAGCTACAAAAATCAACCCTCAAGGTAGCTCAACCCATGATTTTCAGCTCTGGATCAAGGGGTGGAAACTAGTAGCGTGATGCAACAAATGTTATGCAAGTAGTCTCAGTGAAGCTTAACGTTTCACTGAGTCTACTAAGGTGAAGAAGCTCCATGGTGCATTCCATGTCATGTACTACTCACTGAGAAACATATTGTTTAAGAGTGCTGGGACTTGTACGATGTGAGACATAAACACTTTACAGCAGACTCCATGAAAACTTTGTTCAGAGATGTCCCACCTGACGTGATCTTTGAATTTCTGAAAGAGATTAATATTTTTCATCTGATCTAAGATTTTACGGAAGAAAGATTTTTAACGAAGTTTCTGGTGCGTTTTTAGAAGATGTATTTTAAAGAGATGTGTGAATTTTTTTTTTTTTTGATGACTTGCAAGTTGACTCCAATGTGGTGACAGCCCTGATATGGCCCTTGCGGTCGGCTGGGCTATAAGCAACATTACCAATTACCAATTACCAGCCTAACGTTGACAGGTACTGACCTGATTTCCTCACCCACCTAACAACTCTGACATGCACAGGTCGACGTTCAGTGATGCTGAAAGAGCAAGACAATCCTTTTAAGCGCGGTAACGATCACGTCAACAGTCAGTGGTAAGCCCTGGGCCGGTCATAGTGGCCTGCTGTGGAACTCGTCACTGGGTGACGGGGCCTTTGTTAGAAATGACACAGGCGATCCCTCCATCAGTGTTAGTCATTCACAATGGAAGTCATCAGCTGGGACTGTTTCATCTTCAGTCAGTGGGAAGGTGACGTAGATCAGCTGGCTTTCTGATTACTCACAAGACCCATTTAGTTCACGGCTGACCGTGGTGAATTACATTTAAGGTAAAATCTCTTGGATATCCCAAAAGCTGAAGTTTACAAAATCAAGCTGAAAATGCATTCCATGTTTTGTCAAATATTCGCGATAAAAGGTAAGCGTTCTAATACACATACAACACAGCCTCCTGATTGTAATTCCTTACCTTCTTTTAATGTGTTCTTCACTTTTTGCCCAACATTCAGAAGCATTCTCCAGACCCTGCTATTGTCAGTATTTTTCAAATCTTCAAGATTGTTGAAAAGTATAAAGCACGATAGTGGTGCCACAGATCTGCCCACACATATTAAGATATCTGTGTTTGTGGACAGTGTTTTTTGTGGCTAATCTAGGATCAGTGAGTGTTGATTTAAGATATTAGTTGGAAACGGTTGTAAATCGCTAGATCTTATTCGAGAATGAAAGATAGAAAAAAAAATCAAAACGTATTGATATTTTTACAGATTAATAGCAGTCCTGAGGTGTGCAGGCTCCGCACAGCTCAGGAATGTTTGCCCAGTTCCCACTGTACAAGACTTCATGGATGACACAACCACAACCGTCCTTTCCACCATGGAGGTTGAAACGCAAAATAATGACGCGGTTTGACGAGCCAAACCCCTCACTGTAGAATGGGGAAAAATAAATCTGGAACAACTACGTATACTGTAACCAACCAAATCATTCCAACAGTGAAAGAACTCGTTCGGGAGGAGGAGGGAGGGTGTACGAAAAGAAATGTTTCCACCAGGATTTCTGTTACACTGAACATTAGCATAACTACGTCATAAGCAACTTTACGGTTTTCAGTGTCGTTAGTGGCGTTATAATAGAGAAGGTCTGGTGATGGTGGTGGTCAAAACAAACAGAACAAGGAAGATAAACGATGATTTACCTTTCTTGTTGATTCTTTTTCTGTCCTGTGAGGATCATCTGCAGCCGAAATACAGCTCTACGTCGGATTTTCTCGGCAGGGGGTTGGTCGGTAGTCGTTGCCGGTCTCGCAACATCATAGTATGTTTCCCTAGGCCTTAAGATTTTATATGAAGATAGGCTTATTTCTCGTAACACCCAGTCCGCATGCCTTCTACAGCTCATGGCAAGACCCTTGACAGGCATTTGTGGAGGTTTTCTTTGCGATGTCAGACAGGAACTGAGGAGCGTTGATGTAGGTGTGCCTATCATTGTGTAAGTCAAGGGAACTCACTCCAATCTCTCTCTCTCTCTCTCTCTCTTCTCTCTCGCGGGAGACAAGTTTGCGAGATCAACCCAGCCCGAGCTGGAAGAGAGAGAGAGAGAGAGAGAGAGAGAGGTCTTTGTCACTGAGGCTGTCAAGCCCGTCAGTTCAGCAAGCAGAATCAGAGTGGCATAAGTTGATCTGGCGTAAGCACAGCAACTTCACTCCATTTATTCAAGTTTGTGACTTGACAGTCTGCAACAAAAAATGGAAAGCTGCCAATGCAAAGATCCTCAGCCGATCAGTCCAGAAAGAACTCTGCGACCGTGGCCAGACTGAGTGCTGTTTGGTTTTACAACTTTGAAGACGGATGAACAAATGTGATCTCCTTTTCTTCATGTTTTACAGGGTCAAAGTGAACACCGGTAAAGTATCCACACAGGTCCGAGGAAAGGGAGTAGGGGAAAGGGGGGAGTTAGGGATGTGGGAGGGACATTTGCTTGAATAAGACAACTTTGGAAACGAATACCGACATGTTTTTAAGGATGAGGAGGCAAAAAGTAATCGCAGAAGAGATGTGGATAAAAAAATAAATGATATATCAAACTATTCTTTCTTGATGTCTTTCCTGTCTGGTGCTTTTGTACCCTCCCCGTCTCCTTTTTTTTTCTTTCTCTCTCTTGAAAAAAGAGCTGAATACAAACGAGTACCAATTGAGTATAGACAGGAATGATGGACACCCCAACCCTTCCCAGACATAGTCTGAGCTATTGGCGGTGCATAACAGCAAGTTATTTTAGACAGGCGTCGGGGTCTTGAACAACACTCCACAGCCGCCCTGAACTTTGAACTGAAGCAGAACTCGGCAAATCAGTAAAAAGAAAGAGAATATTCCGGCCAGCTGCCCAATCCATATAAGCCATGATTCCGAATTCATGAATAGTTATCTTTTCTTCACAGGAAGTTCCAAACACTGAATGTGACGGGTGAAAGGCGAGTGTGTGGGCGATATATAATTCCAAGACATTTCGCTGGTGGATCTGATGCCGGATCTCATGAATCGGGAAACAGAATCGCTGACGTTTTGAAGATGCGTACACACAGAGCTGGAGCTTAGGATTTAATGTAACAATGACATGCGATTTGCTGCAGAATTGTGAACAATGTGAAGTCGACGCTAATAGGCCGCCGACGGATAAACATTCATCCCCAATCAGTCATCGATCAAAGAATAAACGAATCAACGAGTAAAGCAATCGGTGCACGGATGGATAAATGAACAAGTGAAGGAGGAGATAATTCGATGAAAGTCCAAAACCCGTGTCCCATCTCGGCTAGACCAATGGGTTCGCTCGGGATGGGGGCTGTCATGTGCCCATCGGTATACACCCAGTGTGGGGGATCTGCGGGGAAATTGAGAGAACCACCCGGGTTTGAAGGAGCTTTGATATTCCCAACAGATTGTCAAAAAATTCTAAATCTGTACATCTTTCCCTGTTGTATTCCTACTTTTTCATTTTATTTCGACAAGTCTTTGAAAACTGAGGGGTTAACTGCCGACACTTTTCCCGCTCTATACTCAAGTTGTTGAGTGGATTGATTTAAGGCTAATTACAACTCGTTTTCAAACAGCGCTATTTCAACACGTAGCTGTCTAACTTCGTATAGCTTTTAACACAGAGAGAGAGAGAGAGAGAGAGAGAGAGAGAGAGAGAGAGAGAGAGACTGAGACTCACACAGACACGGACACTGGTCATTTAGTGGTCATCGGCCCATATGCAAAAGGGACGACAGAAGGGGAGGAAAGGGACAGGGACGGGCGTGGTGGTGGTGGTATAGTAATTAGCATAAACACGGATAAATGCGTGGTCAAGATTCTCCTACATAGAACATCAGCATAGCGTATAGCATAAATGAGTATCGAAAGTGCAAATATTCGAACAACTACACAGATGAGCAAGTTGTTTGTCATGGATTTGCGATAAAAACAAACGGACATACATACATTCAAATGAAGGAGACGAATGACTGAATATAGGGTACATTTCATTTAGAAGTATCCCGTCAATGATAGGTACCAAAACAAACCTGTCAGTCGATTTGTTGCAAACAAAATGGGTAAATCAAATAACAAATCAAGAATTAATTTACTCACCCCCCCCCCCAAGGGGGTAAAAAGCGACAGGAAAAAAGAAACCCTCATTCAATGCAAGATATGTTCTTTACATGTCATACTGCACAAATACACACAATTCAGAAATACTGCGTTGGTTCCTAAGCTTTAATCTGTAGTAAGTATACATTGTCACATTTCTCTAGAAACAGTAAACAAGTGGGGTATTTTTTGCTCCCATAAGAAAACCTAACAGAATAACTTTTCTCCAAGACTGGCACAGCCTTTTAAACTTGAATAAAGTCAGACATATACATAGACGGACAATCTAATAGTGGGAGAAAAAAAACAAGCGCAGGCCAACAACTGAACTGTCTTCATAGTAACGACTTGGCAAAAATTTGGACTTAAGGGAGGGGGGGGGGGGGAGTTTGAAGATGGCGAAACTGGGAACATGAAATTAAAAAAATATGTTACAGATATGAAAACTCTTCGCTAGCTGCATAAGGGAACCATCACAATCCCTTTTAAAGGCAGATATATTTGTATTGCCTGCTTTGAGGTCTTTCGTCCGCTGGGTCGGAACTCATCAGGGAGACACGGCTGGTTGTGTCTGCGCTCCTGGCGTCAAATAGAGACACACCACAGTCCATAATACTGTGGTGTTCTCACCACCAAGGGTGCAAAAAAGAATCTAATAGCACCCCCAAAGCAGCCAGCGAAGAGTAGTAGATGAAACCAAACGAAAGTGTGGGGAGGAAAAATGTTGCTGAAAAACTAAAGACATTACGCAAATAGTATAAAATGTAGGGGACAATCTTTGATCCTACGCTTGAGGATCCACTCAAAGATGCAAGGGAGATCAAAAGACAAACACACAGACGGACAGAAACAAATACAAATAACCTCAATTTAATCAAAACAAAATCAGAGTTGAAATGAGGCAGGGAACAGCAAACGATAAACAGTAAACAAGTGGGGTATTTTTTGCTCCCATAAGAAAACCTAACACAGAGTAACTTTTATTCAAGACTGGCACAGCCTTTTAAACTTGAATGAAGTCAGACAAATACATAGACGAACAATCTAATAGTGGGGGAAAAAAAACAAGCGCAGGCCAACAAAAGACAGATAGACACACACACACACACACACACACGTGTGTGTGTGTGTGTGTGTGTGTGTGTGTGTGTGTGTGTGTGTGTGTGTGTGTGTGTGTATGTGTGTGTGTGCGTGCGTGCGCGCGCACGTGTGTGTGTGTGTGTGTGTGTGTGTGTGTGTGTGTGTGTGTGTGTGTGTGTGCGCGCGCTGTCTCTGTCCGCTATTCATCTGTTTCTCTATTAGATTTTACATGAACCCACTTCCACCCTACCCAAGCCGGGGAAACGAAGTTAAAGTCTCTTCTATCGCATTTGTCTAACATTATTTTTTTGTCTGTCACCCTTTTGTTTTTCTTCTCAGTTGAACGGAAATCTGAAGCGGAGGGGAGAGACCTCAACAGAATGGAATAAAGTCATTTAGTACGTCGGACGGAGAGGCTATGTTTTTACCCGCGTGCGTCAGTTTGTGTGTTTAGTTGTCTGCAGAATTACTACAGACTTTTTTTTTGGTCAACATTTAAACCAAATTTCATGCAAAGGTACAATGTGGTGTCGGACGAATCCTTTAAAATACGGCACAAATCGGGATCAAACAATGGAGCTAGTTTAAATCACGATTTTTAAAAATATTTTGCTCGTCCTGTTTTAAAACAGCACACGATAAGTAATCCTTCATTTCTCCAATTACTATTTGCCCTTGCAGGAACATGAAAACATTGTTTTCACTCATAAACTGACTCAAAGGGGAGAGGGGGAGGGGGAGGGGTTCAAAGATTCATTCAACCTTAGCAGAGGTTTTAACTTTCGTGCGTGTCATTCTAGTTCTTTCCTGTTTCTGTTTCCCTGCTTTTCCTCAGAATTTCATTTCCTGTGGTGGTGCTTTTGTCTGTGTTCGTCTAAGCGACAACAGTCAAGATGAAGAAGGATACGACAGCTTGAAATTTCTTTGTCGGTGAAGTATCCTTGTTTGATCGATGTGTCCGTGTCTGCTCCGCCCACAGAGTTATGTGACTTGCTTTGTTAAAGAAGTGAAAGTTACCTTCCTTGGTTGTCATTACATGCAGACGAAGTTATCGTCGGGACGAGTTGAATGGGTTTTACTTTGTCCCTCTCGTTCGGCAGGTCAGCAAGCTTTTACTGCTCACATTTTGACAGTATCTAGTTGTAGGAAAGTCTTTCTGGCTCGTTCTAACGATGATATCTGGATAGCAAAAACCGCATACTTTTAGGAATACTGAATCTGATGTTAAAGCCCCGTAGCTTAATGGCTGTGCAGGCTGCAAACAATTAAAAGTGTACTGTGTCCAGGGCACTACATTATGGAAGGCAGAGCACAACCCTCTCCTTCCGCCATCTTAACTTTCTCTAAACTGAATCAGGTACCCGTTTACAATTGGTTGGATTGAGAAGGTTTTCACGCTGTAAAAAGGAAAAAAAAATAATCAAACTCTCAACCGTCAGTTCCGTAGTTGAACATTCTCACCACCTGACTGCTCCCCCTCACCCGATAATAAAGACAATCAGCTAGAAGCAAGATAAGGCAAAAAAATGCAAAATAGAAAAACGTGTTGCCATAAAAATGACTTTAGCTGTCTTTACCTCTTGAGAGTCATAACTCCCGTGCTGCTCATTGCGGCTCCCTAATAAAACCATCATGCAGATAACCCAACATATGCACTGACAACCATTATGAGCCAAAATCCCTTGCCGACTGACAGCCAACACATCCATTCCGAGAAGCCAACCATCCATTGCGCACACGCACAACCCTCTTCCAGCATGACAGCCCACAACCACATCCATTCCACATGACAGCCACACACATCATTCCCAGCACAAGCCCACAGGACAATCAGCTTCACGTCGTCATATGGCAACACACCTCAGGAAATACTCCACTAGGGCCAAGTCACTTCAGTAGATGTCAGTGGTGCCTTGTCTAATCCAACATAAAAGGGACATCACCCACGAAGCTCTGTACTGATAACAAGCTTTGCTCAGTAGCGGGGCCAGCGTGAGTGAGCGTTCCTGTCCAGAAGACGCCACCATGACCACCCTCAGACAATCCGCATTCAATCCCAATGAATCTGTCGACACCGACGATTTCGAAGACTCATCACAGGCACAGACGTGGAGACGACCATCAAACATAAGGTCACCACCATAAGAGCAGGGCAGGGCACGGAAGGCCCAGAATTTGACTCACTTTTTTCCTATGGCGTTCAGTGGGAATGAGGATGAGGAAGATGATGCCACGGAGCTCCATTCCGGCGCGACATACATGACAGGGCCGTAACCCACGCTTCTCTCATAACACATCCCGACGTCAGCCAGACTGAGAGACACAGCACCTGCGGTGTTGGTCTGTAAATTTGAGCAGCACTCTCATAGACGCTTCCTTTAGGTAAGAGACATCGACTGGGTGGTTCCAGCCTTCCAGTGTCAGCACACTGAACTCAGGGAGTGGTCAGGGTAGAAAAAATCCCAAAGGAATCCTGTGATGGGAATCGAACCTCAACCTCCCAGCTTACGAGTAAACGGCTCTTAGACCAGTGCACCCGGGCGGCACGATAATTTGTCTTATATAAGAGGAGCGAGAGAGAGAGAGAGAGAGAGAGAGAGAGAGATTCTTCGGTTTTCCCGTGCAGAGTGACAGCATGACTCCCGGATGATACACTTTTTTTTTTTGGTGAAATTCATGTTCAGATCAAAGTTCCCTGTTTCTTTTACGATATTTCTTTTTTCACGAAGTTCACGAAAGGTTTCATTCAGGCAGTCGGGTGAATTGACTTCATCGAGTTTTTTTTTTCCCCTTTCTTTCTTTCGTTTTTCTTTTTGTCATGGCAACTGTACGTCCCCTGTTGTTGACAGGAACGAGCAGTCAAGTGGAAATCGTCAGATTGTCCATCATTTTGTGCACCGATCATAGGATGTTACTATTTGTAGTGCTTGTGGAAAGAAAGTAAAAACAAAAAATCATTTCTAGAAATGGTACATGGTTACCTGTGCGAAAGAGGCTTTATTTCTTCCCACGTCTGTTTGGTGGTTCGTTTGACTATCGGTCCGCACGGGTTAGGGTTAAGCACGGAAAAAGCACGAAATAATTTTAATCAAAGTTGGTGGAACACACACACACACACACACACAACACACACACACACACACACACACACACACACACACACACACAAGACAAAGAGAGAGAGAGAGAGAGAGAGAGAGAGAGAGAGAGAAGCATATAAATCATTTGACCAAAAGGTATTCCAGTTCCTTTAGATATAAGACAATGAGTTAAATATCTGCTTTCGAAAAATAAGTCCCTTTAGTATACACACAATTTAAAAAGCAATGTATTTAAAAGGAACATGAGAATTAGATATTATGTGGGCACAGTCGCATGCTACATTTAATGGGAATGTTTAGTTTTCTATGAACTAATCAAAATCAAAGTTTGTAAATCAGATTTGATGATGTAACTGTTACAGGAGAGAATTTCAAATTTGTCTAGAAGGTGTTCGTTGTGTCGGCACTTTTCCAGTTATAAAGTATTTCCATGTTATCGAGTTGGAAGGTGCTTTCTATGACTTTTCTTATTGCACCATCTGTTGCTAACTTATGGGCTATTTCACACCAGAAGAGTTCACAATGTGTCGGGACCCTGTTAAAGGTGTTCAAATTCTTCTAGATACAATGCAATATATTAAATACTCAATTTGAAAAGTAAGTCCCTTTCTACATAGGAATCCCCTGGTTGTAAGCTTTCTAGTTCAGATTTAGTGTCAACGCAAGGAAAGAATGTCACGATCACACATAAAATTTGGTGCCATAAGAATAACACAAAATTCTGCTGTATATACTGAAAGCCTTTGTTCAAAATAAAATGATTTCTGTACTTGAAAACAAGGAATCACAAATCTAGAGCCTCGTGTGCTGATTCATCTATCTGTTACAAAATCATAATCGATTTGGATACTTAGTTTCAGTAAGTGCTTTAGTTTATAGGATGAAGTGTTAATGTCATTTTTTTTCAAAACAGTGTTCTCAATATTAAATTTGGCGTGGATGTGTTCCTACTGAGATGTGGCAGGCACTGTTGATTGAACGGAAACTGAACTAGTGTCAACATTACATTCGACAAATAATGTATTCCCATAATTTCTAATTGCTTGGAGAGAAGGTATGTGTGGAACTGTTACTGGGTACTCACCACGTGAATCTAAAAATGTTTCGTTGGTTACTGAATTAAAGAGAACGATTCCAAGTAGCATATATGGCTGTTACTAACTTAGGCTGATTTGAAATGACAATGGTATGGTTTTTTTTCGACGGTAAAAGTATTGGCTTAGTTAACTATTCTTCATACTTGCCGTTATAACTGTACTACATTCGTATTAAATGACGCAACATATGCATCAAAACATGGTTTCTGAACAAACAACAACAAACCAAACGAAGATACACAGAACAGTATGTCATTCTTTTAATATATTGAGAGTGTCAATGTGAACTAGAAAACCAGCAACTAAGCAGCTTTACTGTCAATAGATCGTATTTTGATGAATAAATTTTGCGAGATTGAAAAAGATACGTCTGAGATGAATTATTTTTGATCTGACGAGGTTGATGGCTAAATTCAGTAACCTTTTTGTACCCTGACTCCAATGCTTGAGCACTAAGTATTTTCAATATATGTGATGATCATTTCCTTACTTTCGTACAAAAGTCCTCAATAAATTGCCATTTTAGTTATTAGTCATAGTGCACACTCCAAAACTTAACACTTTGCGAATATTGTAGGGTTCTGTCATCGAACATAAGTTATTATAATGATGTTGAGTTCTTCGCTGTTATCAAAAATCGCTTACTGATTTTTCTGTCACGTAATTGCAAGCCCATTTTCTTTCTTGTACTGCCCATCTGTTTCGTATTGTTATTTCTTTAAAAACATAGTTTGTGGAATCTTGTGTGTGTGTGTGTGTGTGTGTGTGTGTGTGTGTGTGTGTGTGTGTGTGTGTGTGTGTGCGTGCGTGCGTGCATGCGTGCGTGCATGCGTGTGTGTGTGTGTGTGTGTGTGTGTGTGTGTGTGTGTGTGTGTGTGTACTCTCTTTGTTGTTGTTTAAAGAGTTGTACGCATCCAGATGGCGATATTTTTTGCTTCTTGTACGAGGTGTGTTTTGTTGGCTTCACAGTGGCAATGTCATGTATAGAACGAAAAATGAAAAAATGAAATCGGAGCTATAAGATATCTTTTGTATATACCAGTATCAATACAGAATAAACTCTGCCAACTCTTACATAAACAGATATTTCAGACAAGAAATATTTTAGTTAGTGATATAATACTCCCCTTATTTCGTATTTTTGGCTTGCAAAGCAGTCTTGTATACCATGACCTCTCTGCATAAATACGCGTGCGCTTATGTGTGTGTGTGCGTGCGTGCGTGCGTGCATGCGTTGTGTGTGTGCGTGTGTGTGTGTGCGCGCACAAACATACATGCAGCTCACACATACAACACAGACACATATACAGACACAGACTCAGACACACACACACACACACACACACACACACACACACACACACACACACACACACACACACACACAGAGAGAGAGAGAGAGAGAGGAGAGAGAGAGAGAGAGAGAGAGAGAGAGAGAATGTGATGGTCTGCACATGTTGTCAGTGAGGGGTTTAATAATCACAGTTTAACATCCTCTACCCCCCTTCCACATTCCGCCCGATTCCTCTGCTCCTCACCCCCCTTTCTTGTTCTGCATGCAAGTCTTTACAAAGTAATCGCCTTAATGACATAGGAATTGTGCGCTTCAGTTTCCCCCCCCCCCCACCCCTCCTGCTCACTTCCCTCTTCCATCCGGATTCCTATTTGTTCGGCATAGTAATTCTATACATACAAATGCGATTTCCCAGCGGGTCGAAACTCTATGCCATTTTTGATAACAGAGCTTAACTTGTCGAGGATTCAAATTTAGAAACTGGAATGCGTGGGAAAGAGAATAACACACGCTTGATGATACCTTCAGACTGGATGCAAGTGCGAAAATATGCACATGGGCTTTCTTCTTCTTCTTCCTCGTTCGCCATCCTGTTAGATGAGCAGCCCGGTGTCCTCGATGAAGGCTGCCGTCCGTCGCAGCTCCTCCAGGGTGCCATACAGCTTGGCTTCCACTGCTGTCGGTGTTGGCCAGTACTTTCTCCTGGATGCTGCATACGTCGTACAGACTTGAAGGATGTGGTCAGTTGTCATTGGTCCCTCACTACAAGGGCACTCTCCACTCTGTCCAATGCCAAATTTTGTGTGCATGTGGTGGAGCAGGCGATTGTGTCCAGTCCTCAGGCGGAAGATCTTGACCTGTTCCCGTCGTCCCAGCAAATGGTATGTGTCTTCTGGGTTGTATTTGGGATGCAGGAGGCGCCATTTTATTCCTTGTTGTGCCTTGATGATTGTCTTAATTTCATCGTATGACACCAGGTTGTTGGCCTGCTCCTTCTGTGCACCATCTTTTGCCAGAATGTCCGCTTTTTCGTTGCCTCTGATGCCACAGTGTGCTGGTACCCATTGTATCACCACTTTCTCCACTCTGGCACTCAGGGCAACAAGGGCTGAAGTGATATGGTTCTGTTCTTTGCAGCGGGAGTTCTTGAGGGCTTGGAGCACGGAGAGAGCGTCAGAGAAGACCACCACCTGCCCTGTTGTTCTTTTGGAGTTCTGCAAGACTGTTGTGGCTGCCTCACAGAGGGCTTCTCGCTCAGCTCGGAAGTTGGTGGAGTATTTTCCTGTTGGAATTGCAATTTCTTCATCTCCGTCTTTGTATCGGAGGAAGATTCCAGCTCCACCATCCCTCGTTGCCTCTGTGGCGGAGCCATCTGTGAAGACATGGGTCCAGTCTTCCTGGGGATATTGGTTGCAGATGTACTCCATGGCCAGGGCCTTCCTTTGGGTGTCTGACTGTATTCCTCTCTTCTCCGCTCCGGGAATGCTGGTGACGACTGTTGGGAACACCTGCCTCTTCCAAGATGGGTGGGTGACATTTGCCGGGATAGGCTTTGCTTCGTGTTCCATCAAGACTGGGCTTTGTCTTTCAAGGCGTCTTGACTGGCAGATGAAGCTGCCTCTTTTCAACCGGCTCTTGGTGGGTCTGCTCATTCTGTTGTTCATTGGATGGTTTTCAAGGCGTTTGAATTTTGCTGCTTGGATGAGGATCTTTGTGCCCCTTCTGTCCTCCAATGACTGTAGCCCAGTGGTCTCTTCCATCTTCAGGATTGGGGTGGATCTCATGGCGCCAATTATGACACGCTGAGCTTGGTTCTGTATCTTATTGAGGTGGTTGAGGTTAGACTTTGCAGCTGATGCCCATGCTGACGTTCCGTACTCAACTACAGGTCGGACTCTCCCTGTATAGAGTCTCTTCAGAATACGTTCGTCAGCCCCCCAGTTCGTCCCCGCAAGTTTCCTCATGATCGCCAGTCTCAACTTGGCCTTGCTACAGCATCTGGTGATCTGCTGTTTCCAAGTGAGCCTGCGGTCAAAGGTCACTCCCAGGTAGGTAGGTGTGGGTTCCTCTGCAAGCCTTTGGTTGTTCAGTGTCAGCTTCGCCTCTTGCTTCTTGCTGGATAGGCTGAAGACTGTGTAGGTTGTTTTGCTTGAGTTGACAGAGACAAGCCATTCCTTGGTCCTGTCGCTGATCTTGTTGAGCGCAGTCTGGAGGCGTACCTGTGCTGTGGTGGTGTACTCTTCAGAGCACCAAAGCACCAGGTCATCTGCGTAGATCGCTCCTCTGACCCCTTTTGGCAGTTCTCTGACGATGTCATCTATGAAGATGAGGAACAGCGTTGGCGAAAGGACTCCTCCTTGTGGTACTCCCTGTCTCAGCACCTTCTTCTTGCTTTTCTGGCCCTGAATCTTGACTCGGGCTTGGCGATTGTGTAGGTACTGGCTGATCCAGGTGTACATCCTCCCAGACACACCACATCGCCGTAGTTTGAGCCTAAGTCCGTCCTTCCAGACTTTGTCGAACGCCTTCTCCATGTCAATCCAGACAGCAAGCGTGTTCTTCTTTTCTTGGAAAGCGTCCTCAATGCTTTGCGTGATGAATGTGATCTGGTCTTCTGTTGATCTGTGTTGGCGGAAGCCTGCCTGTTCAGGGCTCAGCAGCTGATGCTCCTCAAGGTGCCAGACAAGCCTTGTGTTGACAAGTCTCTCCATCAGCTTCCCTAAGCAGCTTGTAAGGCTGATGGGTCTGTAGCTGTCAGCCTTCGACTTGTCCTTTCCCTTTTTGTGAATGGGGATCATGTCTGCTTCCCTCCAACACTGTGGTACTGATCCTGTCTTCCAGCTGGAGTTAAAGATTTTTAGAAGGACTGCCTTGCTCTTCATCCCAAGATGCAGAATCATTTCATTTGTGATTCCGTCTGGTCCAGGTGACTTCTTCAGGTTGAGGCTCTTCAACGCTTCCTCCAGCTCTTTCTCTGTGAAAGCTGTGGTCATGACTTCCTCTTGGGGCTCTTCCTCATGAAGTTCACCTTGGGCCCTGTGCACTGCAGCTCTATGTTCAGGAGGGACTTCCAGATTGCTGATGTTTTCATAGACGTCTATGAAGTGGTCTGCTGCTTTCTTTCCAGAGAGGTAATTTCCATTCTCTTGTATTGTTATAGTGGTGTGACTTGTTGTTTCATTACAGAGGGTTCTAGCCAGTTTCCACAGCTTGCTGCCATCCCTGTCGAGATTTAGGCTTTCAGTTTTCTCTTGCCAGCTTTTTCTTGCAGCTTGTGCGCAGGACAGCTTGTATCTGGCAGTTACTTCCTTCAGCGCTATGTTATTCTCCAGTGATGGCTGCTTTTCTGCTCTGTCCCTGGCTTCCGTAACAGCATCTTCCAGATTCTGGAGTTCCTCCGTCCAGTAGGGCTTATAGTCTTTACGTGCTCCTCTTGGGATGGATTCTGTAGCAGCTTTCAAGACGGCCTTTGTGAAGTCTCGAACCATCTTGTTTGAGTCCTTCTGCCTGATGTTGATTGGCTTTGTGTGTGTATCTGTGAGGGTCTCGAAGAGAGTCCAGTCCGCCTTTCTGTAATTCCAGCGGGGAAAACACTTTGCTTGTGGACACTGTAAGTTGAGGTTGATAGAGAGTTTGACGGGCTTGTGGTCACTTCCTCCAAGCTGGTTGAGGACTGTTCTTGTGGTCCTGACGAACAGGTCGTTGGTGGCGAACGCTAGATCTGGTGTTGATGTGGTCATCCAGCGTCTAGAGTAAAAGGTGGGTTCATCATCTTCTTGGTTGATGAGATGAAGATGTGTGTCAATCTCCCAATCCTCAACTTCTTCGCCTCTCTTGTCCGTCTCCTCATAGCCCCATCTCTCTGAGTGACTGTTAAAATCACCCACCACCACGCAGTTGTTGTCTGGGATGTTCATGTATGTGAGGGAAAGATCACGATCTTGAGGGCAATAGACATTGTAGATCCTGATGTTGCGTTCCTTAAGGACTATATCAATCCTTGGATCTCTGCCTGTTGATTGGTGTTGATCTTGAGTTCTTGTGCGGCGATGGAATTCCGCACCAAGATAAGCACCCCTCCTTTGTTTCTTTCCTCACGGTCCAACCTGATGGTCTCGTAACCCCTCACTTGAAAGCGATGGTTTACGGTCAAATGTGTCTCTTGGACACATGCGATATCAATATTTTCTTGATGCATCCTTTCTGCCAAGCCAAGTTTCTTTTTATGCACCCCTTCTGCATTCCACTGGAGAATGTTGAGCATTCTGGGTGGTACTGTTTGCTTGGCATTAGCAGGAGGATGAGGTCTCCTTCTTCGTCGCATTGACATGCAGAATTTCTTTGTCTGACCACCGACCGCTTGGGGTGGGCCCCTTTGAGGCATAGGGCCCGGCTCCCGACCTCCCCGGCGGGTCTCCGAAGGTCGAGCGCCACATCGAAATTCTGTGGACTGCATCATCATGGAAGCGTATATGCGTGGTATCGTGGTTTAAGCTGCGCCAGTGGCCCGATACCTCCGTCTTCAGCTGGAGTTTTCTTTCGGGGTGCCTCACCCTTAGCTCATGGCCCGTGCGTCCTGCCCTGTGAGCACAGGGGGGATTGTTTCTCCGGGGATCCCACCCCGGGGCTAGAGGTTATACCGCGCCTCTTGACCGCATGATGAGCCCGTCATAGGACACATGGGATATTTCAGTGAGGACAACAGTGCCACCTGTTGACCCACCCCATCCTGGTAGGAACATCGCCAGTTGGTCCGGGACTGCTTATTCTGCCAGGCAAGCCTGACTTATATCGCAGCTAACCCCCATATCTGAGGGCCATTCCCCTATCCGCCACCCGGGGACCCGCCGAGTTGGGGATGGTCGCCCCACTACTGAATTGGAAGCAGCCTGGTCCCGGGCACGGGCTTTCAACCAATGGTGTATGAGCGCTAGTGGACATTATTTTTGTTTTGTTTTGTTATCATCTTATAAAGTGTCTGTTTTCGGTTAGAGACCAAGTTCAAAGCACTTTACAACCCATACTCATGTTTTCGCAACGGGTTGCCTACCTGGGTTGAGCCAACGGAAGAGCTGTCTGCTGATGATAATCATGTGTTTCCATATGTCATTCAGTGGAATATTATTCACCAAGATTTTTGCTCATTCCTACGATTTTTCATTGAAGAGGCATACTGTGTGAACACGTGTCATCCGTACCAACGACCAAACTGGCCTTTTCCTCCAACAGTAGGTGATGGGGTTTTCTATATACACATTGCGTGTTTTCACACATGCAACCTCGGTTTATAGTCTCATTTGAAGGAGTTTTCAGGAAATGTAGTCAGAACCAATTTTAACATTTTAACTCTGAGGGAAACGCCCCCCCCCCCCCCACTCCTTCCCCCGTACCAAAACAGACTGGCAACCCCCAGTCTCAGAATCATCAGGATCACAAGCCTGGCGCTCTACTAGCTGAGCTGTTCCGGCCCCCATTGGGCCCGTCCTTCCATCTGACGGTACACATCATCACACAGCATCAAGCAACAATGGTGCTTTGGTCCAGACCCGCCTGTTTTCCAGACAGCACTCGTTCAAACATAACCACCCGTTCCCTGTGAACAAAGGACATAAACCTGCAGCTTGCCCGTGGGGGGACAGACGGCCGCACTCTTTGGTCGTTTGATGTTTTTATGTCAGCATTCAGCTTAATTAATGGAAATGGCCTGTTTCAAACGTCCGTGTGCCTAAACTACCTCACACGCTGTGCCAATTGCATTAGTGGCTGCCCACTATAAACTGATTCCTCCACGTACCTCCTCGCAGAGAGAAAGCCTGGAGGAAAAGGGGTGTAGGTTGAGGTGGAGTGCAGTGGGCTGGGGAATTGTCTAGTGTTTTCGCAGTTGCAGAAAGCCCAAACTGTGCCTTGAAAACTGTAGGAAGAGAGAGCATGAATTATCACACGCTGCAATTGTTGTAGCAGGCCAAACTGAATTGAAAATTTCTCGAAAGAGTATGCACTATCTAACGTTGTAATTGTTGCAGAAAGCCCAAATTGTACCTGAAAACTTTAGTAAGAGAGACTGTTCACTGTCTAACGTAATTGTTGCAGAAATCCCAAACAATACTTGAAAATTGTAGGAAGAATATGAACGCTCTAAAGCTGTAATTGTTGCTGAAAGCCCAAACTGAATTGAAAATTCTCGTAGGAAAGAATTTTCTTTATCTAACGATGCAATTTTTGCACAAAACCCAAAATATTCCAGGAAACGTTAGTAAGACAGACAATGAACTGTCTGACGTTGTAATTGTTGCAGAAAGCCGTAGACATACCAGGAAACTGTAGCAAAACAGAGTACGAACTAACATTGTCTATAATTTGCCAAATTTTGTAGTCTTCCCTTGATGATTATAAAAAAAAACAACTGAATCTTTTTGAAGAATCATTTATAATTATCTCTACATGAGAACTCTCTTAGGCCGATGTCACTGTGAAAGTGAGATTCTCCTGACATTTCCTATTCCCTCGCCCCTCCCTCTTCTCACACACCCAACCCCCTCCACCGTGAGAACGCTGGGAGGGAGAGTGGGTGGGTGAGTGGGGAAAGGCGGAGTGTGAGGGGATGGGTGGAGGCATCAGGTCAGGGTAGAGGTGCAGCAGTGTGTTTGGTGTGTGCAGGTATGGAATATGTCTGTCAGTATAGTTCTACTTTGCCCTTCTGGGAATTCTTGGACACCACTAACTGTCGTTCATTACGTCTCGGCCTTTGTGACACATTTGC
>CM065717.1:55381596-55396596 GCA_033310375.1 Conus canariensis
AATTCTCAAAAAACGAGCTCATCCACTTCTTTGAACCCCAGGTTTCTCTCTTCTTAAATTAAAAAAAAAATCATTTGTTATTCAGCATACGCTCCCCCAGAATCAAATAGACAAGTCTTCCCCATAAGAGTCTTTTCTTTGAATCAGACTACAAAGAAAGGGCGTATTCTTCACTGGCAACACACTGTCTCAGCTACCGTAAGTTTTATAACACTTTAGATAAGGTCATTGCCATCTCTGTCTGTCTGTCTGTCTGTCTGTCTCTCTCTCTCTCTCTCGTCACAATGCATGATTTAATTGTAAATTATGAAACTCATCCTCCTTCAATTCCCAACACAACACACACACACACACACACACACACACACACACACACACACACACACACACACACACTACAAACATAAACGCCACACACACACACACACACACACACACACACACACACACACACACACACAACACACACACATACCCCCCCCCATCCCCTCAACCCCCTCACCTATACAGAGCACAATGACCCCACTACAATCACACGCAATGACAGACCGGAGGAACGGTCTGAAATTCATGGAGCAAGCAGCTTTCAGGACCAGTGACATTAACAGTCCACTCACCCACCGGCCAGCGCTGGTCAGAGATAAAAGGAATCTTTAGTTAATGGCGCACTCAGACAATGGCGCTGCCCTCCGCTCCCTTCAACCCTCAACTCATTATCCCAGTCTCGTGATGAAGATTGCCACTGTAGACGGTGACTTGCTCAGTTGTCTGGTTGGTTGTTAGTTGTCAGCGTTCAGTGTCCCTGAATGAATCCTAACAGGATTAACTGAAAATCGAGTTGCTGAATAGCCTGGGTCTTTGTTAAATTCTTTGCTTCGTCATTGCCTGATCTTTGTTTCTTTAACAGCCTGGTCTGTGCTTCGTTGTAGCCTGGTCTTTGTTTTCTAAGAGCCCAGTCTTTGTTTTGTTATGGCCTGGTCCTGGTTTTCTTACAGCCTGGTCTTTGTTCTGCTATGTCCTGATCTTTGTTTTGTAATAGCGCTGTCTCTGTTGTCTGCAATAGCTTACTACTGACAAGAGTTTCGCTTCACTGGTATTGTACCATGACACTTCTAATGACACCTCCTACCTCTGTACCTTTTTTCGCATGCATCTTTAATAAAAAGAAAAGAAGTTCCCTGATTTAGTTGAGTTTAAAGTTGGGCTTCCAACCCAGCCTGTTTCATGCTTTAATGTAAGATGCTGCGTCGTTCATATCTTACTATTTCAGGCACTTTTACGCCTTTCTCTTTCTGTTTTAATTAATACTTTTCTTTTTCTGTTCCTTCTGTTGATATTTTTGTTCTGAAGTCACTTTGATCATTTCGTTTCGGTTAAAAAAAAAAAATTTTTTTACTTAACACTGATTCTAAGAAACTTAGATTTGTGTTCTTTTAAAGCCAAGTTTTTTTTTGCTATGATGTGCGATCGATTTGCTTTATATTTTGTTTTTATTCACTCATTTTTATATTTTGTCATTAAACATCTTCAGTCGTTTAAAAAATATTTTTCATTTCTTATTTTGTGTAAATAGTATGCCTTTCCCTCTTTGCACGAAGCCTCATGGTTTTGATATTTTCTTTTCGGTGACCAACAAAGTCGGCAGAGGATAGTGTTGTCCTCACTCTCTCCCTCATTCACATGATATTTGTACAAATAGATGACTTACAACTCTGAAACGTATGAAGAAAAAGCATTTCTTCGAAATTACTGAGAGTATGCAAAGAGTGCTTGTGAACACAGAAATATTACTGAGGTATGGCACAGAAAGTGGCTTGTGAAACACAGAAATATTACTGAGAGTATGGCACAGAGAGTGGCTTGTGAAACACAGAAATATTACTGAGAGTATGGCACAGAGATGGCTTGTGAAACACAGAAATATACTGAGAGTATGGCACAGAAATGGCTTGTGAAACACAGAAATATTACTGAGAGATGGCACAGAAAGTGGCTTGTGAAACACAGAAAATTACTGAGAGTATGGCACAGAGAGTGGCTTGTGAAACACAGAAATATTACTGAGAGTATGGCACAGAGAGTGGCTTGTGAAACACAGAAATATTACTGAGAGTATGGCACAGAGAGTGGCTTGTGAAACACAGAAATATTACTGAGAATATGGCACAGAGAGTGGCTTGTGAAACACGTCAGTTTTCTGTTTTTCCAGATCACTTTCTGAAATAGTGCTCTCTCTCTCTCCCTCCCTCCCTCCCCCTCCTCTCTCTCCTCCCCCCTCCCTCTCTCTCTCTCTCTCTCTCTCCTCTCTCTCTCTCTCTCTCTCGCTCTCTCTCTCTCTCTCGCTCCTCTCCTCTCTGTCTCTCTGTCTCTGTCTCTCTCTCTCTCTCTCTCTCTCTCTCTCTCTCTCTCTCTCTCTCTCTCTCTCTCTCTCTCTCTCTGTAATTCTTAACATATTTATGCGAGCATATAGAAAAGTGTGCTTTGAAGGAAAGATGGCAGTGATGGGGTATGTACGTCTATATATTCCTTTTGACCGTGAGTTTATATTAAATAACTTTGTGTTTCAGATCTCGAAATCATCTTTTCAGACTAATTGACTACCGAAATTGTTTAGATTCCTGTACACAATATATATGACAATAAATCCAGGCCTTTGTGTCTTCTGTCTCCAGAAATGAAGTAAATCAAATGTGAAAACTCCGTTCTCGAATAAATTCAATACCTTAAGCAACACACGTGCACTTGTGGGCAAAGGGCACACAGACAGGATCCTTCTCCGACGAGGGCTCTGAAAGTAATTTAGTATATAAAAAAAAACACACACACACAGATTAGTGGACCAGCAATCGGCAGCTGTTTTTGTCTATAATGAACTCATCAGGTTTACTGTTAGCTTCTAGGCCACCCACTGCGGAGGAGTGCTTCTACATGAGGTCCTCACGGCCACGTGGAATAGACCTCCGAAAGATGTGGCTCCAGAAATAAACGTTAAGTAACAGAAAAATAGGAAATTTCAAATAAAATAATGCACTGTTATTAGTCTCATTACCAAAAGTTGGTGTGGAAAAGACATGGCCTTAAGGGGGCAGTGACAAGGGTCATATATCAGAATTAACAGTACAGCTTAACAAACACTGCAAAGATTGAAAACTGGACACAAGCCACCAAGTCTCGATTAACCACGGCAGGTCAAACCAAATGGAAATTATGACATGTTTGAGCAATTGGGCCTTTTATTTTCTGAAAATAAATGTTGCAAAAGTAAAACAAAATATCTTGGTGCAACTGTAGAACTTTACTATCTGACACGATGGAGTTATCCAATAAATACAGTGCGTTTTTAACATGTTAATATTTGTTACACTTTCCAAGTGTTGCACCCAATGCAGACAAACGGTGTCATAAATCATAACATCACTGACTCGATTTCTCATGATACTGTGCACTCTTGGAAAAGTTTGAAGATACTCTGCTTCCAGAGTTTTCAGTCCATGGGTTAACAGTTGCCACTTTTACCTGGAAGTCTTCACTTTCCAGATTTACACTGCAATGAATGGAAATTCCAGTAACCCTGCATCCAGATTGAAAGATTTTGAGACAAAATATATGTACAAAGACAGCTTCTGTTTATTATCATAGACAAGTGGTGAACAGCTGAATTTAGCGTAAGCAAAACATGCTGTTGTAAAAGAAAAAGATAGAGTCAGGTTGTTAATATGAGAAACGTTTTATTTGCTAGCTTTCTGTTATACGGTTCACTTGAAAAAGGTGTTGTTGACTTTTTGTTACAGGTGTTTAAGGACATTACTGTTCAACTGGATATAATTTCCTCTGGTTTCAGTTCAGTTCCTTTCCATAATTAACTTTTTTTCCCCCCTAAAGAAGTTGTTGTTGCTACATTTTCCAATTCTTGTGCATTAATTGTTACATGGTTTCTTGTCTGTTCAGTCTACGCAAACATTGTGTCACGATATTAATGTAGATTGAACAAAGTTCACAATATTTGCCATGGTAACAGTTGGGAAGACCGGAGCCACTCAGTTCAGTATCACAACTTCAAAGGTATAACTGGTAATAAGAGAGTGTTGCTCAAATTTCACTGCAGGTGTCTGTAATTCTCATGTCTGGTTAATGCTGGGATACATCAGGAAAGTAAACGCAGAGTACAGGCCCATTACGCACTGTCAGATCAGAATGGAACTGCTTAGCATTATCTTTATCATCCTCATCCACATCGATAACCATATTGAAAGAAAAGATATCAAATTATATGGTTCTTCATGCCCTGGTCTCATGGTGACTCCAATCTGGATTTTCTCTTCCATGTCCATGTCTTCAGTGGGTTCAAGTGAAGGTTCCCGATATTGGCAAGTTTATGGGGATTGTCTCTAGATGGACGTGTGGCTCCTTCTGGAGAGGAGCATTCACTCCAGCTGATTCGGTGACTGTGTAATCATTTTCTCTCTCTCTCTCTCTCTCTCTCTCTCTCTCTCTCTCTCTCTCTCTCTCTCTCTCTCTCTCTTTTATATTGTTTTTTAAAAAGTCACATTTTTATTACCAATTCAAGCTTCTGTAATGTAATTTTAATATCTGACAAATGAACAAAATGAATGGATAATGAAAACATAGCTAAACTCTGGACAGAATGAAGAGAAGTCATTAAAAAAATCAATGAAACAAATCCAAAAAAAATATACACACACAAAAGAAGAATATGAATAACGGCCAGCCATTTCTCCTGAAAAATTACATTTCAGTATATATTAATGGTATCCCAGAGTGTCAAGAAATCATTTTTAATGAATACGCAGACGTTTACATACTCTTAACTGCCTTGGATTTTTTTCCCCTTTTTTGTAAACGAAGTATACGTTTTCGTGTTTACATTCCTTCACTTTCAATTAATTCTTTATGCTTATGCCAGTCATTGTTAAACTTTACCATGTTAAAGTTAACACAAGCTATGTGCCTTTAAACAGTGCAGCTCGGCTTGTTCTCAAAAAGCGTAAAAATGAGCATATTACACCTTTGTTACGTGAACTCCACTGGCTTCCCATCAAATATCGATGGCAGTTCAAAATCGCAGTTTTTGCCTATCGTTTCTTTGATGGGACACTCCCACAGTATCTTTCTGCTTCTCTGTCCACCTATCAAACTTCTCGGTCTCTTCGCTCATCTTCTCAAAAACTGATGAAAATTCCTAGGCACTCGTTAAAGACAGTCGGTGAGAGAGCATTTAGCTTTAGTGCGCCCACTCTTTGGAATTCTCTTCCTGACAGCTTACGTGACCTGCCTACATTATCTAAATTCAAGTCAGAGTTAAAAACATACTTCTTTAGGAAAGCCTTCTTCAACCATAATATCTGAATGCTGTGTCTATTATTATGACCTGACTTTTTATGTACTGCATGCATAACTGTATTGTTTACGCTTGAACCGATGAACTTGATAAGTGCGCCTGTGTCGGTAGGTGTATGTGTGTGTGTGTGTGTGTGTGTGTGTGTGTGTGTGTGTGTGTGTGTGTGTGTGTGTGTGAACACATGTTAGTGCGAGTGTTTGAGTGTGTGCTGAGCGCAGTGAGTTGATCCCAAGAATTGCGCTATATAAAATCCATACATTATTATTATTATTATTTCAAACCTGTCTTTTAATAATTTAATGAACACATACACATGTACATGAGGACATTCATTTCTTAAGTTACAATTTTGAATACAGAGTTTAGCAAACGGCAGGATAAAATTTAAAGCTCAATACAGCGCTTTTTCTGTGTGTCTGTGTTCTGGCTCCTTATTCAAATCCACGGTCTTTAATATCTGATTTTCCCAAAGTTGCTATGTTGACTTATAAACATATTGGTCAGATGGAAAACTGTTTTTTTTTTTTTTATACTTAACAGTCTTATTAGTCACATTGTTACTGCGACAATATGGCTAAACGAAGTCATGTCGGGATTTGAAGGGTGTCAGAGGGGATTTACTGTGATCCCTCTTCCAATGCAAATCTCCTAGTGGAAATACTTAAATAGGGGTGCATCAATGGCGTATGCATGCTTACACACACACACACACACACACACACACACACACACACACACACACACACACACACACACACACACAAATATATATATATATATATATATATATATATATATATATATTCATGCATGTTGTCCGAATGGCTAGATCGCAGTAATGCTGGTGGTTTAATTCCTTAAGAGTTTCATATGGGAGGAAGCCACCACCATTTCATGTAGTCATTCCATTCTAAGAGAGGTTGAAAACAAAACTGAAAGCTTCAAACAGCACGTAGAAAATTAATGATTTCTCGTCATAATGAAATTGCCTTTTCGGCGTGCATTCTTTTTCTTTTTCTGTGTTTGCCTTGTCGGAGAACTTAACGGTATCTATCTATCTATCTATCTATCTATCTATCTATCTATCTATCTACCTATCTATCTGTGTGTGTGTGTGTGTGTGTGGTGCGTGTGCGTGTGCGTGTGTGTGTGTGTGTGTGTGTGTGTGTGTGGCGCGCGCGCGCGCGTGTGTGTGTGTGTGTGTGTGTGTGTGTGTGTGTGTGTGTGAAAACAAGGGGTGACTAACCATTAAAAGATGAGAAAAAAGGGGAGGGGGGGGGGGGGAGCAGGGTGGCGGGACGGGGGAATAAAGAAAACGGAAATAAAAAACCAGGGAAATATAAATGTAAAATTCTTCACCAGCAGCCCATAGGAAGCATCGTTACCCATCTTGAAGACAACCATTCACATTCCCCGCTCAGAGGCCTTTCGTCCACTGGATCAGACTTGTCAGCGAGGCACGGCTGGCTGTGTCTCTGCTCCCTATGTACGTATGTCTGTCTATCTATCTGTCTATGTATGGATTGATAGATATACGTAATATTTGTATATATATATATATATATATATATATATATGTATATCTATCTATCTATCTATCTATCTATCTATCTATTGATGGATAGATATACGCAATAAATGTATATATATACATATGTGTGTGTTGTTGTTCTTCAATTTAACGTCTTTTCACTAAATGTGATATTAGACAAGGTGTGTGCGTCTGTGTGTGTGTGGGTGTGTGCGGGTGCGTGTGTTTGAGTGTGTGCGTGCAGCGTGCGTACGTGTGTGCATGCAGCGTGCGTACGTGAGTGCGCGCCCGCGTGCGTGCGTGTGCGTGTGTGCGTGTATGTGTGATGAGGAGAAACTCTAAGTAAGAATTCAACTGTAAAAAAAAAAGACATCAAAAGTCAAAACAAACAACTGTACAAAATAAGATCATGAAACAGCAATTACAGGATTGAGCCAACTGGGCTTAACATAAGAATTCGTACACAATTTAAGAGAGACATGGTATCCTGGAATATGCACTTTGAAGCATCCTTTCTAAATTCTGACAAATCGGAATCAAAGTAGGGGCAAAAGTATAGAACGTGTGTTGTTGTACAATTACCAAGGATGCCGCAAGCACATCGAATATTCTTGACATATTTTGTTCTGAATGCATTTATTTTTAATCGAAATAATAAGGAGAGAAGTTGTTTACTGTGTCTTGGATATAATCCTATGTTTGTATTACGGTTTACTGGATTTACTGAGGAAGCCCTTTTTAAAAGATTACTTGCTCGAGAGTTCGTACAACAAAGTATAGAAGAGTCGGGTTTGTGTATTCGGGGCAGAACACTTTCTTTGTAGTATTCCTCAAATTTTTCAAAAGAGGCTCTTTTTGTAAAAGAGAATATCCTTCATGTAAGCTTAAGGGAATATGAATAGTAGCCGTATTGTCAGAATTGTTTGCACCTGCTCGAGCAATCCTGTCAGCCCATTCATTTCCGGATATGAAGCAGTGGTGTGTGTGTGTGTGTGTGTGTGTGTGTGTGTGTGTGTGTGTGTGTGTGTGTGTGTGTGTGTATCTGTCTATCTATCTATCTATCTATCTCTCTGTCTATCTATCTATCCATCTATGAATAGATAAATATACGTAATCTCTCTCTCTCTCTTATCTGTCTATATACATGTATATATATCTTGGGTCGAAATGTTCGTATAGTGAGTGCTTTCATTTGTGTTATGGTTTCTCCAAAGCAGAGAGCTGTTGCAGGTTTAAATGTATGTTGGGACATCTGGTCGACAGGCTGTGCCGTGATAAAATGTCAAAGAGTTGGAGGATTTTTCAGGGTACAGAGGCAGACAAGCGCACAGACAAATAGTCCAGTGGTATCTTTCAATGTGCAAAATCACAACACAAAATTTCATTCGTTTTGATCGTTCAGTTTATTTCATCTGATTATATTCTATGCAGAATTCTTCATAAAGAATTGTAGCATAAAAAAATCCAGTAAACCCAAAATTTCACTTCACCGAAACAAATAATTCACCATGGTCCCCCGACTATACTAATTTCCAAAATAAGAATGACAATTTCAAATCCATCCACCCCCACCCCTCCTAACCCCCCAGTCCGCCTTGATCAATCAATATTTAACCAACAAACTGAGCAAATGGTCGATAATCTTTTCAACAACTGACTATCCTCGGCTATCGGGAGCTATCACTGGCTATGAGTAACTATTCTCAGCTATTCTTGACTATTCAAAACCCCTTACAAAGACCATTGATCATGAATCTTCAAAATAAATCCAATAGCAGCCTTAACTTCACTCGTTTTAAATAAGACTGGAATAAGATTGGTAACTGTTATACAAACAATGCAAAACGGAAATAGACAGAGACATAGAATTCAAAAAGGGCTCAAAACAACAGACTGCACTTTTGAAACTCAATAAAGAAAAAAAAAGAGGAACAGTCTTCACGCCCTTACCTCCCCAACATGTAGATCTCAGGCAAGATGATTAAACCCCTTCCTCCCCCAACAAGACTAGTAGTAACACATATGCCTCAACCATGATGACTACAACAGCACAGATCTCGAACAGGATTGATGACAGCGCACAGGTCTCATTCAAACAAGATAACTGAAACATTATAGTTGACAAACAAGATTACTAACAACCAACAGACCTCCCTCAAATATGACAATTGAAACATCACAGTCCCCAGACAAGATTAATAACGAACCACGAGATGACGAAAATACCATAACCCATGAGCAAGATTTATAACAACCTACAGACCTCCCTCAAACAAGATGGCTAAAACATCATAGTCCACGAGCAAGATTAATAACAACCAAAAGCATCAAACAAAATATCTAAAACCTCAAAGTCCATAACCCTATCCGATAATAACTCATAAAACAGACATGAGATGGCTAAAACTTCATAGTTCACACACACGCACACACACCACACACACACACACACACACACACACACACACACACACACACACACACACACACACACACACACACACACACACATTAAATAAACAAATAAATAGAGAAATAGAGAAAATAAAGCAAACAATAACAACGTACAGATCTTAAACAAGCTGGCTACAGTATCTTAGTCTTCAGACAAGATTAATGAAAAAGCACAGACCTAAATAAATTGGCTGATAAGCCCTAATCCTAAACAAGATAAGTGACAAGGAGTTCAAAACAGAAAGCATACAACCCAACGTCAGCTGTTACCAACTTACCAACACAAGGGCACACAAAGCATTAAGGTCACATCCGAGTAACATCGATGCCATTGTCATACAAAATGTCTTTGACAGGATTACATCTGTTTACAAAGCCTGTGTTCTTTCGGGTATTCTGAACATGATATAGGTTAATCATGAAAACCAAAAGACAAGAAACGTTAAGGATTAAGTGAAAAATGATACAGTGAGACATCAATATGCATATATGATGTGGGTATTTTGTTTAATCTGATGTAAATTTCTTCAGCTTATGTCAGACGACAATGTCTCCAGCTGAAGCAATATTTTATCCAGAAGAGATGAAAAAAAAAAAAAAAAAAAAAAAAAAAAAAAAAGGAATTGGCAAAAAAACTGTTTTGTTTCAATCATTTTAGACGGTACAGTTACACACAGCAAAAACGTCCAGTGTGGAGTAGATGCACCGCAGCGCTGCTGACTGTCCGGCTGGTGTCCAGAATTAATTGTCAGTGAGAACCAATTACCTGGCTCTGGGTCCGTGTGTCTTTACATGTGGCCTTGAGTTGACGGATCAGTATGAATCAAAAACGATCCTTCTTCTTTCGGGCGAAAGAGATTGTGATTTCAAGCGCAAAACAAAAGCAGTCTGAAGAACAGCTTCTACCTCTAGGCCATGAACGAAGACAGTTGTTTCGCACAGACCGTCTCCCGCTGCCTGCCGTATCTCGAATTGCTCTTGTTACTGTCATCGCTGCAGAATGAATGGTTGTCATTCAGTATAATTATGGTGTGTGTGTGTGTGTGTGTGTGTGTATGTGTGTGTGTGTGTGTGTGTGTGTGTGTGTGTGTGTGTGTGTGTGTGGTGTGTGTGTGTGTGTGTGTGTGTGTGCGCGCGCGCGCGCGTGTGTGTGTGTAATGGCTGTCATTCAGCATAATCATGGTGTATGTGTGTGTGCATGCGTGTGTGTGTGTGTGTGTGTGTGCGTGCGTGCGTGCGCGCGCGCGCGTGTGTATGTGTGTGTGTGTGTGTGAACGTGCACATATGTGTGAATGTGTATCGAGGGGTAAGGGAAAGTGCTACGAGAGAGGGCGGTTGTGCAGTGAGAGGGGGGAGGGGCCATGGAGGCTGGAGGTTGGGGTGTGCAAGACAAATACAACCGAACTCTGGAATTAGATAATTGGGGCTGGGGTAGAGTGGAGGGGGGTTGATGTCTCGTGTTTGGAAATTAAATAAGCATGTGGTAAATGTTTTCCCATCAGACTCTGATTTTTGTTTGTCTTTCTTAGTTTTCCCTCATTTTAAAAAAACGACTTGAACTTCTTCGTTTTTCAGAGGTAAACCTGCATACAAACAAATCTTCACTATTATTATAGTGAAATAATAATGTAATGATTGTTGGCGGGGGTGGTTTTGTCATTTCATTTTAAAGCAAAGCATAGGCACGCACACCTCTACCACCTGCGCCAACCATCAGATCAGAATGTCATTTGCATGACACGCTCCCCGCTAATCAAAAACAAAGTCGTAAAATGAAAGCACAGACAGTGTCGCTTCTGCTCTCATTTTGCGCAAAAAGCGCGTGTCACGGGAAACACGTGGAACTCCGTACTGCACACCTGGTGCCAGACAACCAAATGGCATCACCATTACCCAGTGCTGAAGAAGTTTTGAAATGACTTGTCCGAGAACTGTGGTGTGGTGGGCAAGTAAGTGTGTGTGTGTGTGTGTGTGTGTGGTGTGTGTGTGTGTGTGTGTGTGTGTGTGTGTGTGTGTGTGTGTGTGAAACCTGGCCAGGTGAGAAGCCTTTTTGAGGTTAAACCCGGGATTAGGAAGTACTGATCTCTTACGTTTTGATTCTTCCGTTTTGTGTAACTGGATTTGTCATGTGTAATTATAAGTAGCATAGAAACTGTATTTCTTGTTCTCAGTCGTGTTAGGAGAGAAACGAATGCGTGACATCCCATTCCCAGTGAGAGGTGAACGTTGGGTGGGCGCATGAGTGCGCATATGCGTGTATAAGTGCAGAGATAACCTTGGTGTATGAAGCCTGAGTGATACATCAACTTACTTCACTTCAGCGATACCATCACGATTTCCCCCGTCCTGGACATCGACCCTCCCCCCTTCTCCCCCCCCCCCCCACCTATTCTGCTCGCTGTCCACTTTTTTTCCCATTTAAAAGCTTCTTTCCATCAAAGATAAATATCTGCATTGCAACCGAAGACACCAACAGTACTTTGAAATGCCCAAGGGCCATAACAGTCAGTTGTCAGATTTCAGTCAGTCAGTAGCAGACTCCATACCGGACTGAAAGACACTCCAAGTATGGAAGGTACGGTGAAGGCAGGAGTTGGAGAGGAGTGGAACGAGATGGGGGAGGTGAAGAAGGGGACGGAGGGGAGGAAAGGGGGGAGGGGGGTGGGGGGTGGGGGTTGTGTGGCAACAGGAAGTCTTCTTTGTAGATTATACGCTTTTTCTTTTGTTGGAATTCTGTCTCCTTTTGGTTAATGAGAGAAGAAATGATTGGTTGGTTCACTGATTGATTCGTCTTTACTGATGGAGGGTTTAGGCTGAATCTGTTCTGTCAGACATGTATCGTTACAATATATATCATTTATTCAGAGCGAGCGAGCGAGAGAGAGAGAGAGAGAGAGAGAGAGAGAGAGAGAGAGAGAGAGAGAGAGGGGTGATGGCAGTGGGGAGGGATGGGGGTAGGTGGATGGGTCAAGAGGCTAACAGGCAACGGTAACAGAGAACACTACACCCTCACGAAGAGAGGGATTCAAGGCAACAGGGGAGGGGGGTGTGAGGGGGTGTGAGGGGGGATATTTTCATGGCTACAAAAAAAAAAACCCACTGAAAACGATCTATGTACTCATGTGATGTCGAAACATTGCGCAAACACATTACATAAAATATTGATCGACGGAGCTATGTACACATCAACACTGTACAGTTATGTACCAACATCACGCCAGACGGTCTTGTCAACAAGAACAGAGTAATGCATTTAGGCGGGGATATACATGACATGATAATGAATAGAAACAGGCACCTAAACATATATTACATTCCCGGAAAAAAAGCCACCAGGACATATTTGTGTATGTATACTTACAAACATATATATACATATACATATGTGTGTGTGTGTGTGTGTGTGTGTGTGTGTGTGTGTGGTGTGTGTGTGTGTGTGTGTGTGTGTGTGTGGTGTGAGATAGGCAAATGCTCAGAACAGAAAATGCCCAGTTGTCTTCTGGACCATCTCCACAGCTTGGATTTTCCTTTGTGACATGCTCGGTGCAGGTAATGCTCAGAAGTCATCAGGACCATCTCATCTTCACTGCTTGGATCTTCCTTTGTGGTATGCTCAGAGCAGGAAATGCCCAGTTGCCTTCGAGGTCATCTTTACTGCTTGGGTCTTCCTTTACATTGCTGCTGTTAGAGTCCACGATTCGCATGCATGAACCACCTCAGATAAACACAAGCACGAGTGTACCAGCGGTGTGGTATGGCATGGTATGGTATGGTATGGCATGGTATGGCATGGTATGGTATGGTATGGTATGGTATGGTATGGTATGGTATGGTATGGCATGGTATGGTATGGTGTGGTATGGTGTGACGTGGTGTGGTATGGTGTGACGTGGTGTGGTATGGTGTAGTGTAGTGTGGTATGATGTGGTGGTGCTGGTGGTGTATACGCATGTGCTCACGCACGTGTGTATGTATGTATGTATGTTTGTGTGTGTGTGTGTGTGTGTGTGTGTGTGTGTGTGTGTGTGTGTGTGTGTGTGTGTGTGTGTGTGTGTGAGAGAGAGAGAGAGAGAGGTATATGAGTAAAAAAAATGATATAAGGGAAATCATATCAAATCATAAATCATTAGAGAATCTGATTCATTCAAAAGCTAAAGTGTAGTAAGTATCTATATCAAAGCGAGAAATGGTTGTTATTCTGTTACAGCTCTTTATTGATTTTGTTATGTTTAATTAGCAACGTGGAAGACTAAATACTCTAAACTGAATTAGTTCCATTGATTGTTGACATGGATCTCTCCTTGGAGTTCAGAGAGTTCAGAATCACTTTTTGTCTCGCATTATTGTTGTCTACGGTTTAACAGAAAGAGAGTTATGTATTCATACTGAAAAAAATATCTTACCGCACTGAGACAGAGTTATGTATTCATACTGAAAAAAAAAAACTTACCGCACTGAGACTGGCGTGATACGAAAACAAGAATCGCCAGGCTGTAAACTGAACAACAACATTTTCATCATGTAAAAGAAAGCTGGAGGTAAACAATCGCATTACACGTCACAAAATATGCGTACAACGTCAGCTGGACAACACGATCGATGATGTCATGACCTTTTGCGTCTTTCGCGTAGGCAGCTGCAAACCATGGTTTCTTTGTCCTCACACATCTAACACTCAACTACGTGAAGTCAAATGAGGACATGACGCATAATAATATTGAGAAACATTGACATCATACACCACACTTAAGAATCCGGAGCGTGGATACAGTTGGTGTCTTGGTACTTGTGTCAATATAGCCATCATTACTGTACATGGCTGGTTGTCTTTGTACCAGTATCAACATCACTTATTACTGTACACAGTTGATGTCTATGTACTTGTGTCAACATCACCATCATTACTGTACACAGTTGGTGTCTATGTACTTGTGTCAACATCACCATCATTAGTGTACACAGTTGGTGTCTATGTACCAGTATCCACATCATTTATTACTGTCCACAGTTGATGTCTATGTACTTGTATTAACATCAACATATTGCTGTATACAATTGATTTCTATGTACTTGTATTAACATCACCTCATTGCTGTATACAATTGACTTCTATGTACGTTATCAACATCACCATCATCACTGAACATAGTAGATGTATATGTACGTGTATGAACATCACAATCATTGCTGTACACAACAGATTTCTATGTGTATCAACATCCATCATTACAATTCACAGTTTATGTCTGTGTACCTGAATCAACATCACCATCATTACGATACACAGCTGATGTCTACGTACCTCTATCACCATCACCTTCATTACTGTACACAGTTGATGTTTACAGGACTGTATGAACAGCACCATCATTACTGCACAAAACCGATGTTTATGCATCTGTATCAACGTCACCATCATAAACGTACACAGTTGATGTCTGTGTGCTCTGTGCCAACATCACAAACATTACTCTACTCAGATGATGAGTACGTGTCAGCGTCGACATCACTCACATCACAGTACACAGTTAACGTCCCTGTTGTTACGTCAACATCACGCAGTCGATGCGATGTCCACGTCACTGTGCCATCCAGTCAGTGTTGCTGTGCAAGTCCATCCGTTTCCACACTCCTCTCCAGTCACGCCAGGCTGTAC
>CM065717.1:55404096-55421596 GCA_033310375.1 Conus canariensis
GTCAGAACCAACGTTAACTCCGAGGGAAAAATCCCCCTGTACCGAAACAGCCCGGCGGAGATTCGAACCCGCAATCCCAGGATCACCAAGATTAAGAGTCCAACGCTCTACCACTGGGCTGTTCCGGCCCCCATAGCAGTAATAACAGAGTGAGGGTCGCTATGATGCCCACACCCTTTCGTCCCCTGGAGCAGCGTTCAGTTCCTCTGTATCTGCTGGATGATCTGCTCTGTCGTGAAGATGGTTTTTCACTGAGCGTGAAATGTCAGCTGCCCTCTCTTGTCATACAAGACAAGGGTGTACATTAAAGGTTTTTGTAAAAAAAAATTATCTCTAAGTTTCGGGTGGGGAAGAGAGAGAGCGAGCAAGAGAGAGAGAGAGAGAGAGAGAGGGAGGGAGAGAGAGAGAGAGAGAGAGAGAGGGAGAGAGAGAGAGAGAGAGAGAGAGAGAGAGAGCTTGCTAACATTAAAGCAGACAAATGTTTTGCATTTAAAAGACAATATGTGTACTGTTAAAAGAAAAGGCAATGGCTATGTTGACAGACAAATGGAATACAGTATGCTTATCTTTTAAAATTCAAATACGATAATACTGTTGACAGTTAAAAACAAACAGTCATGTTCGAATTCGAAAAACACCACAGTGATGATAACAGTGTAGCTACCGTTTAAGAGATAACTTCTTTGCGTATTGCTGAAAAACAAATGTTACGTTAACCCTTAAATAGACATCAGTACTGTTTACTGTTTAAAAGACAATAGCACTGTTTACAGTTTAAACAGATAACAGTAACATTTACCGTTTAGAAGAGAACAGTTAGGTAAACAGCAGTTATGTTCATTGTTCTAAAGACAATAACAATAGTCACAATTAGAAACAAACAACAGCAATTTTTTTTACATATAAACAGACAACAGTAATATTTGGAGTAAAAAAAAGCAATATTTATATGTCTCCACCAGATATGCCAACAATGCAACTATCCACAAGAGGTGTCAGTACTACACTCCCTGCGAAGGTGCCAACAATGCACTAATCACGAGACGTGCCAAGAATATTCCCCAGAAACTATCCACGAGCAGTGTCAACAAAGACACTATCCACAAGACGGTATCCTACAGTACACTATCCATGACAGGTACAACAATACACTATCCACAAGAGGTACAACAATGCACTATCCATGAGAGGTACAATAATCACTATCACATGTGAGGTTACCAACAATACACTATCATGAGAGGTAACAAACAATACACTTATCCATGGGCACCAAACAATACACTCTACACGAGAGGGTACCAACAATACACTATCCATGAGAGGTACCAACAATACACTATCCATGAGAGGCACCAACAATACACTCTACACGAGAGGTACCAACAGTACACTATCCATAGAGGTACAACAATACACCTATCCATGAGAGGCAGGTCCAACAATACACTATCCATGAGAGGCACCAACAATACACTATCCATGAAGAGGCACCAACAATACACTCTACATGAGAGGTATCAACAGTACACTATCCATGAGAGGTACCAACAATACACTATCCATGAGAGGTACCAACAATACACTATCCATGAGAGGCACCAACAATACACTATCCATGAGAGGTACCAACAATACACTATCCATGAGAGGCACCAACATATACACTCTACCAGAGGGTACCAACAGTACACTATCCATGAGAGGTACCAACAATACACTATCCATGAGAGGCACCAACAATACACTACATGAGAGGTATCAACAGTACACTATCCATGAGAGGTACCAACAATACACTATCCATGAGAGGTACCAACAATACACTATCCATGAGAGGTATCAACAATACACTATCCATGAGAGGTACCAACAATACACTATCCATGAGAGGTATCAACCAATACACTATCACACATGAGAGGTACCAACAATACACTATCCATGAGAGGTACCAACAATACACTATCCATGAGAGGTACCAACAATACACTTACATGAGAGGTATCAACAGTACACTATCCATGAGAGGTACCAACAATACACTATCCATGAGAGGTACCAACAATACACTATCCATGAGAGGTACCAACAATACACTCTACATGAGAGGTAATCAACAGTACACTATCCATGAGAGGTACCAACAATACACTATCCTGAGAGGTACCAACAATACACTATCCATGAGAGGTACCAACAATACACTATCCATGAGAGGTATCAACAGTACACTATCCATGAGAGGTACCAACAATACACTATCCATGAGACGGTACCAACAATACACTATCCATGAGAGGTACCAACAATTACACTATCCATGAGAGGTACAACAATACACTATCCATGAGAGGTAACTCAACAATACACTCTACATGAGAGGTACCAACAATACACTCTACATGAGAGGTATCAACAGTACACTATCCATGAGAGGTACACAACAATACACTATCCATGAGAGGTACCAAACAATACACTATCCATGAGAGGTATCAACAGTACACTATCCATGAGAGGTACCAACAATACACTATCCATGAGAGGCACCAACAATACACTCTACATGAGAGGTATCAACAGTACACTATCCATGAGAGGTACCAACAATACACTATCCATGAGAGGTACCAACAATACACTCACATGAGAGGTATCAACAGTACACTATCCATGAGAGGTACCAACAGTACACTATCCATGAGAGGTACCAACAATACACTATCCATGAGAGGTACCAACAATACACTATCCATGAGAGGTACCAACAATACACTCTACATGAGAGGTATCAACAGTACACTATCCATGAGAGGTACCAACAATACACTATCCATGAGAGGTACCAACAATACACTATCCATGAGAGGTACCAACAATACACTCTACATGAGAGGTATCAACAGTACACTATCCATGAGAGGTACCAACAATACACTATCCATGAGAGGTACCAACAATACACTATCCATGAGAGGTACCAACAATACACTATCCATGAGAGGTATCAACAGTACACTATCCATGAGAGGTACCAACAATACACTATCCATGAGAGGTACCAACAATACACTATCCATGAGAGGTACCAACAATACACTATCCATGAGAGGTACAACAATACACTATCCATGAGAGGTACCAACAATACACTCTACATGAGAGGTACCAACAATACACTCTACATGAGAGGTATCAACAGTACACTATCCATGAGAGGTACCAACAATACACTATCCATGAGAGGTACCAACAATACACTATCCATGAGAGGTACCAACAATACATTCTCCCGAGAGGTACCAACAATACACTATCCATGAGAGGTACCAACAATACACTATCCATGAGAGGTACCAACAATACACTATCCACGAGAGGTACCAACAATACACTATCCATGAGAGGTACCAACAATACACTATCCATGAGAGGTACAACAATACACTATCCATGAGAGGTACAACAATACACTATCCATGAGAGGTACTGACAATACACTATCCATGAGAGGTACCAACAATACACTATCCATGAGAGGTACAACAATACACTATCCATGAGAGGTACAACAATACACTATCCATGAGAGGTATCAACAATACACTATCCATGAGAGGTACAACAATACACTATCCATGAGAGGTACAACAATACACTATCCATGAGAGGAACAACAATACACTATCCGTGAGAGGTACCAACAATACACTATCCATGAGAGGTACCAACAATACACTATCCATGAGAGGTACCAACAATACACTATCCATGAGAGGTATCAACAATACACTATCCATGAGAGCTACCAACAATACACTATCCACGAGAGGTACCAACAATACACTATCCACGAGAGGTACCAACAATACACTATCCATGAGAGGTACCAACAATACACTATCCATGAGAGGTACCCACAATACACTATCCATGAGAGGTACCCACAATACACTATCCATGAGAGGTACCCAAAATACACTATCCACGAGAAGTACGCACAATACACTATCCATGAGAGGTATCAACAATACACTATCCATGAGAGGTACCCACAATACACTATCCATGAGAGGTATCAACAATACACTATCCATGAGAGGTACCCACAATACACTATCCACGAGAAGTACGCACAATACACTATCCATGAGAGGTATCAACAATACACTATCCATGAGAGGTACCCACAATACACTATCCACGAGAAGTACGCAAAATACACTATCCACGAGAAGTACGCACAATACACTATCCACGAGAGGTACCCACAATACACTATCCATGAGAGGTACCCACAATACACTATCCATGAGAGGTACCCACAATACACTGTCCACGAGAGGTACCCACAATACACTATCCATGAGGGGTTCCAACAATACACTATCCACGAGAGGTACCAACGATACACTATCCATGAGAGGTACCAACGATACACGATCCATGAGAGGTACCAACAATACACTATCCATGAGAGGTACCCACAATACACTATCCATGAGAGGTACCAACAATACACTATCCATGAGAGGTACCCACAATACACTATCCATGAGAGGTACCCACAATACACTATCCATGAGAGGTACCAACAATACACTATCCATGAGAGGTACCAACAATACACTATCCATGAGAGGTACCAACAATACACTATCCATGAGAGGTGCCAACGATACACTATCCATGAGAGGTACCAACAATACACTATCCATGAGAGGTACTGACAATACACCGTCAAAGAGGGGTGCCATCAAAACAAGATCCACTAGAGACACCATCGATGCACTATCCAATGTCCGACCAGACACTCCGCACGAGACGTATCAACAATACTGTATCCAGGAGACGTGTCAAGAGTACATTATGCATGAGAGGGTCAGCAATACGCTATGGATGAGAGGTAACCAACAATACAATATTGAGGGGATGTATTAACAATGCAGTATGCACGAGGGGTGCTAACTATCCACGGGAGGAACGAACAATACGTATCCCTAAGAGGAGCCAGTAATACACAACCCACGAGATGTGCCCACAATAAACGATCCACCAGAGGTGAGAGCAATACATTTTCTATGAGAGGTATCAACAGAACACGCATCCAGAAGGAGAAGCAATACATTATCCAAAAAGAGGTGTCAACAATGCACTGTCCATAAGAGGTGTCAACAATACATTATCCAAAAGAGGTGTCAACAATGCACTGTCCATAAGAGGTGTCAACAATACATTATCCAAAAGAGGTGTCAACAATGCACTGTCCATAGAGGTGTCACAATACTATCCATAAGAGGTGTCAACAATGCACTGTCCATAAGAGGTGTCAACAATACATATCATAAGAGGTGTCAACAATGCACTGTCCATAAGAGGTGTCAACAATACATTATCCATAAGAGGTGTCAACAATGCACTGTCCATAAGAGGTGTCAACAATACATTATCCAATAAGAGGTGTCAACAATGCACTGTCCATAAGAGGTGTCAACAATACATTATCCAAAAGAGGTGTCAACAATGCACTGTCCATAAGAGGTGTCAACAATGCATTCCATAAGAGGTGTCAACATACATATCATAAGAGGTGTCAACAATACATTGATCCATAAGAGGTGTCAACAATGCACTGTCCATAAGAGGTGTCAACAATGCACATTACCATAAGAGGTGTCAACAATACATTATCCATAAGAGGTGTCAACAATGCACTATCCATAAGAGGTGTCAACAATGCACTGTCCATAAGAGGTGTCAACAATGCACTGTCCATAAGAGGTGTCAACAATGCACTGTCCATAAGAGGTGTCAACAATGCACTGTCCATAAGAGGTGTCAACAATGCACTGTCCATAAGAGGTGTCAACAATGCACTGTCCATAAGAGGTGTCAACAATGCACTGTCCATAAGAGGTGTCAACAATGCATTCTATAGAGGTGTCAACAATGCACTTCCATAAGAGGTGTCAACAATGCACTGTCCATAAGAGGTGTCAACAATACATTATCTATAAGAGGTGTCAACAATGCACTGATCCATAAAGAGGTGTCAACAATGCACTATCCATAAGAGGTGTCAACAATACATTATCTATAAGAGGTGTCAACAATGCACTATCCATAAGAGGTGTCAACAATTGCCCATAGTTCAACAATATATCCATAAGAGGTGTCAACAATACATTATCTATAAGAGGTGTCAACAATGCACTATCCATAAGAGGTGTCAACAATGCACTGTCCATAAGAGGTGTCAACAATGCACTGTCCATAAGAGGTGTCAACAATGCACTGTCCATAAGAGGTGTCAACAATACATTATCTATAAGAGGTGTCAACAATGCACTGTCCATAAGAGGTGTCTGTCATGTGATGTAGCCTCACATGGCGACATGTGACGTTCCGTCGCGTACGCCCTTATTTGAAATAAAGCATTTCCCTAGGTAGGGAAGAGGAAAGGTAAAAGAAAAGACAATTTACGTGGCCTGACCAGTGTGATCGGTGTCGCTGGTGGCTATAGACGTAGGGCGATTATTGGTTGAATGGACGGACGTTGTCCATTGGTCAAGTAACCAAGGGCTGGTAATGCGTAGAGTTAGACGAGTACTCACTGAATATGTACTCAAGGAGAGCGCAGGAAGGAAAAATAAAGTATAGGAAGGAGATGGCCTGGGGACACTGACCAGACAGGTTGCTTGGAACTGCAGAACTAGATTCACCTGCAATCTACCATTACCAGGTGAGGTATAGACAGATGGGGAGAGAAAAGAGAGAGAGAGAGAGAGTTAAGAAATGGAAAAAAAGGGAAAAGAATTTATCATTATTCAGATTTTGAAATAGATTACTTACACGGACTTCATTCGTGTTTCAGCCCTTCCCGGTGCTGTGGCAGCACCAGTAACGGGTTAGGCGACTGAGGCAGTCGCACAAGTATTTGGGCGACAGTGCTGCGGCAGCACCTAATTGTCTCCAGAGTTGGAGAACCTAGCTGGAGAAGACAACGACTGCGCCAGTCGTGAGAGAACTTAAAGCGTTTGTCATGTTGACCCACAATGATTTTTAATAGTCCCCCTGGGTCGGAACTCAGATAATATTCCTGTATTTTAAGCCATCTTTTGATTCTTGTTTGGAAAATGTATACATTGTTTCTCCAGTGAGGAGGAGAAACCGGTAAAAGATGTATTTGTGAAGTACTATGTATAATGAGATTAAATTTGGTCCCAGCTAGTGGATCTGTGGAATGATTGTACCTCCACTGGAGAGGAGGAATGAAAAATAATTCTTAGAAAACAAACCAGTTGAGTATGATGGAAAAATTGATTATTGTTTAGTAAATTATTCCCCGGAGAGGAGGGGGAGAAGAAGAGTTATTGTAGTGCGCCTTCTGGTTGTTTGGAGAGACTGCGTCTGCACGGAGTGAATGCTGAGCTGAGTGCGTGCATGCATTTGAGCTCAGTGTGACAGTGTCAACAATGTACTGTCCATAAGAGGTGTCAACAATGCACTGTCCATAAGAGGTGTCAACAATGCACTATCCATAACAGTGTCAACAATGCACTATTTACAACAGGTGTCAGCAATACGCTATCCATGAGGGTACAACAATACACCAACCACAAGTAGAGCACAATGTGTTAAACATAAAGGTGTCAACAATGCACTATTTACAACAGTGTCAGCATCGCTATCCATGAGGGGTACAAACAATACACCAACCACAAGTAGACCCAACAATGTGTTAAACATAAGAGGTGTCAACAATGCACTATTTACAACAGGTGTCAGCAATACGCTATCCATGAGGGGTACAAACAATACACCAACCACAAGTAGAGCCAACAATGTGTTATCCACAAGAGGTGTCAACAGCACATCATGCACAAGAGCTGTCAACAATGCACTGTCCGGGAGAAATACCAACAATACACTATCCACAACAGGTGCCAACAATACACTATCCATAAGAGGAGCCAACAATACACTATCCACAAGATGTGTCAGCAACACGGTGTCCACATGAAATACCAACAATACACTATCCACAAGAGGTGCCAACAATACACTATCCATAAGAGGTGCCAACACACACTATCACATAAATACACATACACTATCACAAGAGGTGCCAACAATACACTATCCTAGAGGTGCCACAACACACTATCCACATAAATACCAACAATACACTATCCATAAGAGGTGCCAACAATACACTTTCCATAAGAGGTGCCAACAATACACTTTCCATAAGAGGGGACAACAATACACTATCCAGAAGAGGTGCCAACAATACACTATCCAGAAGAGGTGCCAACAATACAATATCCATTAGAGGGGCCAAGAATACACTATCCATAAGAGGGGCCAACAGAGAGGTATCAACAAGACACTATCCACAAGCGGCACCAACAATGCACTATTCACAAGAGACGTTAACAATACACCATCCGCGAGAGGTACCAAGAGAGTGCTAACAATACACCATCCACAACAGGTGCTAAGAACACACTTTCCACTAGAGGTACCAACAATACACTATCATTTACAGGTGTCAACAATACACAGTCCAGGAGAGGTAGCAGGTACACACTATCCACAAGAGGTGCCAATAATACACCACCCACAAAAAAGGCATCAACAATACACTGTCTAAGAGACGTACCAACAATACATTATCCATGAGAGACATCAACAAACATTATCCACAAGAGGTGCTCTGAAAGTTCATAGCAATTACCACCACCACCCACCACCACCACCCACCATTATCATTATCTTTATGTGATGATGATGATGATGATGATGATGATGATGTATGACAACGATGATGATGATGACAACGATGATGATGACGATAATGATGATGATGATGACGATGATGATGGATGATGATGATGATGATGATGATGATGATGATGATGATGATGATCATGATTTCAGTTATGTAACTGTCATTATACAAGCATCACGTGCTTACATTCTGCTCAGCAGCAAGACTGCTAGACGTACATAATCGCCGCATATTAAGTGCATGCACACACACACATACACGCACACACACACACACACACACACACACACACACACACACACACACGCACACACACACACACACACACACACACACACACACACACACACACACACACACACACACACACACCTCTCTGCTCCAAGAAGGAAAAAAACCCCTAACAAACACGGTCCAGGAAGAGCACAGTTTGGCAGCAGATGCCAACAGAGCCCAATGTAGCTTCAATCCACTCTCCTATTTCATCGTAGTGAGATAAAACCTCGCCCTGCACATTTTTGTCTTCACAAAAATGAAAACGAAAGGGTAAGGGAGATAAAGGGATGCCAGGGTGCACGAGTCTAGCTAACGGAGGGCACTGAGGGTGCAGATAAAAAGAAGGCGGGAGATAGGGGGGGGGGGGGGGGGGAGGGGGGTAGAAGAGGGCAGCGGTGACGAGGAGAGCATGGGGAGGGTTGAAGGTAAGGGGCAGGTGGGTGGTGATACAAGAATAGAGGGATGGGGAGGGAGGAGAAGGGAGGGCGGGGGGGGGGGGGGGGTCTGGGAGCAGGAAGGCGTAACGTGTTGGTGTGTGATCATGTGATGTGCCGCACTACCAGTGCTTCGCGATAAACATTCACTGGCTTTATAGACATGCACTCGCAGAGGAATGTCAGAGAAAGTGATGCAGGAGAGAGAAGAGAGAGAGGAGAGAGAGAGAGAGAGAGAGAGAGAGAGAGAGAGAGAGAGAGAGAGAGAGAGAGAGAGAAGAAGAAGAAGAAGAAGAAGAAGAAGAAGAAGAAGAAGAAGAAGAAGAAGAAGAAGAAGAAGTAAAGGAGAGATATGAGGAGGGGAGGGTTTAAGAAGGGAGCAGAAGGCATGAAAAGAACGAAGCCTTACAATTCTTTCCATCCACTTCCGTGATAAACTTCTCCACTTCCTTTGCTCTCTGACAAGACTGATCCTATCTTTCGCAGTTTGTATCCAAATGTTTACAACGCCCTTTAAACTGCAACAGTTTCCTCTCTCGTGTTTACAGCATCTGATCACAAAATCTAGTTTAAGCTTCAGAGTTTTCAACTGCCCTATTAATTCTGTTTCTCTCTCTCTCTCTCTCTCTCTCTCTCTCTCTCTCTCTCTCTCTCTCTCTCTCTCTGTGTTGTTTACAATGTTCGTTTGACCTTGCTGAGTTTCGTCCGAGGTGTTTTTGTTTTGGTGCCGAGAACGCACTGAAGCGATTCTATGGTGAGCGTTCGCTCTGCAACACTAAGAATACGTTGGACGTTTTAGCATATACGTCATTTCTTGTCCGTAAAGTTTCAAAATCGGTGATTTGGCTTCCATTTCATAGTCACAAGGGTATGATCGTCACTGAAGAAACATAGGTCACTCTCAAAAACCGGAATCCAAAAAGTTTGGCCTGAGTTATTCAAGCGGAGAAAACTTGAAAATCAGATTTTCAAAATGACAAAAAGTAATGTCATTCAGAATGCACAAGAACACACTAGACGTTGGAAACCTGCTCTCCTTTTCATATAACATGAGAATATTTACCTTAAAGTACCATTAAACTCACGGACTAACAGCCACATGTCATTTGCTCATTTCCCCCATTCTCTAGAATTTCTCTTACATCTTCTCATCCTGAGTGTGAAACCATTTTCTTTAAAAAAAGAACATGATGAACTTTATTGTTAACACCTGTGAACTAGATCCATTTCCTGCATCTTTCTCAGCCACTGTCATGACCTGCACCTGGCTCACTTCAGGACCATCGACAATAACTCTGTCCACCGATTCTTGTCCATTCTCTTTCAAATCTGCCATTGTCCAGTCTCTCTTGAAAAAGCCTACTTTTGATTCTGAAAATGTGAATACTGGAGGCCCGTTAAGTATCTCTTTTCCATTGTCAAATTTGCTAAAAAAAAAAAAGGTTGTTCTACCCAGCTGAAGGACGAACTTCATTGCAACGACGTCGTTTACCGCCTTCAGTCTGGCACCGAAACTGTTTACTGTAAAACCTGCAACGACTCACGTACCGACTGCTCTCGACAACCTTTCGCTTCTCATTGTCTGCTAAACCCCTGGCACCTTTTGGGTCCTATCGACGATTCTATTCCTCTGTTCTGCTTGAAAAACTCATTCGGCTTCTTTCTCACCGTCCTTCAGTGGTATCATTCCTGCACCACTGATGGTCACTGAATCGTCTCCGTCAATGGCTCATTTCGAGCCTGACTGAGCTGATGTGCAGTGTGCCCTGGGCTTAATTCGGGAGCCTGCGCTTTACATTCTGTGCACTTTTGCTCTCTGCCACGGTAAATCAACATATCCTCCTCCATCATCGTTTCTCTGACGAGAAGCAGCTTTACGTTCCTGAACCTTTCTCTTATTTTTCGACAATGACTGAAAAAAAATAGTGTGGCCAATCTTTAAAAGGAAAAAAAAGAAAAGAGAAAAACAACAACAACAACAACAACGAATGATGGGACAAGAAACTGAAACTGGACAAAGACAAAACTGAAATACTGTTTGTCCCTTGCTCAGAGTACTTGAATAATCTATGTTATCATCTACTGATCTCATCGACTAATCGATCTCTGTTTTGTGGTCTGTTCATAAATTTGCAATGCATCTGAGCAAACTTCGAATTTCGCGTTATCATATTTTCTGATTACGTTGCTGTATTCATGACATATTTTGTCGACTAGAAAATAAAGGAATCACTGTGGTAGAGATGTAATTTCAGAAGGAACGTAACTGTAAAATTATCTCTATTTTGTGTAGAATTATAGAATTTCTGTCCTGATGAGATAAAAGAAATTTACATTTGGCAATCTTTGTTTATTCAACCGTTCTTTATCACAGTGGGCATGTGCCACAGCGTTGCTCCAAACAGCTCCGGGTTCCACATCATGACTGTCATGTGGGACCAGGTACTGAACATTTCTTCAAGTCCAGACAAGCCAAGCCCTCAGCTGGAGATCATCGTGCCAGGGACCAAAAGGACGACCTGAAATTATCTGGCACCAAGCAGTAAACAGGGAACAGCATCTCCTAAACACCATCAGCATCTGGAGCAACAGCTCAAGACCGGATAAAAACGTACACTGTTGGACCGCCCTCTTTGCCCTGACTGCCACACGCGTGCTGTGACTGAATGCATGAGACATCAAAAGATGCAGCACCGTGGTACAGTGGTGGGTGTTTCAGGCGAGCAGACTGGGAGGCCGTGGGTTCGAGTCCCATCAGAACCATTGATTCGTGGGATTTTTCGGCCTCATCCAGCTCCTCTCCAGAGCTGAGTGTGCTGTGGGCTCAAATGGGGAGACTGGGGCCACATAGGGGAGCTTCATTCTCTTAATAAATGCGTCTCTGACATGTTGCTGAAATACTGCAGTAGTCTGTATCTCTCGGGCTTGGCTGACGTCGGGATACATTGCGAAAGGATTCATGGACCGGACTACAGACCCGTCTTACAATCTCCAACCAGAACAGAATTCCACAGAATCATCTTGAACACCCTCATTCTTTTCCATGATTAAAAAACCCCAGAAACTTTCAAAGCCTGCTACCCACCACGTCCTGCTGTTGTGCTGCCCTCACTTTCTTCCTCCTGCCCTTACCCATGCCTGAGGTGACTCGTCGGTATCAGTAAGTCCATGGCGGCTGTCCTGGATGGCTGCGGTGATATCTTGGAGTGGGATGCTGACCCCGCGACAAGGACATTGTCATCAATAACGGGCTGAGAGGCGACATTCTGCCTATGAAGGATCAGAACAGTCAGAGTTGACCACCACCGAAACGATTCGACGACAACACCCAGTGGGGTACCTTCCAGCGACTTAACATTCAATGATTCCCGTCAACAGCGTTTCTGGGACTGCGACAGAACCATTCTGGCTATTGCTATGTAAGGTGGAGAGGGAGGGGGGGGGGCATTACATAGAGGCAGGGCGGTGAGGTGTGGGAATACTACTTCTGAAGGCGCAGGGAAATTGAGGCAGAAAGAAAAAAAAATTCCCGTATCTACAACAACATCCCCCGCCATACTCACGTCCATGTAGTCGACCTTGGCGTTGTACATGATGTGCCTGGCTCCTAGGTCCTGCAGCATCTTCTGCAGCTTGACGGGGTCATTGATGTGGTCCAGGCACTTCTCCACCGTGCCCATCACGCGCAGCGCGTGCGACTTGAGCTGGTCATTGTCCTGCAGGTCCTCCTGGGACTTGCCCTTGAAGGGCATGAAGACGCTCTGTACTTCAGGGTGGGTCTCGAAGAGTCTGGCAGAGGGACAGACAACAATATAAGTTAATAGATAGGGAAATAATGCATTGCAGACTGCAGACAACAAGCTGGATTAGAATGTAACACACGAGAGGAACTGCAGGGAATAGACTTGGGTTAGAAGACAACAGTAAATGGACAGAAGGTCAGAGACAAGAAGCTGGGTAAGAGGATAGGAGAACAACATGGACTGCATGGCATAGACGTGAGAGGTTAGAAGACAAGAAAAACATGGATTGCAGGGACAGACATGTTGGGTCTGGAGATGAGAATAAAATGAACTGCAGGGGACAGACATGTTGGGTCTGGAGATGAGAATAAAATGAACTGCAGGGGACAGACATGTTGGGTCTGGAGATGAGAATAAAATGAACTGCAGGGGACAGACATGTTGGGTCTGGAGATGAGAATAAAATGAACTGCAGGGGACAGACATGTTGGGGTAGGAGATGAGAATAAAATGAACTGCAGGGGACAGACATGTTGGGTCTGGAGATGAGAATAAAATGAACTGCAGGGGACAGACATGTTGGGGTAGGAGATGAGAATAAAATGAACTGCAGGGGACAGACATGTTGGGGTAGGAGATGAGAATAAAATGAACTGCAGGGGACAGACATGTTGGGTTAGGAGATGAGAATAAAATGAACTGCAGGGGACAGACATGTTGGGGTAGGAGATGAGAATAAAATGAACTGCAGGGGACAGACATGTTGGGGTAGGAGATGAGAATAAAATGAACTGCAGGGGACAGACATGTTGGGTCTGGAAATGAGAATAAAATGAACTGCAGGGGACAGACATGTTGGGGTAGGAGATGAGAATAAAATGAACTGCAGGGGACAGACATGTTGGGGTAGGAGATGAGAATAAAATGAACTGCAGGGGACAGACATGATGGGGTAGGAGATGAGAATAAAATGAACTGCAGGGGACAGACATGTTGGGGTAGGAGATGAGAATAAAATGAACTGCAGGGGACAGACATGTTGGGGTAGGAGATGAGAATAAAATGAACTGCAGGGGACAGACATGTTGGGGTAGGAGATGAGAATAAAATGAACTGCAGGGGACAGACATGTTGGGGTAGGAGATGAGATAAAATGAACTGCAGGGGACAGACATGTTGGGTTTGGAGATGAGAATAAAATGAACTGCAGGGGACAGACATGTTGGGTGGAGATGAGAATAAAATGAACTGCAGGGGACAGACATGTTGGGGTAGGAGATGAGAATAAAATGAACTGCAGGGGACAGACATGTGGGTAGGAGATGAGAATAATGAATGCAGGGACAGACATGATGGGTAGGAGATGAGAATAAAATGAACTGCAGGGGACAGACATGTTGGGGTAGGAGATGAGAATAAATGAACTGCAGGGGACAGACATGTTGGGGTAGGAGATGAGAATAAAATGAACTGCAGGGGACAGACATGTTGGGGTAGGAGATGAGAATAAAATGAACTGCAGGGGACAGACATGTTGGGTAGGAGATGAGAATAAAATGAACTGCAGGGGACAGACATGTTGGGTAGGAGATGAGAATAAAATGAACTGCAGGGGACAGACATGTTGGGTAGGAGATGAGAATAAAATGAACTGCAGGGGACAGACATGTTGGGTAGGAGATGAGAATAAAATGAACTGCAGGGGACAGACATGTTGGGGTAGGAGATGAGAATAAAATGAACTGCAGGGGACAGACATGTTGGGGTAGGAGATGAGAATAAAATGAACTGCAGGGGACAGACATGTTGGGTGGAGATGAGAATAAAATGAACTGCAGGGGACAGACATGTTGGGGTAGGAGATGAGAATAAAATGAACTGCAGGGGACAGACATGTTGGGGTAGGAGATGAGAATAAAATGAACTGCAGGGGACAGACATGATGGGGTAGGAGATGGAATAAATGAATGCAGGGGACAACAGTAAAGGGAAGAGTGAGAGATAAAATGAATGAAGGAGAACACAGACGCATGTGTGGGGTTAGGAGATGAGAATAAAATGAACTGCAGGGACAGACATGTTGGGTTGGAGATGAGAATAAAATGAACTGCAGGGGACAGACATGTTGGGTCTGGAGATGAGAATAAAATGAACTGCAGGGGACAGACATGTTGGGTATGGAGATGAGAATAAAATGAACTGCAGGGGACAGACATGTTGGGGTAGGAGATGAGAATAAAATGAACTGCAGGGGACAGACATGTTGGGGTAGGAGATGAGAATAAAATGAACTGCAGGGGACAGACATGTTGGGTCTGGAGATGAGAATAAAATGAACTGCAGGGGACAGACATGTTGGGTAGGAGATGAGAATAAAATGAACTGCAGGGGACAGACATGTTGGGGTAGGAGATGAGAATAAAATGAACTGCAGGGGACAGACATGTTGGGTTAGGAGATGAGAATAAAATGAACTGCAGGGGACAGACATGTTGGGGTAGGAGATGAGAATAAAATGAACTGCAGGGGACAGACATGTTGGGGTAGGAGATGAGAATAAAATGAACTGCAGGGGACAGACATGTTGGGGTAGGAGATGAGAATAAAATGAACTGCAGGGGACAGACATGTTGGGGTAGGAGATGAGAATAAAATGAACTGCAGGGGACAGACATGTTGGGGTAGGAGATGAGAATAAAATGAACTGCAGGGGACAGACATGTTGGGTAGGAGATGAGAATAAAATGAACTGCAGGGGACAGACATGTTGGGTATGGAGATGAGAATAAAATGAACTGCAGGGGACAGACATGTTGGGGTAGGAGATGAGAATAAAATGAACTGCAGGGGACAGACATGTTGGGGTAGGAGATGAGAATAAAATGAACTGCAGGGGACAGACATGTTGGGGTAGGAGATGAGAATAAAATGAAATTTCAGGGGACAGACATGTTGGGTTAGGAGATGAGATAAAATGAACTGCAGGGGACAGACATGTTGGGTTGGAGATGAGAATAAAATGAATTGCAGGGGACAGACATGTTGGGTAGGAGATGAGAATAAAATGAATGCAGGGGAAGACATGTTGGGGTAGGAGATGAGAAAAAATGAACTGCAGGGGACAGACATGATGGGTATGGAGAAGAGAATAAAATGAACTGCAGGGGACAGACATGTTGGGGTAGGGTGAGAATAAATGAACTGCAGGGGCAGAAGTTGGGGTAGGAATGAGAATGAAAATGAATGCAGGGGTGACAGACATGTTGGGGTAGGAGATGAGAATAATACTGCAGGGACAGACATGTGGGTTGGAGATGAGAATAAAATGAACTGCAGGGGACAGACAGTGGGGAGGAGATGAGAATAAAATGAACTGCAGGGGACGAACATGTTGGAGTAGGAGATGAGAAAGAATGCAGGGACAGAATGTTGTTAGGAGATGAGAATAAAGAATGCAGGGACAGACAGTTGGGTAGAGAAGAATAAAATGAACTCAGGGACAAGACATGTTGGGTAGGAATGAGAATAAAAAGAACTGCAGGGGTACAGACATGTTGGCTGAGATGAGAATAATGATCTGCAGGGACAGACATGTGGGGTAGGAGATGAGAATAAAATGAACTGCAGGGGACAGACATGTTTGGTAGGAGATGAGAATAAAATGAAACGCAGGGAAGACATGAGGAGTAGAGATAGAATAAATAGAAGCAGGGGACAGACATGATTGGGGTAGGAGATGAGAATAAATGACTGCAGGGGACAGACATGTTGGGGTAGGAGATGAGAATAAAATGAACTGTCAGGGACAGACATGTTGGGGTGGAGATGTAGAATAAAATGAACTGCAGGGACAAGTGTTGGGTCATGGAGATGAGATGATAAATGAATGCAGGGGACAGACATGTTGTGGTAGAGATGAGAATAAAATGAACTGCAGGGGACAGACATGTTGGGGTAGGAGATGAGAATAAAATGAACTGCAGGGGACAGACATGTTGGGGTAGGAGATGAGAAAAAAATGAACTGCAGGGGACAGACATGTTGGGTCTGGAGATGAGAAATAAAATGAACTGCAGGGGACAGACATGTTGGGTCTGGAGATGAGAATAAAAATGAACTGCAGGGGACAGACATGTTGGGTCTGGAGATGAGAATAAAATGAACTGCAGGGGACAGACATGTTGGGTCTGGAGATGAGAATAAAATGAACTGCAGGGGACAGACATGTTGGGGTAGGAGATGAGAATAAA
>CM065717.1:55426596-55431596 GCA_033310375.1 Conus canariensis
ACACACACCTGTCTAACTATCCATATATATATATATATATATATGTATATGAATAGGCCTATATATATGTATTATGTAAGGCAGCTAACTGACCTCAAAACGCTGCCAGAAAGAAGCCCTGTTAATTAAGTGATGGGTGATGTTTAGAAGTTGGAGTGGAAAGAGGGAGGACAGGGCGCAGAAAGAAAGCCCTTCCACATTTCCGACATCGCTACCAAAGTGATTGGGCTCCCCATCCCCCGTTCATCTGATCGGCCAATACCAAATAAAGTTTGTGCAGTTGCTGCTGCTGCTGCTGCTGCTCTCTCTCTCTCTCTCTCTCTCTCTCTCTCTCTCTCACACACACACACACACACACACACACACACACACACACACACACACACACACACACCTATGTAAACATTTTGAGCCCCCCACAGCCCCTCCATCCCCTTGTGGGCGCCGCTGTCGGCACGTCAAATGCCATCAGACACGTTAGCCGAGCATTTGCGTGTCTACTGCTATCTACACTATTGCTGGACTGATTCAATCACTGCCAGACAGGGCTGTTTGCAGCGGGGCGGAGGTGGAAAAAGTTGAAAAGTGGGAAACGGGAGAGGTCGGCGAGGGAGATATGTACAGTCTACGTGCGCTTTTGTGCTTGCTCGCTTTTGTGTGTGCGTCTGTGTGTGTGTGTGTGTGTGTGTGTGTGTGTGTGTGTGTGTGTGTGTGTGTGTGTGTGTGTTTGTCTGTCTGTCCCTCTCTACTCGCTTGCCTGCTTCTCTCTCTCTCTCTCTGAATGCGTTCGTTCCTCTCTCTCTCTCTCTCTCTCTCTCTCTCTCTCTCTCTGTGTGTGTGTGTGTGTGTGTGTGTGTGTGTGTGTGTGTGTGTGTGTGTACACTGGCTCAATTTATAAAACTGGTTTACAAACTGTTCAAAAACATGTACACCTTTTTTGGTTCTTCATCAATTAATTTTCTTTTGCCTAAATCAAAAACCTTCTGAACAATTACTTTAGAAAATAAAACCAACTCTTCACGATCAGCTTTCTAAAACATTAATGTCAAAGGTGTTGAACATTCCAAAATTGAGAATTGTAGTGTTGAATGGCCTGTATAAACTTTGCATTCATTTTGTAAATTATAACGTTCTTGTAGAAAGGCGTATGGAAACTTGATAAACCAATTTTCAGGTGTGTGTGTATGTGTGTGTGTGTATGTGTGTGTGTGTGTGTGTGTGTGTGTGTGTGTGTGTGTGTGTGTGTGTATGTGTGTGTGTGTGTGTGTGTGTATGTGTGTGTGTGTGTGTGTGTGTGTGTGTATGTGTGTGTGTGTGTGTGTGTGTATGTGTGTGTGTGTGTGTGTGTGTGTGTGTGTGTGTGTGTGTGTGTGTGTGTGTGTGTGTGTGTGTGTGTGTGTGTGTGTGTGTGTGTCCTACTGATAAGTCTGAATGAGTGTCCAAAAGGCCTTTGGGCTGGCGATATACATGATTCTATTTTCAAAGCGGACTTTGACGGGTTCTCATAAGCTGCTGATGAAGATTTTACATTCATTGTCTACCGTTCTCTATTCATTCTCGTGCTGTTTGTATTACCACCCCTTAACCTTTTCCCTTCCTTTTCTAATCTTTGTCAAGCCATTGTTTGCTGTGCTGATGGAGGAGTTGTTGACCTGCTCTTGTTTTAACCCATTACTTATTAGTTCAATATCTGTCTGTCTATCTGTCTGTCTGTCTATCTATCTATCTTTTTATCTATCTATCTGTTTGCCTGTCCGTCTATCTATCTATCAGTCTGTCTGTCTATATCTCTCTCTATGTATCTATCTATATGTCTCTACATCTCTCATTCTCCATACTTCTGATCCGTACGTTAATTGCAAATAATTAATGCGTCAAATAATTACAAATGATGAATTATGAATATTTTAATTTCTTATGTTTTACATGAATTACACGTTGCTTTGTTGCCTTGTTTCCCAAGATGTTCTTGAGCACAGTTGAGTGCTCCAGTTCTGTTCAGTACATTGCCTAGATAGTTATCTTGATCAGATGTTTTTCTGTATATAGTTATTACCACGATGAAATACACTTTTCATCTTTGAAACCGTCTTACAGAAAATGTCAGCCTTCAGTCTCATCGATTTTGAGTCCTCAATAATGACAACATTTATCAGTACCATACATGGTATTTTGTTGTCAAGTTTTCGCTCTTGAAAGTAGTGTTAGCTCATGAACTCAAATGACACGTGATAGTTTAAGGTTTATTTAGTCATACGTGTATGGAGAATCAATATTAAGCAGACTACTTTCTGCATCATAATACGTAATTAACCAAAATAGAATTTAGCCTACTGCATCGACGTACCCCCCTCCCCCCCCCCTCTTTCTCGCTTTCAAAGAAAACTGAAAAAAATAAACATATTTCGTTCTGATGCATATTACATCCATTTACGTGCTTAAAATCAAGTTGTAACAATTTCTCCTAACACCGGATTTGTTATAATTAAAAGCAAATCAAATCATACCATACATTCGTTGAATATTTTTGAACATTTTCAAAATATCCATATTGCTGTGCGTTCTTGGTTCTTCGCACATAGTCGTCGATCTTTTTTTTTTTTTTTAGCAGAATGGACACTTGATTAATAGTTCTGTAACCTTTCCAACTGCCTGTTCTTTTTTTTTTTTACGTACTTCATTGTTAGTTTCAAGAACATCTGTCAATTTCGCGTCAATAAAGACGCCAGGTTCGTCCAGTGACAGTCCCCCCTGGACTTGCGGATACAGACCACCCGGGGAAGAACTCACCACGAGAGTGGGGTGGAGATGAAATCAATACTGAGGTCATCACGAAGCACGGCATCAAGGACCACAGACTTTGAGACTTCTTCTCTCTTCTGATGATGATCACTAAGGCTGTGGGTGATGAAGATGATGCCATTTTGGTCTGATACGACATGGATGTATTCTAAGATTACTTACATGATATACCCCACCATCATCTAAGCCCCACAGCTATAAATGCCCACAGTGGTAGCAAGCTCTTCTTTTTTTTTTTTTCTCAGCTGCACACCATGAATAGAGACGTCGTGTGATTGGTAGACATTCATTGCGGAATTGTGTTGTTGAGACTTTTCCTATGTAGAATTGGAGGATAGTGAACAAACGAAGTTTTCCCCATAAACTATGCAAGAATGTCAGTCCAAAGGTACACGACACCATGTTGAATATATAAACACTTGAGAGAGAGAGAGAGAGAGAGAGAGAGAGAGAGAGAGAGAGAGAGAGAGAAAGAGAGAGAGAGAGCGTATCTTTTTGTAATCATTTTGATAGTAATTACCTGAGTCTGGTTTTCAAAGTATGCCCGCATACATTTTTGATTTAGTTCATGATTCTCCTCGAAAAAAAAAAAGCAGTTAACAATTAAGTCACTGATTAGTCCACTGGTTTGAATGACTATGAGTGAAACACATTCACACACTCGAATTTAGATTAAAAAAAAAACAAACAAAAACAGGACGCAATCCAAGTTAACTACTAATGTTTGCGTTCGTCAAGAGACAAAAGTACACTACTATTTCGAACATACACCTCCAAAAAAAAAAAAAAAAAAAAAAAAAATGGAGTGACAAACAGTTTTCTCCCTTTCCCCCAGGGCGCTAACTGTACATTGAGCCTGAGGAAGAAGAACAGTATCCTGTGTCACAGACAGGCGGGAGATAACTGGGGAGATCGTCTCACATGACCTGCTGCCTTCATAGCTGCACGGATGGCTTGACAAGTGATGGATCACTTTGACTGATATGTGACACGTTAGAGAGAGAGAGAGAGAGAGAGAGAGAGAGAGAGAGAGAGAGAGAGAGAGGAGAGAGAGAGAGAGAGTTTTATTTGAAATTTTTATCAAATATTCACAAGCAAGAGCTGATAAGAACACACATGCGTGTGTGTGTGTGTGTGTGTGTGTGTGTGTGTGTGTGTGTGTGTGTGTGTGTGTGTGTGAGTGTGTGTGTGTGTGTGTGTGTGTGTGTGTGTGTGTGTGTGTGTGTGTGTGTGTGTACGCGCGCACACACACACACACACACCTATACACACACACGTCTCTCTCTCTCTCTCTCTCTCTCTCTCTCTCTCTCGCCCTCCAAACATTTTGACTATATATACATACACACATACATACATACATACATATATATTTGCAGACATGGATACATTCGTAGAGAGACATACACAAATGTCGTCGCGATTTTCTTCTACACACTTCTTTCTCTGAATGTTAATTGTATACATCCATGTAGAACACACAAACCGTGTCTAACGGATATCCAAAAACAAAAAAGTAGGCTGAGAGGACCCTACACTGTGCATATTTCTTCTTCTTCTTCTTTCTTCTTCTTCTTCTCTTCTCTTCTTCTTCTTCTTCAAATTTCTTGCATTACCAGCAACTAAAAATAAATCTTTTGGCTCTGGTTCCAAAACGCAACAGAGAAACGAAGTCAAAATCAAACTGACCAAAAATACACCCCAAAGCGTTGTTTTTCATCAGAAAAGAAAATCCCTTAAGCTGAGCCAAGCTGTTCCAGCGTTGTGCATACTTTTTGAACACTTAAAAGTTTGTATTTTCTAAACACATTTTACATTGTGAGTTGATCTAAAAACAAAATGAACTTCAAGTCACATCTGTGTGTACACTTCAGTTCGCATGCATACGCGCACAAGACAGAAGTTCACACAATGAAAGCGTATACATCTAATCAATCAATCAATCAATCAATCAAATCAAATCAATCAATCGATCGATCAACCAATCAATCAGAAACGAAATGCCATATCATTTCTTCAGTCAATCAATCAATCAATTGATGAGGAACAAAATGCCATATTATCGATGAAGACAGGACTTTCATAACATGATTCCCTTTCCTTCGTACTGTCTTCAGTGTTGTTCCAATGACAAAATTCAACAGAGCTTAAAGAACAAAGTTTAATAGTAGGTCAGAAATATATTTTCCAAAACAAAA
>CM065717.1:55436596-55439096 GCA_033310375.1 Conus canariensis
TAGACTTTAGAAAGTGTTACTGAAAGGAAGGCTTTTAAGAAAGGAAACAGCAAATGGTCAGTAGAAGACTTTATTGAAAGGAAGGCTTTTAAGAAAGGAAACAGCAAATGGTCAGTAGAAGACTTTATTGAAAGGAAGGCTTTTAAGAAAGGAAACAGCAAATGGTCAGTAGAAGCCTTTATTGGAAGGAAGGCTTTTAAGAAAGGAAACAGCAAATGGTCAGTAGAAGACTTTATTGAAAGGAAGGCTTTTAAGAAAGGAAACAGCAAATGGTCAGTAGAAGACTTTATTGAAAGGAAGGCTTTTAAGAAAGGAAACAGCAAATGGTCAGTAGAAGACTTTATTGAAAGGAAACGTTTTCAGAAATGACACGACAGGCAACATTTTAAGAAAGGAAACAACACCCATGTTAAAGAAGTCATTGATGAAACGAAGCGTTTCAAGAACTGAAATAGCAAAAAGGTCTTTCGAATTTTTCTCACCAAAAGTAGCCCTTTAAGAAAGGAAATGTATGGCCCTTGGAAGGCTTCTTAACCGGAGAAAGCCTCTTTAGTAAGGAAATGACAAATGTATTTTTGAAGTCTTTCAACCCATGGAAACATTTTAACCCAGAAATTTTTTTAAGGAACGAAGCCTTTGAAGAAAAGAAAAAGCAGATGACCTTCGAAAGACTTTTTCATCAAAGGAAATCTTTTGAGAGAGGAAATAACTAATGGGTTTTGGACGACTTCTAACCAGAGGAAACCTTTTGAGAGAGGAAATAACTAATGGGTTTTGGACGACTTCTAACCAGAGGAAATCTTTTGAGAGAGGAAATAACTAATGGGTTTTGGAAGACTTCTAAGCAGAGGAAACCTTTTGAGAGAGGAAATAACTAATGGGTTTTGGAAGACTTCTAAGCAGAGGAAACCTTTTTAGAGAAGAAATAACCAAAGAGCTTTGGAAGACATTTAATTAAAGGAAGTGGTTATAAAAAGGAAATAACAAATGACCCTTGGAAGACATTTTGCCAAAGGAATTCTTTCTAGAAAGGAAATTACAAATAGATTTCAGAAGACACTCAACGAAAGGGAGCCGCTTCAGAAAGAAAACAGTAACCAGAATGGCTGCCTGGTTGGCTCTGTGGGTCAGAGAACCGGTTTGCAATCACATGTTGCGAAGTTGAAGCACGCTACCGCTCGACATAAAATTGTCATGGTCGCTGCCAATCGTGTCGTTCTGGTGTTACGTGTTGTATACGATATGCTCCCCCCCCTTCTTCTCCTCCTCCACTAGAATAGTAGACCCTGTCTGTCAAATCACTTCTGGGGGATGGGGACATTAAATGTGAACGTCACTAACCAACCAGACGTTTAAGAAAAGAAGCGTTTTACTTAAAAAGCAAAAACCCAGACAACGTTTGTTAAAAGAAAACCTTTTAAGACAAGACAAGGCAAATTGCATTTTAAAGCCTTTTTTTAACGGATGGTAGTCTTTGATGAAAGGGAAAGCGAATAATGCTAAAGAAAAGCCTTTCGAAGAAAGAATCTCAAACTGTCAACAAAAGACAAGAACAGTGAAAATACTAATGTGCCACAAGGAAAGAGTCTCAAATTGTCAACGAAAGACAAAAACAGTGAAACGACTGATGTACCGAATGGTCTAGTCCTATTGCAGCATTGCGTTCAAGTTCACCCAGGTCAGATATGTATAGCATGTCATTCCAAGTTGGTGGTCGTTCAGCATCTAGGACCCCAATCCCCCTAACACTCCCCCCCCCCGCCCCTTTCCCCTCTAACAGTCTTCAGTTCAAACCACAGACATTTTCTTGTGGCTGCGGATCAATGGCCATCAAGAGTTTATCAGAGATGTATATTGAAAACCAAAAATAGCAGAGGACTGAAATTGCTCCTCAAAAGATTTGAAATGTCGTTAATTTATCACTAAAAAGGAAAACAAACAAACAAAAAAGCCTAAACAAACAACACACAACAACAACAACAACAACAACACAACAACACAAACACCCCACCGCCCCACCCCCTCTCAGAAAGAGTAACAAGAAAGAGAAAGTCGGAAATGATTAGAAAAAGAAAAGAAAGAGAAAGTACATGGGGTTAAATCACTACGAAAATCGATATGTTTTACAGTCATGTTTCTGCCCGATTTGTTATACATTTCTAAGTTGGAACCGGTTTTTTTTTTATATTCCTGCCAATATATTTTCTGAAATCTGTCTCTGTACCCTTGCTCTTGCCCCTTTCCGCCTTCTTCCACTTGCTTCAGGCATTCACTTCTAGATGTACGCAGTTCACTGATGACATGTTTATCTTTTTTCTTCCTGTCTTTCATTTCTTCTTCAGTTTTTTTCTTTCTTCTTCAATCTCTATGTCTCTGTCTCTCTGTATCTGTCTCTCTGTCTGTCTGTCTGTCTGTCTGTCGTCTGTCTGTCTCTCTCTCTCTCTCTAAACTGCTCGATTCTTCTTTCATTAACGCTCCTCTCTCTCTTCTCCTCTCTCTC
>CM065717.1:55441596-55444096 GCA_033310375.1 Conus canariensis
GAGAAAGTGTTTTATCTGTGACAGCTGGAACACACAACACGAGACTTGTTTGATTAGGTTATGGATCTGATCGTGCCAGGAAAGATTTTCATCGATGACGATGCCTAATAATTTGTGCTTTGTAACTTGTTTTATTGTTTTATCTTTGTACATTATTTTTAATTTTGCTTCTTTTATTACTTGTCTTTTTTGACGTGCACATATTAACATAGACTCGGTTTTATGAGGATGAACAAGCATGTCATTTGAATCACACCAGCCTTCCACTGATTTCATGCTTGCATTTAAATGATAATTAATTTCATCGATGCTATGACTAGAGTATTGTAAAGATGTATCATCAGCGAACAAATCACACACTGCATTTTGAATTGATAAAGGGAGATCATTTATGTAGAGGGAGAACAACAGGGGACCTAAGATTGACCCCTGTGGCACGCCTCTTGGCAACAGTCTTTTAGAAGAAATAACACCTCGTGAAAAAACAGATTGCGTACGGTTCGACAAATAAGATCTAAAAAATGATTCCGTATTGTTGTCGACGCCGTAAACATTAAGCTTTTTTAGCAGTATATTGTGATTAATTAAATCAAAAGCCTTTGTTAAATCAATAAAAACTACACCAACTGCTTTCCTGTTGTTGATATCTTTTAGCCACAAATTTGTGATCCGACACAAAGCCGTTTCACATGAATGTAGTTTCCTAAATCCTGACTGATTGATATACAACAGTTTATGTTTCTCAATAAAAGATGATAGATGGTGATGGATATGACGTTCTAATGGCTTTGAGACGGACGATAGCAGCGAAATTGGTCTGTAGTTATTTGGATCATCTAAATTCCCTTTTTTGTGCAGAGGGATAATTTTTGCATGTTTAAATGCTTCTGGAAAGTAATGTTTAGATAAACATAGATTAAAGAGGTATGTAAGAGAATCTACAATATATGGTACAGATAGTTTTAATATCTTGGGACTGATTCCATCAAAGCTGTATGAACTTTTATTTTTCAAAGTTGATAGATATAAAAACACTTCATTAACAGATATTAGGGGGATAGAAAACTTTGCGTGCATATTTCTTGCATCACAAAATTTCTGTAAATTTGCAGTGTCAAAAATGCTAGTTTTATCTTTCCCTATGTTTAGCTTGTTACCAATATTGGCAAAATGATCATTTAGGGTTTCTACTGGAATGGAACATTCCTGTCTTGATGAACACGGTCCGGTAAGTTTATTAATAGCTTTCCAAATAGAGGCTCCGTTGTTTTTATTTTGGACCAACTTTCTGAAAGAATCACATTTAGACTTTCTAATCATGTACTTACACAATGTTGCGTTTTCTCTTATACTCTTTGTCAGAGCCTACACTTTTTAAATTGTCCCTCTCGCCCATGGCATTCAGAATATCCTGAGTGAGCCAGACAGGCAGGATATCTGATTTGACTCGCCTCTGGATCAATGGGATGTGTTTGTCGACAATATTCAGAAAGGTTCTCGTCCAAAAGGCAAGGGCATCATCTGGATCGGTGTAGCTATAGATGTTTGCAAAAGGCGAGGAAATGAGATCAGATTGAAAAGCGTGTAAGTTGAAGTTTTTGAATGAACGAAATGTGATTACCAAATGACTTGCTTTTGGAACTTTAAAACCTTTTTTGTTCCAAGTTACGCAAACAGCATTGTGGTCACTTGCACCAGTAGGCGGTACACATATTTCTGTAAGTGCAGCAATGTTCGACGAATATATGTGGTCTATAAGGGTATTAGATTTTGAAGTAACTCTAGTCGGTAAAGAAATGCACTGATGAAGATTATATGAATTAGCAATGTTGGACCATTGAGAACAAGACTGAAACAGATCTATATTGAAATCTCCCAATAATAGTATTTCTGTTTTCAAAAGCCATACTGTGTCCATCATCTCACAAAAATCGTTATACCAGCTGGACTTACTTTTAGGATGTCTGTATACAAATCCAAGAATTGACGCTAATGTCTTACTTTTTGACTGAATTTCAAGCCACGTTATTTCAATATTTTTGTGACAAAGATCGTTACGAATTTTGTATGGGACATCTTTTTGGACGTAGACAGCAATACCTGTTTCAAGAATATTTTCAGGATTTCTCCGGACTATTGAGTATCCAGGAATGGATATAGAATTGTCACCAACGCGGCTGTTTGTCCATGCCTCAGAAAATCCAAAGACATGGAAAGGTTTATGATTATTATGAATGATTTTTGATACGTCAGACATTTTGTTTATGAGATGACAAATATTTAGGTGACCTATGCGCAAACCGTCATTGACGGGCCAGTCTGATACATTCACATTGGTTGACATTAGTGAATGGAGGGAAGCAGCGCTACCTGGAGATATACAGAATTACCACGTGAAATAGAGAGGATACGGAAATAATCAGTTCAGAATAATTATAGTTCAACTAAGTGCATTGGTCATTTCATGGCTCACAATAGACACTCAAGTTGCAGGGAAGTC
>CM065717.1:55451596-55459096 GCA_033310375.1 Conus canariensis
TTGAATTTCTCCGAAGCTTCGATGCTCAAATGTCTGTTGGCTCTCGGTGATAAAAGCAGCGTCCCAGAGTATCAGAACGAACACGTTTATCACCGCGTGGGGAATAGGAAACGCTGTCCCACCCACCCTTTCCACATTCTCCCCCTCCCCATCTTTCCTGACCTCTCCCTGTACCCGCAGCCCCTAATAACCCTCCCTTCCTGCCTCCGCCCCCTCCCCCCTCTCCCCAGACATCTTGTTCATGGTCCTGATGTGCTTTGCTTCGCGGTTCGGAAATGTGATTGTGTATTCTTGGAGTTGTCGTGCTTCCTGCAAAACACCCGTACCGTGGCTGCTGATAAAACAGCACGAGGCCAGATTGTTTGTTTGTTTGTCTGGAGGGCCAAATCTTCTGATTCCTTGGCTGTTTTCATCTGCAAGAATGCAGGGTCCATTTTCTGAGGTTATTTTGGTTCTCTCTGAACTTAGTTGGCGCGTGTGCATTGGTGTGTGCCTGTATGCTCACCCCCCTCTCTCTCTCTCCCTCTCAGAGAGAGAGAGAGAGAGAGAGAGAGAGAGAGAGAGAGATTGTGATGATGAATGAGGGGATAAAGTGAAACACAATGGTCGTACGTGACTCAGATCAGTTATTTCCCTTGACTCGGCAATACTGAATTACTTCCCTTCAGGTCATATGCAGATTCCCCCCCCCCCCCCCCCCCCCCCCACGCTCATCATGCCATACCGTCCTCTCGCCCCCTGTCCCTTCCATCCAAATCCCTCGTCTCTTAACCCATCAGCTTCCCTCCCAGTCCCGCCATCTTCAGACAAGAAATCTAAACAGTTCATCACAACACAACACAATACAACGCCACGCAAAATAACACACTATATAGGCAATGTAGTAAATCCTTGGCTTACGATTTACTTGCCAAACGTTATCAATAGTAAGCGATATGATTTCATTATAAATTATTGTTATCTTCACAAGATGTGTTGTGTATTACTTCAATTTCTCCCACAGTGATAATTCGTATGGTTGCATTATGAACTGTACAATAAATCAAAAGCTTAACTGATTGAACTTCAATTTCTTAACACATATGGTGTGAACAAGGCCCAAAGTATTATTGATGTTACTTGAAAAAAATCCACACATTAAGATTTTTTTTTTTCACCATACACACGGTCAAACAATTTTCGGACCTTTTCTTCCCAATTCTGGTTGAAAATGAAAAGCTTTCAAATGATACATTTAAGTCTAACTGTGCAGTTAAAACAGCATCGCATAATCCGTTTTAAAATTGATAATGCACATCTTTATTTAAATACTGTTGTGGTAATGAGTACCATGTGTGTATGTGTGCGTGCGTGCGCGCGCGCGCGCGTGTGTGTGTGTTTGAGTGCTAGTGTGTTTGTGTGTGTGTGTGTGTGTGTGTGTGTGTGTGCGTTTCAGAGAGAGAGAGAGAGAGAGAGAGAGAGAGAGAGAGAGAGAGAGAGAGAGACAAAGAGACAGAGAGAAAGAGACAGACAGAAAGTGAGACGGGGGTATGTGCGGTGTGCCCAAATGCTATTCCGAGCTTTAATTGCGAAAGCCTTTTTCACTCCTACGTAATACGTAAAAAAACTAAGTCTTTTTGTGTCATATCTTGCTCTTTTTCAGGTTATGGGATTAAATATTCGTCCGCACATGGTTATGGTTTGACATCAGAATTTTCTCTTCTAGGAAAGTATCAACCACAAAGGTTCTATCCTTTGGAGACAAAAAAAAAAAAAAAAAAAAAAAAAGGCCGCTGCTGCAGATTTTGAGGTGAATTTCTCCAAAGCTTCGATGTAACGTCTGTCGGCAGTCGGCAATGAGAAGCATCCCAGAGTATTGGACTCAATTGACTACGTACACGTTTATCGCCGCGCGGGGAATAAGAAACGCTGTCCCATCTACCCTGTCCTTATTCTCTCACTCTCTCTCTCTCTCTCTCTCTCTCTCTCTCTCTCTCTCTCTCCTTACCTCTCCTCTCTCTCTCTCTCTCCTTACCTCTCCTCTCTCTCTCTCTCCTTACCTCTCCTCTCTCTCTCTCTCTCTCTCTCTCCTTACCTCTCCTCTCTCTCTCTCTCTCTCCTTACCTCTCCTCTCTCTCTCCTTACCTCTCCTCTCTCTCTCTCTCTCCTTACCTCTCCTCTCTCTCTCTCTCTCCTTACCTCACCTCTCTCTCTTCTCTCTCTCTCTCTCTCTCCTTACCTCTCCTCTCTCTCTCTCTCTCTCTCCTTATCCCTCTCCTCTCTCTCTCTCTCTCTCTCCTCTCCTCTCTCTCCTTACCTCTCCTCTCCCCTCTCTCTCCTCCTCCTTACCTCTCCTCTCTCCTCTCTCTTCTCCTTACCTCTCTCTCTCTCTCTCTTCTCTCCTTACCTCTCCCTTTTCTCTCTCTCTCCTTACCTCTACCTCTCCTCTCTCTCTCTCCTTACCTCTCCTCTCTCTCCCCTCTCTCTCCTTACCTCTCCTCTCTCTCCTCTCTCTCCTACTTCTCTCTTCTCTCGCTACTCCTTACCTCTCTCTCTCTCTCCCCCCTCCTTCCTTACCTCCTCTCTCTCTCTCTCTCTCTCTCCTCTCTTCTCTCTCTCTCTCTCTCTCTCTCTCCTCTACCTCTCTCTCTCTCTCTCTTACCTTCTCCTCTCCTCCTTACCTCTCCTCTCTCTCTCTCTCCTTACCTCTCCTCCTCCTCTCTCTCTTCCTCCTACCTCTCCTCTCTCTCTCTCTCCTCTCTCTCCTTACCTCTCCTCTCTCTCTCTCTCCTTACCTCTCCTCTCTCTTCTCTCTCTCTCCCCTTCCTCTCTCTCTCTCTCTCTCTCCTCTCCTTACCTCTCCTCTCTCTCTCTCTCTCTCTCTCCTTCTCTCTCCTCTCCTACCTCCTCTCTCTCTCTCTCCTCTCTCCTTACCTCCCTCTCTCTCTCTCTCTCTCCTTACCTCTCCTCTCTCTCTCTCTCTCCTTCCTTACCTCTCCTCTCTCTCTCTCTCCTTCCTCCTTCCTCTCTCTCTCTCTCTCCTTACCCCTCTCTCTCTCTCTCTCTCTCTCTCTCTCCTTACCTCTCTCTCTCTCTCTCTCTCTCCTTACCTCTCCTCTCTCTCTCTCTCTCTCCTTACCTCTCCTCTCTCTCTCTCTCCTTACCTCTCCTCTCCTCTCCTCTCTCTCTCTCTCTCCTTACCTCTCCTCTCTCTCTCTCTCTCCTTACCTCTCCTCTCTCTCTCTTTCTCTTACCTCTCCTCTCTCTCTCTCTCCTCCTTCCTCTCTCTCTCTCTCTCTCTCCTTACCTCTCCTCTCCTCTCTCTCTCTCTCTCCTCTCCTCTCTCTCCTTCCCCTCCTTCCTCTCTCTCTCTCCTCTCTCTTACCTCTCCTCTCTCTCCTCTCTCTCCTTACCTCTCCTCTCTCTCTCTCTCTCTCCTTACCTCTCCTCTCTCTCTCTCTCCTCTCTCTCCTCTCTCCTTCTCTCTCTCTCTCTCTCTCCTTACCTCTCCTCTCTCTCTCTCTCTCTCCTACTCTCTCCTCTCTCTCTCCTCTCCTTCTCTCTCCTCTCTCTCTCTCTCTCCTACCTCTCCTCTCTCTCTCTCTCCTTACCTCTCCTCTCTCTCTCTCTTCTCTCTCTCCTCTTCTCTCCTACTCTCCTCTCTCTCTCTCTCTCCTTACTCTCTCTCTCTCTCTCTCTCTCTCTCTTACCTCTCCTCTCTCTCTCTCTCTCCTCTCTCCTCTCTCTCTCCTTACCTCTCCTCTCTCTCTCTCTCCTTACCTCTCCTCTCTCTCTCTCTCTCCTTACCTCTCCTCTCTCTCTCTCTCTCTTACCTCTCCTCTCTCTCTCTCTCTCCTTACCTCTCCTCTCTCTCTCTCCTCTCCTTACTCTCTCTCTCTTCCTCCTTACCTCTCCTCTCTCTCTCTCTCTCCTTACCTCTCCTCTCTCCTCTCTCTCTCTCTCTCTCTCACCTCTCCCCTCCTCTCTCTCTCTCTCTCTCTCCTTACTCTCCTCTTTTCTCTCTCCTTACCTCTCCTCTCTCCTCTCCTCTCCCTCTCCTCTCCTCTCTCTCTCTCTCTCTCTCCTTACCTCTCCTCCTCCTCTCTCCCTCTCTCCCTCCTCTCCTCTCTCCTCCTCTCTCTCCTCTCTCTCTCTCCTTACCTCTCCCTCTCTCCTCTCTCTCTCTCTTCTCTCTCTCTCTCTCCTTACCTCTCCGTACCCAAACCCCTTCCCCGCCCCTCACTTCCCTCTCCCACCCCTCTTCCATCTCCCAAAGCATCTTCATGCCCTTCCTTGGTCCTGCTGTGCTTTGCTTTGCTTCGCGGATCGAAATGTGATTGTGCGTTCCCGGGAGTGACGTCCCTTCCTGTAGATCTTCTGTAGCCGCTGATAATAATAATGATGATAATGATAATAATAATACTAACTAATAATACGAGGTAAGATTATTTATTTGCTTGTTTGTTTGTGCTTATGGCTGAGATCTGGGGCAGTCCTCATCAGCAGGAAAGCAATGTCTGATTCTGAGGTTGTTTCCATCCCCTATAAACTTCGTTTGGTTTTGTAGAGATGTGCATCAGCGCGTGTCCATATACTCACATCTCTGTCTGTCTGTCTGTCTGTCTGTCTGTCTAGTCTCTGTCTCTGTCTCTCTTTCTCTGTTTCTCTCTCTCTCTCTCACAGAGAGAGAGAGAGAGAGAGAGAGAGAGAGAGAGAGAGACAGAGACAGACAGAGACAGAGACAGAGAGACAGACAGACAGAAAGAAAGAAAGAGAGAGAGAGAGAGAGAGAGAGAGAGAGAAGAGAGAGAGAGAGAGAGAGAGACAGAGACAGAGAGATTTGAATACAGAATGTAAATAGGAACTAAAAACAAAACGCGAAAAAACAACAACAACAAACAAAAAAACCGTGAGATGCATGATGAATCATTGGAACATTGATGAAAGGCAAACAGTGGAATGACAGGTTATTCAACATGCAGTAGAAACACAGTGGTGCCAGACATGCCAGCAGAGTGATGGAAACGGTAACATGATACTGCACAGCACAACGCAACGCAACGCAACTTGACGTGACGTAGTGATTTGTTCAATCTTCTAACCTTTAATCTAACAATATATATCTATAACCTGGTATATTATATATCATATACTATACAATACAATAGTCTACTCTCCTCTGTTCTACTCTGCTCTGCTACCCTATACAATACTATACTACACTATACTATACTATACTACGCTACACTACACTACACTACACTACACCACACCACACCACACCACACCACACCACACCACACCACACACACCCTACTCTACTCTACTCTACTCTACTCTACTCTACTCTACTCTACACTACTCTACTCTACTCTACTCTACTCTACTCTACTCTACTCTACTCTACTCTACTCGACTCGACTCGACTCGACTCGACTCGACTCTGCTGTACTCTATTCTACCATACTCTACACTACCATACTCTGTAACAGAGGTATATAAACCATTGACACTCTGCATAAAACATCCAGAGTAATGTGAACGCCTGTCCTTAATAAACAGAAAAACCAAAACAAAACAAAACAACCCAAACCAAAACAAAACAAAACAAAAACAACCAAACCCACTTGAGCTAAAAGAGTACCCATCCCACCTGCAACTTAAGAACAGACACATGTTGCGTAGTCATGGGAGACCAGTCTCCCATGTGATGGTGTAGATGTTCTGTAAAGTGCTCTAAAAAGCGGTATGAAGATGCGAAAGAAAACGAAAACAAAAGAAAACAGAAACAGGACCAAAAAAAAAAAAAAAAGTTCTGGGTTAATGAACGAAAGCATCCCAGCCCCACCCACCCATCCCTCTCACCCTCCCTTTTCCCCCTCCTTCTCCCCCAAAAAAACAACTAAAGAGAGGAACAAAAATAAATAAAAAGAAAAGGCCCTCCCTGCCTGCATACTACAAAGCCCCCCTCCCCTCCCCTCCCTTCCCCCCTTCTATCCACCTGCCAATCACACCAAGCAAACAAACAACAACAAAAAAATGGAGAAAAAACATAACAAAACACACAACCACCACCACCACCACCAAAAAACCCCAACAAAAAGCAAAAAATTAAAAGCAAAAAACCCGACCAAACAGGCAATCTGGCAACCAGGGATATGCACTCTATGAACAGACATTCCCTCGTGAGGATGCATATTCCGTAAGTACCCCCCCCCCCCCCCCCCAGGGCAATGAAAAGAACGAAACCACCAAACAACACAACAAACAGTTCATCGCTCTACGTTGTTAGAGCCACGTTCTGTACCTCTCATCTGAAAATTGCGTGCTGGAAAGCAATTTTTCCTGCTTAGACAGTGTTTTTGTATGAAACCGTTTCCAGCCATTGTCACTCCTTGGTTATCTAGAAGAAGTTGAGATTGACCATTCAGCTTCCTGAGAATCTTGAGGAAATAACATTGTAAAAAATGCAGCCCAATACAAAAAAAAAACAGTGGGGATGTTCATAGCAGAACAGAAAAGCTTGCATTGATGAGAAAATACTACAGTTAAGGATGACAAAGAAGAAAATAGAAGAAACGGGAGCAGCAGAAATAGCGGCAGCAGAAGAAGAAAAGACGAAGAAGAGGAGGAGGAGGGGGAGGAGGAGGAGGAGAAGAAGAAGAAGAAGAAGAAAGAAAGAAACAAACAACAACAACAACAACAGCAACAATAGCAACAATCACAACAACAACAAGAATATGAAGAAAAAAAGACGAAGAATAAGAAAAAGAGAAGAAAGAAGAAGAGAGAAGAAGAAGAAGAAGAAGAAGAGAAGAAGAAGAAGAAGAGAGAGAGAGAAGAAGAAGAAGAAGAAAGAGAAGAAGAAAAGAAGAAGAAGAAGAAGAAGAAGAGAAGAAGAAGAAAGAAGAAGAGAGAAGAGAAGAAGAAGAAGAAGAAGAAGAAGAAGAAGAAGGAAGAAAGAAGAAAGAAGAGAAGAAGAAGAAGAAGAAGAAGAAGAAGAAGAAGAAGAAGAAGAAGAAGAAGAGAAGAAGAAGAAGAAGAAAGAGAAGAAGAGAAAAGAGAAAGAAAGAAGAGAAAGAAAAGAAGAGAAGAAGAAGAAAGAGAAAGAAAAGGAAAGGAAAAGAAAAAGAAAAGAAAAAAAGGAAAACAAAAAGGAAAAAAACAAACACACACACACACACACACACACACACACACACACACACACAACCCACACACACACACACACACACGCTCTCTCTCTCTCTGTCTCTCTCTCTGTCTCTCTCTCTGTCTCTCTCTCAAGTGCACGTACTGAAAGAACAATTTTCTACTCAGATTCAGTACGCTTTTTTGCGTGGATACAGTGTCGTTTGCAAAGCGTACTGAATCTGAGTAGAAAATTGTTCTTTCAATACGTGCACTTGCCAGAGAGAGAGAGAGAGAGAGAGAGAGAGAGAGAGAGAGAGAGAGAGAGAGAGAGAGAGAGAGAGAGAGAGAGAGAGAGAGAGTGAAAGAGAGATAGAGAGAGAGAGATAG
>CM065717.1:55476596-55561596 GCA_033310375.1 Conus canariensis
TGCATGCACGCACACACACACACACACACACACACACACACACGCATGCACGCACGCATGCACGCACACACACACACACACACACGCACACACACGCACACACACACACGCACACACACGCACACACACACACGCACACACACACACACACACACACACACACACACACACACACACAACACAACACACACACACACACACACACACACACACACACACACACACACACACACAGAGGCATCATCATTCGAAAGCAATAACACAGGCAAGGAATACTAGGGCGGCTCGGATTGGCAATTCCACCTCACTCAAAGAGCTGTTGGGAGACACTGGAGGAGATGAACCTTCAGGGGATCCATCCCTGAGCTTTCTTCTATCTGCCGCCTTCTTCCTGCTCTCCACCCTTTCAGAGAAGCCTCAGGGTAGAGGGTGCGTGGGGTGAGGGAATAGAGGTCAGGCGTTGGAGGCAGAGTTGGAGAGAGAGAGAGAGAGAGAGAGAGAGAGAGAGAGAGAGAGAGAGAGAGAGGGGAGAGAGAGAGAGACAGAGAGACAGAGAGAGAGAAAGAGAGAGAGAGAGAGAGAGAGAGAGAGAGGAAGAGAGAGGAAGGAGAGAGAGAGAGAGAGGAGAATGACAATGTTTCGCTGAAACTGGAGTTCCATTCTTGGTTGAGGAATGGGAAAGTGGTGGTCGATCAATGCTGATCCCAAGACACTCTCCCCAGCTGTCCGAAGAGAGAGAGAGAGAGAGAGAGAGAGAGAGAGAGAGAGAGAGAGAGGAGAGAGAGAGAGAGAGAGAGAGAGAGAGCGCTTTGGTTATTTAACAACTGCGCTAACCGTTCTGACTGTTGCTATTTCTGGTCCTCGCTTGTATCCTTAAATGGATCTTTAAAGCATTGCTCATATATATTAGTCTTTACATGATGAGTTGACTTTTGCTTCAGCTAATTTCGTTTCAGTGCTTTCTTCCATTTCCATTTCTGCCCTTCACTGGCTGCTTCGAGGAGACATTCAGTTCCATTTTTACACCCCGATGGTGAGAACACCATAAAGTTATAAGTGGCATCTTTCGTTTTAATGCCGTAGGAGGACCACCATCACCATCAGCGGTGTGTTACCTATGTGTCCGAATAGAAGGACGAAGAGCCTCTGGGCAGAAAATACAAAATGACTGTGTTCAAACGGGGCTGTCATGGCCCCATATACGTTAGTGAACGATTGTATATGATGACGTTCTTTTTTTACTGGTTCTGTTTTCGAACCAGGCTGTCTTGGTCCCAATGTGCCGTTAATGAAGGATGTCAAAATGTAACGTCCTCTTTTTCTTTTCTAATTTCTTTACAGCCCTCCTTCAGCCCGCCCCCACCCCCCACTTATCTCTCTCTCTCTCTCTCTCTCTCTCTCTCTCTCTCTCTCTCTCTCTCTCTCTCTCTCACTGTCTGTCTGTCGCTCTCTGAGTTGTTGCTTTACTAACAGAGGAATTGTTCTCCTGCACTTGTTTTTCCCACTACTTATACCTTACACACACACACACACACACACACACACACACACACACACACACACACACACAACCACACATGCACGCACGCATGCACGCACGCGCACACACACACACACACACGCACGCACGCACGCACGCACACACGCACGCACGCACGCACACACACACACACACACACACACACACACACACACACACCACACAACACACATGTATAACATATTTTTTTTTGCCACTAGTTGTGCGTCTATGTATCTATAATGGAAATTGACGAAGTCGAATTGGACTAATGACCAACATTTACAAAGCAACACTTTTAAAACAAAAAAGAAACACCATATATTGTAACTGTTAAACACTTTCCCATTTTACTTTAAAATCAATCTTCTTTTATATGATAGACGGCTTAGGCAACTTTACGACCAGGTAAAATAGTCGGCAGCAGAACTGAAAAAAAGGAACTCCAGAACATAAGATTTTAAAGCAAAGAAGGATTCATAAGCCTCCTTGGCCATAGGACCGAACAATGCACCTCCAAGCAAACTGATGAGAGTAAAACAAACAAAATGGCCAGCCCTTCAGTAGAATGGAATGTACAACGAACAAACAAAATGACTGTCCGTGGGTGCTACAGTGGAGGTGGAGGTAGCTCTGGCCTTGCGCGCGGCTCGCTTTCTCTCAGCTTCTGCTGTGCGTCTCTTATCTGATGTACATGCACCCTTTATGAGGCTGCGTCGCCAGGATGGGCGGTCCAGGGCAAGCGACTCTCAGGGTTGAGGTTGATGTCCAGGCCTTTGAGGGACACTTTGAGGCAGTCCTTGAAACGTTTCTTCTGCCCCCCCCCCCTCCCCAACTTGCGCTTGCCCTGACTCAGTTATCCGTACAGCAGCTGTTTCGGCAGTCGACTATCTGGCATTCTGACGATGTGGCCAGCCATCTGGCTTGAGATTTCTGAAGGATGTGTGTAGATGCTGGGGATGCTGGCCCTTTCCAAGACCTCAGTGTCTGGGACTTTGTCCTGCCACCTGATGTGTAGGAGTCTGCGGAGACAGCTGAGGTGAAAATGGTTGAGCTGTTTTGGCGTGTCTGCTGTAGACAGTTCCAGGTCTCACTGGCATAGAGGAGAGTGGTTAGCACCACTGTATGGTAGGGCCTTCAGCTTGGTGGTAAGGTTTAGTCCTCTCCGCTCCCAGACATTTTCACGGAGTCTCCCAAACACAGAGCTGGCTTTGGCTATCCTGTTCCTGACCTCTGCATCAATGTTCACAACTCGTGAGAGTGTGCTGCCCAGATAGGTGAAGTTGTCAACTGCCTGTAAGTTCTGCCCCTTTACCGTGATGTGTGGTTCCTGGTAGGGTTTACCTGGCGCAGGCTGATACATCACTTCGGTCCTTTTGGTGCTGATGGTGAGACCGAAGTTGTCGCAGGCTCGTGAGAGGCAGTCCATTTCGTGCTGCATCATCTGCTCTGTGCTGGCATTGAGGGCACAGTCATCAGCAAACAAGAAGTCCCTGATGACGGTCTCTTTCACCTTTGTAACAGCGTGCAGTCGCCTGAGGTTGAACAGCCCACCGTCAGTTCTGTATCTGACGTGTATACCACCCTGGCAGTCCGGAAGGCATCAGTCAGCATGGCGGAGAAGACCATGATGACGATGTCTGACAAGACCATGAGAACGGAACAAAGAAAATGACTAGCCCTCTAAGCAAACACGGGAAAACAAAAAGAGACAAAGCCTATCATCTTCAGGTCGTTCCATTCATCTTGTGGATCAGTAACTCTCCACTCCACTCCCCCACCCTCACCCTACTTTTTCATTGAACACAGATAACTCATTAACTAATGGCGAGGCGTGCGCTGACAAACACATGCTACCGCACATCCTCACACACACACAGACACACAGACACCAGACACAGACAGACAGACAGACAGACAGACAGACACACATACAAACACACACACACACATACACACTACTCCTCACTCCCAACCCACCCCCTTTACCCTATTAAAAAAAACACAAATACACACCCACACACGCACACATACATTCGCGCGCGCACACACGCACGCACGCACGCACGTACACGCACGCACACACACACACACACACACACACACACACACACACACACACACACTCACACTCACACACATACACGCACACACAAACACATGCACATATGCACACATGCACAAACACACATTGTACATAAGCACACACAATCATTCGCAGACTATACGAACACACACACACACACACACACACACACACACACACACACACACACACACACACACCACAGCGCGCTCACAAATGCACGCATGCACGCACACCGAGACACACGCGAGCGTGCGCATGCGCGCTTCCATGTTTACACGCACGCAGTTCTTTGAATATTATATGAAAGCAACACTAAGCATCATGTAGAGAGGTTGATGAATGACGCCATCCAGACCGTTAGGCAGGCAGGAACAGTGTCAAAACATCGTCAAGGAAGTGTTTACCCTCTGTTGACAGGATTCAGGCGTCTGCCCAAGAAACCTGTCAAGCTGGTTTGGGGGGGGGGGGGGGGATGATCTTTGAAATATGGGGGTCACGTACAGGGACGGACTAAGGGGTAGACGAGGGTCTCAGAAAGCGCTCGTTCATCCCATCCTCTGTCCTCCCTCATACATCCTCTCCCCCTCACCCTCCTTACCAGCATGGAAAGCCTCATACCCACAAGGAGGAGAGAGAGAGAGAGAGAGAGAGAGAGAGAGAGAGAGAGAGGAGATAAGCTCATACCCACAGAGAGGAGAGAGAGAGAGAGAGAGAGAGGAGAGAGAGGAGAGAGAATAAAGCTCATACCCACAGAGAGAGAGAGAGAGGAGAGAGAGAGAGAGAGAGAGATGAGAAGAGAGAGAGAGAGGAGAGAGAGAGAGAGAGAGATGACTTGGTTATAAACAGACAGGCGAGCAGAGGCAGAATGAGTTACGGGACATAAAGACAGGCAAGCAGAGAGACCAAAGGACAGTCAGAAAACGGACAGGTATGAAGAGGGACTGAATCACTGGGAAACAGACAGACAAACAGAATGGTTTGGGGACATGAAGGCAGGGACACAGAGAGACAGAATGCACTTGGGGGATATAGAGACAACAATTACAAGAGAGAATGACGTGGGGGAGTGGGGAGGGGTGGGGGGGGAGGAGGGGTAGACAAGCAGGTAGGAAGAGATGAAATAACTGTGTAGACAGACAAGCAGACATGAGGATACAGAGTGACTGGGTGGCTAGTCAAGCAGTTACAAGAACAGATGAAATGACTGGTGAACAGAGAAGTAGAATTAAATGGAAAGACAGGCTTAAATGGAAAAAGCTGGCAGTCTTGAAAAGTACTCTGTGTTAGGTTTCTCGGGAGCAAAGGACATTGTTTACTGTTTAAGAGATAAATGACTGATAGACAGCAGGCTGAGAGAAAAATGATTTGGGGCAGACAAGCACCATGAAGAGACGAATGGCTCGGTGGACAGACATGCAGACAGAAAGAGATGGAATGACTTGGGAATAGAAGAGGCGTAGAGAGAAGAAAAATGACTTGGAGGAGAGACAAGCACGTATGGAAGAAATGGAATAAATTGGGGCGGGGGTGGGGGTGGGGGTGGGGGTGGATAGAGACAGACAGAATGACTTGTGAACAGAGAGAGAGATAGAGAGAGAGAGAGAGAGAGAGAGAGAGAGAGGAGAGAGAGAGAGAGAGAGAGGCATAGTGGACACAGAGATAGACTAACAGAAAGATACAACGACTCGCTGAACATAAAGACAGGCAGAGATGTACAATAACTTGGTGGACATACGGACAGGTATGCGGGAGACAGAATGACTCGATGAATAAAGAGATATACGCGATGACTCGGGGATAGACAGACAGGCACGCAGGCAGACAGAATGACTTGATGAACACAGAGACAGGCTGGCTTGATGAACAGATAGAAAGGCATGCAAAGAGAGAGAGAGAGAGAGAGAGAGAGAGAGAGGAGAGAGAGAGAGAGAGAGAGAGAGAGAGAGAGAGAGAGAATGACTCTTTAGTAGACAGACAGCTGACATAGAAACAGAATGAATGGCTGGAGACTCAGACTTGCATGCAAAAGTACGGAACGACTCGATGGACAAAATGTGCATACAGAGACAGACAGAATTACTCCCTATAATTATCTCTTGTGTTCTCGTTAGAAAAAAGCAAAAATACTTGATGAATCATGAGCAGTTGCTTTGTATGATTCAATAAATCATGATTATCAAATATTGTGAGAACGAGACCAAATGAAGACGATATTTATCGATGATGTATTTATGGCATTGAATAATAGTTGATGAAGGAAAGACACAACATAAAACCTTCTGATCAGCTCTGCAATATCTTTCATTCGCCTCTTACATGCCGAAAAAATCTATTTGTCATGTGTTGTATGCTTCTTAAATATTTTGAATAAGATTATATTACTTCATCGATAGCAGAAATTTAAAAGAATAGCTGCAACTGGTGGTTGTGTTTAAAGATAAATGATTAAATCAATTTAAATCAAACAAACAAAATGTATTGTTTCCATTTATATTCATGCTGTGAGATGATTCTGAACATAAGAAATGATACATTTTCTTAAATATTATATTTTGTTATTAATGAATGGAAGTCAAATGCATTTTTTTCATACCTTAAGTGCTTTGTGATACCGCTACCTCTGTAACAATCGATAATCAATCTTGAATTATTCTCCAGATCAATTTATCTGTAACAAACAGATAGACTGGTCCATAGAACAAGCCAATTTGTTTACTAAGAGTTTTTATTTTTACTGCTTGGTTAAGTGTTGTCAAAAGTGATTTTTGCTCAGTCATCTAGAAAATAACAATACTTTCCTGCTTTTTGTCTGTTTCGGTTTTTCATAGTAAAAATGACAAATGTTGTCTCTTTCAATTACACTGGAAAACAAACGAACAAACAAACAAACAAAAACATTCATTCTTCTTCACCAATCGTTATAATTATTTCTGGTTCAGTTTTAGCCACGTCCTGATTAAGGGAAGAGTTGTGCAATCCAAACGCAGCCTTCAAATTCTCCAAATTGCTGTTTCCGTGTGCTCTCGACGAGGCAATGAATTCCTGAGATTAACACGCCAAAAAAAAAGTGTTCCATGTTGCTGTCCTGCTGCCAAAGGGAAATAACAGAAAGCACAGACTTTGTGTGCATCAAATCAATTTGTCACGAAAACTTTGCTGGGCAGCCACGTTTACACAAAGCCACCCTGGGACCTGATGTTCAATCTTCGTAATGTTTTGAAAGGAAACTATGTTCTTGTTCTGTTTGTAGTAGCTTCGTACCTTGGAAGTAATTGCGATTCAGATGCATGTTTGCATTCATTTTTAGCGTTATTTTGTTTCTTGAAAGAAATATGCTGAATCAAAATTCATAGCCCTTTCAAATCCATTGCAGAGAATTTTTTTTCTTCAATATCTGCCTTAACGTCCTTCTACTGGAGAAAACTTGAATGATCCTTTCTGATTTTGATTTCCTGGGCATGCGTGTAGTGTGCCAGTCAAAAATCCTACGTGACGTAGGCTGAATACTGGACTATTCCAATTCGAATCTAAAGGTAAACACATGCAAAAAGAACGCCCCCTCTACTCATTTTTCTACATTTTGTTGCAAAGGTTTTTTTTGCAATAGAATTTGTTGCCAAACTAATTTTCGAAATGATAGGTCTTCTGCAGTTCGTTGAGACACGGGACTGCACGCATCTCGTCTCTTAGGATCAAAGGGGATGGCATCTGTGTTTCAGGATATGAACATTTCTTTTGCCATTGATATGTTTCATCATGTCAGCTTTAAGATGGAACAGAATCTTGAATGTTATGAAGAATGATATTGTTCTGATCCAGTTTGCTAGGGACAGGGATCACACACACAGACACACAGACACACGCACACACGCACTCGGACACACACACACACACACACACACACACACACACACACACACACACACACACACACACACACACACCTGCCCATATGCCCACGCACACAGAGCACATATGCAAGCATGCGTGAGTATCCACGAACATCATGCATTTTGTCAGATTTTGGTGACAAAAGAAGGAGTGTTTCATTATCATTCAGACTACCCTTTCCTTGTTAAAAAAAAGTCAAAGTCCCATAGACTAACGACCAAGCAGGTAGTTAGCTGCTAGAGGTTTACTCTGCCAAGGAAGCAGCACTATAGAAGGTGCAGTCTCAAACCCTCACCTTCCACGCCATTAACCGTCCCTGCTCTGCTGAACCAGGTGCCCGTTGACTGCTCAGCAGACAGACACGGTTTCCAAGCTACAAAAATCCACCCTCAAGGTAGCTCAATCCCATGACGTTCAGCTCTGAATCAAGGAGTGAAAATTAACAGCGCAATGGAACGAAGCATCATGCAAGAAGACTCAGTGAAGCTGAACGTTGACAGGAACTGACCTGATTTCCTCACCCACATCACAACTCTGACATGCACAGGTCGACGTTCAGTGATGCTGAAAGAGCAAGACAATCCTTTTAAGCGCGGTAACGATGGCGTTCGTCAACAGTCAGTGGTAAAGCCCTGGGCCGGTCATAGTGGGCTGCAGTGGAACTTGTCACTGGGTGACGGGGCCTTTGTTAGAAATGACACAGGCGATCCCTCCATCAGTGTTAGTCATTCACAATGGAAGTCATCAGCTGGGACTGTTTCATCTTCCGTCAGAGGGAAGGTGACGTAGATCAGCTGGCTATTTGATTACACTCAAGACCCAGTTAGTTTACAGCTGAACGTGAATTGTGTGTATGGTAAAATCTCTTCAATATCTTAAAAGCTGAAGTAAAAAAAAAAAAATCAGATTGAAAATGCATTCCATGTTTTGTCAGATTTTTGCAATGAGATTTAGGCGTCCTATTATTCTTACAACACAGCCTTGCAATTCTTATTCCTTGCCCTGTTTTTATGTTCTTCACTTTTTGTTCAGTATCCAGAAGCATTCCCCAAACCCCTGCTATTGTCAGTACTTTCTAAATTTCACGATAGATGAAAAGTGTTAAGTATGATAGTGGTGCTACAGATCTGCCCACACATCTGAAAGCATTTTTTGTGTTTGTAGATGGTGGGTTTTTAGCCCATCTAGGATCAATCATGTAGGTGGTGGGTTTCTAGCCCATCTAGGATCAATCAGTATAAATTTCGGATATTAGTTGAAAACGGTTACAGATCGCTGGATCTCATTCAAGACGAAGAGATAAAGAAATTGTAGCATATCAGTATTTCTGCAACTTGAAAGCAAATCTGAGATGTACGGGTTCGGCACACATCAGGAATGCATGCCTAAGTCATATCTAAGAACCTGACTTTCCTTTCCACCAAGAAGGTTGAAACATAAAATACTGAAGCGGTTAGATAAGTTAGTTGCTTCGTCCAATAAACCAAACAAACCACAAAAGCTCTCACTGCGGAAAGGAAAAAAAAAAGCTGAAACAGTTTGCAGTAACCAACCACGCCATACCACCAGTGACAGAAAAACCAGTCGAGTCTTGCAAGGTGGCAATGATGACTCCCTGGAAGACACAGAGAGGGGAGTCGACGTCAAGCAAATGGCAGAAGAAAGCCACAGGTAACACGATACACGATACACGATAATAATAAGGTAATACACCAGTGTGGCCTCCCTGGCAAAAGCTCTGGTGCGTGCAGTTCATACTAATCCAGAAGCTTCTCTGGCTTCTGCTGATAGATGACAGTAACATCACCACTGTGGAATCAATGAAGGACCAAAAACGAATACACAAGGATATAGCTTGATGTCTCACCTGGTCTCACGGACATTGCGCTTAACTGCAATGCAAAACCAATACACAAGGAAATAGCTTGATGTCCCACCTGGCCTCATCAACATTGCACTCAACTGCCACCAAGCGAAGCTAAAGATACCTCTGTAATCCATCCTTGAGGAGTACAAGGCAGGAAAGGGAAGGACTTGGGAGACCAGGTTGTGAGATCAACCCAGCCAAGCTAAAGACTGACAGAACATGGCAAAATCAGGAGGCGTTGGATGTGGTAAAGGAATATCGTAAGATCAAGGAATTAACAGGACACACACAATACAACAAGCAGAGACTATAATGAACAGAAATGAAGGGGTCACCAGAGGTAAAAAAAAAAAGAATCAGAGAGAGACATGGTAATACAGGAGTTGAAGGAAGAAGGGAATGCCATAAAAATGCAGAAAGAAGTGCAACAAGGCCGAGGGGGGCAATAGACTACACGAGAAATGCACTCCAAAGCAGTCTCTCAATCGGAATGAAATATGGTCCATGGTGTTTCTTCGGATCAGATTCTTCCAAAGATCTGTAATATGGTCTCTTGCCCTCGAATTCTAATCTATTGAAATGGGATGACCCTGTGCATCCACGTTGTCAGGGCAAACTAACTATGGAGCATGTCTTGAAAGCAAAGTGTTAAAGGAGATCGTATTTATGACCAGCACTTCCACAGATATACTTCTCCCCACAAGGTTCAACTACAACGTTCTACATGGACGCAGATCATGGCCTGCAACAGTTGTGACATCTAGAGAAAGGAAGCTGGTTTACCTGGATAGAGCGAATAACTTCGGCTGCACACAGACCTTCCAGAATCTGTCTGTCTGTCTGTCTGTCTGTCTGTCTGTCTGTCTCTCTCTCTGTCTCTGTCTCTGTCTCTCTCTCTCTCTCTCTCTCTCTCTCTCTCTCTCTCTCTCTCTTCATTGATGCTGCAACGCTGTTTTTCTTGTCATTCCGATTTCGATTGGTGGGGACTTCTCTCTCCACATCCCACTTGGCCTCCATCTGTTTGATCTGGTGATTCCTTCTCATCTGAGAGATCTCTTCTGAATTTGATTGTATGTGTTTTGCCGGTGGTGGAGAGTTTGCAGCATTTATCTTCATATTCTATCGCTAAAAAAGGACGCCCTGTGCTATCACTGCTGAACTTGTTAATTTTGTGTTACATCTAAACAGCAAAAAGACAGACCTATCTTTGTTTTATCTGAGCAGCATATTGAAGGTTCGAGCGCTGCACTGATCTTCAATCAACGCTAATTTGTGTTTGCACATTTGTCTTGCTGCTATCACTGCCAAAAGAACGTTGCTGGCAGGCTGGGGAACTCCCGTAGGACCGTTTTTTTTTTGTCCTCTGTCTTTCATTCCCCTGTGTGCTAGCTGGAGAGCGCTTTGTTTTCACAGATAACAAGTCATGAGCCATCTGCAATCACAAAGAGACTGATCTGCGTTGGGACTGCACGGGAAATATCATTTGGAAAGGCTTTTAAAGTCTAATATAAACAGTCGAAGACAGAAACATCTGTTTGCATGGACAGCAGTTATAAATTGCCTTTCCATCTTGCTTTTCTAGAAGTTCATAGCACTTACCGTGCGCACGTAGTAATGTGATTTTTGAAAGGGTGGGGGGGAAAACGGAAGTGCCACTTGCTATGCATCTTAAAAATATCTATGTTACCAACATGGTTCATCACTCTCATTCTGCCGAATGAATATCACCTCGTCGACACAACGCTTTGCCATTGTCGACAGCTATATGTTTGCTATAGACCGTTGCAATATCTGCCTGATATAATGATTTAATATTATGAATTCTGCTGTCCATTCTGTTCCAAGATCGACTGAATTTCTGAATCCAATCTTTTTATCTCAGCTTCTTCAAGTTTAATTACAAGTCAATGCCAGAGAAGAATTCGTGCCTTGTTGTATACTGATTTTTTTTTTTTGCTAAACAAACAAACAAACAAAAACACACGACAAATTATTACAATGAATATACGCCAATTTCTGTGCATGCTTTGCTCTTGATAACCGGCATTGGCCTACGATCTAGCAGAATTGATCAAAACTCCTGAAACTTCTCAAACAAAACATCTACATACGTGAAGCATTCATAAGTAAGGAAATTGAGTGAACGATATTGGACGACATTGACTGTATGACACGGGAAACGACTGAATGAAGCGCCAGCTGGCAGCTCTTCAGTCGGCACTACCCAGGTAGGCAGCCCGTTGTGTAAACGAGTGTGGATTGTAAAGCGCTTAGAGCTTGGTCTCTAGCCGAGAATAGGCGCTATACAAGCATTCTTTATTATCATTATTATTATAACAGACACGAGAAAGACTTCGCAATGTATCCCCACCGCAATGAAACACCTTCTCTCTGTCAACTGTTAAAGTCGTGACAATGAACATCTGCACCAGGCGCATTACCTAGCTGTTTTCAGAGTACATATGCTGAAAATACCTTTTGATCAGATTTGACGGAAAAAAGGTATTGCATAATAGGCAGGTGTAGAAAAATGGGTGAAGAATGAGCAGGCTATTCAGATTTCTTGCCCCGATCTGCCTTTTTTTTTTTCTTCTCAAAACCTTGCAGTTATCATTCTTCCAAAACGCAGACATTCAAACCAGGTGGCTGCCTGAACTTTTAATCCAGTCGTATTGCAGTGTAGGTACTGTTGAATGTTGTGCACTGGAAACAGAATTGATTAGGGGGATAACTTGACATCACTGATTTCTGAACTAGCTAGATCAACTTTTTGGGGTTAAGAAAGTTTGAAATCTGTCTGTCTGTCTGTCTTTCTTTCTTTCTCTCTTCCTCTCCCTCTGTGATTCTTTGGCGGCTGCGACGTTGACAAAAAGCGGTGACATAGCACAATGAACACTGCCGCTGGTATCATACTTTCGAGGGTTTAAGGAAAGCTGTCCTCTTTCACTTTTTCTTCTTTGCCTGCCTTTCACAGCCTCAAAGGGCTTGTGTTGTCGACCGGGTCATGACAAAGCCGAGACTGAAACTTTCACTTTTTCTCCTTTGCCTGCCTTTCACAGCCTCAAAGGGCCTTGTGTTGTCGACCGGGTCATGACAAAGCCGAGACTGAAACTTTCACTTTTTCTTCTTTGCCTGCCTTTCACAGCCTCAAAGGGCCTTGTGTTGTCGACCGGGTCATGACAAAGCCGAGACTGAAACTTTCACTTTTTCTTCTTTGCCTGTCTTTCACAGCCTCAAAGGGCCTTGTGTTGTCGACTGGGTCATGACAAAGCCGAGACTGAAACTTTCACTTTTTCTTCTTTGCCTGCCTTTCACAGCCTCAAAGGGCCTTGTGTTGTCGACTGGGTCATGACAAAGCCGAGACTGAAACTTTCACTTTTTCTTCTTTGCCTGCTTTCACAGCCTCAAAGGGCGTTGTGTTGTCGACCGGGTCATGACAAAGCCGAGACTGAAACTTTCACTTTTTCTTCTTTGCCTGCCTTTCACAGCCTCAAAGGGCCTTGTTGTCGACTGGGTCATGACAAAGCCGAGACTGAAACTTTCACTTTTTCTTCTTTGCCTGCCTTTCACAGCCTCAAAGGGCGTTGTGTTGTCGACCGGGTCATGACAAAGCCGAGACTGAAACTTTCACTTTTCTTCTTTGCCTGCCTTTCACAGCCTCAAAGGGCCTTGTGTTGTCGACTGGGTCATGACAAAGCCGAGACTGAAACTTTCACTTTTTCCTTTCATTTCCTCTTCGCATTGCGCTTTCTTTTTTTCCCTCCTCTTCTCTCCCCCTGCCACCACTTACCTACCTTTTTTTTTTATCTCCCTGTACTTGTCTCTTTCTACTCTCATTTCTGTCCATCTTCTTCAACTGTCCTCCGTCCTCTTTCTTTCCTCTTCTCTTTTCCTCTCTCCTCTCTCTCGCTCTCTTTCTCCTCCTCTGCCTCTTTCCTTTCTTTTCTTATCCTCTTCCGTTTTTTCCTTCCTGTTTCTTTTCTTTCTTTCCCCCTCTCCTTTTTTTTTTCCTGTCTTTCTCTCCCCCCCCTTTTTTCCTATGCCTCTTCTCCTCCTCCCCTCCACCTATGTCTTCTTCTACCTTCTTCTCTCTGTTTCTTCTCTCTGTTCCTACTTCTTCTCTTTCTGTTCCTACCTTCTTCTCTTTCTATTCCTACCTTCTTCTCTTTCTGTTCCTACCTTCTTCTCTTTCTGTTCCTACCTTCTTCCTTTCTGTTCCTACCTTCTTCTCTTTCTGTTCTACCCTTCTCTTTCTGTTCCTACCTTCTTCTCTTTCTGTTCCTACCTTCTTCTCTTTCTGTTCCTACTCTTCTCTTTCTGTTCCTACCTTCTTTTCTTTCTGTTCCTACCTTCTTCTCTTTCTGTTCCTACCTTCTTCTCTTTCTGTTCCTACCTTCTTCTCTTCTTCTTTCTGTTTCCCTACCTTCTTCTCTTTCTGTTCCTACCTTCTTCTCTTTCTGTTCCTACCTTCCTTCTTCTCTTTCTGTCCCTACCTTCCTTCTTCTCTTTCTGTTCCTACCTTCTTCTCTTTCTGTTCCTACCTTCTTCCCTTTCTGTTCCTACCTTCTTCCCTTTCTGTTCCTACCTTCTTCCCTTTCTGTTCCTACCTTCTTCTCTTTCTGTTCCTACCTTCTTCTCTTTCTGTTCCTACCTTCTTCTCTTTCTTCTTCTTCTTCTCTCTGTGGTCCTATTTCTTCCTTTCTCCTCTCTTCTTCCACCCTTTCTTCTCATCCTGCCTTTCTCCTCCCCCCTCCTCTACTCCCTCCTCCTTTCCAACCCTTTATCCTCCTCCTTCTCTCCCTTTCCCTCTATTCATGTCTTTCTCCTTGCTCTGTTCGCCTTCGCCTTCCTTTTTCCTTCCTTTCTTGTCCTATCTTACTTTCCCTTTGTCCGCCTTCCCTCCTTCGTTTCTTCATCTTTATTCTCCCCCACTAATCCTCCTCCTCCTCTTCTTCACAACAACAACAACAACAACAACAACAACAACAACAACAACACGAACTGCAAGAACCTTCAGACCGACCCGTCTCTGCTTTCCTGATGCTGTTGGTGTACCATCATCGGATCATCCAGGAGTAATGTGGCGCCTGGCCACACACACACACACACACACACACACACACACACACACACACACACACACACACACACCACACACACACACCAGGGATTCATTAACTCGCCACTCGACCCTCAGCCGATCAAAGACAACGTGGGAGGGAGGAAGGGAGGTTGGTGGAGGAAGCCGACCATTCGTGGGCCACGTAAAGACTTACCTCACATCATTAGCGCAGAGAGAGAGAGAGAGAGAGAGAGAGAGAGAGAGAGAGAGAGAGAGAGAGGAGAGGAGAGAGAGAGAAGGAGAGAGCGAGAGAGACAGAAGAGAGAGAGAGAGGAGAGAGAGAGAGAGAGAGAGGGGGAGGAGGGAGGGAGAGAGGGAGAGAGAGAGAGAGGGCTCGTTTGTAGCACCCTTCTCTGTTTCTCTCTCAAAAGACCACGAAACCTTCTAAATTCTGAAGGAAGTACGTATACTGAGGTGACCTGACAAAAAGTCTTACCCCACATCATTAGCGCAGAGAGAGAGAGAGAGAGAGAGAGAGAGAGAGAGAGAGAGAGAGAGAGTGGTGGGGGGGAGGGGGGAAGGCGCCCTTCTCTGTTTCTCTCTCAAATGACCATGGAACCTTCTAAATTCTGAAGAAAGAAGGTACATTGTGGTGATCTGACAAAAAGTCTGTTAAAGATGTGGCGTCACATTGAAGGGTAACTGCTTTACATTTTGTCAATGACTAGTTACCTTCTTCTGAAGATGAGTTACATCAACATGAGACAAAACTGGGCTTAATCTTCGTAGCTTTACTAAACAAATGATTTGAAGAGATAAAGATATTTTCGCCTAAAAATACGCATACAATTTGAAAATATGTTGCTTTTATTCCCCTTTAGAACCTGTTCAGAAATTTCTATTTACCCCTTATTCGAATGAGCAAAAAAGCAAAGAAGGTAAATGAAAAAACAAAGAAACAAACAAACAAAAAACGGTTAGAAAGAAAGAAAAAGATATACACTCCTCCCTCAGCACATTCCATAAAAGAATGATCTGAATTTGCACATGTTCAGTGCATAACAGAACTTCCTCTTGAAGAATTTTTAAAGTATGTTTAATGAGCGTGACCATGACAAACGTTTTAAGACGTAGAATTCATTTCTTTGGCTTACTGGCAGCAATCACAAACAAAATTTATCAATGTTTCAAGAGACATTTTTCCCCCCACATCTGAATATGAAGTGTCCCTTCTCATGCATTTTAACCCTTTTCATTTCATCAGTAGCGCCATTTTGATGCTTTACACAAGCACTCTTGTATACATGGACAGTTAAGGAAACTAAGATTAAAGGTAACGAAACAAATCAGTTTGGTTGTAAAAAAAAAACAGCCCCTTACCCAACACTCTCCCTCTTCACCTTCCTTCCCTCTTCATTCAGTAAGAGCACAGCAGAGGGAGTTCTTCATGAACTCAATCGATGAGAAGAAGGGATGCTTACAAAAGTAATTGAATTCATGTCAGATTTGATTCCATTACAGCAATGACTTTCAGAACGGGAATCAGACTGATGTCAAAGGGAACCCTTCTGTGCACACGTGAACCGATTCTATGGGTTTTGATTTGTTGTTTTCTTCTCTACAGGCTGCGAATGGTGAAGCAGCCCAAATTCAATTTTTCTCCTTATGATGTATGGTTAGTGACGAGTGACTAGTGACCAGTTTTCAGTGATCAGTGACCGTTGAACAAGTGCAAACAGACCCACCGTTGTGAGCGACCAGGGACATTAAAACTGCAACTGGGGGACTGGGCAGGCACCTTTCTCCTGTCTCCATTGGTTTCTGATTGCCCTCGATCTTCTTCCAGTCACAGGACAGACGTTCAAGACCCTCCAGCAAAAGTTTCATATTATTTTTGAGTTGATACCACAGTAAAACAAAAAACAAAACAAAAAACAAACAAACAAAAATTAAAAAAAAAACCCAGAAAAGAAGCACAATACAATAATCAACAAGAACAAAACAAGAACAAACTGAGGAACGGTCATTAGTAATATGGCGGGGGAGAGAGAGAGAGAGAAGAGAGAGAGAGAGAGAGAGAGAGAGAGAGAGAGAGAGAGAGAGAGAGAGAGAGAGAGAAGAGAAGAGAGAGACAGACAGACAGAGAGAGAGTAACGAGAGAGAGAGAGAGAGAGAGAGAGAGAGAGAGGAGAGAGAGAGAGAGAGAGAGGAGAGAGAGAAAGAGAGAGAGAGAAGAGAGAGAGAGAGAGACAGAAGCAGACAGAGAGGAGAGTAACAGAGAGAGAGAGTTGATGCCACAGTAAAGAGGAAAGACATCATCTCAACACAATAATCAACAACAAAAACAAAACAAGAAGAAAATGAGGAACCATCATTATTAGTGGGGGGGGGGGGGGGGGGGGGGGGGGGGGGGGGAGGAGAGAGAGAGAGAGAGAGAGAGAGAGAAGAAGAGGGAGAGGAGAGACGAGAGGAGAGAGACAGACACAGAGGATACAGAAGACAGAGAGTGACAGAGAAAGGCAGAGAGAAACAGAGAGAGACAAGACGAGACAGAGAGAGACGGAGACAGAGGACAAGAGACGAGAAGAAGAGAAGAAGAAGAAGACGAAGAACGACGAGGAGGAGGAGGAGAGAGAGGAAGGAGAGGAGAGGAGAAGAAGAAGAAGAAGAAGAAGAAGAGAAGAAGAAGAAGAAAGAGAAGAAGAAGAAGAAGAAGCAAATACAATGCATTGGGAGAAAGGTGGAGCAGCACTTTCTCCAATGTAGGGATCGACCAGATCTGAGCGCCTTCGCATTCCGCACATGAGAATGGACATCCAGCACCAGAAAAATTATCACCGCTTTTTTCCGCCCCTCATCAGCATCCCCTCCCCCCCCCCCAAACCACACACACACACACACACACACACACACACACACACACACACCACACACACACAAACACACACACACTCACTTCGCCTTCAGAATTTCCCTTCCTCTCCTCCCTCCCGCCCCTCCCCCCCCCCTTCCACACATTGAATCCAACTCGCTCCTCCACCCCCCACCCCCACCCACCTCCACTCTCATCACAATGCATTTCTGGAACAAATCGAGCTGCAAGAACTCAGAGCAGATAACAGACCACAAGAAGAGTCATGGAGTTCCCGTTGGTACGTCTTCTTCTCCATACTCTCCTTCGCTCTCTCGCGCAATCCTGTATCCCACCTTCCCCCCGACTGTTTTTCGAATCAGACGGAGATTGCCCACTAACCCTCTCATTCTTTTTTTTTGTCGTCGGCCGGTTATAGCTTTGAATCGTCGATATCCTCCTTGTGTGAATGACCTGTACAGACTAACCCCCACCCCCTTTCTGCAACACCCCCCACCCCCACCCCCCCTGATTCCTTCCTCACGGCGCTGAGGTTAAGGAAAGGGTGTTCAAGCACTTTTTAAATCAATGGGGAGACAGGCAGCTATGCAGAGAGGACGAATGGGCTTGGAGGGTAGGCAGACAATGAGAGAGAGAGAGAGAGAGAGAGAGAGAGAGAGAGAGAGAGAAGAGAGAGAGAGAGAGAGAGAGAGAGAGAGAGAAAAGAGAATGACTTGGAAGATAAGACAGACATGCGTAGAGGCAGAATGATTGAGGGGTTTGGGAGCTAATACATACAGGTATGATCAGAAAGAAGAATGACGTGCTGAATGTGCAGGCAGGCATGAAGAAAAACTGAATGAACTGGGGGATAAATAACCAGGCATGCAGAGACAAAATGACTTGATATATAAATACACAGACTGGCATGCAAAGACAGAATGATTTGCCCTATAGACAAACTGGCATGCAAAGATAGATGACTTGACAGATAGACAGACAGACGACAGACAGACAGACAGACAGACTGGCAGCATTATTTGGGGGGAATAGACAGAAAGACATGCAGAGAAACAGTATGACTTGAGGGACAGGCAGACAGGCATGTGGAGATACATCATTATTATATTTGAACAGACAAGACAGGCTTACAGACAGACAGAATAAATGGCTTGGTGGACGGACAGACATGCATGCAGACGAACAGGAAGACTTGATGGATTGATTTGCACACCAAGAAACAGATAGAATTATCCGCCTCGCTGTCCTCTCCTCTGTTTTTCCCCAACCTTCTATCTCAGTTTATTTATTATTCATTTATTCATTTACTTATTTATTCATTTATTTGCTTATTTATCTGTTTATGGATTTATTGATTAATCTATGTAGTTAGTTATTTATCTCGGTTGAACAGCCCATTTGTTTATTTGTTAATTTATTTTCTTTACTCCTAATGTATTAGGGCCTAGGCGATGCTTCTTTGACGAAGAAAATCGACCCCTCCTACCCTTCAGCCTTTTATTTCCCTTCCCTTCATGTTGGCTACTTGTTTCTTGATTTTCTTAGATGTTGACTGTCTGTTGATGGCATGGCACTTGTCAGTTTGTCTTTAGGCTTACAGATGATATTGAAGCATAGAAATGAAACTTAAAAAATCTTTTTTACTATTGTACTTTGATTATCATTTTGCTACCAATATTTCACTACCAATGGAGAGAAGTCAAAGTCAAAGTTTTTCAGACCTGAATATTTTTTGTTTCCAACTTTCCTAAAAACAAACAAACAAACAAACAAAAAACACAACAACAACAACAACACACACACACACACACACACACACACACACACACACACACACCCACACACACACGGACGAACTTAGAGAATAACTCGTCTTGCTTACAGCAATTTTTTTCACTACTTGCTTTAAATGTTGTCGAAATTTGTTTTTGTTCAATTATCTCGACAATAGCAGTTATAAGCTGAGGTCTCTTCTCTTTTTTCTTTCTTTGTTTTTGTGTTTCTTTTTTACATAAGAAATGTTGTCTCTTTTAATGGTATAAAAAAAAAAAACGTGAATTCTTTTTTTTCGTCCCCAGTGTTCATATTTATGTTGGGTCCTAATCAGCTGTCATTCAGTTTGAACAACATCCTGATTCGTTTCCGTTTGCTCTCGACGAGGCAAAGCATTCAAAAGGTCAGCAGGACAAAAATGTTTTCCATGTCGGTGTCCTGCTGCCAAAAGAAAATAACAGAAAGACAGCCCGGACATGGTGTGTGTTTTATCAGATCTCTCACGAGAACCCTGTCGCCCCGCCCGGTTGACACAAAGCTACCCCGAGACCTAATGGTCAATCTTGGCAATAATTTGAAAGCAAAGGTTTTTCTTCCTGGTTCGATCTTTGTGTGATTATGTAGTTCATCAGAGATTAATTGAGCTTTAGCTGCATGTTTTTTTTTCTTGTATCTTAGGGGTACTGATTTGTAGCTTGCAAGAAACATTGCTGAATCAACACTAAGAGGATTTTACGTCCTGTGATCGTGATTTGTTCCTACAGCTTCTACTTCACGTGACTCCATTGGAGGAAACTGGAATGATCTTGTCTCTTTGTGATCCCATGGGAATGCGTGAGGTGTGCCAGTCAGAGAATGCCGCCTATGGTAGACGAATCTGGACTGGTCCCATTCGGCACCAAAGATAAACACATGCAAAAAAACAAAAAAAAAAACAAAAAAAAAAAACGCTCCCACCATTCATTTTTGTACATTTTGCTGCCAATTATATTTTCCGCCGAAAGAATCTTCTGCAAAACTAGTGTTTCCCCCCCATCTAGGTCTATATCAGGGCATTGGGATATGGAACACATTTGTTCAACTAGTGTCAGAGGAGATGGAGTTTGGGTTTTAAGAAATGAACGCGTGTTTTAATCGAAATTCATCACAGCCTACTGTGAACTAAAACAGCATTTTGGTTCATCAGAAAGAATGCTGCTGCTCTGCTCCCAAATTGCAGAGATAGAGGTGTCACATGTGCGCACGCATGCGCGCGCGCGCGCGCACACACACACACATACACACATACGCACACGCGCACACACACACACACACACACACACACACACATACATGCACACATACATGCATACATACACATATACACAAACCGAACTTAAAGGGAAACATGACGATCAAATGTGGAAATAATTTCAGTGTATACTGTCAACTTATTTACCATTACCACCACATTGCTACCACTTATATTCTTAATTGACATTACTTACATGCGACTCTTTCACATAATAGTGCATGCACTGGAAAGCAACAGGGCATCTGATAAGCTGCACTCTGTCCTCTAGAAATCGGGCCATTGTGATTGCCATTGTTCCCTGACATTGCCCACGATAAAGTAAGCACTGTTACAAAAGCACAAAGCTTTGTAGCATGACGCAGCACAGCGACAGAAACAGGCCCCAGTGAAACTTCACGTTGACAGGTATGGCGCTGATCTCCTCAACCACCCGACAATTCTGACATGCACAGGCCGACAGAGTCAGGAGTGATGCTGGAAAAGGCGAGACAAACCTTTCAATTTCGGCAACAGTCACGTTCAAGAGTGTTCAAGTGGTCAGCGCAGGATCGACCATAACAGATGAAGAAAAGCTTATCCTCAGCTAATGGGTCTTTTGTCAGAGATGGCACGGACAGTCTTTCGATCAGTGTGAGGTCAATCACACTGAAAGCCCATCAGCCCCAGCTCTTTCAGCTCCAGGGTCTTGAAGGTGGAAAAGAGCATTCGGTTTTCTTTGCAGCCGGGTCGCCTTTTCAACGCTTGGCTTGGACGTGGTGATTTTGCATTGTTAACGGCAAAATCATTTATGTGTACTGAATGCTGTTGTTTGACTGTCCTTGCTGCTAATGGATGATGAATTGAAACCGAAAGAGTTGTGTGTGTGCGTGCGTGCGTGTGCGTGCGTGTATGCGTGCGTGTGTGTGTGTGTGTGTGTGTGTGTGTGTGTGTGTGTTGTGTGTGCGTGCATGTGCACATGCATTCGTGCGTGCGTGCGTGCGTGCGTGCGTGTGCGTGCGTGCGTGCGTGCGTGTGTGTGTGTGGTGTGTGTTGTGCGTGCATGTGTGCGTCGTGCGCGCGCGCGTATGTGTGGTGTGTGTGTGTGTGTGTGTGTGTGTGTGTGTATGAAGACTTTTTAATATCTTTCAGAAATCAGTAGTCTGAATCAGAACAGGCATCTCTGAACACCAGCAAACAGTACTCTGGCAGCAGAGCGATGTTTCCTCGGGGAGCTACTTCATGACATTACATCGGCTGCTCCCTGCGCACTGCTGGTGCAAAGTTGTGTCAGGAAAGCTGGGGTGTGGCTGTAGATGGGGGCAAGAATGAGTGGCACAGACGATGATAAAGCTATGGGAAAAAAAGAGAGAGAAAAAAAAAGCAAAAATTATTTCAGTCAATGTGCACAAGATGAATTAATAAAAATGACAATGGATTTCAATCTGGCGCCAGATCCATGGTCGTGATCTAATCAACAAAAATGCCAAATAACAGGTTTGTTTTTGCTGCATATACATGAATGTATATGTCATACAGCACATTTGTTACACTTAATCACACATATGGCATATTTACTCCATTCGCGCGCATCTACTCCAAAGGAGAGAATTGGGGAACAATTCATTTTTTAGCTCCCTTTACCAAATTTTGTTAACAAAAGAAAACAAAATATTTCACAACATTATTTCACAAAATGCTTCTTTTTGTTTTTTGGTAATGACATCAATTGTTTACATTTACTTATTAATACTTTTGCTTTTCTTTTTATGTATTTATTATTCCCCAACTGGCGACTTACCCTAGGGAATCAATATTCTAACCAAGGAATCGCAAACAGACTTCTGTCTGCGCTACATCAAAATCGGCCACTCCCTGACCTCAAGGAAAACTAGGTTTTCCTTTTACAACCCCCCTTAAGGTTGAAAAGTGAACTAACGACTCTGGCCAAGCCAAGCGCCCTTTTCTCCCGTCTGGTAACTCCCGGACTGCCCATCATATCGGGAACACACCCGTCCTACAAAAGAGTGAGCTTCTCTCACCAGTCACGTGCCTCTCAACGTCCAATCAAAGTTAGAGATTCAAGCAATGTTTACCTGTGGTGTTGTTTTCTCGACAACAGGCGAAAGCATCACCCGTGTATGCACACCACCATGACAGCACACACACACACACACACACACACACACACACAGATATCACTGGGTGATATATATATATATATATATATATATATATATATATCTGTGTGTGTGCGTGCGTGCGTACGTGCGCGCTTGTGTGTGTGTGTGTGCGCGTGTGTGCAAAAGGAGACAAGGCCTGTGTGGCTGACTGGGCTACCAGAAAACTAAAACCGACCCTGTGGAAAATTGGCACAGAAGTAGACAAGATCTCACAACAGGGAACTTTCTGCAAGGGGACAATGATGTCTGAACATGAGCAGTAAGTGAAAGGAAAGTGAATCATATTAAACACAGCTTGTAACAGAGATCAGAACAAATGTATGATCTGTTGAGTTTTCTTGTGAGGGAGAATTGACTCTAGTTTCAAGTTCACAAAACCGAATATTTCCAGAAACTGACTGACTTGCCTGACAATTCTATATGTACACACACACACACACACACACACACACACACACACACACACACACACATATATATATATATATATATGTATATACACCAAACCAGTGATCCTTACAAAACAAGTTCTTCTTATTCTCACGGAAGAGATCATTACACACCAGAAATGGATTCGGACAAAGTTTAAACAGTAGTATGTAATGACAACATTTCTGCATGAGACCTGAGAATGTCGCTAAAACTGAGGTGAGCAAACTGTAGTGACTGCTATATCAAAAAAAAAAAAAAATTAGCTGGTGTTATACTGGATGATATGTTCTTTATTAAACTCAGTGGACAGCCTCATTTTGATCACATGAAATCAGGTCTTTGCGACTGCCATTAACTCCTTGACATTACTCGGGACAAACTAAGCGCTGTTAGAAAACACAGTAGAGTGATGCAACTCAATTATGGCAGAAGGTTCACTGAAGCTTAACGATGACAGGTACTGACCTGATTTCCTCACTCAGCCAGCAACTCTGACACGCAGAGGTGGACATTCAGCGTCAGTGATGCTGAAAGAGCAAGACAATCCTTTCAAGTGTGGTAACGATCGTGTTCGTCAGCCGCCAGTGGTAGGCCCAGGGCCGGTCATAGTGGGCTGCAGTGGAACTTGTCACTGGGTGACGGGGCCTTTGTTAGAAATGACACAGGCGATCCCTCCATCAGTGGTAGTCATTCACAATGGAAGTCATGGGACTCTTTCATGTCCATTCACTGGGGAAGTGAAGTAGATCTGTCTGGTTTCTGATTGCTGTCATTATCCATTTAGTTCATGGCTGGATGTGGTGAATTGTGTTTGTGGTAAAAGCACTCCATTGTCCTGAACGCTGTTATTCCAATTTAAACATCAGATTTAAAACGCATTCTATGTTTCGTCAGATTTTCACAATAAAATAGAAGGATTCTATTATGAATGCAAACAGTCTTGTTATTGCTCCCCTTTATCCTGTTTACTTTATGTTGCTCTTTACTTTCCTATTAGCATTTAGAGGAATTCCCACAGGTACTCACTGCTGTTGATGCTAGCATATTTGAAAACATCTTGTAAATAGTGACTTTTTCGGCCCATCTAGGATCAAGTAGTATAGATTTCAACATTAGCTGAAAACACAGTCCAAGATCAAGAGATAAAGAAATTATGACATAACAATATTTGTACATCTTGAAAGTAACCAGTAAAGCCCTTATGGTCATACGACAGTCCCTTCAACCAAGGGAGATAACACACACACACACACACACACACACACACACACACACACACACACACACACACACACACACACGCACACACACTCACACACACACACACACACACACACACACACACACACACACACACACACACAATGAAGCTGTTTGATGACTTTGTCGCTTCGTCCAGGATGAGTTTCAATCCAAATAATCACGAACTCTCTTCATGTGGTAAAGAAAAGTACCTGAAATAGTCACGTTTACTGTTATCAACCAGACTACTCCAACAGTGACAGAAAACCAGCCAAGAGTCTTGGGAGGTGACATGATGATTCATTGAAGAACACAAAGAGGGAATACTAACTCAGACAACCGGCTGTACAAAGCTTGAGGGAAATGAGAGCAATATGGCCCCCTTGGCAAATATAGTCTGGCGCCTGCAATTCATGCTGATCCAGAAGTTTTTTGTTGTTGATTCTATTGATTTATGATGTCAGCACTAACACAGTGGAATCACATGAAGGCCCAAATCAGCAAATCCACATGAAAATCTGCTCTTGCTGACATTGCGTTCAACTGTTAGCAAGCAAATCTGAAGCTATCCCATCCTTGAGGAATAAAAAGTGGGAAAAGCAAGGTTACTTACCGTGCTTGACGATTCGGGAGACAAGGTTGGAAGATCAATCTAGCTCCGACTAAAGACTGGCAGAAAATGAACATATCAGGATGCAATGGGTGTGGCTCAGGAAAACCTCTAAGTCAGGGAAATACAGGATACATCGAAACCAACGGGAGGGGACTGGGACCAAGAGAAGTGAAGAGATGGTCTCAAGCAAAAGAAAAATCAAAGAGAGAAATAGTAACACAGGAACTGAAGACAAAAGTGAATGCCATGAAAACTCAGTAGGTAGGCCAGAAAGACCAAAAAAGAAAGGCATCAACAGACGTCGGCTGAAAACGAACTTCAGAAAAGTCCCAGATGGGATGAAATAGGCTTAAAGCTCCACATGAGGGCAGTTAAGAAGACTGCACTTACGGTTAGTATGCCAGAGGAAACACCACACCACCAGAAGCTCCAGCAACGACCTTACAGACAGCAAGACGGCACAAATTATGGTTCGGAGCAGCTGTGACATAACGCATACAAGCAGGGTTTGCTGGATAGAGTGAATGACTTGGGGAGTGTACAGCAGACCGTCTAGATTTTGAAAATCATCCAGCGATCGACAAGAAGAATGGCATGACACCAGAACAGGGCTCATTAGTCTGTGATTTCATAACACAGCTCTCGATTTCTGGTAAGAAGAGAATTTCAGAGGCAGCTGAAAAGAGTTCCAGTGGGGAATGGAGAAGAAGGAATAAAAGTGAACTTCATAACCCTGAAAATATTCCACTTTAGAACAGATGTCCAAGAGCGACGTGGATAGAACTCTAAGACGCCCAACCAGGCAGGTTCGAATCCAGGCAGTGCCAGAAATATTTCTGACAAGCAGAAGAAGAACAACTACGAGTCCTAAGCCAGATGTGGCCCGGTCTGTTTGGTGTCAGTATTGCAGGGCTGTAGCACTTGTCTGATTGGGGCTCCCTGCTCTGAAGACCTCTTGCTGTCAAGCTCTTCCAGAGTTGCTTCCTGTTGTGCCCATTTCTCAGCACTGTTTTTGACGAAACTTGATTCTTAAATGGACCTCTCTCTTTCTCTGTTTGTCTCTGTCTCTGTTTCTGTCTGTCTGTCTGTCTGTCTGTGTGTCTGTCTGTTTCTCTCTCTCCCCCTCTTTCTTTCACCTCCTCTCTCTCTCTGTCTGTGCGCTCGCGCACGTGTGTGTGCATGTGTGCGTGCGCTCGTGCTCACGTGTATATATATATATATCTGTGTGTGTGTGTGTGTGTGTGTGTGTGTGTGTGTGTGTGTGTGTGTGAGAGAGAGAGAGAGAGAGAGAGAGAGAGAGAGAGAGACAGAAATAGAGACAGAGAGAGAACGCATAATACCCCCTTTGTTCCATTTTGTTTATTGTTTCATTAATTCCCAGCATGCTGGCATCAAATTACGTAAGGTCTTTTGAGTGAAAATTTCTCTGTAAGCTAAATCCCTTCGGATACGGATGCACTAGCTTTCATGCGGCCTGCGTCCGAGACAGCACAATTTCAAGATCTACCGGTGCTACATATTTCTATGACTGTTGGACTTACACAGACGAGTCTTGATAACAGTGCAACACAGTGAGTTCTGAACAACATTAGGGGGTGAGCGATATTCTCTCGAAAAAGACCACTCACAGTCAGGAATTTTTGAAGATACTTGAATATCTAAAGATAGAAGTGTACACACTAATTCCTCTGACCTTAACAATACATGGTGTTTTGAATGAAGGGTTGTTTTGTACGAGATTCTCCGTATTACATCCAGGGGGAAAAACTAAACAAAACGAATGTCTCTCATATCTCTCTCTGCCATAGTGCCAAAGAGCGAATATGGTTTTAAAAGAAAGGAAAAACAGAAAACGTGAAGTCATGTTTTTTTTTTTTTTTTTTTTTTTTTTTTTTTTTTAAGCTGGAGACGTGCACTAAGTAACACTGATTTGTCACTTTTGGAGATTAGAGTATTAGATATTACCTATATAGAGATATAAAAATCTTAGGTGCCGTTTTTCCATTTCTTATGTGGACACGATTCGTATATACGTACATCTCTCTGTCTGTCTGTCTGTCTGTCTGTCTGTCTGTCTGTCTGTCTCTCTCTCTCTCTCTCTTGTGTGCCATCATGCCGCTCATTCTAGGTCCCCTATAAACCGCCGGAGCTTGCATTGTCCAATCCCCACACCGCATACCGCTCGCAATGATTAATCAACATTAGGTTGTTTTCAGGTACCCCACTAGGGGAGACACTGCACTACAGCTGAGTCCCTTGGTGATGTTCAGCGGAGTCTGTTCTGATCCAGCACACGCACGACTCTTCCTATCACGCCCGCTTCTGATGGCAGCACACGCACGACACTACCTATCATGCCTGCTTCTTGATGGCTGTATTTGCATAATTCCGGAGCCAGGAGAATGAGAGTATCTGTCCAGAGGATGCAGCCACGTCCCATCCAACGACGGTCCAAATAAACTGGCCAATACCAATGACTTTGGCAAGAACCCACAACAGATATGTCTGTCTGTCTGTTCGTCAAGTCTGTCTGTCTATCTGTATGTCTATCTGTCCTTTCTTTCTTCATTTTGTCCGTCCGTTCGTCTGTCTGTCCGTCCATCTGTCTGTCTGTCTGTCTGTCTGTCTGTCTCTCACTCTCCTCTCTCTCTCTCTCTCTCTCTCTCTCTCCCTCCAGTCTTTTCCTTTTCTCCATTGCCGCTGCATTTCCTATCCGATTTCTCATGTTTTCCTCTCCTGCGGCAAGTTGTTTTTCGATTGGTGGGGACTTCTTTCTCCACTTCAGCTGTTTGGTCTGGTGACTCCTTCTGTTGTGAGGATCTCTTCTGAATGTGATTGTCCGCCTGCTGCTTGCTGGCGGTGGAGAGTTTGACACGAGGCAAGACTGCCCCGCAGCATCGGGTCCATGGACATTCATCACGAGATTCTATCACCAGAGGAAAACCACCAGCAGCATTGCCGCTCCTGGTCGTTCATGTTGCCTTACATCTGAAAGGCAACTCTGGATTTCTGGAGCTTTTGATTGTGAAATCTGTGCAGCATGTTGAAGATCAAAAGCTCAGCCTATGTTGAATGAACGCTAATTAGTGTTTGCACGTTTCTCCTACTGCTGTTTAAGACAAAAGAAGGTTACCGGGGGCTTTCTTTAGACACCTTTTCCTTCCGTTCTCTGCCCCATATTTCCCCGCATGTTAGCTCGATAGCACTTTGTTTTCACAGACCCCGAGCCAACAGCCATCTGGAATTCAACCAAAAACAACGAGAAAACCGTCAACTGCGCTGAGGTTTTGCGAGAAACACTATTTGGAAAAAAAAAAAGGATTTGAGTATTTGATTCCAGTATTTTCAGACCACATGTTTAGTTTTACCCAAACGGCAGTAAACAAAAAATGTCTTTTGATTACCCTTTATTAAACAGTAAACAAGTGGGGTATTTTTTGCTCCCATAAGAAAACCTAACACAGAGTAACTTTTATTCAAGACTGGCACAGCCTTTTAAACTGTGTTAGGTTTTCTTATGGGAGCAAAAAATACCCCACTTGTTTACTGTTTATCGTTTACTGTTCCCTGCCTCATTTCATTTCCGATACCCTTTATTAGCAGTTCATAGCACAAGCACACGAACGGTAATAAAAAAAAAACGTCGGAAGAGTAAAGAATGGAGGGCAGCCACTTGCCAAGAACTCTAAAAGATCCCTAACAATAACTATATTCCACTCCAAACACGATCTGATCTCAACATGTCTGGAAAAAAAAAACCTTCTTTATTACATTTTCTTAACCAATGGGGTTCATTAATCTTATTTTTCCCAGCGACATTATCATCTCGTCGATTCTACACCTCTCCATTGTCGACAGTTACAAAAACAAACAAACAAACTGATTCAACATCTGCCTGAAACAATTGATTGAATTGTATAAATTCTCAAGTCTGGCTGAATTTCTGGATCTAATCTCATCATTTCAACTTCTGCAAGTGCAGCTGCAAGTAAGTTTCAGAGTTAAGACGCCGCTTCGCTGATAGCTGTTTTTCTTTTTTTCTTTCACAGAAACTGCACAGTGAAACACATTAATGATATCAAACACTAAATTGTAACTATAAACAAAGAGTTGTGGCATTACTGTGATGTTTATGTCGTCGATAACCGCCTTGGGCCCACTCTATAGCAGACTTTACAGAAACACATGAAACCTCCCAAATGAGATATCCACATGCATGAAGCCATCGCCACCATTTAGCTTGATGAATAAACGCTGTATTCCCATCACTTCTATATCTATGCCCATCACGACAAAATCCATTCTTTCCATTAAATATCAAAGTCGTGTAAGTGAACATTTATACCGCGTGTGTACTCAGGCTATTTACATAGCATATTTTGTTTGTTAATAACTTTTCAGAAATATGGTGTTTCCTGAAGGCTGTGTGCAGAAATGGGGGTAAAGAGTGAACCGACTATTCAGAAACCTTTCCCCGACATGCAAACCATGATGATAATATACCTTTACTGTTTTAAAACTTGCCGTTAGCATTCTTCCAGCATTCAGGAATGCAGAAATGTTGATCGACTGAACTTTAACCTGCTGTCGTACAGTGGTAGCGTTGTCATAGGTCGTACACTGGAAATATACACAGAGAAGGAGATTCTGACGAGAAGGAAGAGAGGGAGAAAAGGAACGATCTGAGGGGGAGAGAGAGAGAGAGAGAGAGAGAGAGAGAGAGAGAGAGAGAGAGAGAGAGAGAGAGAGAAAGACAGAGAGAGAGAGAGAGAGAGAGAGAGAGACTCGACTCTTGACGCGCGTTTAACGCCGCGCCATTTATTGTGAGGCCAAAGGTCTGTACACAAAGAGTTCGCAGCGTCAAATTTTCGATTTTTCCAAAGAAAACAGTATCAAATGACATGAAACATAGTTCTCGTTCACTTGCATAAGTTTAGTCTCAGTAAGGAGACACCAGCCTCAGAATTGGGGATTCCTGATTCTCTCGCTATGAAGGCTTTGTTTTCAGAGATCATTTTTTTTTTCTCCAAAACTCGAGTTAGGTTTAGGGTTAGGGTTAGGATGGGGTTAGGGTAGGGTTGAATAATGTAGTGACTTCATTGCAATCAAGAACATACTGAAAAACCATCCTTAGAATTTACGTCAGTAAACATATAGATATTCACAAAACATACTAGTTAATCGAGACAATATTTCCTAAGTTTGATAAGCAACAATATTGTATAGCAACATATATATCCTCGAACCTTTGTAATACTAGTCACCCAGGTAAAATTAAGAACAGGCCTTGTTGCTGTTCGCCGCCCCGCGTCCCCCCCCCCCCCCTACCCCCCAATCACAGCGGGAGCGCAAGAGGAGGGGGGGGGGGGGAGGAGAAAGACCGCGAGCCGCGGGAGGGGGGGGGGGGGGGGAGACCGCGAGCCGCACGGGGCGCGCCGGCCGGCAGATGTGCTCCGACGTCTCTTGTTGCTGTCCGGACCGCGCGCCCCGCGCCCCCCCCCCCCCCCACCGCAGCGGGAGCGCAAGGGGGGGAGGGGGTGGGGGGGGGGTAGGGGAGACCGCGAGCTGCACTGGGCGCGCCGGCCGGCAGCTGTGCTCCGACGTCTTCTGTTGCTGTCCGGCCCGCGCCCGCGCCCCCCCCCCCCCCCCACAGCGGGAGCGCAAGGGGGGGGGGGGGGGGGGGGGAGACCGCGAGCCGCACGGGCGCGCCGCCGGACACACAAGCTCACAGATCTTGAGCCAACAGCCATCTGGAATTCAACCAAGAACAACGAGAGAGAGAGAGAGGAGAGAGAGAGAGAGAGAGAGAGAGAGAGAGAGAGAGAGAGAGAGAGAGAGAGAGAGACAGACAGACAGAGAGAGAGAGAGAGAGAGAGAGAGAGAGAGAGAGAGAGAATATTGGAGGAGGAAAGATCAACGGTTTCCATTGTTGTCGCCTTTCCTCTTGGGGTAAATAAATTCCGTGGCAATCTTCTGTCAGTTTTTGCCCTCCTGTCTTATCTTTATCATGTTGACATGACTGATTTCTGAGTCAGCTAAATCCGATTTGGGTGTTAGGGGTGTGAATTGTCTGTCTGTCTGTCTGTCTCTGTCTCTCTCTCCGTCTGTCTCTCTGCCTCTGTTTCTGCCTCTCTCTGTGTCCCTGTCTGTCTGTCTCTGTCTGTCTGTCTCTGATTTTTTAACCGGCGGCTCTGACGTTGAAGAACGAGGTGATATGCATGATGAATATTCTGCTTGCTTTATACTTATGGGTATTGCAGAAAGCTGCCCTCTATCTTTCTGCTTCTCAACCGGCCTTTCTCAGCCCTGAAAGCGCCCTAGGCGGTCCACTGGGTTATGATAAAACTGACACTTTCTTTCCTCTTTATTTTCTCTTCCTAGCTTCCTTCTTCTTCTTTTCTTCTTCTTCTTCTTCTTCTGCATACACAGGCTGATACTCCTGCGGACACTCCCTGCATCCATCTATCCAATAAAGGGAGTGGAGTTTTGTGTGTATGACCGTTTTTTTTTTTATCCCGCCATTAAGGCAGCCATACCTCTAGCTTCCTCCATTTTTCCTTCTCTCATTCTCCTCTTTTTTTTCCGCCTTTCTTTCTTTTTCTTTCTATCCTCCTCCCTTTATCTACCTCACTCTCGCCTCCTTCTCCGGCTTTTCACGTTTTTACCTCTTCCAATCATCTCCTCCCCCCCCCTCTCCTCCCTTTCTCCCGCCCTTTTCTTTCTTTTCTCTTCCTAATCTACTTATTTTTTCTCTCTTCCTTCCTTTCCTCTCCCTCTGTCTCCCCCTTCCTTCTTTCTTTTTTTTCTCCTCTCCGTTCCTTTATCCCCCACGCCCCCCCCCCCCCCCCCCCCCGCATCTCCCTTTCCTTATATGCCTATTTTTCTCTTCTCTTTGTTCTCCTTAAAAGGTCTTCATCCTTCCTTCCTTTTCCGAACCTCTCCCAGTCGTTCCCTCTTTCTCCTTAGTTCTTGTTCCTTTCTTTCCTCACTCTCGACCCTGCATCGAAGTGACTCACCAGCAGGAAGAACTTTCAGACCCACCCTACTCTGCTTTCCTGATGCTATTTTGTGATGCCATCATCGGACAATTCAGGCGTAATGTGGCACCTGGCACACACAGCAGGGATTCATTAACTCGCCACTCGACCTCAAAGACAACATGGGAGGTAGGAGGGTAAAGAAGGCTGACAGTGCGTGGACTGCGCAAAGCCTTACCTCACATCATTAGCACAGAGAGAGAGAGAGAGAGAGAGAGAGAGAGAGAGAGAGAGAGAGAGAGAGAGCGTATTACATTCTTCCCATGCTTCATTTTGTGACCTTTCTTTTAAGTCTTAAACAACCCTGGAAACTCTCAGCATTCTGACAACAGTAGGTTTCTATACTTTCGTCAAAATCTGAAAAAAAGCTTCTATGGACTTTGGTGGGATGTTAAAGAATACTGCTTTAAATTTTGTCGAGGATTATTTTTCTCCTGTCTGAAGTCGTGTGCAGTCATTCTGACATAAAACTGTATTTGCTTCATAGCTGTACTGACAGACGATTTACAAAGAAATAGATATGTTTTGCATGTACTATTCTTACAGCATAGCTAAGCATTTTTTTTGTTTGATTTTCTTTTTCCCCTTACACACGACTCAATGAGATTTCCATGTACCTCTCTCCTGCTGCTAGAGACAACAAGCAAGCAAAGAAAAGCCAAACGGACGGACAGGACGGTTAGAAAGACAAAGGGGAAAGACATATATCCCTCACTTACCCATATTTCATTGGAAAATAAAGACAACTTGTATTTGCATACGCAGAGTTGACAATAGCATTTCCTCGGTGATATTAACTTGCCAGCTGTCTGAAGTTCTCGCCTGTGGTTTCAACACCTGCTCCACCACATGCACACAAAATTTGGCATTGGACAGAGTGGAGAGTGCCCTTGTGGTGAGGGACCAATGACAACCGACCACATCCTTCCCAAGACTGTATGACGCATGCAGCATCCAGAAGGAAGTACTGGCCAACACCGACAGCAGTGGAAGCCAAGCTTTTACGGCACCCTGGAGGAGCTGCGGTGGACGGCAGTCTTCATCGAGGACACCGGGCTGCTCATCTAACGGGAAGCGAACGACGAAGAAGAAGAATTCAGAAATACTCACTGCGCTATTCTTTTAATGACATCTACGTAACGATATTGAGTTTACGTCTAAAGAATTTATGTTTAATTTGTGTGTCCACGACAAAATGGTACCATGCCGATTATTTCATTGTGCCTATTGGCAGCAATCACAAATACATTTGATCTTCTTTATTATCTTAAGAGATGCTTTTCTTCTTCTAAATCTAATATGTCCTTCAGCAAGCATTTCAACCCTTACTATGTTATCTTTAACTCGATTTCGACGCTGTCATGCAAACTCTCGTACGCGTTTTCAATTCAGGGAGACGAGTTTATAATATAGAGTACAACACGAATCAGAGAGTTTTGACTCTGTAGAAATGAACATTGTTGTACATGAGGGATGGTTCCTGGAGAAATTTTGTTGGATCTAGTTGAGAAGTGAGGCGACTGCAGGCGGAAATCTAAACAAATTTGAAATGTAATTAACAGCGAACCGCCAAGAAAACGCAGACAAACGAATCACAAGACAAGACATGACGCGTTTCAACCTCTTAGGTCTTCTTCAGGCAAGAAACAAAACCACTCAGGACAACGAAAATGAATGAGCAATCACTTATCTTCATTCACTTCAGCGCAAGCCCATCTTGCCGCCCCCCCCCCCCCCCCCCCTTATTTTTTGCACTCTACTCATAGCGAGACTTTAGGAGAGAGTTCTTTACGAACTACACCAATGAGCAGAGAGAGGGGGGCTTACAAAGGTAGGGCCTGATTGAATTTCTGTCAGACCTGATTCCATTACGGCAATGACTTTTGGAATGGGAACCACGCTGAAGTCAAAGTGATTCCTTCAGTTCACGCATGGATTCGTTCGTTTTAACGCTTCCAATGCTGTTAGTTTGTTTTGTGACTGACGAAGTAGCCTTAGTTCCTCCATAAGTCTCCTACTTGGAATTTTATATGAAATAGCAGCATCAGTTCAGAACAGTGTAAAGATTTGAATTTTTTTGTACCGTGTTTTCACTTTACTGTTAATATAATCCAAATTTTTGGTTATAACTGCGCTTGAAATTGGCTCTGAATTCAGGTGATACATCCAGTGACAGAGACGGATGATTTCTCTCTCTCTAAAAAAAAAAAAGAGGGTCCGGGAGATATCAGGTGAGTTGGGGGTGAGGGTCGGGTTAGGAAGAGGGTGAAAGGGAAGGAAGCGCGCAAAATCTGGGCTTTTTAGGCATGTACACAGGTTCCAATGAAAGTGACCAACCAATCAAAACAAACAAACAAACAACAACAACAACAACAACAAAAAAAAACCCCAAACCAAACCAAACCAAACCAAAACAAGACAAACAGCAGGACATCAACACTGCTAGAGTTTTTCCTTGCCCTTTCTTTTTTTTTTTCTTTTTTTTTTTAAATCTTGAAACTCGAACTCTCGAAATCCTCTAAGTGCAAGTTCGACAATTTAACAATGGAACTGATATTCTAGGCGCTAAGCCAAATCTAGAATTCTGGTTTGCATTTCCAGATGAGATTTCTCACAGCACCGTTCCCAAACGGCAAGCCGGGGACGGAGTGTCTGAGAAGTTCTCAGGGTGTTCAAAACTCACTGTTAAAATGATCCCTTCAGGGATACCCTCGAATTGTTTGATCGAACTGGATGGAGGATTCTCCAAGCGGATCATATTCACATTTTCTTCCCACTCTCTCTCTCTCTCTCTCTCTCTCTCTCTCTCTCTCTCTCTCTCTCTCATTTGCATGCGCGTGTGCGAGCGTGCGTGCATGCGTGCGTGTATGCATATATATATATATATATATATATATATGTGTGTGTGTGTGTGTGTGTGTGTGTGTGTGTGTGTGTGTGTGGACTTTCCCTTAAACGTAATTGTGCCTGCTAAAGTCACATATCTTAACTGGGACTGATTTTTTATGTTTGTTCCACACTTATCTCAGAATTATACGCATCTGGCCCAAGTTTCGTTACAGTTTTATTTATGTTTTTATTTTAAATTCTGCATATTACTGCATCAACCTTTGAGCCCTTCGAGCTTGTGGAGCAGGCGTCCAGTTGAAATTTCTAAAAGCAATGTTAAATTCTTGTGGTCCCCCCCCCCCCCCCCCCCCACACCAAATCACTAGCCTCCACAGAATGCCTTTTACATTTTCGTCGTTTAGGTTTTAGACAAATATTAGTCTATTACTTTATTCTAAATTCTTAGGTTTATCCTTCACTGAGTGCTTTTTTTTAATTTTGAAAACTTTTTCACATATGCAGGGGTATCTACTTGATTTTTAAGGGTTTCCTTTTTGTTTTTCTGCAAGTGCTTTTAATCAGTTAATAATCTTGTTGGCCAAAGCACGCCAGCTGACGAGCTAGACTGAAGATCAGAAGGTAACCAGGATCCAGTAGGAAACCTGATGAGCTCTTCATAAAGCGAAACAGCTGCTGACTTCACTTAAAGGAAAACAAAAAGACTTACAGAGCACTCACCAGAGAAGAATTACTTCTTATGCTCCCTCCTCTGTAAATGCATGTCTGTCTTTTTTTTGTTGGTCTATGTTCAGTCTGTCTATCAGTCAGTCAGTCAGTCAGTCTGTCTGTCTGTCTCCCTTTCAGCACGGATTGCCTCTGAAATCAACTTCAAGTGTAACACCATGACTTCATGACGTCTTCCTTTCTTTTATTTTCGTTGCTTAATTCATCTCCTCTCCCTTGTTTTGTTCGTTTCTCTTCTATTCGTCCGGTCTTTCTTGCTTTGTTCCTTTCTTCTGTGCATTATTAGTTTCACTTCATTGACCTTTCTCTCCATGCCTTGTTCTGTCATCCTTGTTTTGTATGTTTCTGTTTATTTGTCCTTTCTTCCACGTGTTGTACCTTCTTCCTTTACTTTGCCTCTTATCATTCATGTAACACTTTTTCGTCTTCTTCTTTTATCATGCTTATTTGCACGTTCTTATCACCCTTATGTTCTTCACTGTCAGTTCCACCTCATAACCCTGACGTTGTCGTCATTTTAGTTATCACCTAATTCATGTTTCACTGTGGTCCATATACATATTACGTTGCAATATACATCTAGCACTAGCAGTAGCAACGACAAACAACGCACCTGCTCTTCTTGCTCCCCCCCCCCCCCCCCCCCCCAGTTCTTCTTCCGGATTTCTGTTGCTGTAATCATCAGCTGTTCTAAGGAAAATCTGCGATGGGAACACATACCAGACAGTTATTTACCACCCCAAGCTCAAACTGGATCAAAGACTCCACAGGGAACTTCGGAAAAGTGGGCCACGAGTATTATTATTCGTCACATGATTAACCTGAGTAGTGTGCACCCCCCTCCCCTTCCAACCCCCACTCGTCCCCTTCTCCTAACTCAATTCTACGTCCCCCCTCTTTCCAAATTCAATCTTCTTCCTCTTCAACCTCTCCCATAAAATTATCAACTCAAGTTGTCAGACGTTAGTCAAAATTAAAGACTGCTGGGGTCCATAGCAGGTTTGAGACGGTTCGCCATGGCTTAAAACAAAGTGCTTGATCTTGTGCGAGAGCGATTTCCCTCCTTTAGTTAACGACAGTAGGCTGTAAACTCTGCAGGTGGTAAAAAATGCAGCTTATTAACTCGTGGATATGAAGGGCAGGTCGTTCCCCAGATCGACCTCTGTGTTTATGTCGAGCTACTCCGGTCATCAGTCATTTGTTGTTTGTTTCAACAGTCAGAATAGACGTTTCCAGACCCAAGTCTGTGTTGAAGTTGGGTCGATCGGCAGTTTGCTGTTTATCCAGCTAGTCAGAACTCCTGTTCCAAGACCAGATTCCCTACTGAAATTCAGTCATTCCAGGTTTGTAATGTCAGACCAGCCCAGAAGTTCGTTGTTGCAGCCCGTCACTCAGGTAGTTTGTCGTTCATCCAGATAGAACTGGTGTTCTACAGCTGATACCTGTGTTGTAATCGGGTCCATCTGGTCATTTGAAATGCTGACTGGAGTGGGCTATGGTTTGTTGGTTTGTCGTGGAATTGTTATGCTCAGTGTGGTTTGTGGTTTAGTACTACCCTACTGTGAATGGCAGACATTTGAACAGGCTGAAAACATTGTCAGTTATGCGCTTGTAGGCAATAAACCAGAACGTCAACGAAACTTTAACTGTAACTTCCCTGACTCCCACGCTTTGTGTCTGCCTCTGTCTGTCTGTCTGTCTGTCTGACTGTCTCCCCCTCTTACAAATGGCAAGAAACATTTTGTTGAATGCTTGTTTTTACTCATTTGTGACCCAGTATTTCCTGTGTGTGAGCACTGTCTCTATGGAGGCAAAGCCAGTATTCGTAGAATCAAAGGCAATTCGACAAACATTCTTTTTAACTCTTTAGGTTCCTACTTAACTATGAAATGACCAAAAAATACAAAATGAAATTAATTTTGAATCACCTGTATTTGTTTGGAAGATGTACACCATGTTAGGATTTGGCAGAGAATTTGCTGGCGATATTGTGTCTTTGGTGTACATAAGAATGCAAACTGACAGACCTGCTTTGCCTGTCCATGGTGCAATGCACTTTGTTGATTAATTAAACAATGGAGGTTGCTTTTGTGCAGATGATTAAATAGCAGCATCTTGTGTTCTGTAACCACTACAATTAATGTGGTAAATATTCAAATTCTCACAGGTCCCACACACAACAGTGTCAACTTATTTAACAGATTTCTCAGATCATGGTCGAAAACTCTAAATGAATTATATTACAATTACTGCATTTGAATAACACGCTCCAATCTGTTAAACTTGCGAGTCTTTGAGGGGGTGCCTTTCTATCACCTGTACTTACTGAAGACCACTGCGTTACATGGAACCACAAAAATACCTTAGTTAGAACTACACGTATGCAATTTGAACAAAGCAAGAAAAGAACGAGGAAAGAAAGACAAGATGGAGACAGGTAAAATGAAGGAAATAATATATAATAACGTACAGCATGATCCATGATCTCATTGTCACACTGTGAAAAGTCGTTGTATTGCAGAGTCAGTTTGTGGTCTTCGAAACCATTTAATTCCTTCTTTCTCCAGTCCGTTCCCTTCCTTCTCTACCCTCCTCTACCCTCCTCACCCTCCTCTTCCCTCCTCACCCTCTGCTTTCCGCCAATCGGTTCAATGCGTCTCCTCGAAGCTGTCCCGCCAGTGTCAACACAGAACACTTCTTTGTGAAATCTGAGAGAAAGCAATTTCGAGATCATGAGACAAATCGATGGGTTCTGCTGGGTGAGGTGAATGAACTCGGACCTCGTGACGAAAGAGCGGTCGTTTCTGTGGTTATCTTAAAAATTTCTATCTTTCTTTGTTCGGTTTTCTCTTGCTTCTCCTTCTCCATTGATTGACGATGTCAGGTCAGTAAGCGAGATAAATGAAGTCGTCATTTCTAGGTCCTGTCTGCCACTACATAGCAACAAAACAGTACACATCAATGTGCAACTTAATATTTCACCTTACACAGCACGAACCAAACCAGAACAGCTTGATACACTGTCCTCTTCAGGCACAAATGACAACAGGGGTACATCACATACATCCAGTATGTTGAGATGATGGGGAGACAGAGGAGGACAGTATAATATTGTATGGGATTTCTCTCTCTCTCTCTCTCTCTCTCTCTCTCTCTCTCTCTCTCTCCCCCCCTCTGATGGATGAGCAGGAGGAGGAGAACACTAGGGTGAAGTAAACTCTTCTGTGAGCAGATCTGATTCAGTGACAGCACCTAGCTTCCCTCACCTTGAGAGCTCAGGGAAGGAAAGAGAAATCAAATGGCAATGGATAGAACAAAATCTTGATGAACGAGGGTATAACACACGCCAGGGTGACGCTTCTTCATGCATTCCTCGTCCAAGAGAGAGAGAGAGAGAGAGAGAGAGAGAGAGAGAGAGAGAGAGAGAGAGAGAGAGAGAGAGAGAGAGAGAGCACTAAATCATATGTCGATTACTTCCAGATTCTAACCGTTTCTTGTGTGCTTTGGAACCAGTTATGGGTGACAAGTTATAGATTTTTCATTTCCACAAGGGAAATGTTCAAGCAGATAAACGTTGCTGAAAAGTGTGAGGACGTGTAAGAGTACATATTGATTTTCCATCGTGCAGTAATTCTGGAGACTGAAATCCTAGGAAAAAAAAAAGAGATTCGTTCATAAATCCTGTTTGAACAGAATAGCACAGCCATTCGCTGCATGCTCTCTCAAACCAATCAGTCACACACGAAGGTGTATCAGCAAAAACAACAACAACAACAACAACAAAAAACAAAAACGAAAACAAACAAACATACAACCCCCACCCCAAACAACAACAACAAAACAAAACAAAACAAAACAAAAAACAAACGGTGGTTGTATTAAAAGAAAACCGCAACAATGAACAGGTTGGTCCTGGTGAAATGGGTGAAAGTGCCAGTGGGTGTAATTACAGGAACTACTACAGTAGAGAGGCTCTATTTTCACAATTTTCATATTTAGCAATTTTTACGCAAGGATGGCTAAAAGGTGACCATGTAAAAGAAAAATCTACAGCTAGCTTTTGATCATCCTACAGAAGATCTTGTCGTTTTGATTGAACCAACATGCCCCCTTCCTTCTCCATGATCCCAAATACCCTTCATCCACCTGTAGCGTGTATTCAAACAGCCAACTTGCCACTATAATATTAATTGACAATTACCTGTACAAAAAGATCTTACAAAGAAAGATAGCAGATTTGACATTTTTGTTGACTTTTGAAAGGCATTCGATTGCACTGATATACTGAAATGATTGCTTTCTGAAGTTGTAAAAACGGCGATTATGGGAAAATGTTTGTGTCATTACAAAGAATGTACAAAGGGATAAAGGCGACCAAGACATTGGAGACAAATATTGTTGAATGTTTTGCCTCTGTCTTGGGCATCAGACAGACGTATCTTGAGTTCTCTTTGCTGTTTTCAGACGTTCCACCTGAAGTAGAACTAGAGGTCAACAGCTGTGCGGTTCACGAATACATGTCTTTACTGATTCAATAATTGCGTTTGACAGCCTACGCTTATGACATTGCTGTGATGTAAAATTCAGTTGCACACTCACAGAAAAAGATAAAGTGCCTGGAACATTAAAGTGGTAAGGGGGAAGTTACTATACTATGGACAAAACTAGAGTGGTAGTCTTTACAAAAGGCAGTTTTCTTAAGAACTGTCAAACATAACGCTGTCCTATTACTTGGGTCTTACGTATGGTTCATGATTAAATCGGCCGAAGTATGCTGAAAAATTATTGAAATATCTTAATTTACACAGACACAAAAATCTTCCACCAATGTATAAAACTTTTGATATAAAGTGAAGCAAGTATTTCCGTATATCTCTTAAGTGAGAGATTTTCAGCAATTTGATATATTTCGGTGAAAATAAAACCTAAAAATCTCAAACTGATTTTGGAAGTAGATGGTGACATTTAGAATAATATCGCTTTAGGCAAACATGACAGATTTCCCATGCGTACTGATACTTTGACCCAAACGGTCAATATTTTTGGCGTTCCCCGGGGGTCTGCGTTGGGTCCAATCCTTTTCATAATGTACACAACGCCCCTGACTGAGATCATCAATAGCCATTCTGTTCATCATGAAATGTTCGCCGATGACACTCAACTTGAACATTCTGACACGCTAGACAACTATGACAATCTTGTCAAAAATATTCAAGGCTGTGTCTCTGGTATCAAACAGTGGATGTCTACTAATAAGCCGCTCGCCTTATCTTCAAGGTGCCCAAACAGCACCATACTTCGGATCTCTTGAAGAAATTACACTGCCTCAAAATCGAGCACAGAATTCAGTATAAGTCGGCCTGTCCATGTTATAAGGTTATCACAGGTGAAGCGCCTACCTATCTCTCTGATCGCTTCGAAATATATTTTCCTACACGTCCCCTCCGTTCTTCCTCTGATGACCGAATTTTTTGAATTCCCTCATATAACCGAAAGCAGCGCGGTTCTAGAGCATTCTCATTTTCTGCGGCAATACTCTGGAATTCACTACCTTTCCATCTACGTCATGCCCCCTCCTTCCCGACTTTCAAGTCGGCACTTAATACGTATCTGTTCAAACGCCAGTTGCAGGATACCACCTGAAATATGACTAAATTACTACATGTCACTTGCACACTTTGCTCGTGTACAAATGAGCTGTTCACCGGTCATATAGTGTGTTTATGTACGCATCATTATGTTCCAGTGTGTGTGTGTGTGTGTGTGTGTGTGTGCGCGCGCGCGAGTGTGCTGTGTGCGTGCATGCGCGCGTGCGCGCGCGCGCGTGTGTGTGTCTGTGTGTGTATTTATGACTCGTGAACGCAGAACTCTGTGTGTGTGTGTGTGTGTGTGTGTGTGTGTGTGTGTGTGTGTGTGTGTGTGTGTGTGTGTGTGTGTATGTGTGTGTGTGTGTGTGTGTGTGTGTGTGTGTGTGTTTCAGCTTATATTTTTTAGGTGTTGAATTGTTAAAACTTGTATAGCGCCCTGTAGCCTACGTTGTCCTCATTATCATCATTATTATTATTGACATTTGATCCACCTGTCGGATACATCTGATGACATATCGTAAACGGTGCGTTATCAAAAACACGAATCTGACGCATCAGGGCCATGAAAGTGGATAACGCAGGCTGCAAAGCTGTTGTGCGCTCATGGTTTTGGTTACGGTTGAGCAATACAGCATCATAGTGATATTATTATATCGTTCTGAAATACCATCACATCATGAGTGCAGAATATTCATTAGCAGAAACAGCATAATGTTCTTTCATCCAACCCAAACGTTCTTGCCCGGTGGGCACAGATTGTCTTTGAATGGTATTTCACAATATGGGAAGCATCCTGTACTCGGTGCAATGGCCAATATGACAAAAAGCTCTGTGGCGGTGCAGTCCGTGCCGCCACAAAGCTCTGTTGTTTCTTGTTTGTTTGTCCCAAGCGCACTTCGATGTATAGAAATCTTATTCCCCTATGAGAAGAATTTCCGACACATTTGCTAGGTCATCTCGTAAGTGTAAAAAACAAAAATGCAAAGCTGGCGTTCAAAGCTGGTTTATATTTTGCCAAATGTGTGGATATTTGTGAAGATATTAGAGCCGTTACTAATGTCCAGCTTTGTTTTGCTACTTGATAAACTAGAAGGACTTTCAGCAAAAACACGAATCTCCATTAAGGTTGAGTAGTCCTTTACTCATCGAATTCCGTGTATAATCCGGACGCACATCAAATCTAACACGTTGGTGGATGTCAATGCATCTATTTGCCCGTTTTTTTTTTTTTCTAAACTGTCATCCCATACCTTACTATTTGTTTTTTTTTCAGAAGTTCACGCACGTTTAAGAAAAGCCATATCATGCAATGTAAAAAAAAAGAAGTAGAGAAAATTTGGAGACTGCAGCTGTCAGATGGCGATAAAACTAACGTTGTAGGTGATGGAGGAATAATGGGATCCTTTATGCAAAGTGTATTATCAACGTTTGGAACCTGGCTGTCCCTCAGCACTGTTGAGGATGGGGAATATGGAACACTGAAAAATGTGACAACAGCTTCACTTCCGTCGAAAACAAAGGGACAGAAATCCTGGATCCGCCCCTGAATAAGCACCAAAATTTTAATGCGTTGATCTTTGGGCCACTTTCAGTCTATCAACTAAGGTTCATTTGAATCGTTTGAACAGTTTCCGCGTAATGGTATCGACAAACGGGGAAACAACCAACAAAAAGACACTGGTGAAGTCACGATCTTCCTCGACTGGGAAAACTGCTACAGAACTGTTGATACAGGCCACACGGCATGTCAACACGAAATAGCTTTCATTGTTATTATTGCGGAGAGAGAGAGAGAGAGAGAGAGAGAGAGAGAGAGAGAGAGAGAGAGAGAGAGAGAGACAGAGAGAGAGAGAGAGAGAGAGAGAGAGACAGACAGACAGACACAGAGGAATATTGAGAGATAAGGGTACACTAGAACAGAGAGAGAGAGAGAGAGAGAGAGAGAGAGAGATACAGACAGACAGACACAGAGGCATATCGAGAGATAGGGGTACACTAGAACAGAGAGAGAGAGAGAGGAGAGAGAGAGAGAGAGAGAGAGAGAGAGAGAGAGAGAGAGAGAGAGTGGCCGAGTTCAAGACAGACACGGAGTCGCGCCAGAAAACCAAAACGAAACAATCTCTGGTTTGTTTCCTTGCAGGCCGTAAGTTTATTTCAGTGTTAAAGGAGAGCTGATTCGCTATCTGTTGATACGGAAAGTTGCACCTCTTCTTTGTCCTTCCCTTCCTTTTTTCCCTGTGTCTTCTCAGTCTGTCTGTCTGTCTGTCTCTCTCTCTGTGTGCTTGTTTCAATTCTTATTTGAAATCTATAAAGTACTGGCTCAAACTAACAAGAATGAATGACTGCAGGATAGCTTATAAAGGTTACAATGAATGACTGCAGGATACCTTACAAAGGTTACAATGAATGACTGCAGGATACCTTATAAAGGTTACAGGATGTTGTTAAAGTTAGACTGCAGGATACCTTATAAAGGTTACAGGATGTTGTTAAAGTTAGACAACAATGGTAAAAGGACTTGGGTTTCTAATGTTCGACAGTGTTTAAATTCATGTAGGTTTGGATTTGTTTGGGATAACCAAGGTCTTGAAAATATATCAGGATTTCTAAACTGTTTTAAATTGAGGATTATCAATTGCAGCTGGCGTGATTGGCCTGACTATGTGTATAATAGTGATAGATTTGCTCAGTACAAACTCTTTAAATCGACACATACATTAGAACCATACATTAAGATAAAAATGAATAGACACATTAAGCGTGCTATGACAAAATTCAGATTTGGTGTGTTTGACATTGCTGGCCGTCGCTTTAAGTATAACAATGTTGTTAGAAATGATCTAACATGTCGACTAGGCGATAAAACCAGAGAAGATGGAATAAAGTTTTTGTTTTGCTGTCCTGCTCTAAGTGATTTAAGAGTAAAACTTATTCAATCCAAATATTACACAGAACCGTGTATCTTCAGGCTCATTCTCTTTCAATCTCTTATCATCAACAAGTAATGCAAACACACTATTGAATTTAGTTTTGTATGTTTATGAAGGAAGCGAGAGAATTCTGACTGTAATGTCTTGAGGTTTTTTTTTCACCCTATTTCGACATTTCATTTTGATTCGTGTTATTCATGACCTATATTACATTTATGAAACCCCCTTCAGTATGGGGTTTTGCCCTTAATCTGAATAAAGATTCGCATTCGCATTCTCTCTCTCTCTCTCTCTCTCTCTCTCTCTCTCTCTCTCTCTCTCATTTTTTTAATTTCGTAAGTTTTCTTTTTTCATGGTTTTATTTATTTCACTTTTTTTTCTTTTCTTTCTTTTTTTTTTTTTTTTTTTTACAGTTTAGTTGAACGACATGGCTGCATGTTAAATTTTCAGCCTTAGCATTCTATGTGGACATAGTTCCGTGTTAAACTTGCATGCAGCCCTGATACGGTTAAGGTGATCAGCTGGATCATGTCAACGACACAGCTCATTTCTCTCTTCTTTCCTTCATCATGTCAAGCCAGTCAATAGCTTGGGAGAGCAGGCCTACTGGGAAGTGCAGAACTGACTGGAGTGCTTTATGTTTGTTTGTGAAAACCACTGCAGCTGACCTAAAGTGTCATCATCTTTGAATTCAGTTAATCTGCAGCACCAGCAGGAAGCCTGGCTAATTACAATACAAACAATTACACGTTCATTCATACAAGACTAATCCCTCCCTCCCCCTTACTCCCTCCTCATACACATGCCAAATCTCTCTCTCTTCCCCACACACACACACACACACACGCATTTTCTCTCTCTCTCACCTACTGACACATACACACAGACAGACAGACACATAGAGAGACTCACGCTCACATATATACATCTGTGCATACATACATACAGAGAGAGAGAGAGAGAGAGAGAGAGAGAGAGAGAGAGCGGTGTACATCTCAAACACACACACACAAAAGCACACACATACATACACATATATGCGCGCACACACACGCACACGCGCGCGCGCGCGCACACACACACACACAGAGACGACAGACACACACACACACACACACACACACACACACACCTCCGCATCGTTCCCTCCTTTCACTTTGCAGCCTGGTACAAATCACTCCCTGTCTACTTGAATCCTTCTCCAGACAGAGTTACGATAGGGCTTCCTGTGTCGTCTGAGCCGTAAATAACACTTGCTTAATGTATGTCATGGGTAAGAGTTAATGTGTGTGTAATAAAGACCCCCTTCCTTCCCCCGTTCTCTCTCTCTCCACTACCGTCCCTGAAGGATCAGATTATTCCAGCATCTGGAATAATAAGTCAAATGAGTCAGCAAACATATAAAGAATCAGAAATTAGTATTACTGTTGTTTTTGTTGTTAAAATGTTACTATTCCTTTCTGTTAGTTTATCTTATACCTTTTATTCTCTTTGAAGACTTACTGGTATCATTGGCTTAATTATTATCACATTTTCTTTTTTTTATTCTTAAAAAAAGCTTTTTATTAACATCACTGATTCACTAATTTTTTTTTAATCTAAAAGTTAATTATTAAAAATACGTCCTAACTTTGCGAGGGAACGAACATAGTGACACTGGGCATACCTCCATCTCTGTGTTAGCGCTTAGGTCTGAAATTTATTGAGTGGGAATAAAGCTGCTGTGGAATATAAGGCACAGAAAAGATACTGATCAATAAACGGTGTTATAAAAATAATGCAGTAACTTCCAGGGCGAAGTGTGAAAAGGTACCATTATGCTTACCCTGATAATATTTGAATTTCAAGAATCCAGCAAAACAAGGGAATTAACAACAAAAGCAAACCTGGCTTGGCGCTTTGTCTGTGATCAAATTACACAACTGTTTGTGAACCTTGGGTTACGGGCCTTAGTCAGTCACTATTGTCTTTCTTGATCATACTCTTGAGTCATGTCGTGGTGTGTCCACTTCATACACCTGGCTTCGATCAAAGAGAGGTTCAAGGTGGCCGTGGCAGCACATTATTGCTTCTTTGCTTTGTAATTGGTATCGCTGCTTACATCTGTTCCATACTGCGTGCGCGTGTGCGCGCACATTCTTGAGAGAGAGAGAGAGAGAGAGAGAGAGAGAGAGGGAGAGAGAGAGAGAGAGAGAGAGAGAGAGAGAGAGAGAGCGAGAGATTGTGTGTGTGTGTGTGTGTGTGTGTGTGTGTGTGTGTGTGCGTGCGGGGTGTGTGTGTGTGTGTGTGTGTGTGTGTGTGTGTGTGTGTGTGTGTGTGTGTGTGTGTGTGTGTGTGTGTGTGTGTGTGTGTGTGTGTGTGTGTGTGTACGCGACTGCACTCTCACATACACAGACACACGTACATGATCATCGATATGTCTGACTATGTGAGTGTACACCTGGACACGGGCCTCTGTTTCCAGACCACAGTCAGAGACCCGCCGCCCTTCAGTGGGACCGCCGACCGAGTCAACAGGGAGAGAAGAAGATTGCCAGATGCCGTGATCGTGTGGACCCTGGGTTCCCGTGACGACTGCTGGGGACAGCTGAAGGCCGCATGAAGTCAGCCGCTCACGACTGGATCGTGTCTAGTCGATTTACAGCACTCCATCCGAATGAGACATCCGGATTCGTTTTTTTGAGAGAGAGAGAGAGAGAGAGAGAGAGAGAGAGAGAGAGAGAGAGAGAGAGAGAGGAGAGAGAGAGAGAGAGAACTCGTGACTTAAACGTGAGGCCTCCAGCCTATCCACATGAGACACGTAACATGAAATTGTTGATGCTCTTGAAAATGAATGATTTATGTAGAAACATTTTCAAAACGAAGGATGCTCATTTGGCGATATCAAAAGTAACAAACTTAGGGTTATAACATTTCATTGCGACTGTTCCTCTCTCTCTAAAAAAAAAAAAAAAAAAAAAAAAAAAAAAAAAAAAAAAAAAAGAGAGAGAGAGAGAGAGAGAGAGAGAGAGAGAGAGAGAGAGAGAGAGAGAGAGATGACTGATGACGGACAGATAGGAATATTGAGGTTGAGGGATATCAAGGGAGGGACAGAGACTTGATTCATAACACTTGCTAGCTGTAATGGAAAAGACTGCCCACAGCGCAAAACTGTTATCTCAGAGAGAGAGAGAGAGAGAGAGAGAGAGAGAGAGGAGAGAGAGAGAGAGAGAGAGAGAGAGAGAGAGAGAGAGAGAGAGAGAGAGTAAACAGACATATTTCAGTGAACATCAGCTATAATTCAAAATGGAAATAGGGACGGGGACGAGGCATGAGCACACAGAATCGAAACTGTTTCGAAAAGCCACAAATCAATATTTGTGTGTAAGCTGCCTGGAAACTTTGTGATTGGTCAACACAGAAGGCAAACAATGAATTCAGAGTGCGGAAATGCTAGGAGAAAATTAGTTTGCGATTTAGATGTTTGTCTCCCCATTTTGATATAGTAGTTTCTCATTACAGACAAGATCGCCAATACTGTATTTTTTTTTGTCTAGCATGAAACATGCATTGTGAAATTTGTATAGTTCCTGGCTTCCCATGTTCCTGTAAAAGAGGGGGCCGAGGTAGATACAGAATTTTTTTAAAGAAATGTTGTGCTGAGATATGTGTCAAATGAACAAGTATATATCAAAGGATTTCCGTCCTTTACTGCATTTATATAAGGACTTTTTTGTTCTTTGAATTCATATTGTCTCTATGAAGATTAAACTGTAATTGTAGAATACATACTGCATGATGTGACTGGTCTACTTTCATGCAATATGCATCAATAATCCCACAGATATGTTTCTTCGCTGAAAATTGGAACCTGTGAACCTGTTAGTTCATTTGCAATAAGCATCTTTGTCTCTAATAACCTGTAAGCAAAGTTATATCTATGAACATTCCCCCCCCCCCCCCCCCCCAAATGCTCGTCTCCCTAAACATCTCCAACGTCCTGATGTAATCATGTGCAGTTAAGCCCTAAGTTGCCATACTGTTCTCTTAACTTTGTCACCCAGCATTTTCCCCATTTGGAGCAATCGTCAAAGGCAGTCCGTATGCTTGGGGAGACAATGTATGTTCGGCTGTCCAAAGAAGTTAAATAAGGTGCGTTTTCATGTCTCCATAATTGTGCCATTTCAGTTAACGACTTCAGAGCAACACCCAAGAACCGTTTTCTTGCTTTCCCGTGAGACTTTTAAACCATTCTGAAGAATTTAGTTCCCTCACTTCAAACCAAAATAGCGAAGTTGGTTTTTTGTACTTTAATGACCTTCCAATAGATTGAGTAACTACAGTTTTATGAAAGTAACAAGCGGTTTTTTCTCTTCAGCAGGCAGTGCCATCCTTGAACTAAGTGAGGAAAAAGTGAAACAGAAATAGCAGCATTTATTCACCGCTTTTAACAGAACGTTAATACAGAACCATTGTTGAATTTTGCCACGAAAAGCACCTTTTCTGTAGACATAAGTTTGGTTTTGTTTATACTGACTTTCAGTTTAGTATTTGTGTAAATGATCTGTAATACATTCAAATGATTTAGAAGACTACCAACAGTTGCAGACAATAAAAAAAAAAAACCCAAACAGGAGAATAAGTAATGCCACATCACAGGGCTGCAGTCCTGTCAAATTTTCTCACGTTTGTGATTTGTCAGCTGGTTAATACACATTTGCAAGAATAAAGCATAACTTTATCGGACTCTAGTGGGCAGTAGAAAAGTACCAGCACCCAAAACTGTTACGGAATTATGTGTTGCTTCAAGAAAACATAATCTGGGATATCTTGGTTTCAAGTACATATAAGCGCTTCTCCAATCCTACAGAATCAAAGGCTTTTCTAGAGTCAGCGAAAGCAACATAAAGCTCTTTATCGTACTGCGAAAAATATTTCTAAACCACAGAATACAGAGAAAAAAATGTTCAACTGCAGACAGTGTATTCCAAAGCACCGCTGATTTTCAGGGATCACACTACTGTTTTCAAATAATGGATAAAGACGGTTTCCTGATATACAGCTATAACACACCTCTGACATTGTCTGCATTTTCAATATCACCATTCCTCTGAATGGGAATAATAACGGCCTTTGTCCAAATGTTCAGGGGAGTGTCCTTGCAATCAGAACATTGAAAACAAATCTTTTTTAAAAAAAAGACGATAGTAGTTTAATGTCCGGCTTTCCGAATTTTTGAGAACACTCTATTTGATCCCTAGACAATACCTTTCTGTCATTCATTCATGGCATGTATAAAGTCATTTTCGGATATTTCAGAGGGTGCAGTGGATAATACAGAAGAAGACACAGAAGGAAGACATAAAGTAGGCGGGAGGAGGGGCGGGGTGGAGATATGGAAGAGAGGATGCTACAGAGAGGAATTAGAACCAGTAGGCGGGAGGAGGGGCGGGGTGGAGATATGGAAGAGAGGATGCTACAGAGAGGAATTAGAACCAGTAGGCGGGAGGAGGGGCGGGGTGGAGATATGGAAGAGAGGATGCTACAGAGAGGAATTAGAACCAGTAGGCGGGAGGAGGGGCGGGGTGGAGATATGGAAGAGAGGATGCTACAGAGAGGAATTAGAACCAGTAGGCGGGAGGAGGGGCGGGGTGGAGACATGGAAGAGAGGATGCTACAGACAGGAATTAGAACCAGTAGGCGGGAGGAGGGGCGGGGTGGAGATATGGAAGAGAGGATGCTACAGAGAGGAATTAGAACCAGTAGGCGGGAGGAGGGGCGGGGTGGAGACATGGAAGAGAGGATGCTACAGAGAGGAATTAGAACCAGTAGGCGGGAGGAGGGGCGGGGTGGAGATATGGAAGAGAGGATGCTACAGAGAGGAATTAGAACCAGTAGGCGGGAGGAGGGGCGGGGTGGAGATATGGAAGAGAGGATGCTACAGAGAGGAATTAGAACCAGTAGGCGGGAGGAGGGGCGGGGTGGAGATATGGAAGAGAGGATGCGACAGAGAGGATTTAGAACCAGGAAGCAAGAAAAGGAGAACGAATAGAGGACACAGGAGAAGAAACACGACGATCATACAGGAAAGGATGCAGGAGATGATGGAGGTGGAAGATGAAGGAGAGAACGAAGGAGTGAATGAAAGAGGGGAACGAAGGAGTAAGATACAGGCTGAGAACGCAAAAGGACACAGGTGGAGGATGCCAGAGGAGAATACAGTAGAAAGCACTGGAGGAGTATGAAGGAAAGAATACGGGAAGGGGAGATAAGGGGGAAGGAAGAGGATGTAAGATGTTGATACAGAAGAAGTTGCGGGGGAAGGGACAGAGGGAGAAGCAGGAGGAGGATGCATTACAGGATGCAGAAGCTGACAAAGCAGATAATGTGGGGGGGGGGGGGGGGGGGGGGGGGGGAGGGGGGGGGGGGGGAGGGGGGGAAGTCAAGGAGGGGGATGAAGGTGAGGATGAAGATAAGATACACTAGCTGAAGGCAGCAGAGGATAAAAGACAGGGAGCATTAGCAGGATGCAGCAGAGGATGAGGGACAGAGTGCACTAGGAGGATGCCGCACAGGCTGAGGGACAGGGTACATTAGCAGAATTCATCAGAGGATAAGGAACAGGGCGCACTAACAGGATGCAGCAAAGAGAGAGAGAGAGAGAGAGAGAGAGAGAGAGAGAGGAGAGAGAGAGAGAGAGAGAGAGAGAGAGACAGACAGACAGACAGACAGACAGACAGACAGAGACAGAGAGCGAGGGAGTGCGATGCCGCGAGACAAAGGTGGAGCAACAGCCCTAAAACGTGTAGGGATCGACCAGACCTCCCTGCCTTCCCATTCCGTCACCAGGAATGCCATTCTTTCCACCACTCATCAGCACGCCCTCCCTCCCTCCCTCCCTCCTCCTCCTCCTCCAGCTACCAACACACCTTGCCCCTCCAATTTTTCTCCTCTCTCCCTCCCCTGTCCCCCTACATACAGATCCAGCTTTCTCGGCCACCATCCCCTCTGGCCTCATCACACTGCATCTCTGGAAGGAATCGAGCTGGAAGAAATCGGAGCTGATAACAGACCATAGGAAGAGACTCATGGATTTCTCGTTGGTACATCTTCTCCATCCTCTCTCTTGCTCTCCCACTCCATCTCACACCCCACCTTCCCCCAACTGTCCTTTGAATCGGAAGGAAATTGCCCACTAAACCTTCCACTTTTTTTTTTTTTTTATTATTGTGGGCGTGTTGCTTTGAATCGTCGATATCTTCCTTGTGTGAACGACCTGTGCAATCTGCCCCCCCCCCCCCCCCCCACTCCTAATCCCCTTCTGCATCCCTTCCTTACTCTCTCACAGCGGAGGTCAAGAAAAGGGTGTTCAGGTACTTTTTTTTTTAAAAATCGATGGGGACAGAAAGACAGGCAAAGAGACAGAAGGACTTCGATGACAGTCAGTCAGACAACCAGAGACAAAATGACTTGGGGAACAGACAGACGTGCACAGAGAGAGAGAGAGAGGAGAGAGAGAGAGAGAGAGAGAGAGAGAGAGAGAGAGAGAGAGAGAGAGAGTGGCTGGGAAGGGGGGGGGGTATGCACACAGGTATGCACAGAATGACGTAATAAATATACAGGTGGAACTGAAAATAGACTTGGAGGATAAGCAACCAGACACACAGAGACAGAATGACTTGGTAAACAGACAAGCTGAGACAGAATGCCTCGAGGGAGAGACAAAAAGTACTCGGTGAATAGGCGGACAGATATATGCAAGGAGACAGCATGCCTTAGGGAGAGACAGACAGGCATGCTTAGAGACATAATTACGTGTGAATAGACAAGACAGTCTTACAGACAGACAAAATGAATGGCTTGGTGGACAAACAGACATGCATTCAGATGTACAGAACAACTTAACTGATAAATATGCATACAGAGAGACAGCGGTATTTTCTTCACCACCCTCTCCTATTCCTTCCTTCCTTCCTTCCTTCCTTCCTTCATTTATTCATTCATTCATTCATTCTTCTCTGCTGTTCATTTGGTCTCTTTACTCCTGATGTATTATAGCCTTGAGTATGCTAGGTTGATGAAGGAAATCGACCCTGACCCAATTTCGGTCTTTCATTCCCCTCCTTTCATTTAGGCAGATGGCATGAGGTTTTAGAAAATTAAGAAAGAAATCAATGCGTGTAGCGTGCATTGTTTCAAACCCAATTGGTGTTTATGCTCTCAGATGATTGTGAAAAGATAGAAATGAGGCATTTTCTTAATTATCATATTTTGATTATGATTTGCTGTCAATATTGTGCTGCCAATGGAAGAAGTCAAATGCTATTTTTCACATCCAAGAGTTTGTAATTCCCCTCTAAACACACACACACACACACACACACACACACACACACACACACACACACACACACACACACACACACACGCAGAGAGAGAGAGAGAGAGAGAGAGAGAGAGGAGAGAGAGAGAGAGAGAGAGAGAGAGAGAGAGAGAGAGAGAGAGAGAGAGATTAACTTCGAGGATAACTCGTATTGCTTATTGCATATCATTTACTGCTTGCTTAAATGTTGTCAAAACATATTTTTGCTCAATCATCCCGAAAACAGCAATTGTTTGCTTTTTTGTCATGTTAAAAAGAACAAATGTTTTCTCTTAATCATAATAAAAAACATTAATTCTTTTTTTTTCTGTGTCCTCAGTGTTTCTATTTATGTTGAGTCCCAATCAATTGTCATTCAGTTTTAACAACATCCTGATTCATAAAGAATGGTGCAAACCAAACATGTTCTCCTGTCTGCCAGAATATCGTTTCTATTTGCTCTCGACGAGTCAAAGCATTCCTAAGATTAGCACGAAGAAAAATGTTTTCCGTGTGGATATCCTGCTGCCGACAGGAAATAACAGAAAGCACAGACATTTTGTGCAGTTTATCAGATCTCTCATGAGAACTTTGCCGGCAAGCTATCCTGGGACCTAATGTACAATCTTTCCAATGATGCGAAAGCAAAATGTTCTGTCCTAGATCCATCTTTGTGTAGTTATCTAGTTCACAAGAGGTTAATTGAGTTTCAACTGCACATTTTTGTTCTGCATGTTTTAATTTTTTGGTATTGTTTTGTGGCACGAAAGAAAGAATACTGAATAAAAAAAAAACTATTAAGATTTTACGTCCGGTGAACATCGTTTATTTCTTCAGCTTCTGCCTCACGTGATTTCATTGGAGGACACTGGAATTATCCTCTCAATTTGATGCCATGGGAATGGATCTGGTGTGCCACCCAAAAAGGCAGCCTGAGGTAGGCAGAATCTGGACTGATCCCATTTGACACCAAAGATAAACACATGCAAAAACGAACACCCCCCACAATTCATTTTTCGACATTTTGCTGCCAGACATACTTTCCACGAATAGAATTGTTGCGGTCTTCTCAATAGGTCTTCTTCAGGGCGTTGACACATGGGACCGCACGTGTCTCTTCAATGTGAGGCAGAGGGGAGGAAACTCGGGGTTTAGGACAGGAACTATTTGGTTCGTAAGAAAGAATGATACTGCTCTGCTTCCTTACTTTCCAGAGACAGATATTGGACACATAGTCACACTCACAAACACACAACGCACGCACGAACACGCACACACATATGTACACACTCACACACACATACACACACGTACAAACACGTACACACACACAACACACACACACACACACACACACACACACACACACACACACACACACACACACACACACTCACACGCACACACATGCACACACACAGAGACACAGACACAGACACAGAGACACAGACACAGACAGACAGACAGACACACACACATCTGATTGACTTGCTATACATACTAACACCACAGCAGTAGTCCTTAAAACTCAAGTTCTTCACATTCGCATTGAAGAAATTATGACAGATTACCAGAAATGAAGTTGGACAAGGTTGAAATAGAGGTATGTAATAGCTTTATGCATGATGACAGATTACCAGAAATGAAGTTGGACAAGGTTGAAATAGAGGTATGTAATAGCTTTATGCATGATGACAGATTACCAGAAATGAAGTTGGACAAGGTTGAAATAGAGGTATGTAATAGCTTTATGCATGATGACAGATTACCAGAAATGAAGTTGGACAAGGTTGAAATAGAGGTATGTAATAGCTTTATGCATGATGACAGATTACCAGAAATGAAGTTAGACAAGGTTAAAACAGAGGTATGTAATAGCTCCATGTATGCTATGTTAGACCTGTTGCCATTACTGGGGTGAGTCTACTGTACGTGATTGTTATGTGAAATCAAGGAATTCTATACGGAGCTTGTGTTTTCATAATATTAGATGATATATTCTTTGTTTCACTACATGAACCGCCACACTTCGATCACCTGAAAGTCGCTGCAACTGCCTTTATATCCTTGAAATTGCTCACAGCAAACTAAGCACAGTTAGAAAACGCAGAGCACAACAGCATGATGTAACAAGATTATGACAGTAGACGCAACGAAACTTGAAATTGATAGGTTCTGATCTGATTGCCTGTCCAACTCAACAACTCTGACATGCACAGGTCGATATTCAGAGACAGTGATGCTGAAAGAGCAAGACAATCCTTTTAAGCGCGGTAACGATTGCGTTCGTCAACAGTCAGTGGTAAGCCCAGGGCCGGTCATAATGGCCTGCAGTGGAACTTGTCACTGGGTGACGGGGCCTTTGTTAGAAATGACACAGGCGATCCCTCCATCAGTGTTAGTCATTCACAATGGAAGTCATCAGCTGGGAGTCTTTTATGTCCATTCACTGGGAAAGTGGGGCCGGAATAGCTCAGTTGGTAGAGCGCCGGACTCGTGATCCTAGGGTTACGGGTTCGAATTTCGGCAGAGGGGGATTTTTCCCTCGGAGTTAACATTGGTTCTGACTCCATTCCCCATTCAGTCCTTCGAATGAGACTATAAACCGAGGTTCCGTGTGTGCACGCACGCACAACATCTTGCACACACGTAAAATCCCATCACCAACTTTCGGAAGAGAAGGCCAGTTTGGCCGTTGGTATGGATGACACGTTACACATAGCATGCACTTTCCCCGAAGATGGAGTATGGCTGCCTTAATGGCGGGATAGAAAACGGTCATACACACAAAACTCCACTGCCTGTCTGTACAGGCAGTGTCCGCAGGAGTATCAGCCTGCATACGCAGAAAGAAAAGAAAGAAAGAAACTGCGAAAGTGAAGACGATCAGTCTGCTTTCTGATTGCTGTCATCATCGGTTTAGTTCATGGCTGGACGTGATGAATTGTGACTGTGAGAAAACCACTTTACTGTCCTGCATGCTGTTGTTCCAATCTGTACGTAAGATTTAAAATGCATTGTAGGTTTTGTCAGATTTTCACAATAAAATTAAAGCATTTTATCATGAGTGCAAACAGCCTTATAATTGCTCTTGTTTATCCTGTTCCTTATGTTGTATTTCACCTTCCCATTAGCATTTATAGGAATCCCTACAGGTCCTGACTGTTGCTGATCTGCCAGCATATAAAAACATCGATGTTCTTGTAAAAAGTGGCTTTTGGGGCCCATCTACGATCAGTCAGTATAGAATTAGGACATTTAGTTGAAGACGGTCGTGATCTCTGAATCTCAATCCAAAATCAAGAGATAAAAAAAAATGACGCATCGATACTTGTGCAGTTTCAAAGAAACAGCCAAGAAAGCCTTCATGGATTATCCTTTCACTTAAGGAAGACAAAACACACAAAATACTGCAGTAAAATTCATCATCAGAATTAAAAAAAAAAGATATTTGAGTATCTAAAGGCAGACGTATACGCAACATTCCTTCTGAAATGACAAAACATGGTGTTTTGAACGAAGAGTGGTTCTGTACCAGACCCTCCATTTTACATCCAGGGGGGAAACCCTATATCTCCCTTCTCCCTCTGCCCCATAGCCAAAAAGTGCGAACGATTTTTAAAAGATTTTAAAATGGAAGAAAAACGTGACGTCATGAGAGTTAGCCCCTTGGTGGCACTAAGTAGCGCTGATTTTTCTTTTGTTTTTGGATATTACAGTATTAGATACCACCCACATACAGAAAAAGCATTGATGAGAATATTAGATGCCATTTTGCCTCGTTTTTTTTTTTTAATATGTTATGGACATGATTTAAAACATACGTCTCTCTCTCTCTCTCTCTCTCTCTCTCTCTCTCTCTCTCTCTCTCTCTCTTGTACCCATGTCGATCATTCTGGGTCCCCTGCACACAGCTGCAACCAAAAGCACTCTAAATCAGCCAGGTTACACATTGCCCAGTCTCCGCACCGCACACCGTTGGCAATGAACAATCACAACTAGATTGTTATAAGGTAACCCACCAGAAGAGACCCTGCACTACAGTCGAGTCACTTGGTGATGTTCTGTGGAACCTGTTCTCATCCAGTACACACAGGACACTACCCACTATACCCACAACCAGTGAATGGACATGAAAGAGTCCCAGCTTGCATCATCCTGGAGCCAGGTGAGTGTGAGTCCCCTTCCAGTGGATGTCACCACGTCCATCAAACGACACTCCCAATGAAATGCCCGATACCAACGACTTTGAGAGGAACTCACCATAGACATGTGTGTATGTGTGTATGTGTGTTGTGTGTGTGTGTGTGTGTGTGTGTGTGTGTGTGTGTTGCGTGCGTGCGTGCGTGTGTGTGTGTGTTGTGTGTGTGTGTGTGTGTGTGTGTGTGTGTGTGTCTGTCTGTTCTGTCTGTCTGTCTCTCTCTCTCTCTCTCTCTCTCTCTCTCTCTCTCTCTCCCAAGTCTTTTTTTTTCATCGCCGCTGCATTCCCTATCCGATTTTCTTGTTTTCTTCTCCTGTGGCGAGTTGTTTTTTGGTTGGTGGGAACTTCTGTCTCCACTTCCCATCCGGTTACCCAGCTGTTTGGTCTAGCGACTCATTCTCTTGTGGGGGACCTCTTCTGAATTTGACTGTCCGCGTGCTGCTTGCTGGTGGGTGAAGAGTTTGACAGAACGCAAGGCTGCCCTGCAGCATTGGGTCCATGGACATTTATTACAAGATTCTGTGAGATTCTGTGCAATGTTTAGCTCGTCGTTAACCGACAACGGTCCACGATGCAGCAGAATTTATAGAAACCCGTGAAACTTTCCAGACAAGATGTATGCCTGAAGCTATCCCGTCGTATTAATTTGATGAATAAACACAAGAAAGGTTTCCAAATGTATCTCTAGCACGACGAAATACCTTCTCTTCATCAAATATTAGGGTCGTGTCAGTGAAAATTTATACCTTGTGTGTAAATCTGTCTGTTTTAGAGCATATTTTCTAGGTAATAACTTTTGGCCATATTTGTCGGGAAAACAAACTTTGTGATGGCTGCGCTTAGACGTTGGGGTAAAGAGTGACCCGGCTGTTCAGAAATCTGATCTCAACATGTCAGCCACGATGAAATAGCTTTTCTTTTTCAAAACTTGCAATTAAAATTCTACCAACATTCTGGCAGATAACTGCTGAACCAACGGAATTCTAACTCAATCACCGTGCACAGTCGGTTTGTCATTTGTCATTCATTGGAAACTTATGTAGAGATGGAAGGATCATCCTGGAGACTGAAAGATATTAAAGTGAGAGAGAGAGAGAGAGAGAGAGAGAGAGAGACAGACAGACAGACAGACAGACAGACAGACAGACAGACAGATCAATAGACAGAAAGACAGGCAGAGAGAGGGGGGGGGTAAAGAGGGAATGAGACTGGTAAGAGAGGGGAGAGGGGAGAGAGAGAGAGAGAGAGAGAGAGAGAGAGAGAGAGAGAGAGAGAGAGAGAGAGAGGTTATGGAGGGAGGAAAGGTAAAACATTTCCATTGCTGTTGCCTTTCCTTTCGGGGAAGGGTGGGGGGGGGGGGTTAAAAAATTCAGTTCTGTATTTTTCAAAACAACTTTTGCTTGCTTGTCAAATCTTTATCATGGTGGCAAGACTAAATTTCTGATTCAGCTAGATCAGATTGTGGGCGTTAGGGGAATAAACTGTGTATCTGTCAGTCTGTCTGCTGTCTGTCTGTCTGCCTGCCTCTACACTGGTTGCTCTGACATCGACGAAAGAGGTAATACAGCATGATGAACGTTGCCATGGCTTTATGCTTGTGAATATCGAGGACAGCTGCTCTCTTTCTATCCTTCCGCTTCTCAACCCGTCTTCCCCAGCCCTGAAAGCGCCCACAGCGGTCCACTGGGTTACGATAAAACTGACTCGTTTCTTTTCTCTGCATATCTTCCTCCATTTTTCCTCTCCCCTTTCTCCTCTTTCTCCTACTTTTCTTCTAATTTTTTTTCCTGCCCTCCTTGCTTCTCTCTCCCCAACTTCCTCTCCTCCTGCTGTTCTCTGTCCTGTCTCTTTCTCTCAACTTCTCTTTCCTGCCCCCCCCCCCTCTTCTTTGTCCACTTCTCCTGCCCTTCTCTTTCCTGTCTGTCCCTATCCTCCTTTTCATCTCCTCCTCTCTGGGGTCCTTCTCCCTTCCTTCCTTTGTTCTCCTTCACTCCCCCCCCCCCGCCCCATTTCTTCGTTCTTTTCCTCCTCTCCAGTCCTTTGTTCTCCCCCTTCTCTTCCTCCTCCCTCCATCATTTCTTTATGTTCCCGTCCTTCTCTTTTCTTCATCTTCATTCACCTGCCTGTCTCCTTGTTTTTTTTTGTACCCCCTTCCTACGGTCCACCTCTTCCTCCTTAGTGTCTGTTCCTTTTACGCATTCCACAGACTATTGTAAGGAAGAAAAACAAACAAACAAACAAAAAACAGCAAGAACCTTCAGACCGACCCGTCTCTGCTTTCCTGATGCTGTGGGTGGTGCCATCATCGGATCATCCAGAAGTAATGTGGCGCCTGGCGCGCGCGCGCGCACACACACACACACACACACACACACACACACACACACACACACACACACACACACACCAACGCACACACACACACACACACACACACACACACACACACACACACACACACAAAACAGGGATTCATTCACTCGCCACGCGACCCTCTGCCGATCACAGGCAACATGGGAGGGGGAAAGGGCCGACAACACGTTGACAACGTAAAGACTTACCTCATATCATTACCAGAGAGAGAGAGAGAGAGAGAGAGAGAGAGAGAGAGAGAGAGAGAGAGAGAGAGAGAGAGAGAGAGAGAGAGAGAGAGAGAGAGAGAGTTGTAGTAGTAGTAGTAGTAGTAGCATATTCTTCCTGTCCTTAAATTCCTCACCTCTTTTCTTCTAGTCTTTACACAACTCTGGAAACTTTCATAATTTTAACACGAGTAGGCCTGTCTGGTGCCATGAGATTCTGAAAACAGGTCCAATGCACTCTGATCGGATTTGAAAGGGTACTGCTTTAAATCTTGTTGAGGATTTATGATTTCCTACCTGAGGATTGGTAAAGTCATCATGAGACAAACTGTGCGCATGCTTCATAGCTTTAATTAATCGAGGATTTAAAGAAAAATAGCTATTTTGTAATGTATTATTCTTGCAACTCAGTTGAGAATTGTTTTCTTGCTTTTATTTCCTCTTACAGCTGGTTGCAAAGCGAGAGGACTGCAGGCGGAAATCTAAACAAATCTTAAATAAATGTTAGCGAACCGCCCAGAGAACGTGGACAAACGAGTCACAAGACGAAACACAACTAGTTTCGACCTCTTAGGTCTTCATCAGGTGAGACATTAACGAATAAAACAATGAAAATTCACTTAGCTTTGATCGCTTCAGATCACTTGGTAGGGTTCAGCGCAAGGAAGAAGGCGTTGAATGAGAACGAGGCTGTTGGAAGGGAAATAGTGAGCGAGTCAAAGTCGTAATGAAGATAATAATATTACTGATAGGAATACTAATAATGGTCAAAATACTGAGAAAAAAAAAAAAAAAAAAAAAAAAGGGAGAAGATTACTACCAATCTGTGTCAATAAGTATGGGTATGGGAGAAAGGAGAGTGGGTTAGAGGATTCTTAAACAGCAGGGTTGCCGTGGCAACAGTCCCAGAGGCGAAGGCGATGGTGATGTCAATGCCAGTGGTAGTATCAATACTAGCAATAGTATTACTGAATGATACTGCTAACAACGATAGTGAAGGTTGAGGTAATGAAAGCATGATACAGAAATATATTTAGAAAATACAATTTTTATAATAATCAAATAAATAAATAAATGAAACATTAAAAATAATAATAAATTAAAAAATCAGTGAATAATAATAATAATAATTAAAAAAAAAATAATTAAAAAAAAAATAATGATAATAAATGCATAAATAAGATAGCTATAAGTTGTGTGAGGTGAATAGTGGGAGATAAGGTAGTATGTGTGTGTGTGGTGGGAAGATATTATGGGCTGAGATAGAAGTGGTGGGTTGGTACATGTTACTTTAAGGTGTAGATGCTATGAGGGTGGAGGGAAGAAGGGGATGGGTTTACGTACTAACTGGGGGAGGGGGAGGGGCAACATATTCACACCTATACACAATCTCTCTCTCTCTCTCTCTCTATCTCTCTCTCTCCCCCCCCCCCCTTTCACGACCAACGATAAAGGAGCCAGCATTCTATTAATTATGTGTGTGTGTATGTGTGAGTGTGAGTGTGTGTGTGTGTGTGTGTGTGTGTGTGTGTGTGTGTGTGTGTGTGTGTGTGTGTGTGTGTTTCCATTTGTAATATCAGCCTTATTCATTGGTTACCCCCACCTCCACCCCCAGCAACCGCCATATCCACCAACACCCCTACACACATCATTACTAGGGCAGGGGGAGGGGGGAGTAAGTCGATTGACGTAGCAAATGGAGAGACTCAGAGAGTGTAGGAAAAGGGAAGATGATGATAGCTGCAACCTATGTCTGAGGTAAACAGAGGGAGGTAGGGTGGTATGGGTGTGTGTAGGTGGGGGATATTTCAGGCTGGAGCTGCAGAGATGGAATGGTACATACTACTTTTGGACGTTTATGCCATGAGGGTGGACGGTGCCCAGTTTGGCAATGAGATGAGATTCCTGCATAAGGCGTTCCAAGCTGTCACTCTTAGATTGCCAAAGTGCCAAGACTTTGACATGGTTGATGTTGTGTTGGGCATGGTTGAAGTGTAGAGCGACTGGTTTGGGCCGATGGTGGCGGATGTCGGCCAGGTGTTCAGAGATGCGCGTCTCAAGAGTGCGAGATGTCTCAAAACCAATACTCCCGGCAGACCCATAGTATCTGCATGCAGCTGCCCTACAGAACACATTTCACAGTACTTAGACTCTCTCCTCCAACCCATAGTACAAGGCCTCCCCACATACCTCAAAGACACTACACACACACTCAACATGATTAATTCATACAACACAGATCCCACTTTCAAACCCAGCCTCCTCTTTACCCTTGATGTCGTCTCTCTCTACACTTCCATCCCTCATGCTGATGGACTGAAGGCCCTCGCATTCTTTCTTAACAAACGGCCCCCCAACCAACAACACCCTCCCACAGCTACACTAGTCAGACTTGCAGAATTAGTCCTCACCCTCAATACTTTTGAATTCAACAACCACACATTCTCACAAATCAGTGGTGTTGCTATGGGAACCAAAATGGGACCATCCTATGCCTGCCTCTTCATGGGACACCTAGAACACCGCCTACTAACCTCTTACACAGGCCCAACACCAGAGCTCTACAAAAGATACATAGATGATGGATTGGGAGCCACATCCATGCCAGAACATGACCTCCAGAATTTCCTCAACTTTGCACAGACCTTCCATCCATCCATCCAGCTGACCTACACCATTTCACAGTCAGTTAATTTCCTGGACATCACTATCTCCCTCAAAGATGGACTGCTTCAAACCTCAGTCTTCTACAAACCTACTGATGCGCACTCATACCTGGACTACACATCTTCCCACCACCAGTCCACTAAAAATAGCATTCCATATTCTGAATTCCTTCGCCTACGCAGACTGTGCTCTAGCGAAGAGGATTTCACTATACAAGCAGCCAAAATGTCTGATTTTTTCACCAACCGTGGATACCCTAGTGCCGTCATCAGTGATGCTCTCAGCCGCACTGCAGCTAAATCCAGAACATCTACTCTGGAAACTAAACCTCCCAAAGAGACAGACAGACCCACTGCCTGCCTTCTCTTCCATCCTCACAATCTGCCCATCTGCAGGATCCTGAAGTCTAACTGGCACATAGAAAACCATAAACCTGCCTTTGAGACCACACCAATGATCACTTTCAAACGTGACAAAAACCTCAACGACCTACTGGTGCGCTCTAAGCTGAACAAAATCTCAACACCTAAGCCACCAGGTACTTTCCCCTGCTCAAAACCCAACTGCAAAATCTGCTCTCTCACCAAACCAGACACCATCCTACATGGCCCCACAGGCTCTTTCACTATTAAACGCACTTTCTCCTGCCAGAGCCACAACATTGTGTATGCCATCCACTGTCAGCTGTGCGGTAAGATCTATGTAGGTGAGACATCTCGCACTCTTGAGACGCGCATCTCTGAACACCTGGCCGACATCCGCCACCATCGGCCCAAACCAGTCGCTCTACACTTCAACCATGCCCAACACAACATCAACCATGTCAAAGTCTTGGCACTTTGGCAATCTAAGAGTGACAGCTTGGAACGCCTTATGCAGGAATCTCATCTCATTGCCAAACTGGGCACCGTCCACCCTCATGGCATAAACGTCCAAAAGTAGTATGTACCATTCCATCTCTGCAGCTCCAGCCTGAAATATCCCCCACCTACACACACCCATACCACCCTACCTCCCTCTGTTTACCTCAGACATAGGTTGCAGCTATCATCATCTTCCCTTTTCCTACACTCTCTGAGTCTCTCCATTTGCTACGTCAATCGACTTACTCCCCCCTCCCCTGCCCTAGTAATGATGTGTGTAGGGGTGTTGGTGGATATGGCGGTTGCTGGGGGTGGAGGTGGGGGTAACCAATGAATAAGGCTGATATTACAAATGGAACACACACACACACACACACACACACACACACACACACACTCACACTCACACATACACACACACATAATTAATAGAATGCTGGCTCCTTTATCGTTGGTCGTGAAAGGGGGGGGGGGGGGGGGGGGGGGGAGAGAGAGATAGAGAGAGAGAGGGGAGAGATTGTGTATAGGTGTGAATATGTTGCCCCTCCCCCTCCCCCAGTTAGTACGTAAACCCATCCCCTTCTTCCCTCCACCCTCATAGCATCTACACCTTAAAGTAACATGTACCAACCCACCACTTCTATCTCAGCCCATAATATCTTCCCACCACACACACACATACTACCTTATCTCCCACTATTCACCTCACACAACTTATAGCTATCTTATTTATGCATTTATTATCATTATTATTTTTTTTTTAATTATTTTTTTTAAAATTATTATTATTATTATTCACTGATTTTTTAATTTATTATTATTTTTAATGTTTCATTTATTTATTTATTTGATTATTATAAAAATTGTATTTTCTAAATATATTTCTGTATCATGCTTTCATTACCTCAACCTTCACTATCGTTGTTAGCAGTATCATTCAGTAATACTATTGCTAGTATTGATACTACCACTGGCATTGACATCACCATCGCCTTCGCCTCTGGGACTGTTGCCACGGCAACCCTGCTGTTTAAGAATCCTCTAACCCACTCTCCTTTCTCCCATACCCATACTTATTGACACAGATTGGTAGTAATCTTCTCCCTTTTTTTTTTTTTTTTTTTCTCTCAGTATTTTGACCATTATTAGTATTCCTATCAGTAATATTATTATCTTCATTACGACTTTGACTCGCTCACTATTTCCCTTCCAACAGCCTCGTTCTCATTCAACGCCTTCTTCCTTGCGCTGAACCCTACCAAGTGATCTGAAGCGATCAAAGCTAAGTGAATTTTCATTGTTTTATTCGTTAATGTCTCACCTGATGAAGACCTAAGAGGTCGAAACTAGTTGTGTTTCGTCTTGTGACTCGTTTGTCCACGTTCTCTGGGCGGTTCGCTAACATTTATTTAAGATTTCTCTTACAGCTGATTCAAACGAATTTCAATCTACTACTTTCCTGCAGCTTGAGACAGCAAAAAGAAAAAAAACAACAACAAAAAACAAAAACAAAGAAAAGTCAGACGGACAGACAGACGGGTAGAAAGACAAAGGGGAAAGAAATCCCTCCCTCAATCAGCATATTTCGTGGGAAAGTGAAGACAACTTGTATTTACACACGCAGAGTGGACAATAGCATTTCTCTGGTCTCAAATTTCATTACAGCTTTTATTTGTGCATGCTATGCATTAATCTGTGAGCCCTGTAAGGTTGTGGAGTGTGCCCAGTGTTATAAACTGAGAATTTTCTGACAGCGTTTTTAAACACTTGTGGGGTTTTCACCGACCTCCGTAGGATGTGTCTTCTACATTTTCATCTTTTTAATTTTTGATAAATGTGAGTCTAACGTTTTATCTTAAATTCATAGTTTACCCGTCGCTGAGTGCTATCTTTTTTTTTTTTCAAATACTTTTCACGTATGTAGGAGGATCTACTCTATTTTGGAAGAGGTCCTTTTTGTTGATCTGGAAGTGCTTTTTATCAGCAGGGAATCAGCATCCAGTAGCAAACATAATGGGCTCTTCATGTAGCGTAACACCTGCTGACCTCCACTTTAGAGAAACAATAAAACCAGCAGAACATTCATCAGAGAAAGATCGATTCTCATGCTTCCTCCCCTGTAAATGCATGTCTAATATTTTTGTTTATCTTTCCAGCATGTCTATCGGTCTGTCAATCTGTCGGTCAGTCAGTTTGTCTGTCTGTCTGTCTGTCTGTTTTTCAACGCTGATGTGTCTCTGATCGACAACGATGTCAGCAACACGACTTCTGTTCTTTCTTTCTGTTGTTGTCGTTGCTTAAGTCTTTTCTCCCTTGTTTTGCTCCTTTCTCTTCTAATTACATTTTTTCCCCTTGCGTTCTTACTTTCTTCTTCGCCTTATTTCTTTCTCCTGCATTGATCTTGCTTTCCATGCGTTGTCCCGTCTTCCTTGCCTTGTTTGTTTCTACTTTATTCTTCCTTTCTTCCACGTTCTGTTCCTTTATTTCTTTTGCTTCGTTCATATCTGTCTCATCAACCCATTGCTTCTTTAGTTTTTTGTTTTTATTTTTATTTTTCATTTGTTTTCATTTTCTTCCATTCCGGTTTAAGTCTCAACAGCATTGCTTTGCTAGTCTCATCACCTTTGTAAACCTAGATATTTTCACTGTCAGTTACCTGCTTAAAGCCCTACGTTGTCGTCATCGTCAACATTGTCATAATCGCAGGGAGTGGCAATGGTTGAATCAGCAGCAGCAGCAACAACAACAAACAACGTACCCGCTCTTCCTGCTCCCGCCCCTGCTCCCTTCTCTCCCCCCCCTCCCTCTTCTTCCAGGTTTCTGTTGCTGTAATCAGCAGTTATTCCAAGGAAGATTTGCGTTACACACACACACACACACACACACACACACACCAGGCAGTTACTTACCACCCCCCACCTCAAACTGCATCAAAGACTCCACAAGGAACCTCCGAAAAATGGGCCGGGAGTCTTATTTTTCGTCACATCATTAGCCTGAGCAGTGTGCTTCCCCTTTCCTCCTAATCCCCATTCGTCCTCTTTTCCTAACTCAATTCTAGGATCCCCTCTTTCCCATTCAATCTCCTTTCTTCTCAACCTCTCACACAAACTTTATGAACTTAAGTTATTTTTTTTAATTTTTTTTTTTATTTTTATTTTTTTAGACTTGAGTCAAAATTAAAGACTGAGGGGTTCGATATGAAAGTTCTGAGACGGTTCATTATGGCATGAGACAGTGCTTGATCTTGTGTGAGAGTGATCTCCCTTCTTCAGTTTGGGCAGAAGCTACAAATCCCTGCACATGGTAAGATACACATCTCATCAGCCCATGGATATGAAGAACAGGCTGTCCCCAACACCAATGTCTGTGTGAATGTCGGACCGTCCACACCAGTCACTTGTCTATGGTTCCTAGAGTCAGGACTGCCGTTTTCAGACCCAAAGTATGCCTTGAAGTTGGATCGGTTCGATAGTTTGCGATTTATCCAGCCAGTGAGAAGCATCATTCCGATACTAAATTCTCTGCTGCAATTCGGCCAGTCAGGCGGTTTTTTTTTTTCATTCTGGTTGTCAGCATCACTAGTTCCCGATCGAAGACTGTGCTGATGTTAGGCCAGACCTGGTTGTTCTTTGTTCGTGGAGTTGTTGTTCCTTAACCAAATAGAGTGCTCAAGGCCGGTCAGTCAGGTAGTTTGTTGTGTATCCAGACAGGAGAACTGTTGTTCCGAGGCCATGTCTGTGTCGTAATCGGGTCAGTCTCGTTATTTGTAATGCTGACTGGAGTGAGTCGTGGCTTGTAGGTTTGTCATGGTATTCTTATGTTCAGAGTGGCTTGTCGTTCATAACTAGCCTACTGTGAATGACTGAAATTTGAACGGGTTGAAAACATTGTCAGTTATACGTTCATAGGCAGTAAATCAGAACGTCAGTGAACGTCCATAAACTCCAACTTCCCTGACTCCCATGCTCTCTGTCTCTGTTCGTTTGTCTGTCTGTCTGTCTCTCTCAAACAACACACACACACGCGCGCACGCATGCACGCACGCACACACGCACGCACGCATGCACGCACGCACACACACACGCACAAAACGTATGACAAGAAAGTTTTTCTTGATGAACACTTATTTTTACTCTATATTATCCAGTATTTCCTGTGTATGATCATTGCCTGTATGACGATAAAGATTTTTTTTTTTGGCAGAGCCGAAGGTCATTTGATGAACACTCTTTTAGCTTTTCAGTATCCTGCTAAATTATGGAAATCAAGAGATACAAAACAAAATTACTTTTAAACTACCCGTAGCTGTCTGAAAAAAAAATTCATACGACATTAGGATTTTACAGTGAGTTTGCTAGCTAGGGATATTATGTATTTGTTGTATATGAATGCACACAAATCCAGTTTTGCTTGTCTATGATGTAAGCACTTTGATGATTCATTTGACTTTTTATGTAAATGATTACTTAGCAGCCACCATTTTCTGTGACCACTACAATTAACGTGGTAAATATTTAAATGTTTACACATCCTGCATCCAACAGCGTCAACTGGTTTAAATTTTTTTCCCCCCGAGAACATTATGATCATTACAAACATTATACTTCAAAATGATCACCGTGTAACTGAGCTTGGGTGCACCTTTCTATTTCTTAAAATTATTGACAAACACTGCAACATAGGGAATCACAACAGTGCATTGGTTATTACTGCACCTATGCAATTTGCACAAAGTTAGAAAGGAACGAAAAACGGAAGACAAGTTGGAGACAGACAAAATGAAGGAAGTCGTATGTAACAACACACAAAACGCTCCATCATAGAAGTGCCACACTGTGAAAAGTTACTGTACTGCAGAGACAGTCTGCCGCCCTCGAATCCCAACTAATCCATCCTTTCTCCAGCCCTTTCCCTTTCTTCTCCACCCTCCCTTCCCTCCCCACCTTCCTCTTTCCATTGACTACACCAATCGGTTCAATGCGTCTCCTCGAAGCTGTCCCGCCAGTGTCAACACAGAACACTTCTTTGTGAACATCTGAGAGAAAGCAATTTGGAGATCACGAGACAAATCGATGGGTTCTGCTGGATAACATGAACGAACTCGGACCTTGTGAAGAAAAAGAGTTTCTGAGATTATTTTATCTCTTTGTTTCTTCTTTTTTTTTTCTTCTCTCTCTTGCTTCTTATTTGATTAGTGGGCACAGGTTGTCTTTGAATGACATTTTACTTATGGGAAGCATTCTGTACTCGGTGTAATGGCCAATATATCAAGAAGCTCTTTATTGCCTGTTTGTTTGGTCCCAAATACACTTCGTAGTTTGGAATTCTTTTTTGCCTGTAATACGAATTTCCAACAAATTCGCAATTAAGTCAAGCTGATGTTCAAAGTTGCTTTCTATCTTGCCAAATGTGTAGATATTTGTGAAGATATAAGAACTATTAATAATGGCCATCGCTGTTTGTTACTTGATAAAGTAGAAGGGGTTTCAGGAGAGCCAAAAATCTCGGCCAAGGCCGAATAGTCCTTTGTTCAGAGGATTCTATATATAATCCAGACACGCATCAAATCTAACACGTTCATAGATGCAAATACATGCAGTAGTCCGATGTGCATCAACTGAAATGCACACATTTTTTTTTAATCAGAATGTGTTAGGAAATACCATCATTCGCAATATCATAAAGAAAGTGAAGAGAAAACCCGGTGACTGTAGCCATTCAAATGATGAAAAACTAACGGTGTGGGTGGTGGAGGGATGGGACAAGATATACTGCCAACGTGTGGAACTTGGCTGTGTCTTAGTGCTATGGAAAAGCTATACTGCCAACGTGTGGAACCTGGCTGTGTCTCAGTGCTATGGAAAGAACCTGACTGTGTCTTAGTGCTATGGAAAGAGCCTGGCTGTGTCTCAGTGCTATGGAAAAGCTATACTGCCAACGTGTGGAACCTGGCTGTGTCTCAGTGCTATGGAAAAGCTATACTGCCAACGTGTGGAACCTGGCTGTGTCTCAGTGCTATGGAAAAGCTATACTGCCAACGTGTGGAACCTGGCTGTGTCTTAGTGCTATGGAAAGAACCTGGCTGTGTCTCAGTGCTATGGAAAAGCTATACTGCCAACGTGTGGAACCTGGCTGTGTCTCAGTGCTATGGAAAAGCTATACTGCCAACGTGTGGAACCTGGCTGTGTCTTAGTGCTATGGAAAAAACCTGGCTGTGTCTTAGTGCTATGGAAAAGGTGGGGAATACCGGACACTGAAGACTGTGACGACACTTCCGTCAAAAAATAAAGGGACAGAAATCCTGGATCTGCCGGTGAATCCGCAACAAAATTCTAATGCGTTGATCCTTGGGGCCGCATCCCGTCCTTCAACCAAGGTTGGTTTGAATCGTTTGAACCGTTTCCGCGCAATGTTATTGACAAACGGAGAACTACACGAACAAAAAGACGCTGGTGAAGCCACAGTCTTCCTCGATAAGGGGGAACTGCTACAGAACTGTTGATACAGGACACACGGCATGCCAACACGAAATAGATTTAATTGTTATTGTTATTGTTAAGGAGCGAATGAGCCAGCGAGCGAAGACAGAGAGAGAGAGAGAGGAGAGAGAGAGAGAGGAGAGAGAGAGAGAGAGAGAGAGAGAGAGAGAGAGAAGAAGGGAGAGAGAGAGGGAGAGAGAGAGAGATACGAGTCAAAGGGAAGGAGGGAGGGAGGGAGGGAGAGAGAGAGAGAGAGAGAGAGAGAGAAGAGAGAGAGAGGAGAGAAAGAGAAGAAGGGAGAGAGAGGGAGAGAGAGACAGGGAGAGAGAAAGAGATACAAGTGAAAGGAGGGAGGGAGGGAGGGAGAGAGAGAGAGAGAGAGAGAGAGAAAGAGAGAGAAGAGGCAGAGAGAGAGAGACAGAGCGAAGAGAGAGAAGAGAGCGAGAGAGAGAGAGAGACAGAGACAGAGAACACAGACAGAGACACACAGACACAAGATAGAGAGACAGACGCCTGTAGAGAATAGAGATACACTGGAACAGAGAGAGAGAGAGAGAGAGAGAGAGAGAGAGAGAGAGAGAGAGAGAGAGAGAGAGACCGAGTCGCGCCAGAAAACCAAAACGAAACAATCTGTGCTTTTTCTTTTTGTTTGTTTGTTTGCTTGTTTGTTTCCTTGCAGATCACAAGTTTATTTTTTGTTCTGAAGGAAAGCTGATGTGTTATATGTTGATACGGAAAGTTGCGCCCTGTCTTTGCCCCTCCCTTCCTGATTTTCTCAGTCTGTCGGTCAGTCTCTCTGTCTTCTGTTCGTTTTTTTTTTCTTTCTGTCTCGCTCTTTCTTTCTTTTTTCCTGTTGTGATTTCTCTCTTTTTTTTTTGTCTTTTCATGTCTTTGTTTCTCTCGCTTTCTCTTTTCCATTATTTTCTTTGTTTGACCCGAACGAGACGAACGGATGTCGAACATTTTAGCCCTTGCATTTTCATGTGTACATGGTTCCGTGTAAAACGTGCTTGCAGCCATCATGCGGTCTCCTTGGTTGGGTGGGTCATGTGAACGATATAGCCCTTTTGTCTCGTCATTCAACCGTCAAAGAGATCAATCTGAAGTACAAACGGACCGACCGTTTGTTTGATCAAAAAACCAACGCGCGGAATGATGCTTGCTCTTGACTCAATTACTGTTCACTGCAGAACGCTGCTTCATTGGGGGAAAAGGTAACCACACATTCACACTAAACTACACCTCCCGTCTCCTTATCCATCCCACACACAGGCGAGGACATGCTCCTCTCTCTCTCTTCGTCTCATCTCTCTCTTTACTCACATCTATCTCGACACACACACACACACACGCTTCATGACACAGAACCACACACACACACACAGACTACACACTCCCACGTTCACCTACGTTATAGGTATCATATTTGTCTGTTGTCAGTCTAATATCTATCTATCTACCTATCGATCTATTGATCTATCTAAATATTAGGTACAGAGAAGAAGAGAGAGAAGAGAGGAGAGAAGCACAGACAGACAGACAGACAGAAGACACGTTGCACACACACACACACACACACACACACACACACACACACACACACACACACAACACACACACAAACACACGCACACACACACCTTCTGCATTGCTCCTTCTTTCAGTTTTACCCTCGTAGACGTCCGTACGGCTTCTGCTCGGCTAAACTGTAAGCACACTGCTTAATGTATGTCAGTAGGGGAGTGCGAAGATGTGTATTGAATGCCCACCGCCTCCCCCCCCCCCCATCCTCCTCACACCCAACCTGTCTACAGGCAATTATTCATGAAGACAAGATCCCCCCATCCGAATGATTCATCGTCAATGACCTCGTAACCCATACGAGTGGGAACAAGAATTATTAATGTTATATCATCTTACATCGATGTGTGTTGATGCCCCCTGTTCCTCCGTGTCTGTTCTTAAATGCTCTAACACTTTCTTAAAAATTTATTCTTAACAATCGTGTGTTACTTAAAGACTTACTGGTATCATATGCTTAATTATTATCACATTTCTTTTTCTGTTTTTTTTTAGAAAGACGATATATCAACTTTTAATATCAATGTTTTCATTTAAAAGACTTATCAAGAAGACTATCAACTTTTGCTTAGCGAAATAACGTAACTGAATCAATTGTTTTCATTTAAAAGCATTATCAAGAAGACTCCAGACTTTGCGAGGCAGCGAAAATATGACACTGTACATGCTTTCATCATGGAGTTAGCGCTCAGGTCTGGTAATTTAATTCACAGAGAAGAAAACTGTTGTTAATTAAAGGCCCATGTAAAAATACAGATGAATTAAGAGTGTTATGAAAGATAATACAGTAACCTTCAGGGAGAAGTGTTAGAAAGGACCATTTTGTATTCCTTGATATAATCTAAGGTCAAGTAATGATTGGATTCGGTGGAAAAAAAAATCCAGCAAAACAAGGGAATCAACAACAAAAACAACCTGACTTGCTTGCCTCTGAACTAATCACAAGAGTAAAATTTAGAAAGAGAGGGTGTTAGTTACCGCCAAGGACACTGACAAACAAAGCACAGGACAAGACACGATGCATTTGGACCTCTTGGGTCTTCTTCAGGCAAAAAAAACAAACAACAACAACAAAAAAAAAAAACCCAAAACAAAACAACAACAAAAAAAAACCCAGATCACATTTAACATTTAGGACAGTACAAACAAAGAACGAAGAGTGACTTATCTGTTGTCCATGTGATAGGAAGAATGGCCGCCATTCTGTCCTAAATGTTAAATGTGATCTGTTTTTTTTTTTTTTGCCTGAAGAAGACCCAAGAGGTCGAAATGCATCGTGTCTTGTCCTGTGCTTTGTTTGTCAATGTCCTTGGCGGTAACTAACCCCCTCTCTTTCTACATTTTGCTTCGTTCTCCGCCCTCAGTCACTCCATTTTGAAACTAATCACAAGAGTGTTCAGTGAAGCTCGGCCTATAGGCTCCAGTCGATCATCATTGTGTTTATTGATGATACCCTGAGTCAAGCCATGACGTATCCACTTCATACACCTGGTTTCGATCTGAACAGCTTCACAGATAGTAATGGCGGCACATTATTGTTTTTTTTGTTTTTGTTTTTTGCTTTGTTATTGATATCGCTGCTTACGTCTTCCCGATGTATGCATGTGCGTGCGCATAAGGCCGTGTGTGTGTGTGTGTGTGTGTGTGTGTGTGTGTGTGTGTGTGTGTGTGTGTGTGGGTGTGTGTGTGTGCGTGTGTGTGTGTGTTTCCGAGCGCGCGCGCGCGAGCGTGTGTGTGTGTGTGTGTGTGTGTGTGTGTGTGTGTGTGTGTGCGTGCGTGCCTGGGCGCGCGTATGTGTGTGTATGTGTGTGGGCACGCGTGCGTGCGCGCGTGCGTGCGTACATGCGTGCGTGCGTACATGCGTGCGTGCGTGTGTGTGTGCGTGCGTGCATGCGCGCGCGTATGTGTGTGTATGTGTGTGGGCGCGCGCGCGTGCGTGCGTGCGTGCGTACATGCGTGCGTGCGTGTGTGTGTGCGTGCGTGCCTGCGCGCGCGTATGTGTGTGTATGTGTGTGGGCGTGCACGTGCGAGCGTGCGTGCGTACATGCGTGCGCGCGCGTATGTGTGTGTGTGTGTGTGTGTGTGTGTGTGTGCGTGCGTGCGTGCGTGTGTGTGTGGTGTGTGTGTGTGTGTGTGTGTGTGTGTGTGTGTGTGTGTGTGTGTCGGTCTGTCAGTCAGTCTGTCTGTCTGTCTGTCTGTCTGGCCGGCTGTGTGTGTGTGTGTGTGTGTTTTGTGTGTGTGTGTGTGCGCGCGTGCGTGCGTGCGTGCGTGCGTGCGTGTGTGTGTGTGTGTGTGTGTGTGTGTGTGTGTGTGTGTGTGTGTGTGTGTTTGCATTCCCATGTACACAGGTGCACGTACATGGTCATCAGTACGTTTGAACATATCTGTGTATACCGCTGGGCTTCGGTCCTCTGTTTCCAGATCACAGTCAGAGACCCGCCGCCCTTCAGTGGGACCGCCGACCGAGTCAACAGGGAGAGAAGAAGATTGCCAGATACCGTGATCGTGTGGACCCTGGGTTCCCGTGACGACTGCTGGGACAGCTGAAGGCCGCATGAAGTCAGCCGCTCACGACTGGATCGTGTCTAGTCGATTTACAGCACACCTCCCAAATAATAGAAACTGGCGCGTTGAGAGAGAGAGAGAGAGAGAGAGAGAGAGAGAGAGAGAGAGAGAGAGAGAGAGAGAGAGAGAGAGAGAGAGAGAATTGACAGACCGACTGACATAGAGACAGGGATATCGAGACTGATGGGATGCTGAGCGAGGGAGAGAGACGATTCACGCCTATCGCTACTTTCAATGCAAGGCCACTAATTCTAATGCTAAAGACAGTGCCCACAGCACGAAACTGTTATTTGAGAGAGAGAGAGAGAGAGAGAGAGAGAGAGAGAGAGAGAGTGTGTGTGTGTGTGTGAGAGAGAGAGACAGAAAGAGCAAACAAACAAAAATGTTTTATTCAGCATCAGTTATAATTCAAAATGGAAATACGGAAAGGCGACGAGGCATGAGCACACAGAATCAAAATTGTTTCGAAAATCCACAAATCAATATTTGTATATAAGCTCCCTGGAAACTTGTTAGCTGATGAATATAGAAGGCAAACAACGAATTCATGGCGCTGAAATGCTGGGGGAAAAATTAGTTTGCGATTCAGATATTTGTTTTCCAATCTTGATATAGTATTTGTCATTATAGACAAGATCTACCAACACTGTATTCTTCGTCTTGCATGAATATGCGTTTTGAAAGTTGTATACTTCTTTGCTTCGCGTGTTTCTGCGAAAGAGGGGACCGAGGTAGATGGAGAAGATTGTGAAGAATCGTTTCGCTCAGATTTGTGTCCAACAAACAAGTGTATTTCAAATGATATTCATCTCTTATTGAATTTACATAATGAGCAGGTCTTTTTCGTCCTCTGAATTTATATTACCTGGATGAATATTATGTTTCACCTGTAGAATGTTAACTACACCATATGGCAGCTCTAATTTCATGCAGTATGCACCATATCACACGGATATATTTCTTCGCTCCAAAATAGCGCCCTGTTTATTGATTTGTAATAAGCATGTCTTTATCTGTCTTACTAACATTTACCCATATTAAACAAACATATGTATGGACTTTTTCCAAAAATCTCCTTAAACACCATACCTTTCCCCTTTATCTGTCTTACTAACATTTACCATATTAAACAAACATATGTATGGACTTTTTCCAAAAATCTCCTTAAACACCATACCTTTCCAAATCTCCTTAAACACCACCAACATCCTTTTGTAATCATATTCAGTTACGCCCACATTCCCATAACAATTCGCTTTCGTTTGTTACTCAGCATATTTTCCCCCATTCTGATCAAGAGCTAAAGACATTTTGTGCGCCCTGGAAACAACCTGTTTTTGGCTGTCCAAAGAAGGTGAATTCAGTCTCTTAGAGCGGTTATCTAGGAAACACACGATGGATGCATTCCAAAGGTCTCCATAATTACGTCACTTTGTTTGACGTCTTCAGTACAACATCCGAAGAACGTTTGCATGCTGTCATAAGAAACCTTAAAATGATTCTGAGCAAGCTAGCTCCCACATTTCAGAGCAAGATAGGAAAACGTGGTTTTATTTTGGCATCGATGACATGAAAATTGACTTGATAACTAATGTTTTTAATGGTTTTGTTAAACAACTAGAGCTTTTTTCTTCAGCAGCCAGCGCCAGTCCTCAGATTATGTAATGAAAACATAAAACAGAAATAGCAACATTTATTCACCACTTCTAACATCACGTGAACATAGAACCATTGTTAATTTTTGCCAAGAACAGTATCTTTTCTGTTGAATATAAGTTTGGTTTTGATCATATTGATTTTCAGTTTCTTATTTGTGCAACATGTCTGTAATACGTTCAGCTGATATTGGACACCAATAGTAATTGCTGACAATAAAACAGCAGCAATCGCAAACAGGAGAATAAATAATTCCACAATACAGGGCTGCAATCCTATGGATTTTTCTCATGTATGCGATTTATCCGTTGGTTAATACACATTTCCGACAACAAAGGACTCAAAACATAACTTTGTCGGACTCTAGTGGACAGTCCAAAAATCTCAACCCTCAGAACTGTAAGGACTTATCAACTGCTCTTGCATTTGCATTTTCCAACTCAAAACTGCTCCTAATATTCGTAGTTTTTGAGAAATCAATAGAATGTGGTCAGTCCACGACCCTAGTCTGTGTGAATGAATCGTTTCCCACACCCCATACTACTGCTAAGATTTCATTGGACACCTCTCAGGGATGCCCATTTATTTCGGCCAGCCTTGACTGAAAACGAGGTCGTAATGTGAGGGAAAGTAACACAGCATGTGCGAACACCAGGGGAGACAAACACAGCGGCTGGATACGGGCGAAACAAATGCAAGAGGGTTTTAAGAATTTTTTTTTTTTTTTGCTATCTTGGTTTCAGATGCATTGTGACAGCTTCTCAATTCTTACAGAGTCATAGCGTTTTCTAGAATAAGCGAAAGCGACGTAAAGCTTTTTATCCTGGTGAGAGAAGCATTTTGAACCAAGGAACAGGGAAAGACAGTTTGGTAAACTGCTGATAGTTTATTTCCAAAACTCTGCTGATTTTCAGCCATCAAGTCACAGTTTTCAGACCATGTATAAAGACTGTTGCCTGACATACTGCCATACCACAATACACGTCTATCGTTGTCTGCACTGTCTGTATTATTCTTTAGAATGGGAATAATAATAATGCCTTTTTCATCCATCCTTTAAGGTAATGCTCAAGGGAAAAAAAAACCAACATTAAAAAAATGTCTTTAAAAAGACGATGGTAGTTTCATGTCCGGCTTTCCGAATTTAGAGAACACTCCATGTGACCCACATACATCATCTTTCTTTTATCCATTCACGGCACTGACAAAGCCGTTCTTGGATATTTCAGAGGCTGCAATGAATGATACAAGAGAAGATACGTGAGGGAGATACGGGTAGGCGGGGGGAAGGAAAGGGGGGGGGGGGGGGTGTGATCGAGGAGAGGATGAAACAGAGAGGATTTAGAACCAGGATGCAAGAGAAGAATGATCAGGGATAGGAGAATATGGAGGAGGAGGAGAATGAAGGAGAGAATACAGGAGTGAATGAAGGAGAAAAAAAAATGAAGGAGAGGGTTGAGGAAAGAAGGAAGGAGAGAATACAGGAGAAAAACAGAGGATGAGAACGCAAGAGGACATAAGAGAACGATGCAAGAGGAGAATACAGTAGAGAGCGCAGAAGGAGTATGCAGGAGAGATTCAGGAGGTGGAAAAAAGAAAAGAAGGAAGGAAGGGGATGTAAGAAACTGATACAGGAGATGTTGCAGAAAAAAAAGAACAGAGGAGAAAGCAGGAAGACGATACGTGAGAGGATGCAGTTGATTGATAAAGCAGATAGTTTTCAGGAAGACGATACGTGAGAGGATGCAGTTGATTGATAAAGGAGGTAGTTTTCAGGAAGACGATACGTGAGAGGATGCAGCTGATAAAGCAGATAGTTTTCAGGAAGACGATACATGACAGGATGCAGCTGATTGATAAAGCAGATAGTTTTCAGGAAGACGATACGTGAGAGGATGCAGCTGATTGATACAGCAGATAGTTTTCAGGAAGACGATACATGACAGGATGCAGCTGATTGATAAAGCAGATAGTTTTCAGGAAGACGATACATGACAGGATGCAGCTGATTGATAAAGCAGATAGTTTTCAGGAAGACGATACGTGACAGGATGCAGCTGATTGATAAAGGAGGTAGTTTTCAGGAAGACGATACGTGACAGGATGCAGCTGATTGATACAGGAGGTAGTTTTCAGGAAGACGATACGTGACAGGATGCAGCTGATTGATACAGGAGGTAGTTTGAGAGTGAAATAAAGAAGCAGAATCAAATTGAGGATGAAGAATACAATACACTAGCAGGATGCAGTAGAGGATGAGGGACAGAGAGAGAGAGAGAGAGAGAGAGAGAGAGAGAGAGAGAGAGAGACAGACAGACAGACAGACAGACAGACAGACAGAGACAGACAGAGACAGACAGAGACAGACAGAGACAGAGAGAGAGAGAGAGAGAGAGGAGGCAGGGAGAGAGAGAGAGAGGGAGAGAGAGGGGGAGGGAGGGAGGAAGAGGAGGAGAAGGAGGAGGAGGAGGGGGAAGAGATAGATAGATAGATAGATAGATGATAGAAGAGAGAGAGAGAGAGAGAGAGAGAGAGAGAGAGAGAGAGAGAGAGAGAAACAAAGAGACAGCGAGACAGAGAGGCAGAGAGACACAGAGAGAGGAAAGTGCAATGGCAAGGGAGAAAGATGATGCAATGCCCTTCAAACGTGTTGAGATCGACCAGATCTCATTGCGTTCCCACCCCTTCACCAAGAATGGACATTGAATTACATTAAAATGTTGCACCATTTTCTTTCCCTCACCAGCACCCCCCCCCCCTCCCCACCTTCCTCCTCCTCCGACCACCACCACACATTTTGATCCTCAAATCTCCCTCCTCCCCCCTCCCCCCCACCTTCTCCCCAACACACAGTTCCAGCTCACCTACCACCACTACCCTTCACTCTCATCACAACGCTTCTCTGGAACAAATCCGGTTGGAAGAACTCAGAGCAGGTAACAGACCACTGGAAGAGACTCGCGGATTTCCCGTTGATGCATCTTCTCCATTTTCTCCTTCGCTCCCCTCCCCCCCCCCCCCCCCCCCGACCCCCACTCCATCTCGAATTTCACCTTTCCCTAAATGTCTTTTGAATCAGACAGAAATTACCTACTAACCCTCCCATTTTTTTTTGTGGGCGTGTGATTGGTTTAAATTACTGGTATCTTCCTGGTGTGAATGACCTTCACAGTTTAACCTCCACCCCCGCCCTCTGCATCCCTCCCTCCCTCCTCCACCATTTGAGGTTACGGACGGAGTTGTCCGGCACTTTCTTTTTACTCGAAAGGGAGACAACTATGCACAGAGACAAAATGACTTGGAGAACAGACAAACAGGCCGACAGTCAGAAAGACAGCAAGACTTGGGAAATAGACAGCTGTGCATAGAGACAAAATGATTAGCACTATCAACACAGACCCTCGTTCTGCTCTATGTGCCCAGTTAACACTGCAGTCACAGCACTGACATTCCCTCAGGACACCTGATTTTGGCCATTTTTAATTGATTTTCCTTAAAAGCCTAAATCCGACAGTGACTTTATTTTTGTACAGTGAAATAGAGCTATCTTTCATCTTCTTGATGATAAATGTTTTAAAAGTCAAAATAACTATTGTGTTATTGTTTGATTGAGTTGAAAATGACATACTTCGAACAAGGAGCACTGCTTGAAGACGCCAACGGGTTAGTTGCTTTCTCTTCAAATTAACCAATGAAATCGACTGTTAGTAGCCTGCTAACTGGTATGATATGACGTAGGAAGGACTGTATTTGTACGCTGACACCACTGGTTAAAGATTCTCCAAGAAATTCGGTCATATTTATTTTTAGAAGACCTTCGCTATCACTCTCGCGACGTGTCCTGTGTGACAGATCACTTGCCGCGAGTATTTTTGCCCCACGTCGCCGAGTGGTAAGTCGGGCGCCGCGATCATTCTCGCGGCGTGTTGCGAAAAAGTTAAGGTCTGATGGGATATACTCACAAGTATGCTCAGTAACAGAATGACCTTGTGAATCTACAGGCAGGCATGAAGACAGATTGAATGACTTGGGGAATAAATAACCAGGCATGCAGAGGAGACAAAATGACCTAATAACTGGACAAGCTGGCATGGAAAGACAGAACGATTTGAGGATAACCAAAAAAAAAGACTAGCGGAGAGGAAGAATTGCTTGGGGAACAGACGGACAGATTTACGGACAGACAGACAATATGATGTGGGGGAGAGACAGACAGGCATGTCAAGAGACATAATTACTTGTGAACAGACAAGACAGGCTGACAGGTAGGACAGAATGAATGGCTTGGTGGACAGACAGACATGCAGCATGTCGAAAGACATGATGATTTGAGAATAGACAGGACAGGCTGACAGTTTGGCAAAATGAATGGTTTGGTGGACAGACGGACACGCAGGCAGACGAGTAGAACGATTTTATGGCTAGATATGCGTACAGAGAGACAAAGAGAATGATCTTCCTCAACCCTTCTATCCTCTGTTTTTCCGAACCTTCTATTTCGTTTCATTCGTTTATTTATATTTATTTCACATATTTGCTTGTTTATTTAATTATCTTTTTATTTATTTGTCATCCGTCCATCCATCCATCCATCCATCCATTCATTTATTCATTCATTCATTTAGTTACGAAATCATTTCTTTGTTTATTTATTTATCTATTTCTGTTGAACAACCAGTTCGTTTATCTGTGTATTCATTTTCTTTGCAATTGATGTAATATGGCCTTCAGTAAGCGTGGTTAGTAAAGAAAATCGACCTTACCCCCAAATCGGCCTTTCAGTCCCCTCCCTTTGTTTAGGTAATTTGTCTCCCTTCGTTTAGGTAATTTGTCTCCCTTCGTTTAGGTCATTTGTCTCCCTTCGTTCAGGTAATTTGTCTCCCTTCGTTAGGTCATTTGTTCCCTTCGTTCAGGTAATTTGTCTCCCTTCGTTCAGGTCATTTGTCTCCCTTCGTTCAGGTCATTTGTCTCCCTTCGTTCAGGTCATTTGTCTCCCTTCGTTTAGGTCATTTGTCTCCCTTCGTTCAGTAATTTGTCTCCCTTCGTTTAGGTAATTTGTCTCCCTTCGTTAGGTCATTTGTCTCCCTTCGTTAGGTCATTTGTCTCCCTTCGTTTAGGTATTGTCTCCTTCGTTCAGGTCATTTGTCTCCCTTCGTTCAGGTCATTTGTCTCCCTTCGTTCAGGTCATTTGTCTCCTTCGTTCAGGTCATTTGTCTCCCTTCGTTCAGGTCATTTGTCTCCCTTCGTTCAGGTCATTTGTCTCTTGATTTTCTGAGATTCTGATTACCTGTCAGCAGAATGGCTGATGGCATGGGATGAAGAAATTTGAAATTGATGCGAACGATGTGTGTGTGTGTGGTGTGTGTGTGTGTGTGTGTGTGTGTGTGTGTGTGTGTGTGTGTGTGTTTTAATCTCCACCCATGCTTTCAAATGACTTCGAAAACGTAAAAGTGAGCCATTTTCTTAATCAAAATATTTTCATTATAATTTGCTATCAATATTTTGTTACCAATGGAAGAAAGTCAAATGCTCTGGGTTTTTTTTTTCAGATCTGGATTTTTAAAAATCTTCTCTTCCCTTAAAGCACACAGAGCTAGAGATTAACCAATAAAGTAACTCGTTACAAGCATATTTTTTTTCACTGCTTGCTTAAATGTTGTAGCAGAAATTTACTTTTGCTCAATCTTCTTGAAAAAAAAAGCAAATATTTCCATTTCAATTGTTTTCGTCATGGTAAAAACAGCAAATATTGTCTCCTTTGATTATATAAAGACACGTTAATTCTTTTTTCTCTGTCCCCGATGTTTACATCTATGTTGAGTCCTAATCAACTATCATTCATTTTTAGCCACATCGTGATTTATGAAAGAGTGGTGCAAACCACACATGCCCTCCGGTTTGCCAAATTGTCGTTTCCGTTTGCTCTCGACGAGTCAAAACATTCCGAAGATTAGCACAACAAAAATGTTTTCCATGTTGGTGTCCTGCTTCAAAAAAGCAAACAAACAAACAAAAACCAAACAGAAAGCACAGACATTTAGTGTGTTTCATCAGATCTCTCACGAGAACCCTCTGTTGTTCAGCCATGTTTACACAAAGCCACCCTGGGACCTAATGTTCAATCTTTGTAATGATTTGAAAGCGAAAATTTGTCGTCTCGGTGGTTATCTTCGTATGCTTGTCGAGTTCATCAGAAGATGATTGAGCTTCAAATGCATGTTTGTGTTCTTTTTTTTGTGCTTTGAAAGAAATAATATTGAATAAAAACTGTGATGATTTTTCGTCAAGTGCTCAGCATTTGTTTCTTCAGCTTCTGCCTCACGTGATTTCATTGCACGAGACTGGAATTATCCTTCCTCAGTTTGAAGCCATGGGAATGGGTCTGGTGTGCCAGTCAACAATGCAGAATCTGGACTGATCCCATTTGACACCAAAGATAAACACATGCAAAAAGAACACCCCACCATTTATTTTTCAACATATTTTGCTGCCAAACACATTTCCGCCAATGGATTTTTTTTTGCAAAACGATGTTCTTTCAGATAATTTCATCAGGGTGCTGAAACATGGGACTGCAGTTAGAGACAGATGGGATGGAGTTTGGGGTTCAGGACATGAACCACGTTTTGTCATTGAAATTCACCATGACCTATGGTGAACTAAAACAGCATTCTGGTTCATCAGAAAGAGAGATGCTGTTTTGTTTCCAAATTTTCCAGAGATAAAGATCACACACACACACACAACACACACACACACACACACACACACACACACACACACACACACACACACACACACATTCATATATACATACATACATACATACATACATACATACATACATACATACATACATACATACATACATATACACAACCTAAACTTAAAAGCGAAACATGACAATCAAATGTGGATATAATTTCAACATATACCACAGCTTAAAAACATGCCATTACCATCACATCACCACTGTTAATTTTCTTTATTAACCTTACTTTCGTGCAACTCTTTTTCGTATAATACTGCATACGCTGCAACGAAACATCCTGTAATAAACTGCATTTTGTCCTTTGAAATCAGGCCATTGTGACTGTTCTTGTTTCTGACATTGCCCACAACAAAGGAAGCACTGTTGCAAAGCACGGAGTTTGACAACACAAGGGACACAGACCCAGTGAAGCTTCACGTTGAGAGGTATGGCACGGATTTCCTCATCCGCCTAATAGGCTCTGACATGCACAGGCCAACACTCAAGAGTCAGTGACCCAAACCTTTCAATAGCTACAACGGTTACGTTCACGAACGGTAAGTGGTCTGCGCAGGGTCGGTTTGTAACAGATTACAATGGAACTTGACATCAGGTAATGGTGCCTTTGTTGGAGATGGTACAGGGAGTCTTTCCAACGGTATTGGGTCAGTCACCCTGGAAATCCATCAGCTTTAGCTCTTTCTTCTCCACTCTCTTAAAGGTGGAGTACAGCATTCTGCTTTCTTTATGAGCTGAGTTGCCTTTTCAATGCATGGTTGGACGTGGGGTGATTTGCTTTAATGGCAAAACCATTTTCGTGTACAGAATGCTGGAGATTGATCGTCCCTGCTGCTAATGGATAATCTTTTGAAATTCCTAAAAGTTTGCATGTGATTAAGTGTGTGTGTGTGTGTGTGTGTGTGTGTGTGTGTGTGTGTGTGTGTGTGTGTGTGTCTGTGTGTGTCTGTGTGTGTCTGTGTGTGTGTTTCCATGGAAGGAAGTCAGTTCTGTCTTTCATGGGGTGGTTTCTCTAACACAGCCTGTGTGGTCGGTAGGGCTATCAGGAAGTTAAAACTGACCCCGCGAAAAACTGACACAGAAGCAGACAACAAGATCTACAGACAGTGAACTCTGCTAAAGGGGACATTGATGCCTGCCCATGAACAGCAAACCAATGGAAAGTGAACCACGGTAAACACAGCTAAGAACAGATAACATATTTATTAACTAATCTTTAATTTCTTGAAATTTCTAGTGAGGCAAAAACTGACTCTTGTTTCAAGTTCACAAACTAAATGTTTCCAGAGACTGACTGACTTCCATGATGATTCTATGTATACTAATGCAACGCCACTGGTCTTTAAATCTCAAATCTTCACATTTTAAAAAGAAGAGATTATTACACATAATCGGAAATGGATACGAACGAGATTAAATCAGAGGCATGCAACAGCAACGTTTCTGCCTGCTAGACCTGTGCATGCTGCCATTAGTGAGGTGAGCATTCTGTACGTGACTGCTACACGACATCAAAGATTATCAATCTGAGCTTCTAACTGTATTATATAAGTTGATATTTCTTTATTACACTAACTGTACAGCCACATGTTGATCACATGAACTCAGGTCTCTGTGACTGCCATTATCGTCTTGACGTTGTGCATGACAGAGTGAGCACTGTTAGAAAATAACGGAATTTACTTTGCGTGATGTCACACAATTTTGGCCGTGGAGTCAATGAAGCTTAACATTAACAGGTAGTAACCTGATTTCCTCACCCACCCGAGAACTCTGACATGCACAGGTCAACATTCAGCGTCAGTGATGCTGAAAGAGCAAGACAATCCCTTTTAGCGCGGTAATGATCGCGTTCGTCAACAGTCGGTGGTAAACCCAGGGCCGGTCATAATGGCCTGCAGTGGAACTTGTCACTGGGTGACGGGGCTTTTGTTAGAAATGACACAGGCGATCCCTCCATCAGTGTTAGTCATTCACAATGGAAGTCATCAGCTGGGACTGTTTTATCTCCATTCACTGGGAAAATGAAGTAGATCTGCTTTCTGTTTGCTGTCATTATCCGTCTATTTCACGGCTGAACGTGGCGAATTGTGTTTGCGGCAGTACCACTGTGTTGTCCTGAAAGTTGTATTTCCATACAACACATCAAATTTAAAACGCATGCATGTTTTGTCAGATTTTCGAAGTAAAACCAAAAGGTTCTATTGTAATTAGGAAACGGCCTTGTAATTGTTCTTTCATATCCTGTCTTTTAGGTTGTTCTTTACATTTCTGTTCCCATTCAAAGGCAATCCCGCAGGTCCCTACTGTTGTCGAGCCACAGACCTGGTGGCCTATTTAAAAAATAATTATGCGCTTGTGAACAGTGGCTTCTTGGGCCCATCTGGGATCAGTTAGTATAGAATTGTAACATCAGTTGAAAACGGTTGTAGATCTCTCGAGCTCAATCCAAGATCAAGAGATAAAGAAAAGATGATATATCAATATTTGTGCAGCTTCGAAGTATTAGCCAGATCTGATCCTGCACATACAATATACTACCTACTGTGGATACCACCACGTCCATTCAACGACAGTCCCAATGAAATGCCCAGTACCCGCGACTTTCAAAAGAACACACCACAGGCATGTCTGTATGTCTGTCTCTGTGTCTATCTCTGTCTGTCTACCTGTCTGTCTGTCTGCCTCTCTCTCTCTCTCTCTCTCTCTCTCTCTCTCTCTCTCTCTCTCTGTGTCTGTCTTTGCCCCCTTCTTTCAAGTCTTTCCTTCATTGCCGCTGCATGTCCTATCTGATCTCTTGTGTTTTCTTCTCCTGCGGCAAGTTCTGTTTCGCGATTGGTGGGGACTTCTTTCTCCACTTCCCATCTTGGCGCTCAGCTGTTTGGTCTGGTGACTCCTATTGTGAGGGATCTGTTCTGGATTTGATAGTCTGTGTGTTGCTGGGTCTGCCCTACAGCATGGGGGTCATTTATATTTATTACGAGAGTCTGAAGCTACAGAAAACTACCAGCATTATCACCCCCAGACTCATTCATGCTGCCCTTAATCTGAACGACAGAAAAGGCAACTCTGGATTTCCTGAGTTTGTGTTTGTGAAATATGTGCTGTATGTTGAAGATCAAAAGCTCTGCCATTGTTGAATGAACACTAAATTAGTGTTGGCACATTTCTCCTGCTGCTGTTTATGTCCCAAGGTTACCGACAGGCTCGGGAGCTTTCTTTGGACACTGTTCCCTTCCTTTCTCTGTCCTTCATTTTCCTGCACGCTAGTTTCACAAATCACAAGTCAACAGCTACCTGCAGTTAAAGGAAGACCAATGAGAAGACTGGGCTGCAGTAAAGTTTGGTGAGAAAC
>CM065717.1:55566596-55571596 GCA_033310375.1 Conus canariensis
TGGGATGTTAGGGAGATACATCAGAAAGGTGGGATGTTAGGGAGATACATCAGAAAGGTGGGATGTTAGGGAGATACATCAGAAAGGTGGGATGTTAGGGAGATACATCAGAAAGGTGGGATGTCAGGGAGATACATCAGAAAGGTGGGATGGGGTGAGGGTAGGCCAGGGAGAAGGAAAGAGAAACAGAAGGGAAGGGACCCAATTTTGACTGTTCACGCATGTGCACAGATTCCAATGGTAACGGTAATAGTAATGTTGCTTATAGCCCATCCGACCGCAAAGGGCCATATCAGGGCTGTCACCATACAAGTGCACTGACAAAAACCAGAACAAGAACAACAAGAACAACAACAACCAGAACAAGAACAACAACAACAACACAAACAAAGGAAAAGCACTGCAAAGTTGTTCTTTCTCTCTCATTCTCTCTCTCTCTCTCTCTCTCTCTCCTCTCTCTCTCTCTCTCTCTCTCTCTCTCTCTCTCTCTCTTCTTTTTTGTTCAGACCTTGACCACTCGGACTCGTAACTCTCTGAGTGCAAGTTGGACACTTTTTATACGATTGAACTGTCCAGGTACTAGACAAATCTAGAATTGTGGTTTGCATTTTCAAATGAAGATTTCTCCCAACACTGCGTCCAAACAGCCAGTCGGGGACGGTGTGCCTGGGAATGTCTGTCTCTCTCTGTGTTTAGATATCTGTCTCTGTCTGTCTGTCTTTCTTTCCCTCTCTCTTCTCTCTCTCTCTCTCTCTCTCTCTCTGTGCGTGTGTACGTATGTGCATGTGTATGTGCGTGCGAGAGTGGGTGTGCGCGCGCGTGCATGGATATGTGTGTGTGGGGTGAGCGCGCGCGTATGTGCGTGCGTGTGTGTGTGTGTGTGTGTGTGTGTGTGTGTGTGTGTGTGTGTGTGTGTGTGTGTGTGTGTGCGTGTGTGTGTGAGAGAGAGAGAGAGAGAGAGAGAGAGAGAGAGATACAGAGAGAAAGATATATATATATATATATATATATATATATGTTGGTACAAGTATTAAGAGGAATCTTAAAACTATCTACAAATTTGTTTCTAGCGGCTTGGCTATCGTCAGGATGAAGTTTGGGTTGCCCACCGCCGGTGTTATATAGCGTGTGGGGCCCGGTTGCAGCTGTTTTTACGTGCGTGTTGGTTGCACGTGTTTTTTTTGTTTTTGTTTTCAGGTTGTTGTACGGGGTGTGTTCACTAACAACGATTTCCATTTATGCCTGCAGTTATTTACTATTTCTGTTTTAGTATTAAGAGTTGCTAAGTGTGGTTTACATAGTATTAGCCATTTTTTCAGTTAGGCATAGGTTGCATCTTTTTGAAATATTGCTGTATGGTGATGCCCTTTTTATGATTTTCCAGGATATGTTATAGTTTATTTTTGCGTCTTTAAGTTTCCAAATGTATTTGCTCAGTTCAGTTTGGTTTTTGTATTTTTCTTTGTTGAATGACTGTTTGTGGTTTGCATATCTGGTTTTGAAGTGGTTTTCAGTGATCCCTATGTATGTTTCTTTTTCATTTTCTGATGTCACAGTAGCCTGGTATACAATATTGTTGTGAAGACATTTATTGTTTAGTGGACACTGCTCTTTTTTGGTGCGATTGCAAGATTTCCTTTCTTCACGCTTCTTATATATATATATATATATATATATATATATATATATATATATATATATATAAGAGAGAGAGAGAGAGAGAGAGACAGTGTGTGTGTGTGTGTGTGTGTGTGTGGTGTGTGTGTGTGTGTGTGTGTGTGTGTGTGTGTGTGTGTACCCATTTTCCCTTAAACGCATGAGTGCCATTTAAAGTTATGTATCTTGACTGGGGTGGTTAGGGATGTTTGCTCCATTCTTATCTCGAAATTAAACGCAGCTGGGCTCTAATTTCATTATAGTTTTTTTCCCCGATTTTTTTTTGCATGTTCTGCATTAACCTTTAAGCCCTTCAAGCCGGTGGGGTGGCGTCCAGTGTTATACACTTAAAATGTTTCTAAAAAGGAATGTGAAATCCTTGAGGGCTCTCCCCCCCCCCCATCATTTGCATCTACTACTTGGGTAGTGTCTTTTACATTTCCACAGTTTGCCTTGAAATTTTAGTCTATTGTTAGTTTACCCTTCACTGAGTACTACTAATTTTTTTTAAAAACACTTTTCACATGTGCAGGAGGATTTTGGAGATTTTTTCCCTTTATGTTTATCTGCAAATGCTTTCCATCAGTAAGTCACCTTGCCAGCCATAACAGGTCAGTGGGGGAGCGTTAGACTGAAGATCAGAAGGTAATCAAGATCCGGTAGTAAACCTGATAAGCTCTTCATAAAGCGAAACTGTTGCTGACTTTCACTTTAGAGGAACAATGAAACTAACAGACCACTGGCCGGAGAAGGACTACGTCCCATGCTCACACACCCGTACATGTAGTTTTTTGGTGTCTATTTTCTTTTAGACAGTCTGTCTGTCTGTCTGTCGTTCAGCGCCGACGTGCTTCTGTAATCGACTGCGATATTACAACATGACTTTTTTTTTCTTTCTTTCATTTTCCCTGATTAATTCCTTTCTCCCTTGTTTGGTTAGAAATACGTCGCTTTTCCCTGGCTTTCCTCCTTTCTTCTTTGCGTTATTTGTTTCACCTGCATTGATCTTGCTTTCCGTGCATTGTGGTGTCCTGTCTTCCTTGTTTTGTATGTTTCTTTATCATTTGTCTTTTCTTCCATCTTCTGTTCCTTATTTCTTTGTTGTATTCGTCTGTCTTGTCTTCGTTTCATCCATTGCTTCTATAATTTTTTCCACCGTTCTTCTTTCTATCCATTTTTTTTAAAAACACCGCTTAAAGTCTCAACAGCATCATTTAGCTAGTCTCCTCATCCTTGTAAACCTGGATATTTTCACTGTCAGTCAACTTCTTATAATCCTACATTGTTGTCATCTTCAAGATGATCATAATCACAGGGAGTGGCAATAGTTGAATGATCAGCATCATCAGCAGCAACAAACAACGTACGCGCTCTTCTTGCTCCCGCCCCCTTCTTCTTCCGGGTTTCTGTTTCTGCTGTAATCAGCAGTTATTCTGAGGAAAATCTGCGCCTGGCACATACACCAGGCAGTTAATTACCCCCCCCCCCTTCCACCTCAAACTGGATCAAAGACTCCACAAGGAACCTCCGAAAAATGGGCCGGGAGTCTTATTTTTCGTCACATCATTAGCCTGAGCAGTGTGCTTCCCCTTTCCTCCTAACCCTCACTCGTCCTCTTTTTCTAGCTCAGTTCTATCTTCCCCTCCTTTCCAGTTCAATCTCCTTTCTCCTCAGCCTCTCCCACAAACTTTATTAACTCAGGTTTCTAGACGCTAGTCAAAGAAAGACTGATGGGGCCCATAGGGAAGTTCTAAAACGGTTCGCGTGGCGTGAGACAGGGTTAGATCTTTGGGCGAGAGCGATCTCCCTTCTTTAGATAGGACAGAAGGCTACAAATCTCTGCAGGTAGTAAAAGGTGCATCTTATCAGCCTCCGGATATGAAGAACAGGTTGTTCCCACGACCGATATGTGTGTGAATGTCGGGCCACTCCGGTCGTTTGGTGTTCGTTCCAGTAGTCAGGACGTGCCGTTTTAAAACCCGAAGTCTGTTGAAGATGGATTGGTTCCGTGCTTTGATGTTTATACAGCTAATCCGAACTGTTATTTCAAAACCAAATTCTCCCCTGAAATTCGGTCACTCAGGTTTGTTTTTCATTCTGGCTGTCGGCATATCGCTTCCCGGTCGAAGTCTGTGCTAATGTCAGACCAATCCGGGAGTCTGCTGGTCATGGGGGTTGCTGTACCTTCCCTAAAGTGGGTGCTGAAGGTCGGTCGGTCAGCTAGTTTGTTGGTCATCCAGAGGGAACAGCTTTTGTTAAGTTGATGTCTGTATTGCACTCTCCGGTCCATCGATTTCAGTTTCAGTTTCATCAAGGGGGTGTCACTGCGTGCGGACTAGTCCACATACGCTACACCACATCCGTTACATTTCGAGACCACACTGACAAAGATATAGAGATGTGCTAAGTTAGGTCCACCAGGCCATTTATAATACCGACTGGAGTGGACCATAGTTTGTAGGCTTGTCGTGGTATCAATATGCTCAGTGTGATTTCTGGTTTATAACTAAGTTACTGTAAATGGATGACATTTGCACACGCTGAAAATATTGTCGGTTATTCGCTTACAGGCAATTCCATAAACTCAAAGTTCCCTGACTCTCTCTCTCTCTCTCTCTCTCTCTCTCTCTCTCTCACACACACACACAACGCACGCACACACACACACACACACACACACACACACACACACACACACACACACACACACACACACACACACACGCAACGTATAACAGAAAGTTCTTGTTGAACACTTGTTTTTAATTCACATATGAGCCAGTATTTGTCATGTGTGAGCGCTGTCTCTGTGAAGATGAAAAAAGTGTTTGTAGAGCCGAAAGTTATTCAATGAATGCACTCTCAGCATTCTAGGTTCCTGCATAATTATGTAATAACGAAAAGGTACAAAATATAATACTTTTAAATAACCTGCAACTGTTTGAAAGTAAAACACAAGACGTTAGGGTTTTGTAGAGAATTTGCTGGGGGATATTGTCTCTGGTGTACATAAGAACATATACTGAAAAAAAACGTTTTGCTAGTCCAGAGTGCAGTGCACTTTGTTGAATAATATAACAATGCACTGCGCTTTTTAGGTAAACGATTGGTTACTATTTTGTTTTCTGAAAGCACTTCAATTCAGTTCACGTGGTGGATATCTGAATTCTCACAGGCCTCGCATACAACAGCGTCAAATCTTTTTAACTGATTTCTTTCTGAAAATAATTACATACAGTATACTTAGAAACAGTCCCCATGCCATTGAACTTGGATGTACCTATCTCACCGAAAAACACTGCGTTATATGAGACCACAAAAATACCTTGGTCAGAACTACATCC
>CM065717.1:55579096-55589096 GCA_033310375.1 Conus canariensis
TCATAATCATCGTCATCATTATCATGAATGATAATCGTTACACTCTTACTATCACTATTACTGTTCATACATATTTGAGAAAGAGAGCCGTTTTGTGAGGAAAGGGATGAAAGCGAGCCGCTCAGTTTAAACGTGGCGGCGAACAACGCACGTCCAACAAAACTGGGTGGCAGGCAAGTTGACTTGTTCGGAAAAAGAAGCGCTTAGAACTGATCAGAGGTCCTAACTGGTCCAGTGGATAAAGCCTTGTTCTCTTATTTCAAGTGTCGTGGGTTCAATTCCTTCTTGACGCCATCAGTTTTGGAGGAGATGTTCTGTCCTGAAATAAAATCTGAGCTGACCGCAGTCCTTCCAGGTGCTTCTGTAGAGACTGTAGACCACAGCTCAGTGATGAACGCATTACTTCCAACAGGAAAGAAAGAAAATGAAAATCATGCATGCACAGCAAATTCCGTGCTTCGTAGAGAGAACAGGGCATCGTGTGTCATTGGCAAAGCGAATGTGCGCGCACGCGCGCACGGCGCGCGCGCGCGCGCGCGCACACACACACACACACACACACACACACACACACGCGACACACACACACACACACACACACACACACACGGCTGGTATTTAATCAACATCTTTGAAGGTGGAATTTGGCTACTAGAATGGTAGATTAAAAATGATCACATACTCAAAATCTAGCCGGCGATAAATGTTCGGAGGAACGAAGACGAAGAAGAAGAAGAAAGAAGAAGAAGAAGAAGAAGAAGAAGAAGAAGAAGAAGAAGAAGAAGAAGAACGAAGAAGAAGAAGAAGAGGAACAAGAAAGAAGAAGAACAAGAAAGAAGAGGAGGAGGAGGAGGAGGAGGAGGAGGAGGAGATGCGGGAGGAGAAATTTTCCCTCTTTCTTCCCGGTTTCATTTTCTTCATCATCAACTGCATTGCCCTTCCCAGTGTCTTTCTCATGTTTATCTATGTCACCCAAATCGTCTGTAGCATTCTGACAACCCCTTGCTTCCGTATCACTGTCTATTCTTCCCCATGTTGCCGTCGTCAGACAAGGGGCAGGGAGAGCATGTGTCCCAAGGTTCTTTGCAACTGGAGGGACTAGATCATCATGCTTCAAGCTAATTGGACGAAAATACCATCATTTCCACTTCCGTCTCCTTACAGTCATAGACAGACAAAAAACAGCGTCCGGATTCCAAGAGTTCTTTTCTTTCGATTGTGAAAAAAAAAAATCTCTTCATCTTTGGTTTTGTGCTTTCTTTTCCGCTTGGTTGTTTGTTTTCCTCTGCCCCCCCCCCCCCCCCCCGCCCGTTCTTCCATGTTTATTTTCCGTCCTTCTGTACTTCCTAAGCTACTTTCTATTCTTTAGTTCTTTCCGTCTTTCTTGCTTGTTTTCTTTCTTTCCAGTTTTTCGCACCTCGTTTATTTCTTTTCCTCATTTCGTTCTGCCTGTCTTTCGTTCCTTCTGTGTTTCTCTGCTTTTATTTGAAAGACTTTCTTCGCTTCTTTCCTCCCTTTTTTTTTTTTTCCTCCTACCTTCTTTTCTTCTTCCGTTCCTACTTTCTTTCCTTTTCTTTCTTTTCTCGCAGTCTTTCTTCTTCTTCTTCACTTCCTCAGTGCCTTCTCTTTCCTACCCCCACCCCTACCTACCTCTCCAACCCGCACCCCCACCTATATTTACCCGCTCCCCTTTGTTTTCATTTTCGCTTGTTTGGGCTTTTATTTCTTTCTCCCCTTTCTTCGTGCCCCCCCCCCCCCCCCCCGCCCCCCGCCCCCACTTTCTCTTTTCATTCTTCATTTCTTCCTTCATTATTTTCCCCCTGTTCTTTCTTTGATACATTTTAGACATTACTGACCTGCTGCGCCAGAAAAACCGCAGACTTGCCCAACGATTTTTGTGTGTGTGTGTGTTATATGCTTGGAACGCAAATGGCGCGCAAGAGGGCGAATGATTTTGCTGTCTGGTGATTACATTTGGTGGATGTAAATTAAGGGGGGGGGGGGGGGGGGGGGGGGGGGGGGGGGGGAGGGGAGGGGGGGGGGAAGGGGAGGCCTCCAAATTTAATGCACCCAGTCTATCTGAAGTTAATGAACGTCAATCTGACGAAATAAACAAATGCGAAAAAAAAATGTTCTAAAATGGGAACACAATAAGTGTAACATCTCTCTCTCTCTCTCTCCTCTCTCTCTCTCTCTCTCTCTCTCTCTCTCTCTCTCTCTCTCTCTCTCTCTCTCTCTCTCCCAGAACCTGCAATCGCAAATCATTGTCGTTCATTTTTTTTTTTTTTTTGGTTGAGAAAAACGCGTGGGGGATAGAGAGGGGGAAGGGGAGGAGGGAAGGAGAGGGCGGGGGTCAGTAGAGATATATTATGGCATCTCGTTTCTGTCCTTTCTGTCTTTTCTTCGAGATTTGGTTTCTATTTTCTAGCAAGGGTATCTTAAAAGTCGCAACATTTGGGCACGTAGCCAGTGTCTGCGTTCCTATCTTCTTGTCAGTTATGGCGTGCAAGGTAGCTCTGCGTGCGTGCGTGCATCCATGCGTGCGTGTGTGTGTGTGTGTGTGTGTGTGTGTGTGTGTGTGTGTGTGTGTGTGGTGTGTGTGTGTGTGTGTGTGTGTGTCAGTGAGTGCGTGGGTGGGTGGGTGGGTCTTTTCCTTCCTGTTTGTTTTCAGAAGTGTGTTTTCTTTTGAATATACTCCTAGATTGCTCTGTGTGTGGCCCAAGTTATGCAGATGAACTTCAACACTTGTTTGACGGAAATGCTCTCTCTCCCTCTCTCTCCTCTCTCTCTCTCTCTCTCTCTCTCTCTCTCTCTCTCTCTCTCTCTCTCTCTCTCTCTCTCTCTCTCTCTCTCTCAACAGTACAGCCCTGCTGATTTGATTTGCTCATTGTGTATAAGAAGAGAAAAAAAAAGACTAAGTGCATTTTGTTTTGTGCTGTCCTTTACTGAACGATATAAAGGGAACATTATATGCATTTAGAATACTATAGATCTCAAAGTCTTTTCAAGTTGATTTCCAGCTTCCATTAATGAGCCAATTAGAAACTTGTCCATTTACCTATGTAAAACATTTAAGTTAGGTCTACAATCTGTTCTTCTTTCTTAATGTATGGTATTGAATCAGTTTTGACCGTGAAAAAAAAGATTTGAATGATTTCCAGATGCACTCCTTCACGAGAAGCAATGGCCTATTTGTGTATGAAAAATCCGTCTCCGTCTCCGTCTCCGTCTCTCTCTCTCTCTCTCTCTCTCTCTCTCTCTCTCTCTCTCTGTCTCTGTCTCTCTCTGTCTGTCTGTCTCTCTCCCTCTCTCTCTCCCTCTCTCTCCCTCTCTCCCCCTCTCTCTCTCCCTCTCTCTCTCCCTCTCTCTCACTCTCTCACTCTCCCTCTCTCTCTCCCTCTCTCTCCCTCTCTCTCTCTGCCTCTCTCTCTCCCTGCCTCACTTCCTGTTCTCACTCAGATGTGTGATACACCTGTCATAACCGCTCCCCCCATGCTTAGCCACACCCAACCCAGATTCGTTCTGTCATCATTCCCAACATCAGCACTGCACAGGGAGCTGTCGGTATCAGACCGTCCTGGGGCAACCTATCAGAAGAGACCCTGCACAGTGTTTCAGTCACTCTGGCTGAGCTCAGCATGCAGTGGCTACTGTGATCCAGCAAAGGTATATATATATATATATATATATATATATATATATAATATATGTATTATTATACTTAGAGAATGGCTTTATCCAAACAGATCTGTACACTAAACCCACTGATGCACATGCTTATTTACACTACAAGTCTAGCCATCCCCCTCACTGCAAAAGGAATTTACCCTACAGTCAGTTTTTGAGAATCAGACGTATATGCTCTAAACCAGAAGATTTCATTACCCGCTCAGAGCAGATGTTCGAATTTCTCAGACTAAGAGGCTACAAACCCCAAACTTTACGCACTGCTCGTGAAAAGGCAAAAAAGACACCCAGACATGATACTCTTGTTTACAAACCTAAGCTGTCCAACCCTAGAACACCCGTTATTGTCACTCATAACCCTAGCAACCCCCCTCTCCGCCAATGGTTTAAAGAATTATATCAGACAGTTTTCACCAGTGACAAACTTAAACGGGCCATACCTTACCCACCCATCCTAGGAGAAAGAAACAGCCGTTCTCTCAAACACTTGCTTATGCCCTCAGCCCTCCCCGTCAAATTAAATCCTAAAGACCCTAATGGTTTTTTCAAATGTTCCAAGAAATGTATTATTTGTAGAGAGCACGCCTTGGAGTCCACCAATTTCATTAGCCACCAGACCAAAGAAACATTTACTCTAAGACACCATATTGACTGTCAAACCAATAACATCATTTATCTCATGTTCTGCGAACTCTGTCAGAATTCTCAATACATTGGTGAAACAAAAAATTCACTCAGAAAACGTTTCTATCTGCATAGATCTCACATCAAGAACAACATCGGGACTCTAGTCACGCAACATTTCAACCTGCCCAACCACACCCTAGCCAACATGAAATGCATGGTGATAGAAAAAGTTTTTTCAGACAGCCACACGCACAGAATTTGTAGGGAAAAATTCTGGATAAGAAAATTGAAAACTCGCCATCCTTTCGGACTCAACTCACTACAATAACTGTTCATGTTCTACGCCGCTTGACTCCTTTTGCCTCCCCCTACCGAAACCCCCCCCTTCCTTCCCCCCCCCCCCTACACACAATACACACGCTGACACACACACACACACACACACACACACACACACACACACACACACACACACACACACACACACTCAAACTCACTCACACTCACTCACACTAACACACTCTCATATACGCACACACTCCCACATGTGCGTGACGCGCGCACGCTTTTACACACGCTTTCTCAGCCCCTCTTCCTCATACTATCACGTCCCTTTGCTCCCCTTCCTTTTGAAAGATTCGCCTGGTACGTGCAATTCTTTTTCTTTTTAGCTTCTTGTTTTAAGATAGTGAATTTTATTCACTTCCTTTTTATTCATGTATAAATGTTGTGTGACTCGCCGGCCAGTCAACTCACCACTGAGGAAGGCATTAAAGCCGAAAATTTTGGAAATCTTTTTATCTTGTCTGTTGTGGTTTTTAAACTCTCTGTTTTATATAATATAATATATATATATATATATATATATATATATATATATATATATATATATATATATATCCCCTTACATGTAAAGCCACCTGCTGACGACACTAAGTGCTTAGTCGCGGAGCCAGTGTGGGAGAGGAGCGTAACCCCACCCCCCACCCCCTCCCCCCCAATCTCGCTCTCGCGCCACACTCCGGGAGTAATAAGCACCATATCGATCCGCCATCCATAGTTCCCATGAACTTGCCCATGCTGAAGACTTTTGAGGCGTGGAAAGGAAGGAAAGGAAGGAAATTCTTCTTCCTCCTCTTCTTCTGCCTCTTCTTCTTCTTCTTCTTCTTCTGCCTCTTCTTCTTCTTCTTCTTCTTCTTCCTCCTCCTCCTCCTCCTCTTTTTTCTTCTTCTTCTTCTTCTTCTTCTTCTTCTTCTTCTTCTTCTTCCTCCTCCTCCTCCTCCTCTTTTTCTTCTTCTTCTTCTTCTTCTTCTTCTTCTTCTTCTTCTTCTTCTTCTTCCTCCTCCTCCTCCTCCTCTTTTTCTTCTTCTTCTTCTTCTTCTTCTTCTTCTTCTTCTTCTTCTTCTTCTTCTTCTTCTTCTTCTTCCTCCTCCTCCTCTTCTTCTTCTTCTTCTTCTTCTTCTTCTTCTTCTTCTTCTTCTTCTTCTTCTTCTTCTTCTTCTCCTTCTTCTTCGTTCACTCAGACAGGAACCCCAGACGAAGGCGACTGTACGGCGGAGGCCCTCCAGTGATCCACAGAGGTTTTCCCTCATCGGTGTGTTGGCAGGCCAGGTCTCTGCCCTTAGCTTTTCATGTGTGGGACAGTCCTGCAGGAAGTGTTCCACTGTCATTGGGGCTGTACCGCATGGGCACCCTGAAGACTCGCCGATGTGGAATTTTGTGAACATCTGATGTCTCAGTCTGGAGTGCCCTGTCCTCAGTCTCACAATGTTCACTTGGTCTTATCTGGGCAGCAGGTGGTACGCATCCTTCTAGTTGAAGTCTGGGTGCTGCTCAAGCCATTTTCGTTTTTGCTTCTCCTTGATAATGCTTTTGATTTCTTCAAAGGAGACTTTCTGTTTCAATGTCTTGAAGGTTTCCATCCCACGCCGTACCTTCACAGTCCGAATTACCTTTTTTTTCTTTACACTGTCAAGATCAAGGGAAGGGTAGAACTGAATTGTTCGCTCTCTTCTTTTGAGGCTAGTTTTCTCCTATGCTAGGCCACATTCTGATTTAATGCGAGTGCGCATGCGCACGCACGCACCGACACACACACGCACGCACACACACACACACACACACACACACACACACACACACACACACGCACGCACGCACGCACACACACACACGCACGTACGCACGCACGCTGAAACGCACGCGCACGCACGCGCGCGCTCACACACACACACACACACACACACACACACACACACACACACACACACACACACACACACACCTATAGTAGACAAGAGACTCCTATCCCATGGAACTGAAGAAAAGAGAACCCTGTCTTACGCTACTCTGATATCGCCAGAACGACAACACATCGAAAAGAGCGAACGAAAAATCGTATTTCCCTGCAATTGGCATCAGAGAAATTCGACGATGTGTAACTGCCAGATCGATGGTCTGGCAGTTCACGTCAACATGGTCGAACCGTGGATGAAAACCTTAGCCTCGTATTCCAGAGAACCAGAAAGGACAATTTCTACATGACAAATAGTTATTCCCCTTTGTAAAGTATGGCCAAAACAAAACACAGTGAGGACACCAGCACTGTGATGACATTCACATGCTTTCGGGACAGGGTACACAGATGGGCTGGATTTATTTCGGTACTACTGAGAGATAACTGGCTTACAACGTTTACTTATTGTATAAACAGTTAACTGAAGAGAAGAATCTCTCTCTCCCACCCCCTCTCGCTCATTCTCTCTCTTTCTCTCTTCCCCCCCCTCTCTCTCTCTTTCTCTCTTTCTCTGTGTGTGTGTGTGTGTGTGTGTGTGTGTGTGTGTGTGTGTGTGTGTGTGTGTGTGTGTGAGCGTGTTGTGTGTGTGTGTGTGTGTGTGTGTGTGTGTGTGTGTGTGTGTGTGAGCAAGCGAGAGAGAGAGAGAGGAGAGAGAGAGAGAGAGAGAGAGAGAGAGAGAGAGAGAGAGAGAGAGAGACTGAGACAGAGACAGAGAGAGGCTGGCGTCCTGTTATAACACACACTTCCTGTTTTCCAGCAGCGGGATCGCCGCGTCCATGCAGAATTTGTTCTAGAACCCTTTGTTTCCAGATCAGTCCCTCCAAAAACAGTGTAGCACTGTCTTCAGGTGTGTGTGTGTGTGTGGGGGGGGGGGGGGAGGGTTGGGGGGGGGGGAATTACAGCAGACCGCGGCAGACACTCCTTCTTGGAAAGAACTGCCAGAGAAGCGGTGTGAAAACCTGAAGCCTGCTATTATATCAGGAGTTCCTGAAAGTGCTCTTCACTGACACCCCTCCCTCTTTACCCCCACCTCCATCCCCCAGCCCAACCCCATTCCGCCGTTAAAAAAAAAAATCTCTTGGAAAATGAGAGTCCAGAGAGTGTATGAAGCGGGCGAGAATTTGGTGAATACTTTTGAGTTGTTACCGTCTCCTGTCCTGCCTTCCCCGTCCTGCTCTCTCTTCTCTCTCTCTCCTCTCTCTCTCTCCTCTCTCTCTCTCTCTCTGGTACCGGAATTCAGATTATTTTGAACACTCTAGAAGTGTGAAACAAGGTTACCCTCTTAGTCCACGGTTATTTTATAACTTTTTTTTAAAAGAAACTTCTTAAGAAGATGGTATGGTTTTGAAAATACGAAGCTGCAGGCTCTTTATTTTTTTCCCCCCACACACAATCACAGTGGCTTGCTGAAAGTAACGTGTAAGAATGTTAAGCGAATTATTGGCGTTGCTCAATCATGACAGCATGATTTTGCAGATATCATTATTTTCTTCGTATGTATGTGTATGCGAGAGAGAGAGAGAGAGAGAGAGAGAGAGAGAGAGAGAGAGAGAGAGAGAGAGAGAAAGAGAGAGAGAGAGACAGACATAGAGACAGAGAGAGACAGAGAGACTTGTTATATTTGTGAAATATTGTGAATTAGTACGCTAGGAGAGAACGTTTCAACAGTCTTTTCTTCAGAAGAATATAAAACAAATCCTCATACAGGCTGGTGATGATTGTTTTAAGTCGAATCAGTTAGATGCCTCAACAACATGGCTAACATACAGATCATGCATCTCCGCTAAGTAGTTAATTACTGCGAATTGGATGATAGGACTCGTTTTTTTTCTCCCCCTGAAAAGTCCTATCATCATGTACATAATGAAATGAATATGACGATGTTTTCAGATTTGAAAAGGCTGAAAAAATGGGGGGGGGGGGGGGGGGGGGGGGGGGGGGGGGGGGGGGGGGGGGGGGGGGGGGGAGGGGGGGGGGGGGGGGCGGGGGTGGGGGAGGGGGGGGGGCGAAGAACATAGACAAGGCAGAGGAAGAACACTTACAGACACAGACAGACAGGACAGACATTGAAATCATTTTTCAGACACACTTTAATTATATTCCAGAACAAGACCTTTCAAATTTTCCATCTCGCAGTCAAGTTGCTATAACTTCGCACCAGTTTCCTTGAACATGCCGTTCAAGTTTGTCAAAGTATCTTTACATGCCACCCCATTCCCCCAACCCATTACTACCACATCACACCTAAAATTCATACATATGGGCCTATTTCAATACATAGGCTTCCTCCCCCCACATCCACTCATTCACATATGGGCCTATTCAATACCTACTCTCCCCCATCCACTTTCCAAGCTTCATACAACCATATATGGGCCCTATTCAATACCTATCCTCCCCCCCACATCCACTCATTCACATATGGGCCTATTCAATACCTACTCCTCCCCCACATCCACTCATTCACATATGGGCCCTATTCAATACCTACTCTCCTCCCCCCACATCCTCATCATTCACATATGGGCCCTATTCAATACCTACTCCTCCCCCCACATCCACTCATTCACATATGGGCCACTATCTCAATCCACTCTTTATGCCTACCCTCCCCCCCACATCCACTCATTCACATATGGGCCCTATTCAATACCTACTCCTCCCCCCCACATCCACTCATTCACATATGGGCCTATCATATTCCTATCCTCAATCATTTCACATAGGCCTATCATACTACTCTCCCCACATCCACTCATTCACATATGGGCCCTATTCAATACCTACTCCTCCCCCACTCCACTCATTCACATATGGGCCCTATTCAATACCTACTCCTCCCCCCCACATCCACTCATTCACATATGGGCCCTATTCAATACCTACTCCTCCCCCCACATCCATCATTCACATATGGGCCCTATTCAATACCTACTCCTCCCCCCCCACATCCACTCATTCACATATGGGCCCTATTCAATACTACTCCTCCCCCCCACATCCTCATTCACATATGGGCCTATTCAATACCTACTCTCCCCCACTCCACTCATTCACATATGGGCCCTATTCAATACTACTCTCCCCCCCACATCCATCATTCACATATGGCCCTATTAAACTACTCCTCCCCCCCCACATCCCACTCATTCACATATGGGCCCTATTCAATACCTACTCCTCCCCCCCACATCCACTCATTCACATATGGGCCTATTCAATACCACCCCCCCCCACATCCACTCATTCACATATGGGCCCTATTCAATACCTACTCCCCCCCCCCCCCTTCCCAGCCACCCTTGCTCAGCCTCTCTCCCTTCACACACACACACACACACACACAACACACACACACACACATGCCAGTGCGCGCGCGAACACACACAC
>CM065717.1:55594096-55596596 GCA_033310375.1 Conus canariensis
ATGTTTCGAGTGGCACTGTTGTTCTTGGCCATGATTTGCTGCCTCCTGCCGTGAAGAATGTTGCGGGTGCTTTTGGAGTCCTGATTTTCCCTTTTGTGGTGTTGGTACTAGCCCAGACTACTTGTACAATCTCTTTGAGCACTTGGTTGTGCCTCCATGTGTACCTTCCTTGAGCCAGGGCTACTTTACATGAGCTTAGGACATGCTCCACTGTTTGTTTTTCATGGCAGAGGGGGCATGCAGGATCGTCTGTTTTCCCCCACTTCACCAGGTTTGCATTTGAGGGCAGAAGGTCATATGCAGATCTGAGAATGAAGCTGATCCTGAGAGGGGCCATGTGCCAAATGTCATTCCAAGTGAGACTTCTTTGGAGTGCATTCTCCCACGTTGTCCATTGCCCTTGCTGGCTCTGCTGGACTGCTTTTTGGAGTCTTTTTTGGTCTTCTTCTTTTCTCATCTCCTGAATCATCATGTCTCTTTTGGCTTTTCCTTTGGGCTTTGACCACCATTCAGTTTTGGTCACCCCCAGTCCTTGTCTGTTGGTCTGTGTGTGTCCTGTTATTTCTCTGATCTTGAGACTTTCTTTTGCAGAATCCATCGCCTCTTGAACTTTCCATTTTCTGCCTGTCTTCAGCTGGGGCTTGATTGCTTCTACCACCTTGTCTCCTGAGTCCTCCAGCATGCTTTGAAGTCTGATCTTCCCTGCTTTGTATTCCTCCAGGATGGATTTCAGTGGTAGTTTCAGCTTTGCTTGGCGACAGTACAGCGCTATGTCAGTCAGACAGGGTGAGACACCAAGCCATTTCCTTGTGAACTTGTTGATTTTGGCTTCCATTGCCTCCACTATGCTGGTGCAGATGTCGTATATCATCAGAGGCCATAGGAGCTTTGGTATCAGCATGAACTGCAGACACCAGACCTTGTATTTGCCAGGGAGCCCACACTGGTCAATGGTCTCCAAGCCTTCCTCCGCCATCTGCTTGGTTTCTTTTGCTCTTTTAATATATTCCCCCCATTTTCTTCATCTTCAATTTTTTTTTCTTTCTAAAAGTTCAAATCTTTGCCAAGTCATTACTATAACGACTGAAGAATTGTTAGCCTGCACTTGTTTTCCCCCACTACTTAATTATTCAGCATTATATTGTTTGGTCAATCAGTGGGAGATTGCATCTCTTAGGAGATCCAAGTAAAGGTTGTTTTGTACAATTCTTAGCCACTTCCAATGCTTGGGTTATTGAACAGCAGATCAGACTGTTCCACATCTTTTGATCTCCCTTGCATCCTTGAATGGATCCTCAAGCATAGGCTCAAAGATTGTCCCCTACATTCTATACTGTTTGCATAATGCTTTTAGTTTTTCAGCAACTTTTTTCCTCTCCACACTTTCGTTTTGTTCCATTACTATCCTCCGCTGGCTGCTTTGGGGGTGCTGTTGGATTCTTTTTTGAACCCTTGGTGGTGAGAACACCACAGAATTATGGACTGTGGTGTGTCTCTATTTGACACCAAGAGCACAGACACAATCAGTCGTGTCTCATTGATGAGTCCGATCCAGCGGACGAAAGGCCTAGGAGCAGGATGTGCCTTCGAGAGGGATTGCGATGGTTCTCTCAGGCAGCTAGTGAAGGGTTTCTCATATTTATAATATTATTCCCCCCATTTTCTTCATCTTCAATTTTTTTTTCTTTCTAGAAGTTCAAATCTCTGCCAAGTCATTATTATAATGACCGAAGATTTGTCAGCCTGCACTTGTTTTCCCCCACTACTTAATTATTCAGCATTATATATATATATATATATATATATATGTGTATTGCCGCGTTTGAATCCAACATCAATTCTACAAACAGCGAATGGATGACGGCCAAAAGTCATATGATGTTCCCGATTAACCCTTTGATGATCAACAACATAAATGCCAAAAACACCGAATAAATGGTAGCCAAAAGTCATGTAATGGTCCCGTATAACCCTTAGGTGATCAAGAGCATAAATGCTACAAACAGCAAAGGAATGATGGCACAGAATACCGTTGATTAACCCTTTAATCACTGACAATCCCCCAAACGCTTGCCCCTGCATAATTAACCTTATCGGGGCTGACGCTCAGGTGACGGCGGGGGGGGGGGGGGGGGGGGGGGGGGCCGGCCGGCCAGTCACTTAGTTGTCGGAGCTTCCTGTGTCCGTGCTCTCGATGTCATGGGTCTGACAGACAGGAAACGGTCGTGTAGTCTTCCGGTACACGTCTTCGTGGATGACCCTCAGGTTCTCGGACGGTTGTGGACCCTGTCATTGGACAGGTCATTATCCGTGGGGAAGGGAAGTCGTTTGCTTTCCTAGCCACCCCTGTGTCAAGACCTGCGTCAGTAAGCTGATCAGTGAGTTGACTGGGCGACCATTCATCCGGTTTGCTGGCTAGTATATGATTAGTTAGCTAGTTAGTTCTTTGGCTAGATGATGCGTTTAATGTCATTTCTACACGGTGATCTTCACAGACATC
>CM065717.1:55601596-55604096 GCA_033310375.1 Conus canariensis
TGCCGTGGTGTGGAAGGGGAGCTTTAGTACCTGTCTTCCAGTGAAGAAAGTAAAGTGAGTGAAGTGGGGACAGTTTAAATGAAATTAATATGCAGACCTTCCTTTCCCTCAAGCAAGGTCGCGCCCACCCAACCCCTCACACGCGCCTCCCCCTCCCCATTCTTCTCTCTTCTCTCTCTCTCTCTCTCTCTCTCTCTCTCTCTCTCTCTCTCTCTCCCACCAGATATTTTATTACGATATGGGTTGATCTAATGTTGCCATAACCTAAAAAATGTCATTATTTAGACATTATTCATTTGATCAGTCAATTTGTGACTGTGCACAGTATGTGCAGGGGGTGGTGGTGGTTTGTGGTGGGGGGGGGTGGGGGGGGGGCGGGGGGGATGATAAGTGTTATCATGTTTTTACTTTTAGGAATCTTTGTCCTATCACCCCCAGCCATGGGTTTTTTTTTAATTTTTATTTTTTAAAAAAAATACTTTTTAAAAAATTCTTGTTGTTATTTCTTTTTTCGGTGAGTTGGAATTGAGAGAGGAACAGGAGGTTCGGAAGGCAGGGGATGCTGTTGAAGGAGATTCAAGGGAGGGAGGGGGGAGGGGGGGGGGAAGGGGAGGATGGCAGGATGAAGGCAGTGAGGGGCAGAAGTTGGAGGTGAGGGAGGGATCTTGGTGCAATCGAGATCATAATGTGAATGCTGTATCTCTCTTCATCTTGAAAGTGTTTTTTTCTGAATATGTTTCCCCGTGACGCTTTTTTTTTGTGTGAGACTGCTGTTTATGTTTCATTTTTGGATGTGTTGGGGTTGAGAGTGGGAACGAAAAGGTGTGTGTGTGGGTGGGGGGGGGGGGGGGGGGGGGGGAGGGGGTTATCAGGGTGAGGGGTAGTGTGTGTGTGTGTGTGTGTGTGTGTGTGTGTGTGTGTGTGTGTGTGTGTGAGTGTGTGTGTGTGTGTGTGTATGTGTGTGTGGTGTGTGTGTGTGTGTGTGTGTGTGGTGTGTGTGTGTGTGTGTGTGTGTGTGTGTGTGTGTGAGTGTCTGCGCGATGCGTGCTGTGTGGTGTGTGTGTGTGTGTGTGTGTGTGTGTGTGTGTGGGTGCGTGTGAGTGTGCGTGGGGTTGGTGAGTGTGCGTGTGAGTGTGTGTGCGTGTGAGTGTGCGTGTGAGTGTGTGTGTGTGTGTGTGTGTGTGTGTGTGTGTGGGTGTGTGTGGGTGTGTGTATGTGAGTGTCTGCGCGTGCGTGCGTGCATGCGTGCGTGCGTGCGTGCGTGTGTGTGTGTGTGTGTGTGTGTGTTGTTGTGTGTGTGTGTTGTGTATGTGTATGTGAGCGCGCGGGCGCGAGTGCATGTGTGTGCGCGCGTGCATGTTTGTGTGTGTGTGTTGTGTGTGTGTGTGTGTGTGTGTGTTGTGTGGTGTAACTGGCGGGAGGAGGATGGGGGGGGGGGGGGGTGTTGCTGAGGGTAGTAAGTTGGTGGTAAGAGGTGTTTGCATTGTCCAGTATTAGGTGTTTACATTTGGATACACTTTTTTCCTTTCGTGTTTAGTTACTTGTTTGGTTTCTTTTCTTTCTCTCAGAAAAAGATATCTGGAGACCTGGATGATAAGAAAATATTGTTAATGCATATACCTCTACCCTATCAAGATATAAGGTTTGCTCTGTCTGTCTGTCTATTTGTCTGTCTGTCTGTCCGTCTGTCTGTCCCTCCCTCTCTCATTCCCTGTCCCTCTGTCTCTGTCTCTGTTTTTCTCTGTCAGTCTCTGTCTGCCTGCCTGCCTGTCTGTCTGTCTGTCTGTCTGTCTCATCCCCCAACTCTCTCTCTCTCTCTCTCTCTCTCTCTCTCTCTCTCTCTCTTCATACCCACTGCCCCCTTCTACATGTCTGTCTGTTTTTCTTTCTTTTTCTCTGTCTCTAAGTCAGACTCTGTCTCTGTCTCTATCTCTCTAGCTCTCTGTCTCTCCTTGTCTCTGTCTCTGTCTTTCTGTCTCTCTGTCTTTCTGTATCTGTATTTGTCTCTGTCTGTCTGTCTGTCTGTCTGTCTGTCTGTCTGTCTGTCTGTCTCTCTCTCTCTCTCTCTCTCTCTCATCATAACTCCATCTTCCCTCTCTCTCTCTCTGTTTTTCTTTCTGTGTGTCTCTGTCTGTCTATCCGACCGTCCGTTCCTTTATCTGTCTATCTGTCTGTCTGCCTTCTCTCTCTTCTCTCTCTCTCTCTCTCTCTCTCTCTCTCTCTCTCTCTCTCTCGCTCTCGCCCCCTCCCCCCCCCCCCCCTCTCTCAGGAAAGACCTTAACACGTTATACCTTGAAAAACAGGCTTTCAGTTCCTAATGAACTCTGATTATTTCCCTCAGCGGTAATCACTGGAATCCAATGTTTTATTCTTAATCCCCCCACCCTTGGAATGTCATTCCGCTGAAGATCGTTCTTCAATGCATGACTTCCCCCTCAAGCCAACTCATCCTTGGCCTTTTAGCAATATTAAACCAATGTTTTCACTTCAGCTAATCTAC
>CM065717.1:55606596-55614096 GCA_033310375.1 Conus canariensis
TCTGTCTGTCTGTCTGTCTGTCTGTCTGTCTTCTCTCTCTCTCTCTCTCTCTCTCTCTCTCTCTCTCTCTCTCTCTCTCTCTTTTCTCTGCCACAAGAAACTAATAGAATTTTGTATAACATTTAATGTAACTCCACTAAATGGTCTTTGGGAAAGTTCGACGATGCATACACGTTTTATTCCGAAAGGGGTAACAGTATTATAGATTATTATATATGTTCTGTTGAACTGTTAGAAAATGTGAACAAGTGTCAGATAGTAGAGAGAGTTGAAGCTCAGCATATGCCTATTATGATGGAATTACAAAGCACTCTGTCTAACGCACAAGAGAACGAGGGCAAGAAATCTTATGTGAAGAAACTAAAGTGGGATCCCACAAAACAACAACAGTATGTCCAGTTCATAGAATCGGAAGAGGCAAAACAAACAATGGCGCAAATAACAGAAGAAATAGAAAGAGATGTAGACACGTGCATAGACAGATTTAATAAGCTATTAAAAGAGGCAGGGAAAGACATGTACAGAACAATAGGTATAGGAGGAAAATATAGACTACAAACAGCTGGTATGATAAAAAATGCCAAATTAAAAAGAAAGAAGCAAAACAAGCACTCAATAGACTGACATGGACGAAAAAGGATAAAAACCCAACTATTTATGAAGAAAGGAGAGAGGCTTACAGGAACAAAAGAGCAGTATACAAAGAAACAATTAGAGAAAAGAAAAAACAGTATAAAAAGCTAACATACGACACACTAGTACAAAATCGCAAGGACAGCCAAATGTTCTGGAGCACCATAAAAAGTGTTAGAAGGAAGAAGAACACATTACCATTTATTAACACTGCACAGTGGAAAGTGCATTTCGAAAGCATTTTGAATCCACATGACACAGAAATACTAAACGATAGAGAAGAAGGACACAAGACAAGAAAGCCAAGAAAAGAAGAAGTGTTAAACGAAATTTATGTACAAGAATTAGACGAAGAGATAACCGAAAACGAAGTAAGGTCAGTTACAGAAAAATTAAAAAAGGCAAATCACCAGGCATTGATGAAATCCCTCCTGAATTTCTCAAAACTATAGGACAAAATATAGTGCCATTCTTAACGAAATTATTCAATAAGTTATATCAAGATAGTTACTTCTCCATAGAATGGTCAAGGGCGGTGATTATACCACTACACAAGAAGGGAGATAGACAGAATCCAGGAAACTATAGAGGAATATCCTTATTATGTATCATAAGCAAGATTTACACAGCAATATTAAACAGAAGACTATATGATTGGGCAGAAGCAGAAAATAAAATTAGCAAAGAACAGGCAGGCTTCAGGAAAGATTTCTCAACAGTAGACCATATTTTTACACTAACATCCATGATAAGTAACTGCCTATACGGCAGAGAAGAAGTAAATTGTATGTAGCCTTCATTGATTATCAGAAAGCGTTTGATACAGTAAATAGAGAAAAACTTTGGGAAATCCTACAGAAACACAAAATATCTACGAAGATGATTAACATGCTAAAAGCTATCTATAAAACAGTACAAGCATGTGTAAGACATGGAACTGAACTAACAGAATTCTTTGAATGTCACACAGGAGTGAAACAAGGGTGCTTACTGTCCCCCCTACTCTTTTTATTACTAATTACAGAAGTTGCAGACAATGTCACAGCTAAAGGAAGACACGGATATCAATTCTTACCCGGAAAGGCAGAAATATTTTCACTTCTATTCGCTGATGACATAGCTTTAATAGCAAGAACTCCAGCAGGTCTGCAAAACCAAATTAAGAACCTACGGGAAGCCTCGGACCGCATTGGACTAAAGGTTAATCTCCAAAAAACAAAAATCATGGTCTTTAGGAAAGGAGGATACCTTGGTAGACCAGAAAAATGGAACTACAAAGGGGAAGAAATTGAGGTAGTAAACAGCTACAAATATTTAGGTTTCACTCTAACGACCAAACTCTCAGTAGATATTTCACTTTCAGAATATGCAGGAAGGGCGAAAGGGAAAATAGGTGAAATAATGAAAACAATGTATAGTTTAGGACACTTAGATATAAATATATTTTTTAAGCTATTTGATACACAGGTCAAGCCACTGCTACTGTACGCAGCAGAAGTATGGGGTTTGACTCGTTATTCCGCGGTGGAAAATATACATTTATTCGCATGTAAAAGATACATGGGGGTAGGGAAGAAAACGCCAAACAACTTAGTATACGAGAACTAGGAGATATCCGATGAGTATAGACAGTTCAATAAAAGCAATCAGATATTGGTTTAAATTAATGAAGATGACTCCAGACAGGATACCTAGACAAGCATATGAAAGAGAAAAAACAGAAATTGACAAACCACAGAACTGGGCACTGGAAATTAAACGCTGCTTGGATACGTATGGCTTCTCTGAAGTTTGGTTGAATGAAGGCGTAGAAAACGAGCAAAGATTTATCATAACACTAAAACAAAGAATCATAGATTGTTACAAACAGAACTGGCATAACAAAATAGCGAATAGTGAACGATTTACAACATATCATACGTTTAAAACTATACACCAAACTGAAGAATACCTTCACGTAATCACAATCGCGAAGTTCAGGAAAGCATTGACAAGACTACGATTAGGAATAAACGAACTGCATGGCAATAAAAAATATATAGATAATCAAGCTATAACAACATGCCCCTTTTGCCCTACAGTAGAAACAGAAATGCACTTCTTAATGTGGTGCCCAAATTACAGGCAATTGCGAACAAAATACATTTTCAAACACTTTAGTAATAGAAACGCAATCACAACTGGAAACGATAATACTGAAACCATAAGAGATATTGCAATGTACATCTTCTATGCCTTAAAAACCAGAGAAACCCTTATGTGATAGTAATACTGACGATATAGGAAGAATAGAATTTCTAAACAGAAAACTAATTATGTTACAATCAAACGTTTCAATCAAATGTTTTTGTTGTTGTCATGTTGAAATGTATGTTGCGTACTCCTGTGGACGGGCCGAGGGCCCCACAATAAATGGCGCGGCGTGAAAGCGCGCGTCAAGCGTCAAGCGTCAGCTCTCTTTCTCTGCCACCAGATATTTTATTACGATGTGTGTGTATCTGACGTTGGCCTAACCTAAAAAAACATATCATTATCTAGACATAATTCATTTGATCAGTAAATTTGTGACTGTGCACAGTGTGGGCGGGGGTGGGGGTATGGGGGGGGGGGGGAATGATAAGTGTTATCATGCTTTTACCCTAACTCTTTTTAGGAATCTTTGTCTTAGCACCGCCCTGCCATGTTTAAAAAAAAAATTCTTGTTATTTCTGTTTTCGCTGAGTTGGAGTTGAGAGGAAAAGGGGTTCGGAAGGTGGGGATGCTGTTGAAGGGGATGCAGGGGGTGGGGTGCGGGTGGGGGCAGGACATCATGGTAGGGTGAAGGGAGTGAGGGATAGAGGATGGAGATGAGGGATGGATCTTCGTGCGTTCGGTATCATAATGTTAGTGCCGTATCTTCTGTCGGTCTTTAAAGGGTTTTCTCTTTAGTGTTTCCCCGTGACGCTTTTCTTTACGTGAGACTGTTGTTTGTGTTTTATTTTTGCATATGTGTTGGGGTTGAGAGTGGGAATGAAAAGTGGTGGTGGTGGTGGTGTGGGGTTATCACGGTGAGGGGTAGTGTGTTGTGTGGTGTGTGTGTGTGTGTGTGTGTGTGTGTGTGTGTGTGTGTGTGTGTGTGTGTGTGTGTGTGTGTAACTCGCAGAGAGAGGGGAGAGGTGGGGTGGGGGGGGGGGGGTTGCTGAGGGTCGTAATTGGTGGTAAGAGTTGGATGCGTAGTCTAGTATTAGGTGTTTACATTTGGATACACTTTTTTCCTTTCGTGTTTAGTTACTTGTTTGGTTTCTTTTCTTTCTTTAAAGAAAAAGATATCTGGAGACCTGGATGATAAAAAAAAATATTGTTCATGCATATACCTCTACCCGATCAAAATATATGGTTTGCTCTGTCTGTCTATCTGTCTGTCTGTCTGTCTGTCTGTCTGTCTGTCTGTCTGTCTTTCCCTTTCTCTCTCCCTCTGTCTCTGTCACTGTTCTTCTCTGTCAGTCTCTGTCTGCTTGTCTGTCTGTCAGCCTGTCTGTTTGTCTGTCTGTCCATCTGTCTGTCTGTCTCTCATCCCTCAGCTCTTCCTCTCTCTCTCTGTGTCCTACCCCTCCACTTTCTCCATCCGAAAATACCACGCTTGTTGTCTCTCTCTCTCTCTCCTCTCTCTCTCTCTCTCTCTCTCTTCTACTCTCTCTTCTCACTCCCTGCCCCCTTTTACATGTCTGTGTTTGTCTTTCTTTTTTTCTGTCTGTGAGTCAGATTCTTTCTCTGTCTCTCTGCATCTGTCTGTCTGTCCGTCTCTCTGTCTGTCTCTTCATAACTATATCTTCCCTCTCTCTCTCTCTCTCTCTCTCTCTCTCTCTCTCTCTGTTTTTCTTTCTGTTGTCTCTGTCTGTCTGTCTATCCAACCGTCCGTTCCTTTATCTGTCTGTCCGTCTGTCTCCTCTCTCTCTCTTTTTCTCTCTCTCTCCCTCCCTCCCTCCCCCTCCCTCCCCCCCCCCCCCTCTCTCATGAAAGACCTTAACACTTTACACCTTGGAAAACAGGCTTTCAATTCCTAATCAACTCTGACGATTTCCCTCAGCAGTAATCACTGGAATCCAATGGTTCATTCTTAATTGTCTCCCTTGGAATGTCGAGCCTCTGGACAACGTTCATGACTTTTCCTTCTTCAAGTCCCCTCGCCCCCCCCCCCCCTCCCACAGGTCTGTCTGTGTTTTATGGTTGTCTCTGTCTGTCTGTCTGTCTGTCTGTCTGTCTGTCAATCAGTCAGCATCTCTTTCTCTCTTACACTCCCCGCCTCTCTCTCTCTCTCTCTCTCTCTCTCTCTCTCCTCTCTCTCTCTCCTTATCTCCATCCTCCCTCTCTCTGTATATTTCTCCTTCTGTGTGTCTCAGTCTTTCTCTCTCTCTCTGTTTGTCTCTGTCTGTGTGTCTCTCAGTCTGTCTGTCTCTCTGTCTGCTTCTGTTGGTCTGAATGTATTTGTGTTTGTTTGTTTGTCTGTCTGTATATATATATATATATATATATATATATATATATGTGTGTGTGTTGTGTGTGTGTGTGTGTGTGTGTGTGTGTGTGTGTGTGTGTGTGTGTTTGTGCGCGCACGTGTGTGTATGTGTGATCTCCCTCTCTCTCCCTCCCTCTCTCTCTCTCTCTCTCTCTCTCTCTCCCTCCCTCCCTCCCCCCCTCTCTCTATCTCTCTTGGAATTGACCTCATAATGTCGTGCCTTGAGAAACAAGCTCTCCATTCATAATAACCTCTGATGACTTCCCTTAACGGTAATCACCGGAATCCGATGTTTCATTTTTAATTTCCCCCCTTGGAATGTCATTCCTCTGAAGAACGTTCTTCAATGCGTCATTTTCCACTCACGCCAACTCATCCTTGGCCTTTTAGCAATATTAAACCAATGTTTTCACTTCAGCTAATCTACCTGCTGTTCATACATCTTTTTAAATTGTTTCTTTGGGAACCAGGAAAGACGACGGAATATTCATTATCTCCTTGAGGAAACACTGGTCGAGGAAGCATCTTATTGAATTGTCAGCTTGAATCTTGTGAAAGTAGTGAAGGCAGAACAATAAGGTAATTAGGAGAAGTATTTATTGTCTTTGTGCTTCTTTCAATGCTACTTGCTTACAAATGAAAATCGGTTCATACATGAACTCTATCAATTATAAAGGTAGTAATCTGTTGTTGTTTTTCTTGTTCTCAAGTTACTCTCTTATTCATACCTGTTTTTTTTTTTTTTTAAATAAGTCGATCGTGCGTGAGCTAGGTGAATTTTATTCATACATGTCTGTAACAAGTCTACCGTGTGTGTGCTAGGTTACACAGTATAAATCACTCCTGTGTACGGATATACTTTCACATCCTCTCATTTCCGATTGACTTTTATTCTTAGTTCTCCATGTTTTTTGGAGGGCTGCTTCTAGCATACTTGTTGCTGGAGTTTTTTTTTTTTTTTCTCTGCAGTTGACAGCCATGGTGAGCAGTTTGAAGAGTGATCCAGAACCACATGGCCATCCCTCGCTTTATGACATCATACTCTGTGCCTTCCTCCTGGAGGACCTAACGGCAAGTACAGCACCTTCAGAGTTGTCTTCCTTTACGGCACAGCATTTCCGTTTTCAAAGGTCACACTCCACCGTTTCATTTTCTATTTCGCTCTCCTTAACTTGACCTGGCTGGCATGACTGTGGGATGGAGCTGACAGCTGGTATGAATCACCTAACACTGACTGCTCACGATTTTCTTTTTTTAATCAGATTCTCGTGAATTTCACATTTGAAATTCAAACGAACTGAACCAAACTTTTCCCAAAAATTTTCAAACTGTTTCCGTTTTCCAAAAAAAAAACGAAAGCCAGTTCCTGTCAATCAGTGTATAACATCACGTGTTTCGTCACAAAACATTTTACCAATTAGAAGCAGCATCCGGTCATCAGACGACTTGAACAGGATTCACGACTCTTTCGAGCTTGCAAAAAGCATATTATGGGGAGGATGCTAAATCCCAGCAGGTCATGGTGTAGCATTCAATGAACAGGCTACCTTCGACGTTCAGCAGGAGGTAAAGAGGGAGATGTCCATAGTCCTGTGTTCTTTCGTTCAGCAGGAGGTAAAGAGGGAGATGTCCATAGTCCTGTGTTCTTTCGTTCAGCAGGAGGTAAAGAGGGAGATGTCCATAGTCCTGTGTTCTTTCGTTCAGCAGGAGGTAAAGAGGGAGATGTCCATAGTCCTGTGTTCTTTCGTTCAGCAGGAGGTAAAGAGGGAGATGTCCATAGTCCTGTGTTCTTTCGTTCAGCAGGAGGTAAAGAGGGAGATGTCCATAGTCCTGTGTTCTTTTAGTTATTTATGATTCAGTCGTACAAAAGCATGGTTTACCTATGATGTCAAAGAAACTGTTTATGTTGCTTCCTGTGGATGACATCACACACACACACCACCAACACACACACACACACACACACACACACACACACACACACACACACCACACACACAACACCACACACGCACACCACACAAACACACACCACACACACACACACACCACATAAATATTATCTGTGTGATGTGTGTGTGTGTGTGTGTGTGTGTGTGTGTGTGTGTGTGTGTGTGTGTATCTATCTGAACACAGGCCATTCGCCCACATACAGAAATATACATAAAACAGTCAGACATGAAGACACCACACACACACACACACACACACACACACACACACACACACACACACACACACACACACACACATCGCGCGCGCCTACGCACACAGGTACATCTATCAAATGCTCAAGACGTCTTCTTAATGCATATAATACCCACTTAAGAAGCTGCAAAGCATAGACATAAGACTGGCTCTCCCAAATCCGA
>CM065717.1:55619096-55636596 GCA_033310375.1 Conus canariensis
TCTCTCTCTCTCTCTCTCTCTCTCTCTCTCTCTCTTATACGCATATGCATACGTTGTATTATTTAGTACTTGCTTCCTATGATAGGAACGGCAAGTATTAAAAATGGCTAGGACAATATTTTTACCGCTTTTGAATAAAGAATCATTGTCATTGTCATCGTCATTCTCTCTCTCTCTCTCTCTCTCTCTCTGTGCGTGCGTGCGTGCCTCTGTGTGTGTGTGTGTGTGTGTGTGTGTGTGTGTGTGTGTGTGTGTGTGTGTGTGTGTGTGTGTATGTAGTATGCATACTGGCGAACAAAATATGTGTGTTTGCGGGTGTGTACGTGTGTGTGTGTGTGTGTGTGTGTGTGTGTGTGTGTGTGTGTGTGTGTGTGAGAGAGAGAGAGAGTGTGTGTGTGTACGTGCGCGCGCGCGCGCGCGCGTGTGTGTGTGTGTGTGTGTGTGTGTGTGCGTGCGTGTGTGCGTGTGTGCAACGCCTCATGAATGGAGCCAACGAATAACAAAGGGACAGAAGAACAGAAAGCTGTTACTCACAGCTGTACCTTGACAGTATTCCTTAAGTTACAGGCAAGGCACCGCTCTCTCCTCGCCTTTTCTTCGACTTGTATTCGTCTTGCCGGTAGAAAACGTTTAGGGTCGAAACGCGTTGCCTGTGCACAATTACTGTTTTTTTGTTTTTTCATCTTTCGTTTGGTGGTCCGGTGAAAACGCCACAGTGTCCATGTCTGCTCATGGCATGTGTATCAGGCTTTTCTAGGTCAGATTTCGGTTGTTACAAAGATCTCCGTGTAACACACTATACCTGAATAATACAGTGTCTGAAACACTTACACAGCACATGCACTGAACACATTATGGTAGTTTTTTTTTTCTCGTATGCTGTGAACACCGTCTTTATCCAGTGGAAACCCTAACCAACTCGCTTCATCCGCTACCCAAGCATAACACACCACTCCTCGCTTTTCCAGTACTGCAGCGCCTTAGAGTTTGTGCTGACTTTCCCCGTTCATTTTGGACCAATGAACAGTCGCCTCAGTGACGTCTGTAGGGTAAACGTTTGGTCATGGCACCAGCATCCCAATGGTATCACAGGGTATTTCAGCCAGACGATACTTTCGATCTAATTATTTTATGGGCAAAATTCTTTGTTTATAAGTGCAGGATAACTCACCAAAACTGGAAATATTTTTGGTTGAGTTAAACCGTAGGTATACGTTGGAAAAATATGTACATGTACTAAATATGTGTTACTATGATTTTTAAAAAAAAGTGGCTACCATACTCAGGATTGTTGTTAGAGGGATAGCAATCAATAATGGATGATCCTTCTATACACTGTATAGATACTGTGTTTAAAAAAAAAGTTTTTCCATACATATTGAATATTACTGACATATGCTATGAACAAAGAATTCAAAACATCATTTTATGTTGCTGTATGAGGACCTTGTAGAAAACACCCTTTGCATGAACATTATAATTTTTGTATTTGTACATATATGGCAGTTATGAAAAAAAAAGTACTGGTTTTGTTCTGTGGAATACTGTAATGTTATTGCTGAATATTCATTTGGGAAAGAAAAGAATCTTCACGGCAAGGGGAAAACAATCAGCCAGATGGTTGTGTCACACCTCACGATCACGGCTGCTTAGTTACAAAGCTGATTTTTCTGTTTTTAACAGCATCACTGTACCACGCCAGGTGGCCAAGAGCAGCGGCGGGAGTGCAAAGTGGTGAGCGTTTGTTCTTTCTGGCTCTCGACATTCTAACACCTGTGCAAAATTAACCATGCCGTTATTCAGCAGTGGCTGCATTCTGTGCGCTGCTTTTTGTTTTTGTTTTTTTGTTTTTGTTTTAATGTTTCAGTCAAACGTACCGCTCTAACAAACTTCATCAGATTCTGAACGTAAATTTAATGATTGCACATCCATTCTTACCAATACTTCCGATATGACAACATTGATGTATAAGTGATTTTTATGCAAACATACTAAGAAAAAAAAAAAACAAACACTTGCATGTATTCTATATTTAACGCAGTTTTTCCAAAGCAGAGGAAATCGATATAACAGACCGAGCCTTCCGTCAGTTTGATTGACAAGCAGGCAGGTAGTCTTGCTGTGGCACAGTGTTTGTAAATGTCAAGAAAAAGGAACAACTAAAACCGTTTACATTATCATGGTCACACACACACACACACACACACACACACACACACACACACACACACACACACAACACACATTGCGCGCACGCACACAATTACGCACGCACGTACGGAAGCAAGCACGCACATACAGAGAGAGAGAGAGAGAGAGAGAGAGAGAGAGAGAGAGACAGAGACAGAGACAGAGACAGAGAGAACTGTATTAGAGTGATCACATCAACTCATTTTGTTACTCGCGTGAGTGAAAAAGGAAGTTTATTTAAAAAAAAAAAATGACCTTCGGTAGGAAAAAAAAGTCGCAAACTAAGGTGCTCTCACAGGACAACCGTCATACAACAAAAGTCACTGTCACTCAGCAAACGAAAAAGTGGGAATGATCAGTCACCGTGACTGAACGACACGCAGCTTGCCCTAAGATCCATCACCATGCAGCGTGCCCTAAGATCTATCACCATGCAGCTTGCCCTAAGATCTATCACCATGCAGCTTGCCCTAAGATCTATCACCATGCAGCTTGCCCTAAGATCCATCACCATGCAGCTTGCCCTAAGATCAATCACCACGCAGCTTGCCCTAAGATCCATCACCATACAGCTTGCCCTGAGATCCATCACCATACAGCTTGCCCTAAGATCCATCACCATACAGTTTGCCCTAAGATCCATCACCATACAGTTTGCCCTAAGATCCATCACCATGCAGCTTGCCCTAAGATCCATCACCATACAGTTTGCCCTAAGATCCATCACCATACAGCTTGCCCTAAGATCCATCACCATGCAGCTTACCCTAAGATACTTGAACATACAGCTTGCCCTAAGATCCATCACCATACAGTTTGCCCTAAGATCCATCACCATACATCTTGCCCTAAGATCCATCACCATACAGCTTGCCCTAAGATCCATCACCATACAGCTTGCCCTGAGATCCATCACCATACAGCCTATCCTAAGATCCATCACCATACATCTTGCCCTAATATCCATCACCATACAGCTTGCTCTAAGATCCATCACCATACAGCTTGCCCTGCCCTAAGATCCATCACCATATAGCTTGCCCTAAGGTCCATCACCATACAGCTTGCCCTGCCCTAAGATCCATCACCATATAGCTTGCCCTAAGGTCCATCACCATACAGCTTGCCCTGCCCTAAGATCCATCACTGTACAGCTTGCTCTAAGATCCATCACCATACAGCTTGCCCTGCCCTAAGATCCATCACCATACAGCTTGCCCTGAGATCCATCACCATACAGCTTGCCCTAAGATCCATCACCATACAGCTTGCCCTGCCCTAAGATCCAGGACGGAATGGTTAGAACTCTCCTCAGCTCACCCGGCCTCCCTTTCCTGGGCTTCTGCGGGATCATCCCGTACTGGAGTCCGGAGCAGGGGAAAGAAAGGTCAAAAGACTTCCCCTGGTGCCGACCCACATCGGGTCTTGCCAGGAAGCCCATCGACCATTCCACAGAGAGAGAGAGAGAGAGAGGAGAGAGAGAGAGAGAGAGAGAAGAGAGAGAGAGAGAGGGAGGGAGAGAGAGAGGGAGAGAGAGAGAGAGAGAGAGAGGAGAGAGAGAGAGAGGAGAGAGGAGAGAGAGAAGAGGGAAAGAGCAAAAGAGAGGGAAGAGGGAAGGAGGGAGAGAGAGAGTGGAGGAGAGAGAGAGGGGGAAAGAGAGAGAGAGGGAAGGAGGGGAGAGAGAGAGAGAGGAGGGGAAAGAGAGAAAGAGTGAGAGGAAGGGAAGGAGAGAGAGAGGGGAGGAGGGAGAGAGAGGAGAGGAGGAGGGGGAAGAGAGAAGGGATGGAGGAAGGGAAGAGAGAGAGGAGAGGGAGGGAGGGATAGAGAGAGAGAGAGAGAGGAGGGAGGGAAGAGAGAGAGAGAGAGAGAGAGAAGAGAGAGGAGAGAGAGAGAGAGAGAGAGGAGAAGAGAAGAGAAGAGAGAGGAGAGGAAGAGAGAGAGAGAAGAGAGTAGAGAGAGAGAGAGAGAGAGAGAGAGAGAGAGAGAGAGAGGAGGAGAGAGAGAGAGAGAAGAGAGAGAGGAGGAAGAGAGAGAGAGAGAGAAGGGAAGAGAGAGAGAGAGAGAGGGAGGGAGGAGGAAGAGAGAGAGAGAGAGAGAGAGGGAGGGAGGAGGAGGAGGAGAGGAGAAGAGAGGAGGAGGAGGAGGGGAGGGAGAGAGAGAGGAGAGGAAGGATGTATGTGATATATAAGGAGCGGATACAGAAAGACGAAGATATTATATATAACAAAACCCCAAAAAAACAAAAACAAAAAACACACACACACAAACACACACACAAAAAACAAGGAAAGATCGAAGACAAAGGGGAGATCAATAGGGCATTGTTAAGACGACGGAGCGAACAAACAAGCAAGCAGACAGACACACCCCAACCACACTTCTTCTACTCTACCAACCAACCACACCCTACCACTGTGACACAAGCCTTAAACACAAGCAGCAAAAGAAACAAAAAAAAAAAAAAAAAAAAAAAAAAAAAAAGACCCAGGACTGTACTGCTGACTTGAACGATCGCTTACAGCGAACTCTTTACTTGTTTAGTTGCAAAGTAAGGCGAGTGCAGGCGCAGAAATCTAAACAAATTTGAAATGTAATAAACAGCGAACCGCCAAGAAAAAAAAAAGTAGACAAACGAATCACCAAGACAAAACACGACGCGTTTCGACCTCTTAGGTCTTCTTCAGGCAAGCTACAAAACACTCACAGGACCACGAAAATGAACGAGCAATCACTTAATCTTCATTCACTTCGGCGCAACAAGATGGGCGTTGTATTCAACGCGTCGTGTTTTGTCTTGTGATTCGTTTGTTTTACTTTTTTTTTTTGGCGGTTCGCTATTAATTACATTTAAAATGTATTTACTGTGTGACTGTCATCAAGAGATGCAGGGTAGCAGGCTACAGGCTGTGAAATAGCAGATGTTGCATTCAGGTTCAAAGTCCACAGCCTCCTGGGTTCATGAGAATTTCAGGTTCAGTAAAGGTTGTGTGTCCGTGCATGCGGACAAGTCCATAGTATACGCTACATGTACGATACCATTATTATTATGAATACTTACATAGCGCCTGTCCTCGGCTAGAAACCAAGCTCTAAGCGCTTTACAATCCACACTCGTTTACGCAACGGGCTGCCTACCTTGGGTAGTGCCGACTGAAGAGCTGCCAGCTGGCGCTTCATTCAGTCGTTTCCAGTGTCATCCAGTCAATATCGTTCAAGTATCGGTCACTCATTTTCCTTACTTCCTTCATTCTTTCCATGTCTCACGCAGGGTGCATGCTATGTGTAACGTGTCATCCATACCAACGGCCAAACTGGTCCTTCTCTTCCGAAAGTTGGTGATGGAATTTCACGTGTGTGCAAGATGTTATGCGTGCGTTCACACATAGAACCTCGGTTTATAGTCTCATACGAAGGACTGTATGGGAAAGGGAGTCAGAACCAATGTTAACTCCAGGGGGGTAAAAACCCACCTGTATCGAAACGGCCCCGGCGGAGATTCGAACCCGTACCCCCAGGATCTCAAATATCACCAAGCAAACTGTCTCGCCGCCCTACGTGTGGGTATGCGATAGGTGTCCCAAGTCTTCTGTCGATGAAACATTGGTCTGGAAGCAGCAGCAAACTGGCTTTGTCTTAGCTTCAGGTCAGCCCCGGTCATCGGGGTCTGGACCAGAGGGAACGGTCAGAGGAGGAAGCCCGGTATGACCTCTGCAGGACCTCTGCCAGACCTCAATCCACCGCGCGGCCAATTGAGGTCACTGCCATTGAGCGGTGCAGTGGGCTGACCGGAAACCTTGTTTTCAGCTTCGCCTCAAGGTTTTTGTACTCTGTCTGTCTGTCTGCTGTCTGCCTGCCTGTCTGCTGCGATGTCCTGTCTGTCTGTCTGTCTGTCTGTCTGTATGTCTGTCTGCTCTCTGTCTGTCTGTTCTCTCTCTTACCTTTCAATTGTTGAAATCTTATAGAGCCCCGAATAGCCAATACTGACAGAATTAGCAAACACACAAATGCAAAAAGCCATCCCTCTCACCCCCAACCTGCCCCCCCCCCCCCCCCTCCGCATCTGTGCCAGCGCGCCCGCGCACACACACGCACAGACACAACACACACGCCCGCGCGCGCGCGCACACACACACATACGCACGCACGCACGCACACACACACACACACACACACACACACACACACACACACACACACACACGCACGCACGCATGCACGTACGCACGTAGTAGACCAATAAATCTCTTCCTTGGATTGCAATATCCACCCAATGCATTGACAGATGGCAGACACTTCCGAAACAAAAAAATGGAATTTGATGCTGAAAGAGTATTTGCTGCAACTACCGCAACACAATTCTGAAGCATAATGTCAATGTTCCGAATGATAGATGGCCATTGGTGAAGAAACAAACACACGTATGACTATCAATCAAAAACTTGCAGGGCCATTTCTCAATCAACTCATCTGCCATGCCAAAGTTCTGTCATTTTTCCCAATAGGGATGAGTGATGGTGATAAGGGGTGGGGGGGGGGGGGGGGGGGGCGGGGCGGGGGGTCGAGGAGGGGCGGGCAGGGAGGGGGCGGGGGGTGGGGGGGTGGGGCTTTAGTGAGGCGCAGGAGGGAAATGGAGGGGTGAGGAAGGCGTTTTGAAACCAGTATATTCTTCTCTTCCCCCCCCCCCCCCCAAATCTCCCCTGAACACTTGTGCGCTAAGTACCGAGTCAGAGACCTTTTCCCTGGTACAGACGATCATGTTGTCTGCGAAAGTCTTCGAGAGAGCTTCCATCACATGTGTGACGTGTTCGGTAACAGAGACAGGAAGCAGAGGAGGTGCCAAGAAAGGTGAGTACATGAGTACAATGTGCGACTCTCTCTCTCTCTCTGTCTTTCTCTCTGTCTCTCTCGCTTTCTCTCTCGCTTCTCTTGTCTCTGTGTCTCTGTCTTCTCTCTTCTCTCTCTCTTCTCTCTCTCTCTTCTCTTCTCTCTGTCTCTCTCTCTCTCTCTGTCTGTCTCTCTCTGTCTCTGTCTCTTTCCGCTCTCTCTCTCTCTCTTTCTTTCTCTCTCTCTCTCTCTCTCTCTCTCTCTCTCTCTCTCTCTCTCTCTATCTCCCTCTCTCTCATGCTGGATAAAAAAAATATATATATTGGAATTATCATGATCTGAAAACGAACACTTCCTTCAAGCCTCCAACCTCCCCCACCCCCGCCTCCCCCAACAACAACAACAACAACCCAATTAGTTTAATCAAGCCATTAGCCGTGTTGTTCATGATTCGGGGAACGGCAAGGAGCAAATTGAACAGGCCTAGCAGCGACGATTCTCGGATTCAAATGAGAACCAGAAGCAAAGAGGCGAGGATGGAATTCTGCCGTGTGGCATTTGGGAAGAGCAGCACACGACAGCATGTACGTAGATCACGGATCTCTACAGTCAGCCCACGCTGCAGGACTTATTTTACCCCCAGACCTTTTTTTTTTCCCTCTCCCCCCGACTCAATTCCCATCGACCCACCTCTGCTGGTTCCGCTCAATGCCGTCCACTTTTCTCTCATAGCCCTGAAATGTTCACTGTCTTCGGTTCCAGGCCGGCGGTGCCAGTGTCGATGTGGAAAGCATGTCAGTGTCTAATGGAGTTTGGAAGGATTTGTTCTGTCACACACAGACAGGGGCTAGCTGGTGCTGCTGGCGCCTCGTGTGTGTGTGTGTGTGTGTGTGTGTGTGTGTTGTGTGTGTGTGTGTGTGTGTATGTGTGTGTGTGCTGTGTGTGTGTGTGTGTGTGTGTGTGTGTGTGTGTGAGAGATGAGTGGTCACAGAGTGCTATGTTTGGCTCTTTAACGTCCAGGCAAGATGATTTATTCCAGGCGCCTGTCTGTGTGAGATGAGGGTCACAGTTCCGTCCGCAGCTTTTCCACTAGTCAGGGGAATCATTTAGTACAGGCGCCTGTCTGTATAGGATGAGGATCATAGTTCTGTCCCCAGCTTTTCAGTGGTCTGGGGAAATGACTTAGCGCAGGCGCCTGTCTGTGTGAGACCAGACACACAGTGCCATCCCTGTGTCTTTGTTGTTCAGAGATGACGATTTCTGTCAGTGGCTACCTGAGTGAGATGAGGACTGCAAAGCGCCTTCTATTGGGTTTTCCTTGGTCAGGAGAGATAACTCACTACAGACAGCTGCCTGTACACTGAGGACCGGGGATACTGATTTCATGCAGAAAGCTGTCTGGGTGACATGAGGCTCTGATTGCTGTCTGTGGTTCTCCACGGGTCAGGGATAATAAACCATTCGATGCAGGGAGCTGTTTGAGTCAGAAGAGAACCACAGAACCATTGTGGCTCTTCTTTGGTTAGCATTGATGATTGTCAGGTATCTTATTGAGTTCACGATGTTGGTCACTCACCAGTTTGCCAGATCTTGTTACAAATGACTGTGAGGGTACGGATCATGGCATCTCCTCCCTCCTTCACTAACTCTGCTGGTAGGTTGTCCACCCCACTGATTTTCCCAGTTTCAAGGACTTCACTGCCGTCTCTGCTTCCTCACGCAGTATGGGGAAGTTGCCACCGTCTGTTACTTGGGGGTCGTTCAGGAATTGTGGGTCTTCTGTTGGAATGATTTGTGTAATTCGGAGCAGTATTCTGTCCAACGGTGGAGATTGGCCGTGTCTTCAGTGAAGCACTTCCCTGACTTGTCCTGTATGGTAGAAACTCATCCTTGCTTAGAGGTTGTCGGGTCTTTGACAAGTTGGTATGCTTTCTTACTACTGCTCTTCTGTAGGTTGTCCTCAATGTCTCGGCACTGCTCCTCTGTCCATCTGTACTTTGCTTTCTTCATATTCTCCTTGATCTCCCTGCTAACTTCTCTGTACTGTTCTGCTTCATCTGCTTCGTTTTTCTTGTTCTTGAGTTCTCTCCTCTTGTCGCACAAATCAAGGATGTCTGCTGTGACCCAACGCTTTTGGACAGGGCGATGTTTGCCGAGGATCTTACTGGCAGTTTCAGTCACTGCAGTGTTGAAGGTGATTACAAGTGTCTCGTCGTCTGTACCCTCTTCCACATCACGGATGTGAAGGGTGTTGGGGGCTCTGGACATGGGTAGTACCTTCGCTGTCTGGCAGCTGCATCTTTCCTGGTAGGGTGGACGGGCACCGCTGGTCCTCGTCCATCTCCTAAATCTCTCACGTGCTGGCTCCAAGCGCCACACATTGTCCACCACTTCAGCTGGCAGGCTAAACCACGTGAGGGGGTAATGCTGACACGGCATCACTGAGCGGAGGAACTCCTTACTGAGTCAACGGCCAGGGCAGAAGGACTGCCACCCAGCCTAACGGCTGTGTGTCCGCGACCAGGGTGAGCTTCCGAATTGGAGGCCATCGCTATCGGCTGAGGTCAAATCTGGAGAGGAATGGGCTCCGCCAGGTGTCAACTGCCCAAGACACGCCTCATGAAGATGAAAACCAACACTCAGTTCACACAGAATTGGTCGTCGCCCGGGTCACCAAGGGCTGAGCCTTCCACTGGGTACCAGGGCGGAGGTGGAAAGTATGCGACTGGTACGCCAAGAAACAGAATTCGTGCCAGAAATGAGATTGTCATCAGCACATGGAATTGAGAATTCTGAAACAAGCACGAAGATTGGAAGAACTCCTACAAGAAACAGAAAGATACTGCTGGAACATCTTTGGACTTTTGCAAAGTACGATGGAAAAACTCTGGAGAAACAACCACTCACGAAGCCCACAAGTTGTACTTCAGTGAAGGAGAGAACAAACATGAGCATGGTGTAGGTTTTCTCGTTCACAAAGACACTGTCAACGCTGTCATAGGGGTGCCAGCCAGTTTCAAGCAGGCTCAGCACCATACGACTAAAGGGAAGCCCCTTTAACATCACCATTATACAAGCGTACGCCCCAACTTCAGAGTACAGTGATGACGATGTAGAAGACTTCTATGACCAACAACAGGAAGTGGTAGATCAAGTTCCCAAGAAAGACATCGTAGTAGTACAATGGGACTGGCACGCCAAGACAGGAGAAGAGGCTTACAAGAACTGGAGGGACAGGGACACGTGTGGGGAACTTTGCACCAGCAAGGCAAAAGACAGAGGCCTCCGACCACCAGAGTTTGCCCGTTTCGACAGCCTCATCATGACGAACACCTTGGACACCACAAAGCATCAAGAAGATGGACATGGCACAGCCCTAAGGGACAATGCCACAGCCAGACTGATCACATCATGGAGAAGAGACGTTTTCGTTCAAGCGTGAACATCGCCAAGACAGCAGCTTCCCCGAGAGCCGATGTAGGAAGTGGACATGGCTTGCTGATGATGACTTTCCAACTACGTCTGAAGACAATCAGCAAACAGAAGCACACACGGCTCAAGTTTGACCTCGAAAAGCTGAAGGACCCTGAGGTAGCAGAGACCTTTCAGGCCATGATAGGCGGGGCATTTGCAGCACTCTTCCTCCATTAAAGCTTGAGTGGTCACTGCTGCAGATTTACTGTCACTTAGTATGCTTGGATAGCTTGCTGCAGGTGCCTGTGTATGTGACATGAGTAGTCACGGCTCCAGATTTACTGTTGCTTAGTAAGTTTGGACAGCTTGCCGCAGGTGCCTGTGCGAGTGACATAAGAGGTCACAGTGCCATTATTAGCCATCAATCAATTAGGAAGGATGACTTACTGCAGGGGCCTGTTCGTGTGACATGAGTGGTCACAGTGCCATTATTTACCATCAATCATTAGGAAGGATGACTTACTGCAGGGCCTGTTCGGTGACATGAGTGGTCACAGTGCATTATTTACCATCAATCAATTAGGAAGGATGACTTACTGCAGGGCCTGTTCGTGTGACATGAGTGGTTACGGCACTCTACTTGCGATCAATCAGTTAGGTTAGATCATTCATTGCAGGCGCCTGTGTGTGTGTGAGATGAGCAGCAACGGCACCACATTTGCCATCAATCAGTTAGGAAAGATTATTTACTGCAGGCGCCTCTCTGAGTGAGACAAGTGGTCATGGCACTATATCTACCATTAATGAGTTATGTGAGATAATTTGTTGCAGGCGCCTGTCTGAGTGACGAGTGGTCACGGAACTGTATTCACCATCAATCAATTAGGTGAGATTATACACTGCAGGCGCCTCTCTGTGTAATATGGGTGGTCACGGAACTATATGTACCATCAACCAGTTAGGTCAGATTTATATTTACCGCAAGCGCCTCTCTGTGTGACATGGGCCGTCACGGAACTGTATTTACCATCAATCAGTTAGGCGCCATTACTTATTACAGGCGCCTGTCGGGGTGAGGCGACTGGTCACGGTGCCATGTTTGACCATCAGGGCGGTCAGGGGATAATGGCTTAATGCGGCACCCAGTCTTTCCTCCGGAGCCGGGTCTTCCTGTGTCAATTAGCATCCCCCCCGTGCAACCCTCCCTCCCTCCCTGCCCCCCCCCCCCCCGCCCCCTCCCCCCCCCCCTGTCCTGCACGCACTCCACCTTTCCCCTCCTCCCTCCCTCCCTCCTGCCCACCTACTTGCCCAGACAAGGAAGATCGAATCAGGCTGACCGAAAGAAACAAAAAGGACAGCAGAATCTGATTTGGGCAGACAGGCACAATTGGATTGACTTCTTTCACTGAGGACTGGGCTCTCTGTTTTTGTAGAAAGAATTTAAAAAAACAACTGTAAGAAACAAATAAATTCACACACACACACACACACACACACACACACACACACACACACACACACACACACACACACATGCGCTCGTGCACTCACTCACGCATGCAATCTCACAACGAACAACAACACAACAATAAAAATAAATAATAAATAAATACAACAAAAACACAAGCCAGAAACGGTCTCTCTCTCTCTCTCTCTCTCTCTCTCTCTCTCTCTCTCTCTCTCTCTCTCTCTCTGATACAGGCAACACGTATGCGGCAGATGTGAGCGGCAGCTGTTTCAACTGCCTTGTTTTTAACTATTATTGTATTTTGTTTTGTTCCTTAGTAATGCGATTTCTGAAATTATCTGAACCTAGCTGGGAAATAATCAATACATAAAGAGAAAAGAAAATTATTAATAAGTAAATGTAAACAATTGATGTGATTAATGGAAAAAAAAAAAAAAAAACCGACCTCGTGTAATGAACAGCATTTTGTGAAAATGCGCAGTTAGTTTAAAAGAAATCGTTTCTTGAGATAACGTTTTTGTAAAATTTCGCTTTGTATCCCCCAACTGCCGGTAAGATGTGTTTTTTTGAATCCAAGAAAAAATTCGTAAGTATCTATTTATGTCATGTGCTAATGTTAGGACTTTGGGGTTTCTTTTCAGAAAACCTCAGCGTCCAACCCTGGAACCTGGAAATCTAATTCCCACTGGCGGAATTTTTTCAAGAAAGACACATTTAAGCGGCAACTGTTTCGTGATTTAAAAAAAAAAAAAGAAAATTGAAATGTATTATCTATGCTGTTTTTTTTGTAGACAAAAAAAATTGAGCTGCATCTATGGTGTTACTTTGAGAATTTTGTGAATTTGTGAAATCGTGAAATTTTTCTTGTTGAGTTAACAAATTTGGAAAAGGGAGCTAAAAAAAAAAAAAGTGAATTCTTGTTTTCCCTCTCTCTCCTTTGGATAAATGGAGTGGATGCGCGCGTATGGAGTAAGCATGCCATAGGCTTGATTGAGTGCTGTAAATGCGGTGGGTGTCTCTCTCTCTCTCTCTCTCTCTCACTCTCTCTCTCTCTCTCACTCTCTCTCTCTCACTCTCTCTCTCTCTCTCTCTCTCCTCTCTCTCTCTCTCTCTCTCTCTCTCTCTCTCTCTTTACAAACAGCTCCAACTTGCACTAAAACTTCAAATAGCAACAAACAAGATGGGTACTGGGGGAATGCGCGGACCTCTGCCAAAGTCGAACTGATGCTGGAATATATTATTTTCACCGCCAGGGGAAGTAATGGTAAGCACAGGCTGAAACAGGTACTTCGCGTGTTCTTTTCTGAAATGGGATACTGAACATGCTGAATGACAGGATTTACACTACCAGAAACTTTAAACCATCTGTGAAAATATAATACGTCGTAGAAAGTTATCGTTTGTCAATAGTAATTTCACACGTTCATGTTCAGTGGACATTTTTTGATAACGTTACTACACGGATCCAAGGTCAGTCGTTTGATCCAGATTCGCATCACGGATCCGCACCAAAACCTATATAATGCATAACAGGTGCGATTGGTAAGCGGTTTTGAGGAATCGCATTTTTCGTGAAATTCAGGAGATCGAAGGATCGAATCCCAGCACCGGGCGTTGGGCGAAGAATGGGACAGAATCTCCGAGCCTTGAACAGGGACATGTGTGCAGATCTTGTGGTACCAATGTCACATTTGTGTCTGTGTTCAGACAGGAAATCAAAGTACACATCTTTTAGGATCAAAAGTTTAAAAAAAATATCAAAACTAATTGTTTTGAAAATCGGAAACCAATCTGAGTTAGATTTTCTTAGAAAATACTCTAGACTTTGGTCGGTTACATTTCTGTCTTAAGCTGCGTTGCCAGATTTTGAACGTAGATCAAAGTATAGATCGCAGCAGAATAACAGCAACGGTTAAAATGGTTATTCAGAAACACATTTTTTTTTCAATCCTTTGTGGGCTTTCTTTATTTTTCTTGCTGTTGTGAACCAGGAGTCAGCCTAATCTTTTCTTTTTTGTGTGTGAAATGAATAGGATGTGGTGGGCCAGAAAATGCTTCATGGCTAGTTAAACATAAAGAAGTAGAAGGAGGAGGAGAAGAAGAAGAAGAAGAAGAAGAAGAAGAATAGGAAAATCCACACACGTGACGGGTCAATCACAGAATTCACGTGACTTACTGCTAACGCACACACGAAAGTGGTGGTGGTGGCGGCATGTCTAAGGGTGGAGGGGGTGTGTGTGGAAAAAAAAAAAAACCTCCCGTATACAAGGACACGGTTTTAACTGGTAACAAAAAAAAAAAGAGGTTAGGCTGCAAACAAAATAGCGCTGACTGTCCAACAGCTGCACGTGCTGTTAATTCCATTCCTAAATCACCCCTTAATTCTGGACAGAAAGAAACACTTCGTCGAGAAAGAAAGAAAAGAGTATCAGACACAAAACAAACAAACAAATGAACAAACACAGGCTGCCTGACTCAGTCACGCATGAAACAAGAGGCCTGAAGTTGATTTATCGTTCTCATCAGCTACCAACTCCATTTCGGAGTTCTGGCACTCAGCTCAGGCTGCCACACCCGCACACAGACACAGACACACACACAACACACACACACACACACACACACACACACACACAAACAGACACACACACACACACACACAGACGCACACAAACGCGCGCGCACGCACACACACACGCACACGCGCGCGCGCTCACACACACACACAACCACGCGCACACGCGCACAAACGCACGCACACACACACACACACACACACACACACACACACACACACACACACACATACGCACGCACGCACGCACGCACACACCAACTCGTTTAGAACTTCACACACACACACACACACACACACACACACACACACACACACCACACACACACACACACACGCACACACGCACGCACGCACATACGCACGCACGCACGCACGCACACACCAACTCGTTTAGAACTTTTAACAGGGAAATTGATGTGAATGTTTACTTTCATAAGCTTTCCTTCGAAAGCTATCCTCTCTGCCTCCCCAAACCCCTGTAATTCCTTTCTGCTCAAGCAATTTTTTTCCAGTGGGATTTCTCGTGACACACAGTAGATGGTGTCCCAGTCTTGCAGGATGGCTTCTCTCCCGTGATGCCAGTTTCTCTCTGTTTCTGGCAGCCAGGGGTAGCAGCCTCAAGGGGCTTCCAGAGCAGTGTGGCCATCCCTTCTTTTGGTGACATCATAATAACACATGACAGCCGCGTTGGCCAAGTGGTTTTTAACGAACCACACTTTTTCATTCAGGAGATCGAGGGATCGAATCCCAGTGCCGCTTGTTTGGTGCGGACACAAATGCGACATTGGCACTAAAAGACCTGCACACACGCTCCTGTTTTTCAGGCTCGGAAATTCTTTTCCATTCTATGCCCAACGAACGGCACTGGTGATTTGACCCCCTCGATCTCCCGAATGAAAAAGCGCGATCCATTAAACACAACGGAGCATATCGCGTCTGCCATGCCATCTAGGAAATGCTAATGCATTATCGATCTGCCATGCATTCTTGGAAGCTATGCATTATCTGCTGCCCATGCATCTGGAACTATGCATTATCGTCTGCCTATGCATTTTCTGAAGCAGAATGCATTACCATGACACATTTTGCTACTGCTTCACCAACAGTGAGCACAGGAAGGTACATCCCTTGTGGTGGAACCTCTTGAAGAAGAACGCTTTTTTTTAAGAGAAGTCTTCGTTTATCATACAGCACTTTTTTGGTCAAAGTTCAGCGTCAGCTATTGTTTCTCTATTTCATTCCTAACTTGCACTGGATGCTGAGACGTGGAATTGAAGTTAATGCGAATGACGTATAAGACTGAAGGATTTCCCCCCCCCCCCCCAATCGTTATATAAAGGGATCTGAGCGTGCACTCCAGATTCTGAACAATATCTGTATAATGTATAATAATCTGTATAATAAAGAGTTTCTGTATAATGACAGATGTACCCTCTTTATCCTGTTCTTTATCCTGTTCTTTATCCTGTTCTTTATCCTGCTCTTTATCCTGTTCTTTATCCTGCTCTTTATCCTGCTCTTTATCCTGTTCTTTATCCTGTTCTTTATCCTGTTCTTTATCCTGTTTATGATAACACACCATCGACACTGTCACCAACACTATCCCTTGTATTTAATCCAATGAATTAAAATCAAAATTAGGACAACGACAAGAAGTGGTTTGTTGTGTAGTGCAGACTAGCCAGATTTTTCTTTCTTTTTTTCTTCTTTTTTTTTGCGTTATGAATGAAATGAAAAAAAATAGAAACTCGTTAACTTGGTTCTAACAATTTATAAATAAAGTTACTATGAGTGTTAATTTTCAGTGTCTTGAAAAAAAACTAGACAGAGGAAAGAGAGAGAGAGAGAGAGAGAGAGAGAGAGAGAGAGAGAGAGAGAGAGAGACAGATAGACAGAGAGAGAGAGAGAGAGAGAGACAGATAGACAGAGAGAGAGAGACAGACAGACAGACAGACAGACAGGGGGGGGGGGGGGGTAGTGGTGGAAAGAAAAAAAACGGATACAAGCCTTTATTTATCCATATTATATATATATATATATATATATATATATATATGAGGAAAAAGGGTCAAACTGACCTGAATGTGGTAGCTGGTCTGAAGGTGAGATTTGACTTCCCAACGTTTCGAGCCCTAGGCCCTTCTTCATGGGGAGAACAGTAAGGGATGAAGAAGATACGACGTTTCGGGCCCTAGGCCCTTCTTCATGGGGAGAACAGTAAGGGATGAAGAAGAGAAGAGAGTCAAACTACAAACAGTGAGGAGTAATCAGGAGAAAAAGGCAAAGAAGAACAAGGTGAGCGTTATTAACAGGAGAAAGGGACGGTTGAACAGTTGTTATATATATATACATATATATAAAATATATATATATATATATATATAGAGAGAGAGAAGAGAGAGAGAGAGAGAGAGAGCAGAGAGACAGAGAGGGGGGAGGGGCGAGAGATTTGAAGATATTGAAATTCTTATCACTTAGAGACCGCTGAACTGAACTTCGGATAACAGTCTGAAATCTGAAATATGGGAACGAAGTAATGGATGAGAGCGCGAAACCATTCAAAATGAGAGAGAGAGAGAGAGAGAGAGAGAGAGAGAGAGAGAGAGGAGAGAGAGAGAGAGAGAGAGAGAGAGAGAAGGTCGGAAGAAGAAGAAAGAGGAGGGGGGGGGGGGGGTAGAGAGTTTGAGGTTATAATCGGGCCGAGATAAAAGCTGTAATTTTTTTTTCTTCTCCAACTTCTTAAGGATAATACCGCACTTCGATCGATACCAGACGTTTACGAGAAGTAAAGGATCACACACTTGTCAAGAATGACAGACTTTCCAACAAAGAGAGAATTTCCGGGACAGACGTTCTGAGAAAGATATACTTTCTTCCAATACACAGTACTTGCTTCTCGTGTGATTCTGTGAGCATAATATTTATGCGTGTGAGTTTCTGAGGGTACTTTGCCTCTCAGCCTCATTCTTCTGTGTCGCCGCTGGCTTCCTATGTGGACATTGCGCGGACCCGATGACCACTCGTCT
>CM065717.1:55651596-55654096 GCA_033310375.1 Conus canariensis
TCTCTCTCTCTCCCCCCCTCTCTCTCTCCCTTATGCCCCCAACCTTTCCCCACTCCTCTTACTCCCCCTCCTCCCTCTCTGTTTCTGTATTTTTGTTTATATGCACTCCTTCAAGAGGGGCAACGGTCTGTACATGAATAGACCTTCTGAATCTGTATCTGTCTATCTGTCGCCCCCCGTCTGCCTGTGTGTCTGTAATTTCAGTCACACATTGCATGGAAGGAAGCAGTTTGATATTTGTTGAATTTTCTGTTGTTGGTTGGTTGAAAAAAATAAAACAAAAGAAAACAAAACAAACAAACAAACAACAACAACAACAACAAAACCCAACCAAACAACAACAAAAAAGCTCACTCCTCGTAATTACTCAAACAGTTGCATGAACGTTGTCAAAACACAAAAACAAACAAACAACTCCCCCCCCCCTCCCCCAAGCTCATTCCTCGTAATCACTCAAACAGTTGCATGCACGTTGTCGTCTTTTCATTTTTTCATGTGGTCATTCGTTTCTTCCGCCGGTAACTTTTGTTTTAACCACAGAAACCATTCAGCTTGCCTGACAACAAATCATTTGATAAGTATACAGAATGTTCTTTCACCAGAGGTCAACACAGAAAGAGGTTGCTGGCCAAGTGGGTTGTTTTTTTTTTTGCCTTGCCAGGAGAGCAGTGGAATCCATGTCCAGGCTGGAACGCCTCCGGCATCTTGAAAGTTCAAAGGGCATAGCTAAAGAGAATGAGTAGACAACTATGTTTACACCACACTTCTGTTCGTTCACTGCTACGCTTACTCCAAGAGAGAGAAGTAATCTGCTTTATTTAGAAAGAGTTTGTCTCTCATCGAGCGGCTGTTTACAAGAGTGAGATTTTTTTCACGGTACTGGCTGCGTCTGCTAATTAGACAAAAACAAAAACAAAAACAAAAAAAAAAACGGTTCAGTAGCATTCCACGTAGTTAGAAGAGGACTGTTGGCAATCTTGCCGCCGGAACATGAACGAGTTTTATTCCGGGTTGGAACTGAAGGAAGAGAGAAGTGGTGATCAAATCAAAGATCAAAAGGCAATGAGCTGCCAACAATAAACGGATGTCAGCTGGGAAGTGGCCTCGCTCCCTCGTGTACTCCCAGTCCTTCCCTTCGGTCTCCTTGACAAAGCTTAGAGCAGTCAGATCAAAACACATTCATCCTAATCACACATGAACATCCAATTCATACAGCTAAAAAAAAGTTCATGGAGTTACGCATAACTCTCTCTCTCTCTCTCTCTCTCTCTCTCTCTCTCTTTCTCTCTCTCTCTCTCAATGTATGTATGTATATATGTACATCTATCTATAATATATATATATATATATATATATATATCTATATACACATCTATCTATCTATCTATCTACACACACACACACACACACACACACACACACACACACATATATATATATATATATATATATATATGTGTGTGTGTGTGTGTGTGTGTGTGTGTGTGTGTGTGTGTGTGTGTGTGTGTGTGTCTGTGTGTGTGTGTCTGTGTCAGTGTGTGTGCACGGTCTGTGGCTTCCCCTTACTCTCTATTTCAGTCAGTCTGTCCATCTCTCTCTCTCTCTCACTCTCTCTCTCTCTCTCTCTCTCTCTCTCTCGCTCGCTCTCTTTCTTTCTCTCTGGCAGTCTACCTTAACTGTTTAATTGTTGCTTCTGTGGTGTACAGTTGCTTGATTGTGGCGTTTATCGCTGGTGGGCCCTGCAGTCATGAACTATGAGCTGGTGCACCTATCGGACGCTCCCGTGGAGGCTCTGTCGTGTCTCACGTTCAGTGTCCTTTACACAGTGGCATCTGTCAGGGAGGTAATCATGTCCCTCTGTCAGCGGAACAACAATGATTGAGGCTGCAATATGCACATGGCATTTGCTTGACGGTGTCGTCTTTCGCCTGTGGGCTCTGCAGTCATGAAAGATGGCTGGCTGGTGCATCCATGGGGGGTGCTCCCGTGGACTTTTTCTGTCGAGTCTCATCCAGTGGACATTACACAATGGCATCTGCTGGGAAGCAGCTGTGTCCCACGGTGGTGTAGGATTGCTCCCAGCTGGGTGGTTCGGCAGTTAAAGGAGTACTTCCCTGGGTCTCCCTCGCACCTTCGGGTGTATCTTGTTCTTGTCTGCCTTTTGGCCGACTTTGAGGAAAGGCCCATTGACGGTGATGAAAAAAAAAAACCTCACTGACCGCAGGAAAAACTGTTGTTGTTGTTGGTGTTGTTGTTGTTGTTGTTGTTGTTGTTGTCGTACCCTGGCTAAAAGACTCCAGGGATCATCCGAACAGCCGAAGTACTTGAACACTATGGTACAAATGCATCAGCTGGGGATGAGAACATTACGTGTGTGACCGTTTTTGGATTACCCTGCCACGTGGGCAGCCACACTCCGACTTCGAGGGATTTTGGAGACTGATAATGTTATGCTAGGAGCTTGTCACGACTGAAGACAATCCCTGCATAACTATGCAAA
>CM065717.1:55659096-55661596 GCA_033310375.1 Conus canariensis
AACTCAGGTCAGACATCAGTGCCTAGTGGCTGAGAGTTCTCCTGGTTACAGCTTTGGTCGGGATCGGAAGACTCGTGGGCATGAACACAGTGAAGCACTGCAGGAAGTGGCAACGGAGAGTTCTCCTGGTTACAGCTTTGGTCGGGATCGGAAGACTCGTGGGCATGAACACAGTGAAGCACTGCAGGAAGTGGCAACGGAGAGTTCTCCTGGTTACAGCTTTGGTCGGGATCGGAAGACTCGTGGGCATGAACACAGTGAAGCACTGCAGGAAGTGGCAACGGAGAGTGTCTCCTGGTTACAGCTTTGGTCGGGATCGGAAGACTCGTGGCTGAACACAGTGAAGCATGCAGGAAGTGGCAACGGAGAGTTCCCTGGTTACAGCTTTGGTCGGGATCGAAGACTCGTGGCAGAACACAGTGAAGCACTGCAGGAAGTGGCAACGGAGAGTTCTCCTGGTTACACTTTGGTCAGGATCGGAGACTCGTGGGCAGAACAACAGTGAAGCACTGCAGGAAGTGGCAACGGAGAGTTTCTCCTGTTACAGCTTTGGTCGGGATCGGAAGACTCGTGGGCATGAACACAGTGAAGCACTGCAGGAAGTGACAACGGACAGAAGAGTGGTGCTCCAGTGGATTCCAGCCCACTGCGGGATACCAGGCAACGAGTTGGCGGATCACCTGGCGTGGGAGAGGTGCTCAAGGGAAGCAGTATAACAACAGCATCACCTGAGATGCGAAACATCATCAGGACTATCACAACGCCCAGGACACCCAAGGATGACTATCATCTCTTGTCTTGTCCAGAGAGCAACAAAGTGTCCTGGTGAGGCTCCGCACCGGGCACAACAGACTTAACAGTCACTTGTGCCGAAAGCTCAAGGTGGTGCCTTCTCCAGTCTGTCCTTGTGAGCAGGAAGAACAGTCAGCGGAGCATGTGCTCCAAAAATGCCCATTACATGAACAGCCAAGGAGAGAGGTGTGGCCAACAGAGACAGCTCTGATGACGAAGCTCTACGGCAGTCTACAAGAGCTGGAGAAAATGGCACTATTCATCTCAAGGGCCGGACTGACAGTGTAGACCAAGGCGTTCGCAAAGAAGAAGAAGAAGAAGAAGAAGAAGAAGAAGAAGAGAAGAAGAAGAAGAAGAAGAAGAACGCATGTTGCTTGTGTAGCCTGGTCGGATACTGAGCGCACTACACTTTCACGTTGCTGGTATTCAAGCTTAATCACATTTGTTGGAAAAAGTCCTGATTTTTTCCCCCCTGTGATTTCTAGCTGGGTTTTTTTTTTTTTTAGTCGATTTGGGCTCTACAGTGACGCGAACAGTATAGTCAGTGACGAGCTTTTTTCTCTTTCCAGAAGAAAAGCCGTACTCTTGATTCATATAGATTTTGCTGCCACATACCGTAACAGTTACTGAAGTCTATCACCTGTAAATGTCCATGACAAGAAAAATGATAAATCTACCAATCCAACCAGTAAATCATTTACGGAAGAATTCTGACAAATCGAATGGGAAATAAGTGACATTTTTTTGCCACAGTTTTGGCTGAGAAAGCGTCACAGCCAGTATGTTACATGAATGCGAAAACTCAAGAAGAATATACTGCATCGCTTGTTGAATGCTTCAATCATGGAATAATACCAATGACCATGACACTACGTTCAGAAAAAAAGGAAACAAGATACTAGGCCAGAAACATCACACACACACACACACACACACACACACACACACACACACACACACACACACACACACACACAATATATATATGTATATACTTGAAGTTTGGGTCTATCCAGAAAACTTTTAATGCTGCAGTGTCATCAATCGTGCATACTTTTTTTGTTTTTAATTCATATTCAAAAGAGAGCATCTACAGTCAAAAAAAGACACATATTATTAGCTTCCCAGTACACGTTCTCACTACGTTCTCACTAACTGGAACGAACCAGCGGCCTGCACACACGTTGTACTGATTCTTTTCAAGCGTGATTGATTGTGAACGTGAACACTTTCTGTGTTGATTCGGACGTGACTTAACCCTCTTTTGTAATGTCGTTTCTTATGGAAACCGTGGAACGACAGAAAAAAACAAACCCACGATCAAACACATGTTCAGTTCATGTAGCCTGTAGTCCAGCCAACCGCAAAGGGCTTTATCATGGATGTAATCAAATATAGTCCACCCACACAAAGCGAAATAAACTAAACTTAATTCTAAGCCGAGAACAGTTGATAGCGTTTACTAATTTCACACCCCTGATTATGTCCAAAGTCAAAGCAACACTTCATTTATATGTATGACTTTAAGGAATATACATCTGTAACGTATTCTGTTTCTGAAGAGAGAGAGAGAGAGAGAGAGAGAGAGAGAGAGAGAGAGAGAGAGAGAAGAGAGAGAGAGAGAGAGAGAGAGAAGCCACTGGAGTTAGATTTCATTCGGAGATTGAGGTATTACGATTGGAATGCTCTGAAGTTTGCAAGTGAGAGA
>CM065717.1:55674096-55676596 GCA_033310375.1 Conus canariensis
CACACACACACACACACACACACACACACACACACACACACACACACACACACACTAGCTCGCACGCGCACGCGCGCGGACGCACAAATATGAATATATTTAGCGCGTAAAGCTTGTGGATGAACATAGATGCATTATAGACTTGAACAGAAACAGGAATCGGAATGAGTATCTTTGAAAGACAAGAGCGTTGTCATTGTTATGATACACAGAGGGAATGAGTGCCACAAAATGGCCTTGAGAATCATAAAATCGTTTTAATGTATCTGCGTTTTAATAACAATAGTCGCTGGTCTGACCGAGAGTTCTTCGGAATTGATTTTGTTTGTGTAATAGTTTAGATAGAGATGTGGGGAATCTATTGTTCATTGCCTTATACGTACATCTTTATGCCTTTGTTGAAAAAAAAAAAATGTCCAGACAGAAGTAGGATTGTTAATGGTTACATCCTTTGTTTGGTTGAAGGACATGAGTGAGCTAAAGCGAGTTTGACCGCTCTCCGATACAAGGATGATTTCTTGTAGTATCCTTTCTGGTGCATGCTCATCCCACACTGTGAAAAAATAATCTCTATGAAATCTGATACGGGTTTCGAAGAATTTTTTTTTCTCTCCAAAATTAGCATTAGTGACCTGTCTTAATTTCTTAGGATGAGTAAGCTTTAAGAGATCACTTTACAGAAACAGTTAACCTGAGTCTCCCAAAGGAACGGGCCGTCTCTCCCATTGGAACAGGCCGTCTCTCCCATTGGAACTGGCCGTCTCTCCCACTGAAACTGGCCGTCTCTCTCATTGGAACGGGCCGTCTCTCCCACTGAAACTGGCCGTCTCTCTCATTGGAACGGGCCGTCTCTCCCACTGAAACTGGCCGTCTCTCTCATTGGAACGGGCCGTCTCTCTCATTGGAACGGGCCGTCAATAATTATTCCTAAACCTCTGTTCCCTGACTTGACAAATTTTGTGGAATCAAACCTAGCTGATGTTTTCGTCCAGGGGCTTGTAGCCAAATACTCTGTTTTAGTTGGATATGAAAGCGTCGTAGTACAATGTCACCACTGTCCTACTTCAATGGGACTTCGCTGTAAATGTTCGTTAATATTGTTGCATCCGGATCGGTGTGTTGTGTAGTGTTATCATAAGCCAACCGGATCGGTGTGCTGTGTAGTGTCATCATAAACCAACCGGATCGGTGTGCTGTGTAGTGTTATCATAAGCCAACCGGATCGGTGTGCTGTGTAGTGTTATCATAAACCAACCGGATCGGTGTAGTGTGTAGTGTTATCATAAGCCAACCGGATCGGTGTGCTGTGTAGTGTTATCATAAACCAACCGGATCGGTTGTAATGTGTAGTGTTATCATAAACCAACCGGATCGGTGTGCTGTGTAGTGTTATCATAAACCAACCGGATCGGTGTGCTGTGCAGTGTTATCATAAACCAACCGGATCGGTGTGCTGTGTAGTGTTATCATAAACCAACCGGATCGGTGTAGTGTGTAGTGTTATCATAAACCAACCGGATCGGTGTGCTGTGTAGTGTTATCATAAACCAACCGGATCGGTGTACTGTGTAGTGTTATCATAAACCAACCGGATCGGTGTAGTGTGTAGTGTTATCATAAACCAACCGGATCGGTGTGCTGTGTAGTGTTATCATAAACCAACCGGATCGGTGTACTGTGTAGTGTTATCATAAACCAACCGGATCGGTGTAGTGTGTAGTGTTATCATAAGCCAACCGGATCGGTGTGCTGTGTAGTGTTATCATAAACCAACCGGATCGGTGTAGTGTGTAGTGTTATCATAAACCAACCGGATCGGTGTAGTGTGTAGTGTTATCATAAACCAACCGGATCGGTGTGCTGTGTAGTGTTATCATAAACCAACCGGATCGGTGTGCTGTGTAGTGTTATCATAAACCAACCGGATCGGTGTACTGTGTAGTGTTATCATAAACCAACCGGATCGGTGTACTGTGTAGTGTCATCATAAGCCAGCCGGATCGGTGTACTGTGTAGTGTCATCATAAACCAACAACTCACATTGAATGTGTCAGCACACCAAGCATCTAGTACATAAAGAAAAACACAGACGCTTTGTAACAAACGACAAAATATTAAAATCAGCAGGGAACTGTCCATTTAGTAACTGAACACAGTATTTTGCATGGTGAGTAAGAATTAGATTTACCATTATCAAAAACGAAAAAAACAACCAACCAACCAACCAACCAAACAAACAAAAAAAAACGAAAGTGAGAAAAATAGGAGGATAAAGGCCCCACTTAAAACACTTTAAAAAAAAGGGGGAGGGGGGGGGGAGAGAAAGAAAAAGAGGTTGGCGGATTAAAAAAAACATACAAACAAACAAACAAACAAACAAGCAAGCAAACAAACAACTCACTTAATACGTCGTGGTTTGAAATATGTGTATAGGAGTAGATCACAGACGAGCAGACAAAAGAAGAGTGAGCATAAACTAAAATCAAAGCGAACGCTGGAC
>CM065717.1:55681596-55686596 GCA_033310375.1 Conus canariensis
TTTTATCTCTTATCAATTAACCCACCGTTAATCCCTTCATCAATACCACCGTTTATCTCTTCATCAATTAACCCAGCCATGTTTATCTACTATTCCATCATTAACCCATCCATGTTTATCTCTATTCATCAATTAACCCCCATGTTTGATCTCCTTTCATCATTAACCCGTTCCTATTTTATCTACCATTCTCCATTAACCCATCCTATTTTATCTCTTCTCATCAATTAACCCTACCTGTTATCTCCTATTCCTCCAATAACCCATCCCTATTTTATCTACTTTCTCGTATCAATTAACCCATCCTATTTATCTACCTTCACAATAACCCCCGTATGTTATCTCCTTTCATCAATTAACCCACCCTATTTTATCTCCTTTCATCAATTAACCCACCCTATTTTATCTGCTTTCATCAATTAACCCACCCTTTTTACTCCTTTCATCAATTAACCCACCCTTTTTATCTCTTTCATCAATTAACCCACCCTATTTGATACCTTTCATCAATTAACCCACCCTATTTGACTCCTTTCATCAATTAACCCACCCTATTTTATCTGCTTTCATCAATTAACCCACCCTTTTTTCTCCTTTCATCAATTAACCCACCCTATTTGACCTCCTTTCATCAATTAACCCACCCTTTTATCTGCTTTCATCAATTAACCCACCCTATTTTATCTCCTTTCATCAATTAACCCACCCTATTTGACCTCCTTTCATACAATTAACCCACCCTGTTTGACCTCCTTTCATCAATTAACCCACCCTGTTTGACCTCCTTTCATCAATTAACCCACCCTGTTTGACCTCCTTTCATCAATTAACCCACCCTATTTTATCTCCTTTCCACAACAACCAGTCCATTTAATCTACTTTCTGCCGTTACTCCCTTCCATCCTTACTTACTTTTCTTTATAAACTTTTTCCATTTTACCCTGTTTCCCCGTCATGAACCCGCTCCATTTTGTTACCTTTCCTCTGTTAACCAGTTCCATTTAATCTACCATTGCTCCGTTAAACCCTTCTATTTGATCTACGTATCTCCATAAACCTGTTCCAGATTTTCTTGACTTTTTTTTTCTCCTTTACTATCATCTTTTCATCGTTAATCAGTTCCGTTTCTTCTGCTTTCATCTATTGACCTGATCGTTTTAGCTACATCCCTCAGCCTGTTCTGTTCTATGTACCTTCCACTGTTAACCTCTTCAATTTCATCAACCTTCCATTATTAACCCCTTCCATTTTGTCAGCCCTCCTCAACTGAGCCATTCTGTTTCATGTTCGTTCCTTTGTTAATCCGTTTCTACTTTCCTCCATTAAATCATTCGTTTAATGTACTTTACTTCATCAACCGTTTCATTATATCTACTGTCCTCCATTTGTCTAGACACTTTTCTGTATTTGTCTCGGTGTACCCATTCCATTTTACCTGCTTTCATGTCTTCATCCGTACAGCTTTGTCTCCCTTCCACTGCCAGCCTGTTTCATTTATCTTCCGGCATAAACCCCGTTCAATTTTATCGACTTTCCTATATAAATCACTTCCATTTTTCCATTAAACCGTTCAATTCAATCTACTTCCCTGCGTCAACCTGTTCAATTCTTATCTACTTTTCTCCATTGACTTGCGACATTCGGTCTGCTTTCCTCTATTGATCCTTTCCATTTTATCCGTTTTCCTCCATATTAACCCGTTCCATTTTATTCCTCTTCTGCATTAACCTGAAACTGTTCCGTTTCATCTGTGTTGTGCTCCCTTCACCTGTTCTGTTGTGTGCCTACTTTCCTACTTCCCTCGGTCCGTCTTCTCTCCTCTTGACTGGCACATCTACCCCCTCCCTTCATCAACCAGTTCTCTCTTATTTACTTTCTTCCATTGACTCGTTCCCGTCTTATTTATTTTCCTCCGTTGCCCGTTCCACTTCATCTAATTTTCTGTAACCCGTTTCATTTTCTCGACATGACTCTATTGACGGGTTCAGTTTTATGGGCGTTCCTGCATGAACCGTCCCCTTGTGTACGCTTTCCTCCATTTACGCATTCTGGTCATATCTATTTTCCTCCGTCAGCTTGTTCCCTTTGATCTCTTTTCCTCTCGCCTTGGCTTCAGGCTGTGTCAGACCAATGAGTTGAGTAGCCAGAACACCAAGGCTACGTCAAGATGTTGTTATGTTCAGCATAGTTATGCGGGGATTGTCTTCAGTCGTGACAAGCTCCTAGCATAACACCACCAGTCTCTAAAATCCCTCGAAGTCGGAGTGTGGCTGCTCAAGTGGTGGGGTAATCCAAAAAACGGTCACACCGTAATGTTCTCATCCCTAGCTGATGCATTTGTACCATAGTGTTCAAGTGCTACAGCTGTTCGAATGATCCCTGGAGTCTTTTCGCCAGGGTACGACAACAACAACAACAACATCTATTTTCCTCCATTAACCCGTTCAAATTTACTGACATTCTCTTCTCGTTGTAATTATATCTGCCTTTCTTTGCCTGTTCGCTTACTCTGTTTACTCCCCCTCCCCCCCCCCCGCCTAAACCCTTGCAGCTTTCTTCCTTCCTAAACGTTCTTGCCCCAAATCTTGCGTCTTCCTTCCTCCATCAAGCTTCCTGTCTCAACACTCACACCTACCCTCCTCCCTCCACCCTGACATCGAACTTGCCTTCCTCAACCTTCCTGCCTCAACCCTGACATCGAACTGGCTTTCCTCAACCTTCCTCCCTCCACCCTGACATCGAACTTGCCTTCCTCAACCTTCCTGCTTCCACCCTGACATCGCATTTGCCTTCCTCAACCTTCTTCCCTCAACCCTGACATCAAATGGCCTTCCTCAACCTTCCTGCTTCAACCCTGACATCGAACTGCTTCCCAACCTTCCTGCTTCAACCCTGACATCGAACTTGCCTTCCTCAACCTTCCTGCTTCAACCCTGACATCGAACTTGCCTTCTCAACCTTCCTGCCTCAACCTGACATCGAACTGCCTTCCTCAACCTTCTCCCTCAACCTGACATCGAACTTGCCTTCCTCACCTTCCTGCTTCAACCTGACACGAACTGGCCTTCCTCAACCTCTGCTTCAACCCTGACATCGAACTGGCCTCCTAACTTTGCTTCAACCTGACACGATGGCCTCCTCAACCTTCTGCTTCAACCCTGACATCGAACTTGGCCTCCTCAACCTTCCTGCTTCACCCTGACACCGAACTGGCCTTCCTCAACCTTCTGCCTCAACCCTGACATCGAACTGGCCTTCCTCAACCTTCCTGCTTCAACCCTGACATCGAACTTGCCTTCCTCAACCTTCTGCTTCAACCCTGACACGAACTGGCCTTCCTCAACCTTCTGCTTCAACCCTGACATCGAACTGGCCTTCCTCAACCTTCCTGCCTCAACCCTGACATTCGAACTGGCCTTCCTCAACCTTTCTGCTTCAACCCTGACATTGAACTGACCTTCCTCAACCTTCCTGCCTCAACCCTGACATTGAACTGGCCTTCCTCAACCTTTCTGCTTCAACCCTGACATTGAACTGGCCTTCCTCAACCTTTCTGCCTCAATCCTCACATTTGTCTTCCTCTTTCAACCTCTCTGCCTCATCGCTTACATGCATCTTCCTCCCTCAACTATCCTGTCTCCTGTACCTGTACATCTGTCTACCAGCCTCTGCCATCCTGCTTCAATCTTTTACTTTATCTTCCTCCCTCAAGGTGTCCTCGCTCTCTCGCTATCGTCCCTCATTTGTATTTCTTGTCAGCATCCAAAAGAAACCGCGATCCAACGAACAAATCACGAGTTAAACACACCAAGAAACAATCGAATTATCAAATAGCGTCTCTCTCTCTCTCTCTCTCTCTCTCTCTCTCTCTCTCTCTCTCTCTCTCTCTCTCTCTCTCTGTGCTTTACACAACGTCTGCAGATCTTGCAGCGAACACCCGCCACATTCTATCGCCGACTTTTCCTCAAAGCACCAGCTGACACATCGCAAAGCCATGGAAGACTAGTCTTTCCGTCGCTTCCCCCCCCCCCTCTCCCCCTCCCCCCCCACCCCTCCCCACCCCGTGAAACGGTGTCAGGCTACTTCGAAACGTTCGCTTCTGTGATACGCCCCGGTACAAGAATATGCACACCGATTGATTCGGTCAGTATTACATGTCACTGATATTGAAGCCTCTGACGCAAGCTCCTTGGCTCGGGTCGCCTTCCTGGCAGCAGGGTGTGACCCATTTGGCCTCCAGACTGACGGAACCATTGATCCCCCTTGCTTGTCAGGCCTAGGAACCTGTCAGGAGATGGCGAGGAAAGCTATTGTCTTCGTGTTGACATTTGAGATTGACAGAAACAGAGAAGGGGGTGGTGGAGGGGGTGGGTGAGTGGGTGGGTGGGGTGGTGGTGGAGAAGGGTAGGGTGTGGAGAGGGAAGTGGAGAGGGGAGAAGGAGGGCGGGAGAGAGAGAGAGAGAGAGAGAGGAGAGAGAGAGAGAGAGAGAGAGAGAGAGAGAGAGAGAGAGAGAGAGAGCTTAATTTTCGTCAGCACTTTTCCGCAGTACTGATGCAGTCTATGCAATACCTAACGCGGTCACCGGTTTATTTTTCAAGTAGTTTCTGCTGTCAACTACTTTCCTCTGACACGCTGTCTGGTGAGTTAGGTTTGGGCACGCTATGAGGCGAGTTGACTGCCGGAAGGTAGGTAACTGAAGCATGAGTAAAGAAAGGTCACCAGACAGTGGAACAAATACGAGGAACACACGACGCGTTTCGACCCCTGGGTCTTGGAGCCGGAATAGCTCAGTTGGTAGAGCGCCGGACTCGTAATCTTGATGGTCATGGGGTTGCGGGTTCGAATCTCCGCCGGGCCGTTTCGGTACAGGGGGATTTTTCCTTCGGAGTTAACATTGGTTCTGACTCCGTTTCCCATACAGTCCTTCGAATGAGACAAACCAGGGTTCTGTGTGTGAACGCACGCATAACATCTTGCACACACGTAAAAATCCCATCAC
>CM065717.1:55696596-55706596 GCA_033310375.1 Conus canariensis
GTATTTTCGTTAACGCGCCTGTTCAGACTTTAGTCTGCTTGTACATCCAGCTGTCTGTGCATTCTTCTGTCTGTGTTTCTGTCCATATCTAATCGTGGTTATTACCGATACTCTTCTCATCATGACTACAAACAGTTAGCTCTCAACCAGACGATGAAAATCAAACACTCAACAAGACAACAACGATCAGCTTCTCAGCAAGACGATTTATGACCCGACTGTTATGAAGACCATGACAATCAGAGCGACAGCAAGATGACAACAGTCGGTGTCACAAGAAGACGATTAACAACCAGGCTTTCATCAAGACGGTGACAGTCAGCCTGCCAGTAAGACAAAAACAATCCAGACGGTGACACTCAGACTGCCCATAAAGACAAAAAACAACCCAGACGGCGACACTCAGACTGCCCATAAGACAAAAACAATCCAGACGGTGACACTCAGCCTGCCAATAAGAAAAAAAAAACAACCAGCCTCTCAGTACGTCAGTGACGAACAGCTCAACTATACAAGACGACACAAAGACAGTCAGAAACAACAGAACGGAAGACTCACTTGATGAAGAGGTTGACGCCTACCCGGGCGATGTCCTCCTGAACCACCTTCCACGTGCTGACAACCAGTTCCTTCTGGTGGTCCGTAAACGGCGGTAACTCCTGGGCTGACTTGTCCTCGATGGTGGCGCCCCGTCGTGGCCGTTACAGGAGGTACCGTTGGCGGCTGCGGTGGGCAGGTACTTCTTCTTGCTGCTGCCTCTCTCCAGGGCCGCCAGGTTTCGACCCTTCTTCTTGGAGTGTTGGGCGCCCATGTTGCGTTGGAGTTATTGGAGTGTTGGCGTTGGAGTGTTGGCGATGATGGTGACGGTGGCGGTGGTGGTGATGGTCCACGTGTGTGTGTGTGTGTGTGTGTGTGTGTGTGTGTGTGTGTGTGTGTGTGTGTGTGTGTGTTGCTGTTTATGTTCTCGGTTCTGTCCTTTTGTTTTTCCCCTTTGTCTTCCTTTTTTGACTGTATAAATCTATCTTAGTTTCTAAACCGTCTTCTTTTTTCAGTCATAGATTCTTTCTTTCTCTCTTTCTTTCTTTTCCTTTCCTTCCCTTGTTTCATCCAGGTGGCTGTTGTACTATTAAAAAAAAACAACAGAATATCCACTTCTTTGCGTAAAACTTCAGCCGCCACCCCACCATCCAACACTACAACAAAGCCGACAGATCCTCTCTTCGTTCTCTGATCTTCTCCAACAATGTGACGTCAGATTCTTTTATTGTAATTTAAAACAATGGAAAAGCACTCACACTCAATGGCCCAACTCTTTCGGGCCTGCAGGGGGAACAAAAGGCGTCAGGATTTATTCATATTGGTGTGATGTGTCTGAGCTGGGACTGTCGGCATAAATCAGCTGGTACACACGCACACACACACATAGACATACTCTCTCTCTCCCTCCTCTCTCTCTCTCTCTCTCTCTCTCTCTCTCACAAGGCCCGAATCGTGACGCACGTGCTGGAACAGTTTGGTGTATTATTCAGCCATTCTCCTGGGGAAGCTGTGTTCTGGTCTTGTCACTGCTCCTGTCTCCGCCAATGAATCACAGCCCAGTGGGAACGGTCTGCCTGGCCAGACAGAAAACGAAGCAGCACGTGTGAAGTGATACATTGAAGAGGTTTAATTAAACGGAATGGAAATTCAGTCAGATGAACTTCATTTCATTCAGCAGAACCAGAACAAACGAGGAAAGTGGCCCTATTCATCGTCATATGAACAGGGCCACAAAACGGGAATGGTTATGTGACAAACTTTGCATAGTGGACATGCACGTGAAAACAGCTGAAACTGGAAAAGCACTCAGATGAACTGATTTTTTTTTTCTATCAATTTTTTTTTTGAAAATTTAAATTCGCACTGAAATCTAGTGGCTTTATCTGTGGTCGACAATCTATCTTTCTGCCACATTTCTTAAAAATCACTTAGTTTTGGCGTAGTTTTGCCGACAAAAACAAACATACCAGCAGTCGAAGGCGAAAATTAAAAATTTGCTTGCCAGAAGTATTCACGTAAAATAATGTTACAATAGTGTTCAAATGAGTGGAATATCAACACGCCTGTAAACTGCCATCCAAACTGTATAATCTTGACAAAACCAGAATAAAACACTATGCACCACCGATCTGGTGACCAGCCTTGACAGAGAGAGAGAGAGAGAGAGAGAGAGAGAGAGAGAGGAGAGAGAGAGAGAGAGAGAGAGAGAGAGAGAATGATGTTATGAGGTAAGCTTACAAAGCCCATTCTCATGCAGGGGTGACGGTGGGGGTGGGGCTGTTCGAAAATGAATGTCAGGGAATGCACACAAACCATGAATGTCAGAAAACAACATGGCGACGAGGAAACCAAATCACGGAAGCAATTAACAAACATCGAACGCCGATGTGATTGTCATTGTGATTGCCAAAACGTTTATGCAATCAACAAGATTTTCGTCCTCCACAGCTGAATTGATGCTGGAAGTCAACTGCACCTTTCCTCTGAACGCTGTCCATGTTTCTTATCATTCCCTGTAGATACGACATTTTGTCATTGATAGTCACGTTCTCTGGAGGGTTGCTCTGTTGGTCATTCACCAGAGTCCTATCCTGATCACACACCACATCACAGCATTAATCAGAGAGAGAGAGAGAGAGAGAGAGAGAGAGAGAGAGAGAGAGAGAGAGAGAGAGAGAGAGAGAGAGAGAGAGAAGCTTCTCGGTCTCTGTATTCATAGAATAGCCGATTGAGAAAACACTCACCCACACATTCCCCTATTTTATCGATCAGCTGACAGACAGCACAGATCATTCCGTGACTGTGACGATTGCTGTCACAACCGCACGGCAGAACTGAAAACTTTGGACTGACACTAGACGCCATGCACAGCTCGATGTAAATAGCCTGGATGACCGCCACGGTCTCTCTCTCTCTCTCTCTCTCCTCTCTCTCTCTCTCTCTCTCTCTGCCCGCGAGCGTGTCTCACTATTTTCACACACCCCACACACACACATACGCACGCACGCACGCGTTCACACGTACACACACAAACACACACTAACACACAGACAGACTCGCGCGCGCGCGCACACACACACACACACTCACGCACGGACGGACACACACACACACACACACACACACACACACACACACACACACACACATACACACACACACACACACTGTCTCTGTCTGACTGTCTGTCTGATTGTCTGTCTGTCTGCATCTGTCTGCCTGTCTGTCTCCCCTCTCTCTCCTCATTATGAGTTAACAGCATCCCGCCTATGTTGCGCGGATCATCCAAATAATATTCATGAGTGACGGATAAAAAAAAGAAAAAGACAGTGAACAAACCAGACACGTGCGCGCGTGCGCGCGCGCGCGCACAACACACACACACACACACACACACACACACACAACACGCACATACATAAAAGCACACACACACACACACACACACACACACACACACACACACACACACCGCGCGCGCGCATGCACACACACTCGCACACTCTCTCTCTTTCTCTCTCTGTCACACACACACACACACACACTCTCTCTCTCTCTCTCTCTCTCTGTCACACACACACACACACACACACACACACACACACACACACACACACACACACACACACACACACACACAACACACACACTATTGTCACAAAAAAAACATTCAACGTCTTCACACTTCCCTCCTTTTATTCAACCTCCTTGTCCATCACCCATACCCTTCCGCATTCCAAATCTTCCAGTCTACGCATGCCGCTCTCTCCTCCAGCCACCAACCCCCCCCCCCTCCATCCTCCCACCCTCTCCCTCTCCCTGAGCCCTCCTCCACCCCTACCCCTACCCCTGCCATTCCTCCAGACCATCAAACCAAACGACATACAAAACAAACAGAGAGACAAAATAAAGAAAGAAAACCAACTGGCCATAGAGACAGGACCCTAACTGTTGACACACTTCACACTGCTTGTGCTTCTCATCAGGACAGAACGCCAGACAGTCCCAAGTACCACCAGTGACGCTGCGTTGTCCATCGCCGACTGATTGACAACTTCCACCCCTACCCCCTCCACCCTTCCCACCCCTTAGCTTCCTGACCGCCATCTCCACCCCTTATCCACCCCTGGCTCTCTGTCTGTCTGTCTGTCTGTCAGTCTCTCTTGCTCTAGCTCTCTCCTGTGTTTCTGCTGGTTGTCCCTGTGTTTGTCCGTGTCTATCTCCTGCGTTTACGTTTGTGTGTTTTTTGAGAGAGAGAGAGAGGAGAGAGAGAGAGAGAGAAGAGAGAGAGAGAGAGAGAGAGAGAGAGACAGAGAGAGAGAGAGAGAGACAGAGAGAGAGAGAGAGAGAGAGAGAGAGAGAGAGAGAGAGAGAGTTTAGAATAACAATCTGTCCTTCCCGCTCTTTTTTTTTTCTTCTCTTTTCTCCCCCCTTCAATCTTTCCCCCACCACCCCACCATTCATCCTCTCTCTCTCTCTCTCTCTCTCTCTCTCTCTCTCTCTCTCTCTCTCTCTCTGCCGCAGCAACTGACACAATCCGTCATCTAATAGCGATGAACTATCAGAATTTTTTTCAGAATCGGAGGACTACGACACTAACGTGGAGATACTAGACAGCGATCCACCGTTAGTTACGCTATAAGAGACTGAGGAAAAGACCAAGGACATACGCAACAGCGCAACGGATGTCCGTGAGTCAGCGAAAGTTAACACATCTGACCTGTACAACACTATTACATTGTGTTTTGAAAATACATCAAAGCAAATGTACAGACTGATCGATGCCATCAGATCAGAGAGGAAAACAAAAAATGAATGTGATAGTAGTGCTGGTTACGATGGAAATCTTGCTTCCTAAGCAACTGCGAGGTTCATTACGTAAAAATTGTTATGACATCAGTGCTAGGTTTAAAAGAAATCTTGCTGAAGATGTGACCTACTAACTAGAAAGTTAACAATTTAAATTTGTGATCAAAACCTGTAGTTGTACAGGACATCTTGGTCTAGAAGTGATTTATACATTGTACAGTTTATCATTATTATTATTATTCAAACTTTGTTCAACTCACTGCGCAAAATTTCATGTGCACCAATGACTGCGGAGCTGCTGTTATTGTGTTCGAGCAGACTGACCATGAAATGAAATGTAATACCTTGATGTGGTTTCCATGTCATGCCGAAGTTACTTGTTTGAGATTGATTGTCTCCATCAGTATTGTTTAGCTGACCGTCCTACTCCCCGTCCTCAATGTCCCCATGTAATTGGGTACAAGGCCTAGGACATTCAATCGTCATTTTCCCTCACCCTGCTAAGTCTGTCCCGTCGGTCTGTCTATCTCTCGCTCTCCACCCTGTTAAGTCTGTCTGTCTGTCTGTCTGTCTCTCTCTCTCTCCCTCTCTCTCTCTCTCTCCTCTCTCTCTCTCTCCACCTCTCTCTCTCCCCTCTCCGTTCCCGTTTCGCCCGTGCCAGACATCCCTGCACAATCAGCTACACCCACCAGTGAGTGTGACAGTGCAGCGACCTCGGCCCGGCCCGATCGCCTCATCAGCCACGACAGACACAGCTCCAGCAGCTGGCAATATCATCATCATCAGTCCCTGATTGAGGCACGACTTTCTCTCCTGCGGTAGGCCTACAGCATCGAGAGGAGAAGAGACACGAAGGACAGAAGTGGAAGTGGCGAGAGGACCAGGACCAGACGTGGGAGAAAGAGACAGGAATGGAGACGGAGAAGTCGTCGGACGAAGAAAAGGACTGGACGTGGCAGGAAGATCAGGCTGGGAAGAGGACTGAAGAGAGGGGTGGGAGGGAGGTGCGATAGAAGAAGAAGAAAAGGACGGGAAGTGGGAAGAAGAAAAAATGCAGGAGGTCTATGAAGAAAAATGCCCGAAGCGAGATTTAAACAAAGGGACAGAAAGTAAAATGAAAGCACCGACTCCTTCTTCTTCTTCTGCATACCCAGGCTGACACTCCTGCGTTGACTCCCTGTATAGACAGACAAGGATTAATCCCATCTACCCAACAAAGGGAGTGGAGTTTTGTGTGTATGACCGTTTTTTTTTTTATCCCGCCATTAAGAAGGCAGCCATACTCCAACTTCGGACAAGAAAGCACCAACAAACGAACACGAAGAGAAGACGAATGGGTAGCGGGATGAAGAAAAAACAGCAAATCAGACGAAGAAAGGAAGGATGGAGTAGGATTAAGAAAAGGAACGGAAATGAAATGAAGGACAACACAGACTAGTGCCATGAAGAATAATACAGGAAATCATATGACGAAGAGAAAGCATTTCAACGAGATTAGAAAAGAAAAGAACAGAAGTGTGACGAAGGAAAAGACGCGAGGTGGAATGGAAGATATGACCTTGGATAAAGAAAATGACGAGAAGTGACATGACAAAATAAAAAAAAAACAACTTACGAATTGGGACAAGACAAACAACGAGAATCGGACTAAGCAGGAGAGGGGGGGGGGGGGGGGGGAAGCAAACTGAAGAAGAAAAATAGACGAAGTGAGAAGAAAAGGGACGAGACGTAGAAGGAGAAGAACAGGGGAATTAAGAGAGCGAAGAGGAACGCGAGCAGGATGAAGAAAACAACGGAACGTGGTATGAAGAGAAAAAGAATGGATGATGAAATTGGGGGAGTGGAAAAAGAAGACAGGCAGTAGCAGGATGAAGGTAAACAGAGGAAGTGAGATCAAGGACATGTTTGATGACGCACACGACGGGCAGGGGGATGAAGAAGAGAGTGTAACGCAGTGGTGTGAAGCAAAGGGCGGAAAATAAAGGCGACAAGCGATATGATGAAAAGAATGGGACGTGGGACGGTGGTAGAGGTGGGGGTTGGGGGGGGGGGGGGGCGGGGGTAAACCCCAGGATGTGGTGTGAAGAACAAGATGAAAGGTCGCATGCAGAAAAGGACTGGAAGTGGGATGAAGAACGGGATGGAGGTGGGATAAAGAACGGAGAGGGATGGATGGAGGTGGGATAAAGAACGGGATGGAGGTGGGATAAAGAACAGGATGGAGGTGGGATAAAGAACGGGATGGAGGTGGGATAAAGAACGGGGATGGAGGGGGAAAGAGATAAAAGAACAGGATGGAGGTGGGATAAAGAACGGGATGGAGGTGGGATAAAGAACGGATGGAGGTGGGATAAAGAACGGGATGGAGGTGGGATAAAGAACAGGATGGAGGTGGGATAAAGAACGGGATGGAGGTGGGATAAAGAACGGGATGGAGGTGGGATAAAGAACGGGATGGAGGTGGGATAAAGAACAGGATGGAGGTGGGATAAAGAACGGGATGGAGGTGGGATAAAGAACAGGATGGAGGTGGGATAAAGAACGGGATGGAGGTGGGATAAAGAACGGGATGGAGGTGGGATAAAGAACGGGATGGAGGTGGGATAAAGAACGGATGGAGGTGGGATAAAGAACGGGAGGAGTGGGATAAAGAACGGGATGGAAGGTGGGATAAAGAACGGGACGGAAGTGGGATGAAGAACGGGAGGAAGGTGGGAAAGAACTGGACGGAAGTGGATGAACAAAGGGACGAAAGTGAGACGAAGAATGAGACGGAAGTGGGATCAAGAACGGGACGGAAGTGGGACGAAAACGGGACGGAAGTGCGATGAAAAGGACGGAAGTGAGATGAAGAAGGGACGGAAGTGGGATGAACAAGGGACGGAAGTCGGATGAACAAAGGGACGGAAGTGGGGCTGAAGAATGGGACGTAAAGGGATGAAGAAAGGGACGGAAGTGGGATGAAGAACGGGACGGAAGTGGGATAAGAAAGGGACGGAAGTGGATAAAGAACGGGACGGAAGTCGGAATAAGAAAGGGACGGATGTAAGATAAAGAACGGGACGGAAGTGGGATGAAGAAAGGGACGGATGTAAGATAAAGAACGGGACGGAAGCGGGATGGGAAAGGGGCGGAAATGGGATGGAGAAATGGATATGAGAGGTCAGAGAAAAGAAAAAGCACGGTAAGTGGGACTGAGAAAAACATAAGTAGCAAGTGGGACAAGGAAAGCCACAAGCACTGGCCTAAAGACAGGGACTGGACGTAAGGTGCAGAAAAGCACGGGAAATGGGACTGAGAAAACAGAGGAAGTGGTGTGAGGGAAAACACAGGAAATCGGCTAGATGAAAAAACAAAACAAAACAAAAAAACAAAGGTGTAGGAAAAAAAAGAACTAGTATAAAGAAAACACTGGATATGGGATAGACAACAATACGGAAAGTGAGAGAAAGAAGAATAGAGGAAACGGTACGTCAAAAACAACAACAACAACAACAACAACACCGGAACTAATACGAAGGAAAAAAACCACAAAGAGCGGCATGAAGAAAAGTAAAGCCCATTCTAAACAGGGCGAACAATAAGTTTGCAAACTATGTTTGAGAAGACTTCGAACAAGTGTGCATCTGAAGCGCATAAACACATGTTCGGAAAAGCCGTGTTTCGAAAGGTTCGCAAAGTGTGTTTACGAACAGTTTTTGGTTCTCGAGCCGCGTTCTGGGAGCTTGTGTGTTGCTCCAGTTGATTGTCAAACTCTTGGGGTTAGTTCATGGCATATGCATATCATTAAGCGGTTGGTGGTTAAGAGCCAGATGTTCTGTTCCTCCAAACTGCTGTTTCCGAACTAGTTCGCCGCCATCCTATTCGTGCGCAATACCGTGTCCACCGAACACTTCGCAAATCAAAGGTTCGGTTGGTTAAGAACGGCTTTAAAGGAAACAGGACGCTGGTTAAGGATGGCTTTAAAGGAAACAGGACGTTGGTTAAGAACGGCTTTAAAGGAAACAGGACGTTGGTTAAGAACGGCTTTAAAGGAAACAGGACGTTGGTAAGAACAGATTTAAAGGAAACAGGACGTCGGTAAGAACAGCTTTAAAGGAAACAGGACGTTGGTTAAGAACGGCTTTAAAGGAAACAGGACGTTGGTTAAGAACGGCTTTAAAGGAAACAGGACGTCGGTTAAGAACGGCTTTAAAGGAAACAGGACGTGGTAAGAACGGCTTTAAAGGAAACAGGACGTGGTTAAGAACGGCTTTAAAGGAAACAGGACGCTGGTTAAGAAGCTTTAAAGGAAACAGGACGTTGGCTAAGAACGGCTTTAAAGGAAACAGGACGTTGGTTAAGAACGGCTTTAAAGGAAACAGGACGTGGTTAAGAACGGGTTTAAAGGAAACAGGACGTGGTTAAGAACGGCTTTAAAGGAAACAGGACGTTGGTTAAGAACGGCTTTAAAGGAAACAGGACGTTGGTTAAGAACGGCTTTAAAGGAAACAGGACGTCGGTTAAGAACGGCTTTAAAGGAAACAGGACGTCGGTTAAGAACGGCTTTAAAGGAAACAGGACGTCGGTTAAGAACGGCTTTAAAGGAAACAGGACGTCGGTTAAGAACGGCTTTAAAGGAAACAGGACGTTCGGTTAAGAACGGCTTTAAAGGAAACAGGACGCTGGTTAAGAACGGCTTTAAAGGAAACAGGACGCTTGGTTAAGAACGCTTTAAAGGAAACAGGACGTTGGCTAAGAACGGCTTTAAAGGAAACAGGACGTTGGTTAAGAACGGCTTTAAAGGAAACAGGACGTTGGTTAAGAACGGCTTTAAAGGAAACAGGACGTTGGTTAAGAACGGCTTTAAAGGAAACAGGACGTTGGTTAAGAACGGCTTTAAAGGAAACAGGACGTTGGTAAGAACGGCTTTAAAGGAAACAGGACGTTGGTTAAGAACGGCTTTAAAGGAAACAGGACGTTGGTTAAGAACGGCTTTAAAGGAAACAGGACGTTGGCTAAGAACGGCTTTAAAGGAAACAGGACGTGGTTAAGAACGGCTTTAAAGGAAACAGGACGTTGGTTAAGAACGGCTTTAAAGGAAACAGGACGTTGGTTAAGAACGGCTTTAAAGGAAACAGGACGTCGGTTAAGAACGGCTTTAAAGGAAACA
>CM065717.1:55716596-55719096 GCA_033310375.1 Conus canariensis
ATATGATGCTTCCCTGATGGATCGTGTCCTGATGAGTACGTTTGGATCAGGTAAACTAAACCCAACTGCAGCGACTCCGCGGCAGTGCAGTGACTCCTTTGGCGAGTTGTCACAGAGCTATCCTGTGTGTGAAGGAGCAACCGATACGAGGAGCAGCAAAGGAGCAATGCCATTAGAAAGGCGTAGACGCTGAAAGCCTTCCATTCTCCTGTTACTCCCCCCATTCCCCAACCCATTCTGACTATTCAAAAAGAATTTAAAAAAAGAGAAAAAAAAGGAAAGACAACACGACCTAAAAAAAGAGAAGAAAAGACAAGACCAACAACAACACAGCAAACGACAAGAAAAAGACGACAAAGAACTTGTACAGCAAACAAAAAAGCAACACCACAAACAACAAAAAAGAAGGAAAACACAACAGAGAAACAAATGAAGGCAGCAGCACTGAGGACATCGAGCACGAAGAGAGGCAGGTGGTCTGGTGAGTTTCCAGGACATGTCATCTCTCTCTCTGTGTCTCTGTCTGTCTGTCTGTCTGTCTGTCTGTCTTCTGTCTGTCTTCTGTCTCTCTCTCTCTCTCTCCAGAATTGGTCAGTTGCATCCATCTTTCTCGCGCGATTTTTGTCGTTCGCCCAAAGTCCCAGCCCCAAATGTATGAAACTGACTACTTTGTAAGAAAGCTAATATGCTATCTTTAACAACAAAACAAACTTTTATTTCTTTTTACTTGTTGTCTGATTTGTGATCTATTCATCTAGTGAGTTAGCTTTTTAGGTAATCAGTCACATTAGTGCTTCGTTCTTTGTTACTTGTATTGGCAACCTATTATATTTGTCATGGGTATTGTTATTTACCTAGTTCTTTCTGTGGTCAGTTTAGTTACTAGTTAGTTATGTCGATTTTTTAGTATTATTTGTTCTTTGTATGTGTTATTTAGCTAGTTTGCTAGATCTATCAGATTTGTCAATTTTCTGTTTCCCGTTACTAGTTTAGCGGTAACTTAGTTATTCGGCTTGTTGTTTATTAAGAAAGTTATGGGGATATTCTTTTATTTTATTTGTTTGATGTTATGATTTATTGGTTTAAAAGTAAAATAAATACAAAAAACACACACACTGAGACAAACGAAAGAAAAATCTCACCGTCAAAGCCAGTGTTAATCCGAACAAGAAGCAACCCCCCCCCAAATACTTCACAGAAAGTTTGAGAAAGCTAAAACAAGACACACAAAGCGATCCTACTTCACAACCGTGATCCCACTTTGGCCGTTTACTTCCTGGCCGCTGTGACCTGTCTTACTCTCTTGAAAACTTCAAGACCACAAGAACTTAACACCACTGTCCTATACTACTACTGTTCGCACGCCCAGGAGTAGCGGCCAGAAACCCAAGGCAGCCTAAAGCGTCCAGCCGAAAAATAAGGCAGGCGGGTTTGTTGGAAGCCGGCCGACTTGCGAACGATCGAAAGATGCGTGAGAAAGAGAGAGACAGAGAGAAAGAGAGGAACACACACGCACACACACACAGCACACACACGAGCCACCTTCGGGCCGCGAGCGACCTGAGAGCGAGAATAGGGGAGGAGCCGGGGGGGGGGGGAGAGAGAGAGGAGAGAGAGAGAGAGAGAGAGGAGAGAGAGAGGAGAGAGAATCATGTGTAAGGGGTTGTGAGGGGATATACCTCTGTGATGTGTGTGGCTCGCTCGTAAGTGGTTTTTGGGCAGGGTGGAAAAGAAAGGTGGGGGAGGGGGGGGGGAGGAGGTGGAGGAGTGTGCGTTTTGTTTTGCATATGTGAGCGTGGCGAACGTGGGGCAGTCACGTTCACGCATCGCGTATGTGTGTGTGTGTGTGTGTGTGTGTGTGTGTGTGTGTGCGCGCGCGCGCGCGCGCGCGTGTGTGTGTGTGTGTGTGTGTGTGACTGTGGTGTAATTCGCATGAAAACTACGTATGCTTCACAACAATCATATGTATCACACGTGCGAATATATGCAGGAGAGAGACAGATACACAGATAGAGAGAGAGAGAGAGAGAGAGAGAGAGAGAGAGAGAGAGAGAGAGAGAGAGAGAGGCAGACGACAGATTGCACGCGCGCGCGCGCGCGTGTGTGTGTGGTGTGTGTGTGTGTGTGTGTGTGTGTGTGTGTGTGTGTGTGTGTGTGTGTGTGTGTGTGTGCAGGTGCGTGCGTGAGTGCGTGCGTGAGCGCATGCGTCCTGTGCGTGTGCGTGTGTGAGTGCGTGCGTGCGTGTGCGTGTGCGTGTGCGTGCGTGCGCGCGCGCGCGCGCGCGTGTGTGTGTGTGTGGTATCGCATGAAAACTATATATACGCATCACATCAGTCATATGTATCATACATGCGAATACATGCAGGAGAGAGAGAGAGAGAGAGAGAGAGAGAGAGAGAGAGAGAGAGAGAGAGGCTTCAGATGGTTTATTGTTCAGACATTGTGTCCATACAATCGAAGTAGTTTTATATGAATATCATTCTGGAGCTTTTCTTGCCCT
>CM065717.1:55731596-55736596 GCA_033310375.1 Conus canariensis
GTGTGCGTGCGTGTGTGTGTGCGTGCGTGAGTGTGTGTGCGCGCGCGCGCGCGTGTTTACGAGCGTGCCTGCGTGCATGCGTGCGTGCACGCATATGTGTGTGTTTGAGGGACTAGGAATCAGGAGAAGTGCGTTTCAGGCTGAGGGAACGAAAGCCCGTGGAGGAGAAGGGAAGGTAGACTGATGATGTGGTCCATCGTGCACTGAGGCTGACCGCTGTCCAGTCTTATTCCCTTAATTAAGCGAAAAGCAGGAGAGAATAGCGAGTCCCGTGGCCCGTGATGAGAGTTCTCATGTTGCTGGCGACCTGGGAGATGATTGCTGTGTGTGGAGGGCCGTCTCGGCAGGCGCTGTCCCCGCTGTGCAGCCAGTCACACAAAGACTGGTACGACAAGTGATCAACAGGTTCTTCTTCTTCCCCAGAAAAGGCATGTTTACGGCTCCACTCTGCTTCTCGTAGGACGCGCGCTAGACTAGCGTGATAATAATGGAGCTGGACAGGTCTAATTGCATGACGTTGATCTGTGTCACTTCATGCACACACACACACACACACACACACACACACACACACACACACACACACACACACACACACACACACACACACACACACACACACACACACACACACACACACACACACACACACACACACACACACACACACAGAGATACAGACATAGACATAGACACAGAGACAGAGAAAGAGACAGAGACAGGCTGTGTGTGTGTGTGTGTGTGTGTGTGTGTGTGTGTGTGGTGTGTGTTGTGTGAGAGAGAGAGAGAGAGAGAGAGAGAGAGAGAGAGAGAGAGAGAGAGAGAGAGAGAGAGAGAGTGTGTGTTTGTGTGCACGCGCGCGCTTTTATGTGTGCGTGCGTGCGTGCGTGCGTGTGCGCGCGCGCGCGTGTGTGTGTGTGTGTGTGTGTGTTCCTATACACGCCGCGCGTGATGAAGGGATGTGCATGTCCTGGCTGTATGCGTTCTAAAGAATGAATGAATGTGTGTGTGTATGTGTGTGTGTGTGTGTGTGTGTGTGTGTGTGTGTGTGTGTGTGTGTGTGTGTGTGCGAGGTGCGTGCGTGCGTGCGTGCGTGCGTACGTGTGTGTGTGTGTGTGGTTTTTGTGTGTGTGTGTGTGTGTTGTGTGTGTGTGTGTGTGTGTGTGTGTGTGTGTGTGTGTGTGTGTGTGTGTGTGTGTGTGTGTGTTGTGTGTCTACACACGCCACGCGAGGTGGAGGCATGTGCATATCCTGGCTGTGTGCGTTCTAATTAATTTTCATGTTCTGCTTTTCTCTGTGCATCAAGTTTCAGTGAGAGATCACCACCGATTTCTTCTGTTTTGTTTTCATTTGTCTATTCGAACATATTAGTTAGTTAGTTAGTTGCTTATTTAGTTAGTTTGCCGTTTAGTTAGTTAGTTAGTCTGTCAGTTAGTTGGTTAGTTACTTAGTTACTTAATTGGTCAGTTAGTTAGTTAGCTGGTTAGTTAGTTAGTTGGTTAGTTAGTTAGTTAGTTAGTTATGTATGGGGGAAAAAAAGAAAAGAAAACTTTGGCGATTGAACGTCAGCATGACGCCAAATCCCTAATGACTTACGCATGATTCATTACCTTCACGCCTGTTGGATTGTCCTAATTAGACTGCTCTCAGTTTACGGACACTGGGTTCAAAATCGCGGTATGCGTGACGCCATTCTAGCGGTCTATGGAACTTCATTAAGATGTGGACAGATAATTAGTTAATGGCCATATGATTTCCAATATTTTTCTTCTTGGCATTATGTTGGAGAGAGAGAAGAGAGAGAGGAGAAGAAGAGAGGAGAGAGAGAGAGAGAGACAGAGAGAGAGAGAGAGAGAGAGAGAGAGAGAGAGAATGAGAATGAATGGCATGAAACGGAGAACAATATATACTATGACCAACACCACTGATGACAATGAGAAACAAACAAACAAAAGCGCAGCTCCGTCACACGCACGCACACACACACACACACACACACACACACACACACACACACACCACACACACACACACACACACGCACACGCACACGCACACACACAACCGCTCGCTTACTCACTCACTCACTCACTCACTCACTCACTGTCTGTTTGTCTCTCCACCCACCCTCCCGTCCTCCCTCCGTCTCTGTCTGTCTGTCTGTCTTCTTCTCTCTGTGGCTCTCTCTCTGTCTGTCTGTCTGTCTGTCTCTCTCTGTGGCTCTCTCTCTGTCTGTCTGTCTGTCTGTCTGTCTCTCTCTCTGGCTCTCTCTCTGTCTGCTTGTCTCTCTCGCCTACTGATTCTTCACCCCACCCCCACACCAAATTAAATACCCACACGCACCCAGCCAACCATCACACCTAACCCCCCCCCCTCCCCCGCTCCTGCGCACACACACGTAGCCACACACATACAGCCACAGACAGACAGACAGACAGACAGACACACACACACACACACACACACACACACACACACACACACACAACGCGCGCGCGCGCGCGCGTGCTCGCGCTCGCACAAAGAGAGAGAGACAGAGAGAGAGAGAGAGAGAGAGAGAGAGAGGGGCGGCATGTGTTGTGTGTGTTGTGTGTGTGTGTGTGTGTGTGTGTGTGTGTGTGTGTGTGTGTGTGTGTGTGTGTGTGTGTGTCTGCGTGTATGCGGACGCATGGCGACGCAGGTACGGGTGTCCTGGCATGGAAGCAGTCTACTGACAGTTTTGTCATACTTTTCTATGTACATCGCATTTCATCGACAGCTCCCCACTCACTTCTCTTTGCTTCCTTTTTCCCTTTGTTTTATCACATTCATTTATTCACCTCTTTATTGGCTGTTTGCATGGGTGAGGCTTTCTTTCTAACTTTTATGGAAGTATACAGAGGAATGAAGCCAGGGGCTGCTGCTGCTGCTGGCTGTTGTTTACCTTGTTTTGCTACACAGAGATTACAAACCAACAGCACAAAAAACACACAGCACAATGACATCACAGCGAGACCACACAGCGTGGAGAAACTGAACAGACCGAGTCCAGCACTGTGCAGCATCTAGCTCAGAATGGGTATGGACTGAGTGAATGTTATCTGAGAGACTGCTGTGGAGGTTTTTTTTTTGTTTGTTTGCTTTTTTTTTTTTGGCCTGCGTACGTCGGCTGATACTCCTTCGGACACTCCCTGTAAAGACAGGCAAGGATGAGTCCCATTTACCCAACAAAGGGAGTGGAGTTTTGTGTGTATGACCGGTTTTTTTTTCTGGAGGGGGGGGGGGGGGGGTTAATCCCGCCATTAAGGCAGCCATACTCCAACATCGGGGGAGGTGCATGCTATGTGTAACGTACCTTCCATACCAACGGCAGCCAAACTGGCCTTCTCTTCCGAAAGTTTGTGATGGGTTTTGACGTGTGTGAAAAATGTATGCGTGCGTTCACACACGGAACCTCGGTTCATAGTCTCATTCGAAGGACTGTATAGGAAATGAAGGCAGAACTAATGTTAACTCCGAGGGAAAAATCCCCCTGTACTGAAACGGCCCGGCGGAAATTCGAACTCGCAACCCCCAGAATCACCAAGATTACAAGTCCGGCGCTCTACCACTGAGCTAATCCTGCCCCCGGGAAAAGGCAGAGCGATGATGCTTTATTTACGTGTGTGCCTGCATGCGTGCGTGCTTTCGTTCGTATGCGTACATGGGATTTTACGCGCGTGTGTGTATAGAGATAGACTTATGGGTGTTTATTTCCTAATCTTTTAACACACACACGCAGGCGCACGCACACACACTTTTGCCGCATACACAGACTTCCTTCGTAAATGTCAGCCCTGTAATGTTGGACGTACGCTGTAAATTGTTCCACACTTTAGGGTTTCTTCCTGGACAGCTGTGCCTAGCCGAGGTCGCGCCATTGGGTTTCTCATCACTTTTTTAACATCCGCAGTCTTGTTTGCTTGTCCGTTAGCAAAATCAGGCCAAATTGGTTAAACCTATTTGAATGACACGTAGTCCAAAGACGGAATGCGGTCTAGAAAAACACTCGTTTCGTTTTTGTATAGACCCGTGGAGCAAATCGATAAGCGAGTTGATGAAACAATTGTTATAGAACAAAATTTTCCACTTGAAACAAAATTTTATAGAATGTTGCCTTAACAGGAAACTGTGTGTGTGTGTGTGTGTGTGTGTGTGTGCGCGCGCGCGCGTGCGTGTGTGTGTTTGTATGGGTGTGTGAGATCCATGGTTAAGATCCAGAGCAGAAATGATAGTTTGTTATTTTCCACTGCACGAATACGCTATGATGTTACTATTATGACTAAATAACTACCTAAAAATTGTCGTTTTCTAATAAAACATTAACACTTTCCTGTGGTACGAGTGATAACAATTTAATCATTTCGATGTCCTGTCAAAAAAAAACAAAACAAACATAACAAAACAGAACAAAACAAACAAACAAAAAACCATGGGAAATAACTCTGTAAGTCCATACCAACTTTTACTTCCCCTGACAGGAAATAGTTTTGTTTTAGACATAAACTGATTCAAAGGGCAGACTTAAGATCTGTTCAACCTTGACGTATGTCTGCACTCTCCCAACCACGTGCCCTTCTAGTTCACGTGTTGTGATATTGTGTTCTTACTGATATTTAAAACATGAAACAAATTTTAAAGGAAATCACGTGGTTTCCGAAAATGCCTGAAAATAACACGCAATTTAGAAGAAAAAAAAATGGCCGTGTGATCGTTCTGGGAATTCCTGGCTGGTTTTTCTTCGTTTTCGTCTCTTTGTTGACTCAACCTGTCTGTGATACTGTCTTCTGATGTTTTATATTCTTCTGCATTTGTGGTCCTTTCATCTGTTTTTGGGTGACCCAGTAACTGAATGGTTACGGTGTTCATTAGGGAGTTGCTGATTTTGAGTTCGAACATGTCATTGGGGTGGGTCGGGTTTTTACAGCTTTGAAAACCCTCTCTGTCCCTCTAGCGTGAATGAGCATCTGACTCAGTTCAGA
>CM065717.1:55741596-55761596 GCA_033310375.1 Conus canariensis
AGATGTAGTAGGGACTTGTGTGGTCTTATGTACTGTGAAAGAACTGAAACTGAAAAACTGACAAAAGCTTTTCTGGCAGCTCTGTGGGGGCCAGCGTAATACTAATGAGAGAGAGAGAGAGAGAGAGAGAGAGAGAGAGAGAGAGAGAGAGAGAGAGAGAGGAGAGAGAGAAAACAGAGACAGAGACAGAGAGACAGAGAGAGACAGACAGAGGGAGAGACAGACAGACAGACAGACAGAGAACAGGAGTCCTGGGAGTGGTGATGGGGGGAGGGGGGGGAGGAGGACAGGAAATGGGTTTAGGATATGGGACAGAGGAGGGAAGTTATACAGAGACAACAGAGCTTGGCTGATTCACACCACTCTGAACAAGAACGGCAGAGGGGAACAACCGTATCGGAAGACCTCTGCTGAAACGGACCTGTCTAACACCCTAGCGATTCCAGCATGACGACAAAACATCATGATCAGCGGCTAGAATGCTGCTGATTATGTTGGACTCCCCGAAAGCCCACGAACCAAACCACGAGGTGAAGCGAAGCGCTAACTGATGGAACGTACTGAGTGAGCAATGGTTAGGCCCGGACCACTGGCCGATAACACGAGTCATCTTCCTATCTTTCACATCACGAGCTGAGTGATAGGAATTCAAGTCGTCAGTGCTGTCAGCTTTCTTTTTTTGTTGAACTGACTGAAGATGGCATCTCTCGGTGGTAGGCATATAGCCACGCTGGCAGCTGCTGCCACTGTGTCTTGTGCTGCTGCTGTTACTGCTGCTGCTGCTACTACTACTACTACTACTACTAAGGCTGCTGCTTCTGCTGTTGTTATATCACTTCTAATACTACTATTACCACTACTACTGTTGCTTCTACTACTATTGCTACTGCTACTGCTGCTGAGACTGCCACTGCTGCTGCTGCCATTACTACTTCTACTGTCACATTATTACAGGTAATGATTTCCACATACAGTCTGCCCCCCCCCCCTCCTCCACCCTTCCACAATGCACAGTAACAGAAGAATATGCCATAGCAAGATGCAGATAATTATTCGTAAAAACCTCCGCAGACAAGACCATCACCACCAAGAATGTTAAGACCAACATCCAGAACATGGAATGCACCCCCTTGACCAGCAAATTTAGATCCCTGACGTCCGCAGATAGCTGGAGTATGGTATACTGTTTCTGATGACAGCTACTTTTTGTTCTTCTTCTACCTCGGGTATGCAGGCTTTCCTGAAGACGCATACTGAAATGAAAACCTCATGAAAGAAATGGATCTCAAACAATGTTGAAAAAAAACTAATTTCAAGACCCAAGACAAGGAACCCCAGCAGTATTTAAACTTTTTTTTGGCTGTCCCATCTTCTGTGCCACCTCAGTGGCAGTGCACTCACGCTGCTCATTCCAACACCCCGTCGACAGCCACAGCCTGGTCGGTCCCGCCACAGTCCCGGCACCGGCAATCACAGGGAGCAGTCAATGTCAAGTCGTCAAGAGGCAACCCACCGGAGGAGACACTGTACTGCTGCCGAGTCACTTCGGTGGATTCAATGGCGCCTGTTCTGAACCAACATACGCAGGACACCTCCTACTAAGCTCCCTACTGACGACAATAATTGCTTAGTCGCGCAGCCGGCGTGAGTGAGCTCTCCCTCCGGAGGACGCTACCACGTCCGTCCAACGACAGCTCCCATGGACTCGCCGATACCGGTGACCCCGACGGAACCAAACCAAGGCCACAGACGTGTAGAGGACATCAAAACTGAGGTCACCATGAGAGCAGGGCATGAAGGGACCACAGAATTTGATATTTTTTTTCACGCCAATCGATGAGAATGAGGATGATGAAGATGATGCTACGGATTTCTATTCCGGTCTGAGACTACATGGCAAGGCTGTACTCTACGCTTCCTTTCATAATATATGCCGGCCCGAGAGATACAGACACCTGCAGTGTTGGTCTTCCCAAGTGAGCCTGTTGCAAACTCACCTCTGTATAGGGGCAGGTCGGGGCAGGAAAATCCCACATGACTCTGATGGGAATCGCACCCACGACCTCCCAGCTGGGAGTCCGTGACGATAACCACTTCGCCACGGCGGCTGCTAGCATTTGATATTTGGAGAAACAGAATCACTTAATTTTGGGTCTTGGGAATCTGTATCTTTCCTGACATCGAAGATGGAGTTACAGGCAGTGGGGCTGCCTTGGATGATGATTCAATATTTATTGACTCTTCGCCATAGACACAGTAAACGTCTTCACGTTTTGACCTCGTCTCTTCAGAACAGATACCACCGTTTGATATATCTGTAACATCTGTGTTGTCAACGTTTCTCCGACTTCATTGCATGTAAAAAACAACAAAAAAAAAACGACTGTCAACATTCTCTCCCATAAACCTCTTTCAAAAAAAGGAGATTCCCCCACGTGATTTTGTTGAACTTTATATTTCAGTTTGCAGAGTTGTCCAAACAAAAAAAGTCAAACGAGGTTTTGAAAGCCTATGCTAGAACTACATGTCCTTGAAATCTTATGAACTGTCTGTCTGTATGTTTGTCTGTGTGTCTATCTGTGTCTGTCTGTGTCTGAGTCTGTGTTTCAGTCTCTCTGTGTGTGTGTGTGTGTGTGTGTGTTGTGTGTGTGTGTGTGTGTGTGTGTGTGTGGGAGAGAGAGAGAGAGAGAGAGAGAGAGGAGAGAGAGAGAGAGAGAGAGAGAGAGAGAGAGAGATGCCAGGTAAGAGGGAGGGGTTTTTGGTTAATGATTTGCTGCCTTACACACACACAAAGAGAAAGTCTCTTACGGGTGTTTATTTCCTAGATAAAATATCAAGCAGTTCTGGAAATGGCTGCTTTGATCCCTTTGATATTTCGTTGCCAGTAATTTCTCCTTTTCTGCCTATTTTGATTTATCCTTTATGCAATACTGTCATCCAGTGGTTTTCTGCAAATGTGGCCCTTTCACCTACTTAAGGTGGTCCGTAGTTAAATGGTTAGAGCGACTGGTCCGGTTGCCGACCTAATGGTGGTGAGTTCAAACCAGCTTTAGGATCAGACATTTAGGCTTGCAAACCCTCTCTGTTCACATGACATAAATGGGTACTTGGGTGAGTTCAGGAAAGGTCAAGGCCGCGGAGGGAGAAGAATGGACTTCATCCTCCAATCATGCCGTGTCCTTGACACTGACTGTTCAATATCCTATATGGCTGTGAGGCTATAAGACTTTAAAATCTTAAGCCTTAAAGTTTTTTTTTTCTTCACTTTTTTCCTCCCTTGGCAGTATCCTAAATGCAGATGTGCATATAAAACAAGGCACAAAGGGACTCTCATTTAAACACTGTACAAAACAGGCAAAACATTCAACAAATGTGTATTCTTAAGACATTTTAGATAACAGACAAAAATACTTTGCTTCTCCCCACTCGGTTTTCTGCAGCTTTCACAGTCCATTCTTCAGCGCTTTTTTTATGTTTTTTTTTTTTCATTTGCATTGAAACATTTCTGACTGATTGCCTAAAACTGTGAAGAAAGGCTGGCATACTTGGCCTAGCCAAGTGTAATCTGCCGCGAGGATTTCAATCATAAAATTAATATGTTATGAATGGTTGTGTGGTTGGAAGAGGGGTGGCGGAAGGGATGGGCTAAAGGTAGGGATGACAGCTTGACAGGAAAGACTGTTTTTGTGTCCTCAATGTGGTGAGAGCTCTGAAAGAGGCTTGTGTGTGTCCTCAGTGTGGTGAGGGCTCTGCAAAAGGCTTGTGTGTGTCCTCAATGTGGTGAGGGCTCTGAAAGAGGCTTGTGTGTGTCCTCAGTGTGGTGAGAGCTCTGCAAAAGGCTTGTGTGTGTCCTCAATGTGGTGAGGGCTCTGAAAGAGGCTTGTGTGTGTCCTCAATGTGGTGAGGGCTCTGAAAGAGGCTTGTGTGTATCCTCAGTGTGGTGAGAGCCCTGAAAGAGGCTTGTGTGTGTCCTCAGTGTGGTGAGAGCTCTGAAAGAGGCTTGTGTGTGTCCTCAATGTGGTGAGGGCTCTGAAAGAGGCTTGTGTGTGTCCTCAGTGTGGTGAGAGCTCTGAAAAAGGCTTGTGTGTGTCCTCAATGTGGTGAGGGCTCTGAAAGAGGCTTGTGTGTGTCCTCAATGTGGTGAGGGCTCTGAAAGAGGCTTGTGTGTGTCCTCAGTGTGGTGAGAGCCCTGAAAGAGGCTTGTGTGTGTCCTCAGTGTGGTGAGAGCTCTGAAAGAGGCTTGTGTGTGTCCTCAGTGTGGTGATAGCTCTGAAAGAGGCTTGTGTGTGTCCTCAGTGTGGTGAGGGCTCTGAAAGAGGCTTGTGTGTGTCCTTAGTGTGGTGAGGGCTCTGAAAGAGGCTTGTGTGTGTTCTCAGTGTGGTGAGAGCTCTGAAAGAGGCTTGTGTGTGTCCTCAGTGTGGTGAGAGCTCTGAAAGAGGCTTGTGTGTGTCCTCAGTGTGGTGATAGCTCTGAAGGAGGCTTGAGTGTGTCCTCCATGTGGTGAGAGCTCTGAAAGAGGCTTGTGTGTGTCCTCAGTGTGGTGAGAGCTCTGAAAGAGGCTTGTGTGTGTCCTCAGTGTGGTGAGAGCCCTGAAAGAGGCTTGTGTGTGTCCTCAATGTGGTGAGAGCCCTGAAAGAGGCTTGTGTGTGTCCTCAGTGTGGTGAGAGCTCTGAAAGAGGCTTGTGTGTGTCCTAAGTGTAGTGAGAGCCCTGAAAGAGGCTTGTGTGTGTCCTCAGTGTGGTGAGAGCTCTGAAAGAGGCTTGTGTGTGTCCTCAGTGTGGTGAGAGCCCTGAAAGAGGCTTGTGTGTGTCCTCAATGTGGTGAGTGCTCTGAAAGAGGCTTGTGTGTGTCCTCAATGTGGTGAGGGCTCTGAAAGAGGCTTGTGTGTGTCCTCAATGTGGTGAGGGCTCTGAAAGAGGCTTGTGTGTGTCCTCAATGTGGTGAGAACTCTGAAAGAGGCTTGTGTGTGTCCTCAGTGTGGTGATAGCTCTGAAAGAGGCTTGTGTGTGTCCTCAATGTGGTGAGGGCTCTGAAAGAGGCTTGCGTGTGTCCTCAGTGTGGTGATAGCTCTGAAAGAGGCTTGTGTGTGTCCTCAATGTGGTGAGAGCTCTGAAAGAGGCTTGTGTGTGTCCTCAGTGTGGTGAGAGCTCTGAAAGAGGCTTGTGTGTGTCCTCAATGTGGTGAGGGCTCTGAAAGAGGCTTGTGTGTGTACTCAATGTGGTGAGGGCTCTGAAAGAGGCTTGTGTGTGTCCTCAATGTGGTGAGAGCTCTGAAAGAGGCTTGTGTGTGTCCTCAATGTGGTGAGGGCTCTGAAAGAGGCTTGCGTGTGTCCTCAGTGTGGTGATAGCTCTGAAAGAGGCTTGTGTGTGTCCTCAATGTGGTGAGAGCTCTGAAAGAGGCTTGTGTGTGTCCTCAGTGTGGTGAGAGCTCTGAAAGAGGCTTGTGTGTGTCCTTAATGTGGTGAGGGCTCTGAAAGAGGCTTGTGTGTGTCCTCAATGTGGTGAGGGCTCTGAAAGAGGCTTGTGTGTGTCCTCAGTGTGGTGAGAGCCCTGAAAGAGGCTTGTGTGTGTCCTCAATGTGGTGAGAGCTCTGAAAGAGGCTTGTGTGTGTCCTCAGTGTGGTGATAGCTCTGAAAGAGGCTTGTGTGTGTCCTCAGTGTGGTGAGGCTCTGAAAGAGGCTTGTGTGTGTCCTCAGTGTGGTGAGGCCTGAAAGAGGCTTGTGTGTGTCCTCATGTGGTGAGAGCCTGAAAGAGGCTTGTGTGTGTCCTCATGTGGTGAGAGCTCTGAAAGAGGCTTGTGTGTGTCCTCAGTGTGGTGAAGCCTGAAGAGGCTTGTGTATGTCTCAATGTGGTGAGAGCTCTGAAAGAGGCTTGTGTGTGTCCTCATGTGGTGAGGCCTGAAAGAGGCTTGTGTGTGTCCTCATGTGGTGAAGCTCTGAAAGAGGCTTGTGTGTGTCCTCATGTGATGGTGAGTAGAGCTCTGAAAGAGGCTTGTGTGTGTCCTCAGTGGTGAGAGCTCTGAAAGAGGTTGTGTGTGTCCTCATGTGGTGAGAGCCTGAAAGAGGCTTGTGTGTGTCCTCATGTGGTGAGAGCCTGAAAGAGGCTTGTGTGTGTCCTCAGTGTGGTGATAGCTCTGAAAGAGGCTTGTGTGTGTCCTCAGTGTGGTGAGAGCTCTGAAAGAGGCTTGTGTGTGTCCTCATGTGGTGAGAGCCTGAAAGAGGCTTGTGTGTGTCCTCAGTGTGGTGAGAGCTCTGAAAGAGGCTTGTGTGTGTCCTCAGTGTGGTGAGAGCCTGAAAGAGGCTTGTGTGTGTCCTCAGTGTGGTGAGGGCTCTGAAAGAGGCTTGTGTGTGTCCTCAGTGTGGGAGAGCTCTGAAAGAGGCTTGTGTGTGTCCTCAATGTGGTGAGAGCTCTGAAAGAGGCTTGTGTGTGTCCTCAGTGTGGTGAGAGCTCTGAAAGAGGCTTGTGTGTGTCCTCAATGTGGTGAGGCTCTGAAAGAGGCTTGTGTGTGTCCTCAATGTGGTGAGAGCTCTGAAAGAGGCTTGTGTGTGTCCTCAATGTGGTGAGAGCTCTGAAAGAGGCTTGTGTGTGTCCTCAGTGTGGTGAAGCTCTGAAAGAGGCTTGTGTGTGTCCTCAATGTGGTGAGAGCTCTGAAAGAGGCTTGTGTGTGTCCTCAGTGTGGTGAGAGCTCTGAAAGAGGCTTGTGTGTGTCCTCATGTGGTGAGGCCTGAAAGAGGCTTGTGTGTGTCCTCAATGTGGTGAGGCTCTGAAAGAGGCTTGTGTGTGTCCAGTGTGGTGAGAGCCCTGAAAGAGGCTGTGTGTGTCCTCAGTGTGGTGAAGCCTGAAAGAGGCTTGTGTGTGTCCTCAAGTGTGGTGAGAGCTCTGAAAGAGGCTTGTGTGTGTCCTCAATGTGGTGAGAGCTCTGAAAGAGGCTTGTGTGTGTCCTCAGTGTGGTGAGAGCTCTGAAAGAGGCTTGTGTGTGTCCTCATGTGGTGAGAGCTCTGAAAGAGGCTTGTGTGTGTCCTCAGTGTGGTGAGAGCTCTGAAAGAGGCTTGTGTGTGTCCTCAATGTGGTGAGAGCTCTGAAAGAGGCTTGTGTGTGTCCTCAGTGTGGTGAGTGCCTGAAAGAGGCTTGTGTGTGTCCTCAGTGTGGTGAGAGCTCTGAAAGAGGCTTGTGTGTGTCCTCAGTGTGGTGAGAGCCCTGAAAGAGGCTTGTGTGTGTCCTCAGTGTGGTGAGAGCTCTGAAAGAGGCTTGTGTGTGTTTCTCAGTGTGGTGAGAGCTCTGAAAGAGGCTTGTGTGTGTCCTCAGTGTGGTGAGTGCCTGAAAGAGGCTTGTGTGTGTCCTCAGTGTGGTGAGAGCTCTGAAAGAGGCTTGTGTGTGTCCTCAGTGTGGGTGAGAGCCCTGAAAGAGGCTTGTGTGTGTCCTCATGTGGTGAGAGCCCTGAAAGAGGCTTGTGTGTGTTCTCAGTGTGGTGAGAGCTCTGAAAGAGGCTTGTGTGTGTCCTAAGTGTGTGAGGCCCTGAAAGAGGCTTGTGTGTGTCCTCAATGTGGTGAGAGCTCTGAAAGAGGCTTGTGTGTGTCCTCATGTAAGTGAAAGAGCTGAAGCCTCATTGAAAAGAGGCTTGTGTGTGTCCTCATGTGGTGAGAGCTCTGAAAGAGCTTGTGTGTGTCCTCAGTGTGGTGAGAGCTCTGAAAGAGGCTTGTGTGTGTCCTCAGTGGTGGTGAGAGCTCTGAAAGAGGCTTGTGTGTGTCCTCATGTGTTGTGAAGCCTGAAAGAGGCTTGTGTGTGTCCTCATGTGGTGAGAGCTCTGAAAGAGGCTTGTGTGTGTCCTCAGTGTGGTGATAGCTCTGAAAGAGGCTTGTGTGTGTCCTCAGTGTGGTGAAACCTGAAAGAGGCTTGTGTGTGTCCTCATGTGGTGAGAGCTCTGAAAGAGGCTTGTGTGTGTCCTCAGTGTGGTGAGAGCTCTGAAAGAGGCTTGTGTGTGTCCTCAGTGTGGTGAGAGCTCTGAAAGAGGCTTGTGTGTGTCCTCAGTGTGGTGAGAGCTCTGAAAGAGGCTTGTGTGTGTCCTCAGTGTGGTGAGAGCTCTGAAAGAGGCTTGTGTGTGTCCTCAATGTGGTGAGAGCTCTGAAAGAGGCTTGTGTGTGTCCTCAATGTGGTGAGAGCTCTGAAAGAGGCTTGTGTGTGGTCAGTTGTGTTGTGATAAAACTGGAACTGAAAAAACGGCACAGCATTCCTGGCACTGTCATTCCCTCTGAGCTGATTGTCAAACCTTGGCAGCTGAGTAGGCCACTGTAATACTAATGAGAGAGAGAGAGGAGAGAGAGAGAGAGAGAGAGAGAGAGAGAGAGAGAGAGAGAGAGAGAGAGGGGGGGAACGGAAACGGAAACGGAAACGGAATTTTATTGAATTAAGGCCAAAGCCCCATTTGAAGGGGGGTGAATTCACAAATGATATACGATAATGAACAAAGCAAAGCTAAACAAAGTAAAAAAAAAAACCCAACCCCCTCACACAAAAAGCAAATAAACAGCATGCTAACATTTTTTCTCATAGATCAGTGAAAAGTTTGTACAGATGTGCAAGGTTTTTCAGAATCAGTCGTCATATTCGCGTGCCTTTGAAAAGCTTTATACAAATATAAGCACATGTTCTTCACAATGTGTTCGTTCTGACTAGACACGGGCAGAGATGCACGGAACAGACATGGGTGTGCATAAAACGTAGGAATATATTCACTTCTCAGGTCACTGAGAGCAGGACAGCAGAGTAATATATTATATAATTCGTCCTCTTTTGCACTTTTACACATAGGACATGTTGAAGTATTGTCTGAATGCTTTTTACATCGATCGCGATGTGTTGTCATGTCAGTGACCCCTATAGTCTAAACATCGTCAGATGCCGCTTGATGTTTTTTGTCTAGCAGAAGATATCTTTCACAGTTTCAAGAGGATTTAAAAGTACTGTACCAGGAGAATCTTTCACTTTGCTTCATGTGATCTTCCCAATATTGCCACATGCAATCAATCTTAAATGTTAAAAGATCTCCTTATTCGAACCCGCAACTTTTGGATGGGTAGGTGTCTGAAGGCGTGCCCTTTTCAGACGCATGTCTTACCCCACTGCTAACAGACACCTATTGTATCTTGAGACACCTAACTGACACCTGTTGTATCTTGAGACACCTAACAGACACCTATTGTACCTTCATTGAAGATAACATAGACGTTATCACAATTGCACCACTAGAGCATATCATTAAAACACTGTATCTCTAACTAACCAATTAACTAATTAAATAGCTAACCAACTTTAACTAACTATTTATCTTACTAACTTCCTAACTAGTTACCTAACTAACTATTTTTTTCACATTTTGTTTCTGTGCTCTGCCGGAATTCGAACCCGCAACTTTTGGAAGGGTGGGTGTCTGAAGGCGTGCCTTTTTCAGACAGATGTCTTACCCCACTGCTAACAGACACCTATTGTACCTTGTGAAATTTATGCCTTATGAAGTTCACTTTTGTTCCTGCCCGACCAGCAGCTAGTTCAAGTATTCAGTTGTTTCCTACACAAGTCTGTTCGTACGCCTGTTGGGACTCTCCCTTCAACTTTAGAAAGTCTGCTGAACTCAGCACTGCAGAATATGATGCTATCCCCGTACCAAACTGAAGGCAAAGGAAACCACATTGTCGTCGTCCTGAGATTCAATCCTATAACCGATTTTTCCATGCCACGTTACTACCACAGCGTCCATGCTGTGTATCGCAGAAAGTGCCACTTCCAGGTAAACAGGGATAACACTGTGAAACACAGAAGAAGCCAAGGGTAGGCAAGGCAGCCCTTTCATCTCCATCTGGTTTATTTTTGCCAATTCCACCCAGGTCGTTGTATGGTGCTGATGCTGATAGTGAGAAAATTGTTTATACTGATAAACATGTAGCTGACAATAATCATCGTTTGCCTTCCTCTGTTAATTAACCAGTCTTTGTATGACATTCAAAGCAATGAACGGCAAACTGACATGAAACTGTGTGGCGCCAATACACAGTTAGTGATAGCGCGCGATGACTCTAAGTAAAAGTGCATAGCAGAAACGGATTTGCATATGACTGTCAGTGTAAAAAATACTGAAGGCTATGAACAGGAAAAATGCAATCCAACGGGATTCAAAATCGACGCATTTACCCGACACAGAGCACAAAACTAATGTGAGTGTTAGAACATCAAGCACATGTGGCACATACAGCGCCTATCTCCCTACAAAAGCTAATGTATAGCAGCACATAGAATCTTGTCAACAAAACGTTCACACACAAATAGTGGCAACTACTGCGGAAAGAGGGAACAGCTTGGTGAGTCTCCTCCGTGTTTGTGGCGAAGTTCAACAAGTCACTTCTATCTGTAGCACAGATGATGTGAAAGGAAATCATCACCAGGACCCATCGTGACTGTTGTGTTGTAAAGTTGTGAAGTGGAATTTTGTTACTATGTGTGATTGACAGTCCGAGTATCATTTACAAATATATTTCATACCACGATGTGGGTTCCATGTCACGATGAACGTTTGTAAAGGCCAGTTGTACAACGTTGTTTCGACATAAGTTCCCCCATCCCATTCATCCACAGTCCGTTTTTGTGAATGGGCCTTAATAGCCTAAACCATATTAAACTATTCACATTCATATTCGTATCCGTATTCTCTCTCTCTCTCTCTCTCTCTCTCTCTCTCTCTCTCTCTCTCTCTCTCTCTCTCTCTCTCTCTCTCAAAAGCTACAAATTGAATGGGTATGTGAATTAATACCTAAATACCTAAGTAAATGTCTTAATAAATAAACAAATAAACAATATATAGATAAATGAATACATTAATATATGAACAAAATGATAAATGAATCAATCAATAAATAAATAAATGAGAAAAAAGACAGGATGATTTGATATACCATGAAGATTTGAGAAGATTAAAACTTCATTGAGGATAACATAGACGTTGTCACAATTATACCACTAGAGCATATCATTAAAAGAAATATCTCACTAACTAAATAATAACTTACTAATGAAATAGATAACTAACTAACCAACTACGTTACTAACTGCCTGACTAACTAATTCTTTCACATGGTTTTTTTTCTTCCCCCTTCTTTATGCTCTGCCGGAATTCGAACCCGCAACATTCTGACGGGTGGGCGTCTGAAGGCGTGCGCTTTTCAGACAGGTGTCTTACCCCACTGCTGACAGCCACCTGTAGTACCTTTCCAAATTTATGCCTTATGAAGTTCATTTTTGTTCCAGCCCGACCAGCAGTTGTTCAAATATTTAGTTGTTTCCTACACAACTCTGTTCGTATTCCTGTTGGGAGTCTGTTCTACCTGGAGCACAGGTGTTAAGAAAGGAAATCCTCACCAGGATCTATCCTGACTGTTGTGTTGTAAAATTGTGAAATGGACTACTATTAAGTGTGATTCACAGTCCAAGTGTCATTTACAAATATATTTCATACTACGATGTGGGATCCATGTCACGATGAATGTTTGTAACGGCCAGTTGTACAACGTTCTTTCGACATAAGTTTCGTGTGTGTGCCTCCCTCCCCCCTCCATTTCTCCCCAGCCCCCACCCTACCCCGTTCCCCAATCCCTTTACTCCATAATCTGTTTTTTTGTGAATGGGCCTTACTAGCCTAAGCCACATTAGACTATTTGCATTCGTATTCGTACTCTCTCTCTCTCTCTCTCAAAATGGAATACCGATATAAATTAATACCTAAATGACTAAATAAATGACTTAATAAATAAACAAATAAAATAATAGATAAATAAATAAATGAGTATATAAAATAAAAAATATGAATGAATGAATGATTGAGAAAAAAAGACAGTAAGGTTTGATATACCGTGGAGATTATAGAAAATGATTAAAGCTTCATTGAGGATAACAAAGACGTTGTCACACTTGCACCGCTAGAGCATAATTATGCCAAGATATTTAGAACAGTTTACAACGGACATTTCTTCACCATTTAAGAACCATCTCTCTTTTGCTGCTAGATATCCACCTCTCCTAAACACCACAATGTTACTTTTGTTCATGTTGATGTTTAGTTGTAGTCGAGATGCTGCATTATAAACATTGTTTAGTTGATTTAGGAGATAGATCAATAGTGTTTCAGACAGCAATGCAATATCATCCGCTAAGAATGAAATGAATAATTCAGTGGAACTAGAAATGAGTCTTGTCCCATGTATTCTATTTTGAATTATATCTTGAGCTAATTCATTTATGAATAAGGAGAAAATAACATAACAGGGCTACAGGCGTCACCCTGCACAACACTTCTTGTACACGTGATATAGTCAGTAAAGTCAGCGCCACATCTGACCTTTGCTTTAACACAGTCATACATAAATTTTAAATGTAATTAATAGCAAACCACCAAGAAAACGTTGACAAACGAATCACAAGACAAAACACGACGCGTTTCGACCTCTTAGGTCTTCTTCAGGCAAGATACAAAACACTGAGGACAACGAAAATGAACGAGCAATTACTTATCTTCATTCACTTCAGCGCAAGATGGGCGTTGAATGAAAACGAGGCTGTCAAGAAGGAGACAATGTGTGAGTCGAGGTAGTCATGATGATAGTTATATTACTGATAGGAATAATGATAATGGTAATGATGATGATCAAACTATGAAAATAATAAATAAATACAGGATTACTACCACCTTTGGTGATAATATGGCAATAGCAGTTGTAGTACGGGAGAGAGTGGGTTAGACAATTCTTAAACAGCATGGTTGCCGTGGCAACGGTCTTAGTGGTGATGGCGGTGGTGATGTTAATGGTAGTGATGGTAATATCAATAATAGCAATCGTATTGATAATAATGATGATAATGCTAACAACTATAGCAACGGTAATGTTTAGATTTCCGCCTGCAGTCACCTCGCTTTGCAACTAGATCTAACAGTCATACATACTTTTAATATCCGACAAAACATAGCGACTTTCTTTACGGAACGACAATACATAAATGCATTAACAGTAAACACAAAAGCACCACAAACAGAACGAAAACACAACAGCACCGCTGGCATCTTAAGGAGTGTATTGCAGGAAGCACCACAGAAGGCCTTGGACTTGACATGAACAGCCCCAAATCAGAGCAATTAACCAAGCTGTTTACAATTTGCAAGTGGAAGTCGACCCCTGAGAGAGAGAGAGAGAGAGGAGAGAGAGAGAGAGAGAGAGAGAGAGAGAGAGAGACAGACAGACAGAGACAGACAGACAGACAGACAGACAGAGAAATCCTGAAAATGGTGCTGGTGGAAGGGGCAGGAATTGAGTATTGGGGGGCAGGATGGAGTCGATGGCATACAGAGAGAAAATACAGAGAGATACACCCGAACGTGGTTGATTCGCAAATCCCCGAGGAGATATGGTAGATGGGAACAACCACAGACAGAAAAAGTTGATGGGAACAACTCTGTTGGAAGACCTGGTGAAATGAACATATCTAAATTTCAACGATTCCAGCATGACGACAAAACATAATAAGCAGCGAGAATACTATTGAATATGTTGGACACCCCCAAAGCACACGAACTAAACCACGAGGTCAAGCGAAGCGCGAACTGATGGAACGTACTGAGCAAAGGTTAGGCCCGGACCACTGGCCGATAAACCGTGTCATCTTCCTATCTTTCACATCTCACGCTGATTGATAGGAATTAAAGTCGTCCGCGCTGTCAGCTTTCCGCATTGTTGAACTGCGTGAAGATAGCATACCACATTATGGGGCAGGGAGCAACGCCAGCTGCTGCTGCCAATACTGCTACTTCTGCTGCTGCTATTGTTACTACTACTACTACTACTACCACTATGGCTGTTAATGCTACTGCTGTTGCTGCTACTGCTACTGCTGCTGCAATTACTACTACTTCTGACACTTTCTCCACTGTTGCACTTTAGGTTTCTTTTTGGGCAGTATTCCCAAGTCAATTTCTTTTCACTTTTTTTTGCTTTTAAACCCCCTCATCATATTTTTTTTAGGCAAAATTGACTGAACCCAGTCGAACGACACGTGGTCCTGAAGATGGAACGTGACCCAGGGACGAACCCTTTCCAGTGTGGTGTGAATCCATGGAGCATATCGTTCAGCAACATTATGACACAAAATGTTGTGGCACAACAATTTCAGACCTTATTTTCATGAAACTTTATGGAATGCTGTTCCGGGATGAAAGTGGTCAATATCTGTGTGGATCCAAGGTGGAAATCTGGACCAAAGGGCAAAATCGTAGTTTCATTTATGACACATTTTCCACTTCATATGAACATCACTAATATGACTTGTTAAACAAATGCAAATAATCGTTTTTTCACGGAATATTAAAACTTTCTTGTGATATGAATGTTGAAATCTTATTATATCTATGTCACATTAAAGAAAAAAGCCCATTGGGAGTATACCAACTTTTACTGCCCTTGAGGGAAATAATCTTATTTTCAGCTGAAAGAGAAAAAAACTAACGAAGAAAGATGCCGATATTCGCGAAGACCTCCAAAAACAAGACCATCACTGATGAGAACATCAAAGCCAACATGCTGAGCGTGGACAGACACCCACTTGACCAACAGACTTGGACCTGTCATGGAACATGGCTGTACTGTTTCTGATCTCAGCTACTTCTGCTTCTCTTTCTACCCGGAGGTTTGAAGATCGTCCTACAGACGTTTCCTAAAAAGATCATCACCATAGAAATAAAAATGGATCCGCAGACTCTATTGGAAAGGTCCAGGCCTAGAGCCGGGACAAATAAACCATGCAACATCTTTTGGAATGAAAGTATCTCTTAATTCCGAGCACTGCGAATCTCTAGCCGTCCTGACCTCGAAGATGCAGACATTGGCAGTGAGTTGATGCATTTCACATCTTTTAACAGTTCGTGGCTATCTGCCATATACACATTAGACCTCATTAGTACGTTTCGACCTCGTCTCTCGCAGAGCAGACACCATCACTTCATTTACCTACAAAACCTGTGCTGTCAAAGTGTGCCCAGCTTCACTGCACGTAAAAGAAATAACGAGGTCGAAGCAACGACTTGTATCAATTAAAAGATTTGATTTGGTGAACATCGTCTTAATTTACAAGGTGGTCCAAAAACAGTTTAAAAAAATCATGTCAAACTATTTTTAAAGATTTACGCGGGAGATGAAATTCACCATAATATCATTAACTGATTAAAGTCAGCCTCGTATACGGTATATGCGTGTTCTTAATCAAATTCATATGAAATGGAGAGTATTCGTCCAAACAGCCCGGTAGTGCAGTTCCCTCGAGGGAGGCATACACTGCATTAGAATTGGTTTCAAAGTGAGGTGACTGCAGGCAGAAACTGAAACAGAGTTACAAGATTTGCTGTTTCGCCGGACGAAAGAGACAAATGACAAGAGAAAACACGACGCGTATTGACCTCTTGGGTCTTCTTCAGGCAAGGCAAACCACATTGAAGACAATGAAAACGAAGAACGAACAATCAGTTACCTCCTCAAACTGGGCGCAAAATGGACGCGGATTGAAAACGAGCCTCAAGACAATGAAAACGAAGAACGAACAATCAGTTATTTCCCCTAACTGGGCGCAAAATGATGTGGAATGAAAATGAACCTCGTATGATTAATCATTCAGGTCAATGCCCTGTGACGTCTTTTTTTTTTCTGACAGCAGGTCAGCATTATGTTTGGGCACAAAAGAGAGAGAGAGAGAGAGAGAGAGAGAGAGAGAGAGAGAGAGAGAGAGAGAGAGAGAGACAGACAGACAGACAGACAGACAGACAGAGACAGAGAGAGAGAGAGACAGAGAGACAAAGACAGAGACAGAGTGGGGGGGGGGGGGAGGGGGAGAGGGGGGGGGGGCATTTATGATAGCAGTGTCGAAAACAATGTCTTTCAAAAAGTAAAAATGATTTCGGCTAGTGATCTGTCTGTATTTGTCTCTCTCTGTCCTTGTGTCTGTCTGTCTGTCTGTCTGTCTGTCTGTCTGTCTGCCTGTCTATTTGTCTGCCTGACTGTCTCTCTGTGTGTCTGTGTGTCTTCTGTCTGTCTGTCTCACCCTTCGCCCCCTACAGACATGGAGTCTCTTCTCTCTCTCTTCTCTCACTCTCTCTCTCTCTCTCCACACACACACACACACACACACACACACACACACACACACACACACACACACACACACACACACACACACACACAAACACACACACGTCATGATATTCCGGAAACGTGGCTATTTAGGTATAAAAGAATGTTAGTTCTTTGGAGTTAACCGATTAGATGATGTAAATTCTTATTGATATTCAGGCAATACTTTTTCAACAAAGCTTAGTCTTAATATTGCTACTGGCTACGATCTTGTCATTCACATCAAGAAAGCTTCCCTAGAAATTCTAAAAGTGTTAAGAACACTCGGCTGTTTTTGGCTGTATTGTTCCTTAGGCTTTTAGATGCTCACATGGTTCCTTCTCCTTTATACGGGTAAGAACTATGGGGTTGCAAACCACTAAATTCTGTCCAAATAATCATTTACAGGCCTGTAAACAATTGCTGAACGTCCCCGTTTATCCCTAATGATATTGTAATGAAGTAGATTTCCGAAATACATCATTTCAGGAACGAGATTTGGGGCGCATTCAGCTTTGGTTTCGGCTACGCAGACAGCCGGCGTCAAGGTACTCCGAAAAAGTTTGCGATATGCTTTTTGATTTGCAAAACAGATACAAAAAGATGAAAATTGGGTCACCCTTATAAAAAAACTTTGTTCAAACGATTTGAGTCTGTCTGGATGTTTGGAAAGGTAGGCGAAGAGTAAAACTTTATACAAACATTCAAAGAACGCCTTGAAAATACTTTTGGATTCATATGTATGAGACAACAATCGGTCTGAACTGAAGAAATCATTTTAAAGTATCTTTGAACTGGAAAAGTGTTTCGAATTAATTAATAACAGGCTCTTTAAACCTGAGCTTCCCCGAAGTTGGAGTATGGCTGCATTAATGGTGGGATTAAAAAAAACGGTCATGCACACAGAACTCCACTCCCTTTGTTGGGTAGATGGGATTAATCCTTGCCTGTCTGCACAGGGCGTGTCTGTAGGAGTATCAGCCTGCATACGCAGAAGAGGTGGAAAAAAAGAATACTGAGCGAGTGCGTTTTGGATCGGGCGTTTCAAGTATACACAGCATTAATCTTCGTTTTTTTTGTCCATGGATCAATCTGGTTCTCCTTCCAGTGTCAAGCTGTCAATAAGGATGAACTCCATGAGCGATTAGAATGCCAACATTAGAATGAATGCAGAGCCAAGTACTATATTCATAGTGCAGGGACCTTCTTTCGAAACATGAGCTAAACGCAAGGATTTTAAACACCAGCCTATATGCTCAACTGCTTTGGGGGGGGGTGTGTGTGTGTGCGTGTGTGTGCGTGCGTGCGTGCGTGCGTGCGTGCGTGCGTGTGTGTGCGCGCGCGTGCGTGCGTGCGTGTGTGTGTGTGTGTGTGTGTGTGTGTGTGTGTGTGTGCGTGCGTGCGTGCGTGCGTGTGTGTGTGTGTGCGTGCGTGCGTGCGTGCGTGCGTGCGTGCGTGCGTGCGTGCGTGCGTGTGTGTGTGTGTGTGTGTGCGTGCGTGCGTGCGTGCGTGCGTGCGTGTGTGTGTGTGTGTGTGTGTGTGTATGTGTGTGTGTGTGTGTGTGTGTGTGTGTGTGTGTGTGTTAGCGCCTGCACACGCTTATCCATATATGATAGTACTGAGGGGAAAAGGATAAGGAGACGCGGAGACAGGGAAGATGGAATGAAAGGTACAGGAGAAAGGAGCTTGGATGGACGCGCTCTATTGGATACTTTCATCGGCAGCTTTACGTTCTTATTGCCGAAGAGACACACAGCTGCAAGTCACGGAGCGCGTCATGAGCGTTCTCTTATTGCCAGTGATCTGGGGGTTGGCTGCTATGTGTCCAAAGCCATCACAGCTGGAGCTGACCGGTCAATCACAAACAGACCAGAACGAAAAGTAATCAGCAGGATTCCCCATAAAGAAGCCAATGTTTATGACTCGTGTCTCTGATCATAGTAATCTAGATCATGGTAATCTAAAGAGTCTAATGACATGCCATTGTTTTGTCATTGTAGATAGATAGATAGATAGATAGATAGATAGGCATTGATGATGAAATTACTGAACTGGCTGAAGCAATAGCTACATATACTAAAGAGAGCGCTCCTAGTCCAAACGAGATACGTTATCCAGACATAAAACAGGTCTCAGAAGAGAGCAGAACCCGTCTCTGCAGTCTATACCAGGACGTTTTTGATGAAGGATATGTCCTAGAAGACTGGGCACACAGCTACCTAAAAGCTTTGCTGAAACCAGGAAAGCATCATCATCGGTTAATAATGTCTATCACTATGCAAAATATAGAAGGAAAGCTCACGGAACGAATCGTGGAGGAAAATGTGCAAGAGACCTTGAAAGTTGACAAATATTCCTCCCAATCGAGGCGTCTGCAGTACATGGGCAAACGCAACCACTTTTGTCTATGAAATATATGAAGGATTCCAAAGAAAGGAAGAAATACTGGCATTTGCAATAGATCTGGAAGATGCATTCAACAAAGGCCGTGTCTTCCTTTTCTTGGAGCTAATCCATGATTATGGACTCGGCGGGACACTTACACGATGGATTTCAGCAACACGTGAGGAGCGAAATGTCATCTGACGATTTGGAGACAGGACGTCTGAACCTCATAAACTCTCAATGGGATTACCTCAAGATCCCCCCTCTCCCTCCGTGTTTTATACAATGTTTACTCTGAAGGCCTTGCAGATCTCAATGGGAATGAAATTTCACGCACATTGACATTAGCAGATGATGGCCTTATCTACAAAACATCAAAGAACGCTCAAGGAAGAAAGAAAGCAGTTCAGCAGCACTTGAACAACATTGCTCAGTGGTGTCAAGAAACTGGATCGTCCATCAACTCTACAAAAACCCAGACACCGGTCTACACTCTCAACAACAAGACATAAGGACAACTATCTTCACCACTTTCCTTCAATGGAACTCAAATTGAATCAACTAGCAACTTACGCTATTTGTGTATAAACTTAGATAGAATGCTGACCTGCAGAAAACATGTTGAGAATATTGTTTGTAGCTGCTAAACGGGCCTGTTTGCCATGTAGTAATGGCAGATAAAGGCATTTGAACAGCATCACTCTACCAACTGTATCATTCAGTGTGAATGCTTATGGATTAAGGTGATTAATTATGGATTAAGGCTTACAACACTGTCCAGGAGCATTCTTCTCAAATTAGAACGAATTCAAAACGAAGCATTGAGACTGATTTGGAGAACTATGAAGGGACACACGATTGAAACTGTAAATTCCTGCTTGACCTTCCTCCATGCAGGCAAGACACAAGCTACAGCAGGTGAAGGCATATTTCATAGCACTCGAAAATCCCCAAAACCCACTACATGCGTAAGTCAAGGAAACAAAAAGGCACTCGCCTAGGACGTCGAAAATCATAGTGGGACATGCAGAAGACAGTATACAGCTTGTTTGCCAATTATCAGAACTTAAAGAAACGAAGGATTAGGGAAAATTCCAAGACCACTTCAAACACCTCTACCAAGCTGTCATCGCTATAGAGCTTGGATGACACTGTCGAGAATGGACAGAAATTCAGACACGGGTGGAAAACGTCGGCATCACAGAAGCTATGGTTATGTAGTCTGACGGTTCCGTCACCAAAGGTAAGTCAGGCGGGGATACACAGTGAAGCAAAATGGACGAACTATCCAGGAAGACAATGGTGCATACTGTTCAACAACTTCCAAGTCTAACAATGGAGACAGAAACGGTGGCATAAGCGGTGGCACTGGCTCTCATCCACAGACCAACTTGGAAGTCAACAAGCCATGATACTGACTGACTCA
>CM065717.1:55771596-55776596 GCA_033310375.1 Conus canariensis
ACACACACACACACACGCACACACACACACACACACGCACACACACGCACACACACACACACACACACACACACGCACACACACGCGCGCGCGCGCGCGCGCGCGCGCGCACACCACACACACACACACACACACACACACACACATTTATAGTGTATATATATTCCAATGCAGAAAGAGAATGTAAGAAGCAGCATTTATCAAGACAGCCTGAGGAAGAAGGAACAGCGATTCAGGAGGCAATCAAGCTCACTGGCATATATTCATGTTTAACATTCTTGTTGGAGAGTGGTTTTCAAGGCAGTGTAGAATGAAAGTTAACATTGTTGTTGACGGCGGAGAGAGAGAGAGAGAGAGAGAGAGAGAGAGAGAGAGAGAGAGAGAGAGAGAGAGAGAGAGACAGACAGACAGACAGACAGACAGACGCAGAGACAGGGACAGAGAGAGAGAGAGAGAGAGAGAGAGAGAGAGACAGACAGACAGACAGACAGACAGACAGACGCAGAGACAGAGAGAGAGAGAGAGAGAGAGAGAGAGACAGACAGACAGACAGACAGACGCAGAGACAGAGAGAGAGAGAGAGAGAGAGAGAGAGAGAGAGAGAGATATATATTCAAACATACGTTGATGTTCAGAGGGGATGGGGGTGGCAGTCAAGAAAAAAGAAAAAGAAAAAGCAGAAAGCCAAACATAAAAAAGAAATTGAGAAAAAAAAGATAACTCCATTATACCCCCCCCCACACACACACCCTCAAAAAAGAGTACATAATTATGATTGGTTATATGAGCAGCACGCTGGCTCACACACATATGCTGCATTAGTTATTATAGATCTTTCACATACTGAATTGCACGCACTGACAGCGTGTCCAATCATTAACATGAGCAAACTATTTTGAAATATAGTACTAGTAAACAGCATCAATCACGTTGGAAAAGTAAAGAAAGATACATGTTGCTGATGATACAGTACTCACATACATGTAGATACACATTGGTGATAAGGATTACACTGCATAGCAATATAATTGGTGCAACATCTATATAACAAAAACTGTCTGTAGGATTATGACCTTCGATGGCATTAAAGCTCAGACAGCAGCGAATTCCAAAGAAGAGGACCCGAATAACAGACATGTTTCCAAAAGGTCAGTTCGAGGTATGGGACTTGGTGGTTTGTAAAATATCTTGTATTCATGCTGAATGTGGACTGAATACCTTGTAGGGCAAATCCAATAGATTTTGGTTTTTTTTTTTGCATGAACAGTCCTCAATTGATAGGAAAGATATCCCTTAATGGAAGAATTGCTACTTGAATATAATCCGTTTCTGGAAGACCCGAGGATTTCAGGGGAGCTGGTTTCTGGGCATACTTATAGATGCTTATTAAAGTGGCATTAAATTTGCTCTCGTTGTATCAAATAGTGCGGACAGTAGTTGGTTAAAGAAAGTAGGTTTGCATTCAGGAATATATTTCTTGCCTGAAACTTAAAAAAAATGATGAATCCTGCATGATTCACATACATTCGTCTAAACACTGTTTTGCGTAATGTTTTGATGTGAGCAGTCCATAAACATTGTTGTCAGTTATTTTGTCTAAAACACAATAATTGTCCACTCTTTCAACTTTTACAGTGCTGACGAAAACAGAAGAGGACTGTTTTATATTTTGCTGTCTTTGACGGGTTGTTATAAGCATGATTTTTGTCTTACTTGGGTTTAGTGAAATATTTTTCACATTGCACCATTCACTTCAGATGTCAACACACTTTTTGCAATGATGCATATGCAGAATTATGGTTAGAGCTGTTTGTAAGAATCGTGGTGTCATCACGAAAAAATTCACACGATTCTTCGACATGAAGAGGCAGATCGTTTAGATAGAAAATTGAAGAGAACCTGAAACTGAGCCCTGGAGCCCGGGCGGGGCGACTATCCCCAACCCGGCGGGTCCCCGGGTGGCGGATAGGGGGTCGGCCCCCAGATATGAGGGTTAGCTGCGATATAAGTCAGGCTTGCCTGGTCGAATAAGCAGTCCCGGACCAACTGGCGATGTTCCTACCAGGACGGGGCGGGGTAACAGGTGGCACTGTTACACCATATCAACTTCCCCATGTGTCCTATGACGGGTTCATCATGCGAGTAAGAGGCGCATAAAAACCTCTAGCCCCGGGGAAGGAAAACCTCGGAGAAACAAACCAGGGATGGGGATGCTCATTAGCCTTGGTTGGCAAGTCGCCTACGAGAGGGAAACTCGGACAAGAAAACCAACGCCGAAGACGGATGTACTGGGCCCTTGGCGCGTAACGGCAGTACAACGCATCTACATCATGGATGGACAACCTCACTGACTTTCGATATGGTGCTCTACTAGAGGAGTCCCGCCGGGCTAGTAGAGTGCCGGGCCCTGTGCCTCAAAAGGGCCCACCCCATGCGTCTGGTGGTCACCCCGTCCCGGTGAGAGGAGCCAGGCATCGGAGGCGGAGGGAAAATGCTACTGGCCGAAAAAACATCTGACCCCGGAGAAACCCCTAGACCACTCAACATTCTCCAGTGGAATGCAGAGGGCGTCTACCACAAAAAGATCCCACTTACCGAGAGAATGTACACAGAAAACATTGATGTGGCCTGTATCCAAGAGACACACCTGAAACCCAATCACAAGTTCAGAGTCAGAGGTTACCAAACCTTCAAGATGGACAGAGAAGGAAGGCCGAAAGGAGGAGTGCAGATACTCATCAAAAACAATATTCCAGCCTCAGAATTTACAGTGGACACAAATCAGGAAGCTGAAATCCACGGAATCAAGATTACAGTGGACAAGACTGTCATCACCATCTTCAACGTGTACTGCCCACAAGACAAAGAGCTCTCTCTACAGAAAATGGACATACCATCAGAGAACTGCTTAGTAGTAGGTGACTTTAACAGCCACTCAACCTGTTGGGGTTACAGTGAGAATGACCGAAGAGGAGACGAAGTGGAGGACTGGCAGATAGAGAGCAACCTGCTTCTGCTGAATGATCCAGAAGACCCACCAACCTTCTTCTCTCGCCGATGGCTCACCACGACCACCCCAGATCTTGCCTTTGCCACTGACGACCTTGCCCAAAAAACCAGCAGGAAGGTACAGAACCAGTTGGCAGGCAGCGACCACAGACCAGTACTACTGGCCATCAATTTGCAGTACACATCAAGCAATGCCAAGTCCTTTCCCAGATGGAATTATAAGAAGGCGGATTGGGAGATGTTCGATGGCCTCTCTGACGAGTATTGTAAGACCATCAAAGTGGACGATTACAACACCAACAGAGCCACCAAAAACTTCAACCAAGCCATCCTGAAAGCAGCCTCAGAGGCAATTCCACGTGGCGCCCGAAAGAACTACAGGCCATATTAGACAGAAGAACTGCAGGAGCTTGAAGATGAAGTGACAAGGACTAGAGAGGAGGTGGAAAACAACCCATCACAAGAAAAAAAACATCACTCTCAAAGCCTGCACTGCCAAATACAGAAAGGCCTACATCCAAGCTGCAAGAACAAGCTGGATGGAGAAAACAGAAAAGCTGAACCTTGACAGAGATGGCAACAAACTTTGGAAACTGACCAAAGCCATGAATAATGAAGAGACAAGGTCAGTGCCTGTCACGCTCCAAAAAGATCAGGAGATTGTGACAGGGAGAGAGGCAGCGAACTGCTTCATAGACAGCTATGAGCAGACCAGCAACATCTCTGTGACAGAGGACAGAAAACAACAAGTCCATGATGAAATGAAGACTCATCAGGATGACCAAGACCAACCTGATTACATGGACAGGCCTTTCAAACTGAAAGAATTAGAAGAAGCCGCAAAATCTTTACAGGACAAAAAATCTCCAGGTCCTGACAAAGTCACCAACGAGATGCTCAAACACCTCGGCACCAAAGCAAAGACCAAACTCCTTGCTCTCTTCAACAACAGCTGGAAGACAGGGCATGTTCCACAAAGCTGGCGAGAAGCTGATATGGTGCCGTGCCCATCCATAAGAAGGGCAAAGACAGAATCAGGGCTGACAGCTATCGCCCCATCAGCCTCGTCAGCTGCGTGGGCAAGCTCCTAGAGCGTATGATCAATTCGCGGCTAGTTTGGCACCTGGAGAAGGACAACATCATCACTCCAGAGCAGGCAGGCTTCCGCCAACATCATTCCACTGAGGATCAAGTGACCTACATAGCCCAGAAGATCGAGGATGGCTTCCAGGACAAACAGCATACTCTGGCGGTGTGGATAGACATGGAAAATGCGTACGACAAAGTCTGGAAGGATGGCCTCCGGAGAAAACTCCAGAAGAGTGGTGTGACTGGCTGTATGTACCAATGGATCTCGCAGTACCTGAAAAATAGGAAGGCCCGAGTCCATGTCAACGGAGCATACAGTCGGAAGAAGACAATGAGAGAAGGAGTCCCTCAAGGAGGTGTCCTCAGCCCTACCCTGTTCCTTGTCTTTATCAACGACATCGTCAGAGATGTGCCACGCAAAGTCCAAGGAGCCATCTATGCAGACGAACTTGTCCTATGGTGCTCGGAAGAGCACCTCACAACTGCCAACTACAGGCTACAGCAGGCGTTGAATGTTCTCGAAAGCTGGACAAAACAGTGGCTGGTAACAATTAACGCCAAGAAGACCACTTACACAGTTTTCAGCCTCTCACCCAAAGAACAGAAGGCCAACCTGAGCATCAATGGACAAACTCTGCTTGCTGAAAATAACCCCACGTACCTGGGAGTCACCTTTGACAAACGCCTGACGTGGAAGAAGCAAGCAGAGAAAACAGAATTAAGAGCAAAAGTACGCCTTGCCCTCATGAAGAAGCTGGCAGGAACAACATGGGGTGCAGACAACACGACCCTCAGGAGACTGTACACTGGTAGAGTCAGGCCAGTGCTGGAGTATGACATGACTGCATGGGGAACTACAGCCAAATCCAATTTTGAACGGATCAGCAAGATTCAGAATCAAG
>CM065717.1:55781596-55791596 GCA_033310375.1 Conus canariensis
GTGTGAAACAAGGTTGTCTGTTGAACCCCTCACTTTTCTCATCTTCATTACTGAGCTGGCCATTGATTTGCCAAGAAGAAGTAAGCATGGTATTCAGCTTATTACAGGTCCTCTTCTGTATGGTGTTCCCCAGGGCTCTGTCCTTGGACCAGTTCTTTTTACCCTTTATTCTCAGCCCTTATCTGACGTTATTTCTGCCCATGGCTGTGACTTCCACAAGTTCGCAGATGACACTGAACTCTCTAAGAGCGCAACCACCAGCGATTTTCAAGGTGCTCAATCAGATATTACCGCATGTTTTAGGGACGTAAAAGTCTGGATGACCAGCAACAAACTCAAGCTGAATAGTGACAAAACCGAGATCATGGCTGTTGGTACCTCCTCTCGTGTCAAGACGGTTAAAGCTGAGTCGGCAGAAATTGATGGTGTTGTTTTACCTTTCAAAGAGTCAGTGAAATATTTAGGTGTCAGCATTGATCAAACGCTCTCTATGCAGAACCAAATATCTAATGTTTGTCGTGCATGCTTCCTGGAATTGCGACGTATTGCTTCTATCCGGTCTTACCTCTCCACACAGGCAACAATCAGACTCATCACCGCCATGGTAATGTCCCGACTAGACTACTGTAACTCTGTGTTAGCAGGACTTCCTTCAGAACAGCTTGCACGATTACAAAGGGTGCAAAACAGTGCAGCTCGGCTTGTTCTCAAAAAGCGTAAAAATGAGCATATTACACCTTTGTTACGTGAACTCCACTGGCTTCCCATCAAATATTGATGGCAGTTCAAAATCGCAGTTTTTGCCTATCGTTTCTTTGATGGGACACTCCCACAGTATCTTTCTGCTTCTCTGTCCACATATCAAACTTCTCGGTCTCTTCGCTCATCTTCTCAAAAACTTCTGAAAATTCCTAGGCGCTCGTTAAAGACAGTCGGTGAGAGAGCATTTAGCTTTAGTGCGCCCACTCTTTGGAATTCTCTTCCTGACAGCTTACGTGACCTGCCTACATTATCTAAATTCAAGTCAGAGTTAAAAACATACTTCTTTAGGAAAGCCTTCTTCAACCATAATATCTGAATGCTGTGTCTATTATTATGACCTGACTTTTTATGTACTGCATGCATAACTGTATTGTTTACGCTTGAACCGATGAACTTGATAAGTGCGCCTGTGTCGGTATGTGTGTGTGTGTGTGTGTGTGTGTGGTGTGTGTGTGTGTGTGTGTGTGTGTGTGTGTGTGGTGTGTGTGTGTGTGTTGTGAACACATGTTAGTGCGAGTGTTTGAGTGTGTGCTGAGCGCAATGAGTTGATCCCAAGAATTGCGCTATATAAAATCCATACATTATTATTATTATTATTATTACTTTAGAAATGTTTTAATTACTCTTGGCTGATGCTGTAATTCTATTGTCTTATTCAGTCATTGGTCACAAGAGTAAACTCAATAGCTTAAGAATTGAAGCAGACCATTTATGCTTGACAGTCAATCTTGAAACAAAAACGCATTAAAGTGTTTAGAAAAGGAGGGCATTTATCTTCCTGAGGAAGATGGTTTTATGGAAATCATGAAATCAGAATAACGAATTCATACAAATATCTTAGAATATGTTTTACAAAAAGTTGATTATCGCTACTGCTTTGTCTGGGACTTTGAGGAAAGGAAAAGGAAGGAGGGGGGGGGGGGGATTCGTTGAGATATTAAAATCAATAAGGAGATTAAATACAGCAGAACTACATTTGTTTCTGGAACTATTTAATACACACATTGGACCAGTTCTGACTTGTGTAGTCGAAGTTTGTGGTCTTGAGAAAGATAGAGATCTCATAGAAACTATACGTACATTTGACTTAAAAAGATTCCTGAAAGTTCTCTGCACGCCTCAAACAGGTTGGTATATGGAGAAACCGGTAGATATTCTCTCAGTAGAAGAACAACTACGAAATGTATCAGATATTGGCTAAAGCTCCTTACGTTGCCCATGTCACGACGACCCAGATATACATATGAGATGCTTCATGTCACGACTACGCAGATATACATATGAGATGCTTCATGTCACGACTACGCAGATATACATATGAGATGCTTCATGTCACGACTATGCAGATACAGATATGAGATGCTTCTTGTTTTGCAGAAATCTGGGCATAGCAATTGGGAAACCAATGTGCAGAAAGTTTTCAAACTCCATGAAGATCAGTTATGTTCTGCAGGAAGAGTACTGTTTATTTCTGTTATAGCGCCCGTCGCTTTCTATCCGGAATTTACTTAAGCGAGGGCTTTTATGCAGAGACCGCTTTACACAGTCGGGTGTCATAAACTGCCACTGTTGCTAGAATGTTTTTATCAACTTCATAGGTATTGGTACTCCTCACACATTCTTCAAGTAACGAAACACTAAGTAGCCTACTATCCGATGACCTGATAAAATATTTTCAAAGATTTATAAAGACACACTGCTGTTACAAAATATGGTATGGATCTAGTTAACAAATGCAACATGGTTTTCTGTGTGAAATCTTTGCTTCTTCATTAAGAATTGTTCTAAGTGAAGTCAGATGGACGTGCACATTCATACTTCTTAAAACTATGCTGAATGTTGTCTTTCTAAAGTTACTGAAAAGTATCATTATGCTATTAAATTTGAAATCTACAAAATTGATGCATTTTTTTTTTTTATTAAGAATTACTCTAAATTGAAGGCAGGCGGACTTGCACATTCGCACTTCCTAAAACTTTGCTGAATGTTGTCTTTCTAGAATTTATAAAGAGAGACCATGCATTTTCTGCCTCTATACCCATGTAGTCCAAAATGGAATTAATGGTAATCATTATTTAAAATACAACTCATATGTTTCTCACCAGCCCGTCCCCACCTCATAAACACTTGTGAGGTCAAGCACTGTTGTGCGAGGACCAGTTTTAAAAACATGTGAACTTTGAACCAAACTCAAGGACTTAAAAAAAAAGGTCTTATGTACTTTCCATCCAAATCTCCAAACAAGGGAGTGTTGGAACTTTTCGTCTCTGGAGCCTTTTCGACACTGGAATATGCTGCGAAATAAAGTGTGAAGTGCGGCGTCTTATCATCATTATTACCTCCCCAATCTTCACGACATAAAGTAACAGTGGCCTAGATGTCTAGCTAGTAGTACCTGTCCAAGGTTGTGTGTGTGTGTGTGTGTGTGTGTGTGTGTGTGTGTGTGTGTGTGTGTGCGTGCGTGCGTGCGTGCGTGCGTGCGTGCGTGTATGTGTGTGTGTGTGTGTGTGTGTGTGTGTGTGTGTGTGTGTGGTGTGTGTGTGTGTGTGTGTGTGTTTGGGGAATGTCGGTGTAACGGACATAACCCCTGGCAACAAATCAACCGACGGCAAGAAAGTTTACGAAACTCAGCGAATCACGTAGTCTGACACATGTTAGTCCGACACACACACACACACACACACACACACACACACACACACACACACACACACACACACATGTTGATGCCATACATTGATGAATGAGAGGTAACAGAAACAGGAGCTTCAATAACCCCAGCGTCTGCTTCTGCTTCTGTCTGCTTCTAATTCATTTGACTTTCGAAATGCAAATGATAAATGTTGTCTTCTAGGGCCGGAGGTCAGAAAGGAAACCCTGTCTTAGTTGTAGACCACCGCATGGTTGCTGCTGTTGTTGGCTCCGTTGCATCACCACCAGTTAGAATGTTGCAACCCAGTCTGTCAAAGTCGTAATACGACAAAACGTTGAGACATATCGCGTTTCCCACCGCAGCCCAGTTTGTCCGGAAAGCGCGATTTGCCCAAATAAACGGATCGCTGGTGTTTATCATAGCTACTGGGTAGAATGTTATAGTAGCCCGAACGTAAGAGATGAGAGAGAGAGAGAGAGAGAGAGAGAGAGAGAGAGAGAGAGAGGAGAGAGAGAGAGAGAGAGAGAGAGAGAGAGAGAGATGATATGGACGGACACACACACACTCACACACACATCACACACACACACACACACACACACACACACCAGTGCACACACACACACACACACACACACACACACACACACACACACACACACACACACAGAGAGACAGACAGGACAGGACAGACAGACAGACGGACAGACAGTCAGACAGCGCACAGATATTCAGGGAATGCAATGCAGAGAGACTGATGAATACAGACCGTAAGAGAAGGAAGAGACAGAGACGGGAATAGCTGGAGTGCGTAGTAAATCTAAGATTAACATTTTCAGCATTGAAATGGATGTTACGTAACTGCCATTTCTTGAACACATGATGATGTTGCTAAATTGTCACTTTTTATGAAGTATGATCACTTCCAATCATTGTTGTATATACACATCAAGAATGCTAGATGGCTTTATATGTAACAGTTGTAACAAACATTAAGTTACATTTTGTCACGGTTAGACCATTTTAATGCCGTTTCGATCAGAGGTGGACTTATAAATCACCGTATTACTGAATACAGAAGTAAACTGGACCACCTGTTCAGTGTGTGAAACGTCACGCCTGTTATGTCACAATAGACCCGCTGATGACGCACGTGTTTATACGTAAGCAACCTTGCTGTCAAACCTATACTAGATCTTTGGGATGAACTTTTCACCTTGACAGGCGCACATGTGGTCGTTATATAGAGAGCACAGACAGCAGCGGCACTCAAGGTCAGGACATTTCAGAGTGCTGCCATGGGACAGCGAGAGAGAACCAGCTTTGCAGCAGGGTGAGTGTAGGGGATGGGAAGGACAGTCGATTGATCTTGCCGAAAGGCGCTGATGAACAAGGGGCTAACGTGTACAGAACTGAGAACTTGGTAAGTGTGTATTTGATAATGGTGGTGGTGGTGGTGTGCGCGCGCGCCTGTGTGTGTGTATGTGTGTGTGAATGTGTGTGTGTGTGTGTGTGTGTGTGTGTGTGTGTGTGTGTGTGTGTGTTGTGTGTGTGTGTGCGTGCGCGCGCGCGCGCGCGAGCACGTACACATGCATGTATGAGTGCAGGTGTATGTTAATGAATCTTCATACCTCTCTAATCCTTTCGCCCCAAACACACTTTGCACCTTACCCTCATCAGTCCAGAGGCAAGTATTCATCACACGTGAGTCACATAGGCATCACCTTTCTTGTTTTGATTATTGCCAAGCCAGCCACACAGGGCTTAATGCACATCTGTCAAACTTTCCCCGGAAAAATCTAGCACCTCCCATACAGATCAGACCATGAAACGAACGACATCCTGACAACAAGCAAACACCAGAAGCAATGCCGGGCACAGCACCTGAACTACCCACATCTTCAGGGGTGGATAAAAGTCGGCTGTGTCATAGCGCCAGCCATTCTTCTTGTATTTCTCACTGCCAGATTTACACACATCGTTCAAAAATACATGTGGCAAAAAAATAAATAAATAGATAAATAAATGAATAAATAAATAAAGAAAGAAGCAAATGAATAAACAAATAAATAATACACAGATAAATAAAGAAGGAAATGGATAGATAGACAGATATATACATGAATGAATAACAAATAAATAAATAGATAGTAAATAAATAAAATAAAGTGGGATATGGGCAAACAGAAATTCTAGAATGGGCAGTTAGTGTCTTTCTGGGAAGTGTGTACATATTCACTATTTTTTCACCACACACAACACACACACCACACACACACACACACACAAAGAAAAGAAAAAAAAAAGAAACTGGCATGTCACGAAATACAGTGTGAAGTATGTGTGAAAAAGGTTTCCGGAACAAAGAGAGGAAAGTGGCCCACAAAAGCAGAAAACACGAGATGGCAGTAAAGAAACAAGATGCAACGCATACAAACGTACTCCCAGTTTATCCTGAATACGTGTGAGATATTCAATAAAGAGGAAAAAAAACCGTCTTGGCCTGGTGTAACCATTAGTAAAGGCTATTCTGGTAAACATCGGCCATCATCTGTGACCTGTAATGAACATACTTACAAATTTTCAGAAAGATCAGCCAAGAACTTTCTGAGATTTTCCATAAAGAAGAAAACCATTATGGGCCGTTAGTAACGGCTATAACGGTAAACTTAAATACTGGGCATCATCCGTGACCCATAATGAACATATCTACAAATTTTCAGAAATATCGGCCACATACTTTCTGAGATATTCTATGAAGAAGAAAACCGTTAGGGGCCGTCAGCATCACCCGTGACCCATAATGAATATACCTACAAATTTTCAGAAAGATCGGCCTAGTACTTTCTGAGATATTTCATAAAAAGAAAAACCGTTATGGAGCGTTATAGCCGTTAGTAACGGCTATAACGGTAAACTAAAACGTCGGGCATCATCCGTCGCCCAAAATGAAATACCTACAAATTTTCAAAAGATCGACAACGTGCTTTCTGAGATACTACATAAAGAAGATAAACCATTATGGCCATTATAGCCGTTACTAACGGCTGTGACGGTAAACTAAAACATCGGGCATCATCCGTAACCCATAGTGAACATACCTGCTCATTTTAACAAAGATCGGCCAAGGACTTTCTGGGATGTTCCATAAAGAAGAAAAACCGTTACAGGCCGTTACAGCCGTTAGTAATGCTATAACGGTAAACTAAAACATCGGGCATCATCCATGATCCATAATGAACATACCTGCTAATTTTCACAAGATCGGCCAAGTACTTTCTGAGCATTTCATGAAGAAGAAAAACCGTTACAGGCCGTTACAGCCGTTAGTAAGGCTATAGCGGTAACTAAAACATCGAGCATTATTCTGACCCATAATGAACATACTCTGCTAATTTTCACAAAGATCGGCCAAGTACTTTCTGAGATATTCCATGAAGAAGAAAAACCGTTACAGGCCGTTACAGCCGTTAGTAACGGATATAATCGGAAACTAAAACATCGGGCATTATTCGTGACCCATAATGAACATACCTACAAATTCTCAGAAAGATCGGCCAGGTACTTTCTGAGATATTCCATAAAGAAGAGAAACCGTTACAGGCCGTTACAGCCGTTAGTAACGGCTATAACGGGGTAAACTAAAACATCGGGCATCATCCGTGACCCATAATGAACATACCTGCTAATTTTCACAAAGATCGGCCAAGTACTTTCTGAGATATTCCATAAAGAAGAAAAACCGTTACAGGCCGTTACAGCCGTTAGTATCTGTTATAACGGGATAAACTAAAACATCGGGCATCACCCGTGACCCATAATGAACATACCTACACATTTTCACAAAGATCGGCCCAGTAGTTTTGTCTGGAGCGAGTGGAACACATTTTACCACGGACGGACGGACGGACAGACGGACGGACGGACACACACACACACCACACACACACACACACACACACACACACACACACACACACAGAGCATTTCTTCGTTCCCATTCTAAAGTACTCCCTGTTCTATAAGAACTGGGAGTACAAAAAGAAAGCAGAGTCAAAGATCGTAATAGAAGAGAGAAAATAGCAGAGAGCTTTCAGACGGCTCGGGAGTTATCTTCACTGAAGAGGTCCCAGTATCAATGGGGAAGTAATAACTCAAAAAGGAAGAAGGAGAAGGAAAGAAGCAAAGAAGAAAAGAAGGATGGAAAGAAGGACAGAAAAAGGAAAAGGAATGAACGACAAAAAAAAAGGAGGGGACCAGCCGCCGTGGCGAAGTGGTTAGCGTCGCGGACTCCCGGCTGGGAGGTCGTGGGTTCGAATCCCATCAGAGTCATGTGGGTTTTTCTGCCCCGACCGGCTCCTACCCAGAGTTGAGTTTGCTGCGGACTCAGTTGGGAAGACTGGGACCACACAGTCGAGTTTCATCCACTTAATGGATGCGTATCTGAGAGTGTTGCTCAAAGTTCCTGACCAACACTGCAGGTGCCTGTATCTCTCAGGCCTGGTTGACGCCGGGATATACTATTAAAGGAAGCGTAGAGTACAGCCCTGTCATATAGTCTCAGACCGAAATGGAAATCCGTAGTATCATCTTAATCATCCTCATTCTCATCGATCAGCATTAAAAAAAATGTCTCAAATTCTGTGGCCCTTCATGCCCTGCTCTCATGGTGACCTCAGTTTCGATTCCTCTCCACGTCTGTGGCCTTGGTTTGGTTCCGTCGGGGTCACCGATATCGGCGAGTCCATGGGGGCTGTCGTTGGACGGACGTGGTGGCGCCCTCCGGAGGGAGAGCTCACTCACGCCGGTTCCGCGACTAAGTAATTATTGTCGTCAGTAGATGGTGTCCTGCGTATGTTAGATCAGAACAGGCGCCACTGAACACCACCGAAGTGACTCGGTAGCAGTGCAGTGTCTCCTCCGGTGGGTTGCCTCTTGACGACTTGACATTGACTGCTCCCTGTGGATTGACGGTGCCGGGGCTGCGGCGGGGCCGACCGGGCTGTGGCTGTGGACGGGGTGTCGGAATGAGCGGCGTGGGTGCACTGCCTCTGAGGTGGCGCAGAGGTTGGGACAGCAAAAAAAAAAAAAAAAAAAAAAAAAAAAAAAAAAAAAGGGGGGGGGGGGGGGGGGGAGGGGGGACGAAATAAGAAGAATAAAAATGAAAGGAAAGGACGAGAAAAGAAAAAAGACAAGCTTTGATGAGAATCAAGATTCTTCTTTGTTTGGTTGGTTGGTTGGTCGGTTTTGTTTTATTTGGTTTTGTACTGTTTTTCACATCGCTGGGTCAATCGTCATCGTGACCCAGAACTATAGATACTGCTAGCTGGACGAACTTTTGGAAGGGGGGGGGGGGGGGGGCAACTCTTTCTGCATTAAAACAGACAATAAAGTTTTCAACGCTCTTCTTTCCTGAGTCCATACTGATAGCGTGATCCTATCCGACTAGAAAAATGGAAAATGACGTCGATTTACAACAAAATCGACTTAAAGCAGATGTGTGTAAGAGGGAGAACCAAATACTTTTGAACATCTGTTCATCAAAGTTTGATTGCATAGGGCACAAAATGAAAAATCCCTTTGCTTGTAGTATGCTGTCTTTTTCTCCACAACTCCTTAGAAAAAAGAAAAAGAAAAAAAAATGAGTGACCCACATTGCACCCCCCGCCCCCCTCCCCCCCCCCCCTCAAAAAAGACAAACAGACAATCTAACCAACAATGTTTGAAGTGAAAGAAGATGTGCGTGTTCTTTACGTTGTGTTTCATTGCTTTGCTAAGATCTTTACAACCCGCTAGTCTGTAGGGGTTAGTGTATGATCATGATTATGGCGTCCACATGCATGTCGACCTATCCGTCTGTGAGAAAGGGAAGATGCGTCGATTTATATGAACGTCGGCTTGGGGTATGTCAGCTTATCCGTCAACATTGCAGTCATAAAAAATGACTTTGGCTGGATAAGAAAAAGACACGACAATTCCACGTCGACTTTCGATCCAGCTGATTGTTTACACTGGGGCGTCGCATTTAGTCATGTCTTCTCTCTCTCTCTCTCTTCTCTCTCTCTCTCTCTCTCTCTCTCTCTCCTCTCTCTCTTCCCTGCTTCCCGTTTCCACTGTCCCCAACTGTGGCGAGAGCTGGGGTGGGTCGGTGTTGTCCTCTAGGGAAAGGATTAGGAATATTTTCTCTACTAGAGTCATGTTAAAATTTCACCTCCACCCTCACTCTTACTAGTTTACACACACACACACACACACACACACACACACCACAGCACACACACACACACACACACACACACGCCGCCCTGTAATTCCTCCCCTCCCTTATCCTTCAAAGACTGAGGCAGCCCACAAGGAAAACACCATGATCTGTGAAAATCAAAGGGACTGAAGCCGCCCGTTCCCACACAGTACTGCTCAATCCCATCAACGCTGCTGACTGATGACCTCGCCTGACGTGGCCCTGACCTCTTCTCCAACCCTAAAGCCTCCCTGATTGACTTTGACCTTGCCTACAACATTTCCCAGCGTCTTCCTCAAGACGCTAATTCCTTGTCTTGCAGACTCGAAAGATTTTTTTTTTTT